>JAFIDM010003189.1:11634506-11661875 GCA_023159025.1 Thereuonema tuberculata | reverse complement strand
AAATATCTTTAATTTCAATTCACTTTGATATTAAAACCAATGAATTTGCTGTGGCCATTTGATGACTTTCCTTCGCTCTGACTCCTTGAAGTGTTTGCTGAGTAAACTCATCGGTGGGTTGGAGAGTCCCTAGCAGTGATCAGCAAATATTGGCACGAATTAAATTGCGGTGAATGGGTCTCAGAGTGTGTGTGTATGGGAGGGTGGGATGAAATCACTTGCATCCCATAGATTGTTTCATTCAAATTGCTTTTCTATATTCTCTCATTTTGTAAGCTGTATTTGTTGAACAAAAATCACCAAAGGAAAAAAAAAACTACAAAGAAGTTTCACTTGTTTCAAATACACTCAAAGAAAAATGACCGGATTAAATTAGCAACGGAATGGGCTGAGCTTTACATAAAGGCATTCTATGGGAGGTACCTAAAACAATTTGTATATCGAGAGTAGTATGTAGGAGTAAATAAAAATGTTAAAAACTTTAATACGAAGTTGAAAATATCAATCTACCTTGACAGCTTTTTTGTACAGCCTATCTAAATTTGAAACATTTTCTTTTCAAAATATAGTATTTTCAAAATAACAATGGGTGAAACCAAGTGTTTACTAAGTGACATCCTAGAACAGCTGTTTCAACGCTCTTTGGCGATCATCAGCTAGGAACAGTCACCAGTAAATAGCGAGGTCTCGGTACTCAAGCTATTGTGAAAAAAAAATATTTATTTATTTATTTATTTATTTATTTATTTATTTTAATTTAATGTTAAAAAAGTTCATTGAGGCTAGCTGACTGCTGGCACATGAATTTTCTCACTAGTATTTTATTAGTGAGTTTTTAATTGTTGTTTTTTGTTTTGAGGCGCCACTGTGATTCCGATGAAATATTATTTTCCTATTTAATTTTTCATAAGATATCAAGTGGCGCAGAATATTAACTCTTGCTATTATGTTTCTTAATTAATAAACTAATTAATTTACGAAACAATTACTTAGATTCGTAATTAATTACTTAAAGTTTTTAACTGTTTTTTTTTTTATTATTATTCTTTTAAATCGGGCTCACTGACTAAAGCTCTCTGTCTAGGCTTTATAGATAATGGGAGATACATAATTATATATAATTTTTGTTGTTGTTGTTGTGCTATTTTTTTTTTGAAACAAATAATTGTGAATTATTTTCACAATTGTCAATATTGTGAATGATCATCGGAAGCGCAGAGATGCCTCAAAAGAAAAAAAATGAATATCACTTGGTAAACAATTTGGTCTCCCCATTGTTGTTTTTAAATAATATATTGTATCTAAGGTAAGGTTATAACAAACAGCTACGCCTATTTGTTTGTTTCAGTGCCATTTCACATTCCATGAATAAACTTTCTGATTTGCGTCTCTTTCTTATTCTCTTTTCCATCTGATTATGAAACCTTAGCAAAAAATAATGACGACTAAACGGATTTATTTAGTTTCTTCGAAAACAGTAGTTGCTTAATACTAAATGGTTATTTTGCAAAAACTACTTTCTTGGTGCACAAATGAAGGGGCTAAAAGCCATTGCTTTATGTTTTTCATTCCAATTTGTAGGATTACTAAATATGATTACTGACAACCACTCTTCTAACATATTCTACAAGGTTTTGAAAGCAAACAGTAATGGTCCTAATATCGCCCAGTGTTAAGGACGTGCTGGGCACAACATTGAATACTTCTCATCGGTAAGTCACTGCATCAGCAAATGAGTCTTAAATGACGTTTATGGAAAATACATTCAGAAATATTTTTAAAAAGAAAATATTTTTAAAAATATTTTCATCTTTTATCAAAACTGAATAGATCATCCACATTGTTCATACTACTAAGGATTTTAAGAGCTTTGATGTCCTTTAATTCGGAGAAAAACAAAATTTAGACCAACAAAAAATAAATGAAAGTTTTAAATGACGTTATCTTTAAAAATAACTCAAAACTTTATTCCCTACGGGGCTAAAATTTTAGAGATTATGTGTAGTTTATTATAAGAAAAAAGTTCCTCTTGATATAACAAATGTAGGATTTAAAATCACGCGAATATTTTAAATTTGTCATTTGCCATCTGTATCTTTCTTGTCTATGTATGTATGTATGTATGTATGTATGTATGTAGTGAAGGTGGGTGGCAGAAGCCAAGCACTGCGACCAGAGGTCTATTGTACTATCCCACGGAAATATGGACAGATGGAGAGAAACACTGAGAAAGTATGGTGGGAGAAGTGCAGGGGAAATGGGAGAACCCCGAGAAAACCTGCCCAGCGCGGATCGTCCACCATCACGAAACCCACATGAGAACCGAACTCGGGTCTTTCTTGTCTAACTATGAGTTTTACAAACAATTGGGACTTAATATGGTACATATGGTGAAAATACTGACAACTGACCTTAACATCAAAAATACTGAACTATTTTACAACATTTTAGTTTTAATCTTTAAAATAAATAGTTAAAATTAATTGGATTTACAGTTTAAATTCAGATTTCTAAACGTGCGTTGTTTGATGGCTAACATGACTTTGATGTATTCTTTTTTTCTATTAGGCCACCATAACAAAGAACAGTTCTGTTAATATGAGATCTAACAGAAAGAAATCATGTATCAAAAACCGTGGTCTACAGAAATTTGAAACGGATTAATATTCTGATTTTATCTCTATTAGATCTATTAATATCTGATTAAGAATTTATATTAAATTCTCACGTATTAGCTTTTGTATGAAACACTTGTATGAAACAGTGATGATACAGGAAACACAAGGAACACAAATTTTTAATCAAACATAGCTACATTTCACAGAAAGTAGCTTTTTCTGCATCTTCAGGCATAACTTCATTTTCTAATTTCGTAAAAAGCAATTTAAATAGTTTAAACAAACAAATAGAAGCAATAACAATACAATAAAAAGCAAACTCGCACATAACTACAAGCAATGTTTACAATTATTAAAGTCTTCCTTATTAAATAAGCAAATAATATAAAACTTAATGAATTATTATGAATTTACGTGCAACAATGAAGACGGACAACTAACTTGAGATAGAAGATGTGTGAGTGTGGAATGACAACTTCGAACCATGATGCCATGAATTTTTATTATTCAAATGAACAATGGAAAGAACAATATAAAAAACTATCAATAAGACAAAATAATCAAATACAGCAGAACCTAACCATGTATAGCGAAATTGTTAATTAGATTGAAGTTATTTAAATCATGAATTTAAAGTATGACTATTTTAATTCCTTTCTTTCAATTTATACAAAATGCAGACGTTAATTTGGAATAAAATAGACATTTACAAAATAGTGCTAATTGAGTCTTCAGTGCGACTGTTTTAGAAGGGATTGTGGAATTTGTAAGTATTTAATTAAAAAAAAGAAATGATCATAAGGAGATTTAACAAATACGCATTGTTATTATTATACTAAAACTAACAAAAAAATCATTAAAAAAAATCATTTCCATTTACAGTCTATAATCATGTAGTTCACTTAACTGAGTTTTTTTTTTTCCATTTACTGTATATACAGTAGATATATAAGTTTTATAGTGTTTTATAGTGTTTGTAGTGTTTGCAGCCCCAAATGTTGAACTTTATTTTGACTTTTTGAACCAAATCTTGTTACTTCAAATATACTGTAGTTTCGTCCCATAATTTAATCTGCCATTGTGTGCAGATAGTTAGTTGGTAATAGAAATTTAATAAGAATCACACGTGACCATTCAATTTTGTCCCACAATTTCCTTTCTTCAGTATTATATCCAGCAGCATCAGTAGATCTCGTACTGCCAGGAGCCCATCCTGGTAATGCTCGAAGTATGCCTATTGTGGGATTCTTTATTTTCACTTGTTTCACATGAAGACGTCAGGTCGGTTTGCGCAAATAATTTTCCAATTAATTGAATAAATAAATAATAGAGAAATGAAACTCGATTACATATTGTACATGTACGTATTACTTATAAGCCGAACATATCTATGTTTATAATAAACAGTTACGGAGACCGAATCACAGCATTAGATGTTTAACCGTAACGTCTTACTGTATCTCTCCGCGATTAATCGATGTAAACAACACGAACTCTACTTCAAAAAAAAAAAAAAAAAACTAAGGAAGAGCAAAAATCATTATAACCAACTAATTCAAATCACAAAAAAGAATTAAATGAAACGCTGATATTTATCGAATATTTATCGCAATTTAATGAGAAGAGGTTGTAATTCGCTAAACTAAATAAATATTAATATTTTAGACTTTACAGCTCAATATAAAAAGCAGTGATCCTACAAACATGCAGCATTGCGGGAAAACTTCTGAATAAGAACATGCATTGAATAATACGCCATTGCTATTTCCAATAAGCAATAAGTAAGTTATATGATTATTATTATAACTGGAGTCGGAAAAACTTGAGTCTACGGACTTAGCTCGCACAGTATTTCATTTAACTTAGCGCTTTAGAAACAAAATGAAGTGTGAAATACATTATATTAGCAATTAGTACGTTTTTGAACTTTACAAGAAACTGGTCCTTTTAATCTACAAGACTTGCCCATAAGCAATTCACAGAAACTTTTGTTTGGCAATTCAGAACTCCAAACTTACGATAGGGTAACAGATATTTTATTGTAAATTCACAATATAGAAATTAGAATTATAACAATATCGATTATATCAATTAAAAATTAAAAATGGTTTGAAACGTTTTTTAAATTAAAGTTCAATTTCAAGTAATAACAATTGAACAGCAAATAATTTACCAATTATCGATGATTACACAAAATTTGCTTCTCGAAATAAGTCCCAGCATTTACTCAACACTGTTTTACTAATAATACTGTAATTCGCAATGAGAAGAACCATCTTTTTTTAGTCTCTTTCCCATCTTTCCTTCCCAATTCATCAATGTCAAAAGATGTCCCTAATTTTTTTATGGTCATTTGCGGGTATTTTTTATTAGGTCTCTTCTTTTATCCGTTTGGTGATCTTATTGCACCCATCCCTTGTTTCAGAGTGTGTCTCCAACAAGGAAAGACAGATATTCCTGATCTTTGCACCTCGTACGGATGCCTCCAGCCGTTGCCAACCTATCACACGGGGTCGTAAAAACATAAAACATCGGTGGTGGTCCCCTGACCGACCGCCACCTGTCAATTGCATGCCTTAATGAGGGTTATTTACGATTCCTTCCCCCAAATGATGGTGTCTAACTGAAAAATCGGCAATTAAACTTATACCATCACCAGTCTTTAGATGGTTGCAATGTTCTAGAAGATGTCTAACTTTTTTTGGCTAACTTTGTTTTTTTTTTTAACCAAGTTTACACGAAGTCATAAAACTAAGGTGTCCATTTAACTAAACTTTGATTTCCCCAAGTGCAAATGTAGAGAATTCGGTTTCAACGAATCGACTTTTTTTTTTTTATTATCTTAATTAAAAACAGGGTGTCTCTATAAAGCTTTTCACCCTTCAATTGTCTGTTCTATCAAATTCGCAGCCCGCGGACTGTTAAAGGCCCACAAAAGGGTTTTCATTGTATGTTCTATCCCATAGTTTTAACCAAGACCGTATCTATAGGTTTTATTTCAGGGGAGGGGGCCAAGTTTAAGAACTGATCTGCCGCAGCAACTAGCAAAAAAAAATAAATAAATAAAATAAAACGTCATTTTCAAAATTTGGAAAAAAATTTTTTTTTTTTTTTTTGGGGGGGGAAGCCAAGATCCCTTCAATTTGCTTTCGAATCAATTAAAACAAAGAAAATAGCGTTAATCTGTACATTGTTTTTTCTTTAATCTGTATATTGCTTCTTGTCTTTTGATTCATTATTTAACTCAGATAAAAAAAAAATTGTAAAATTTATTAGAATTAAAAAAAAAAAAGTTCAATACTGACTTCAAGAAAATTTTCAGAACATAAGATAAGAAATTTTTTAGAATAGATCTGATTGAATTTGTTATTAATTTAAAGAACATGTGTTAACTATCCAATAATAGTAGCAGAAAAACAGTAATTTTCCGCTTTCCTGCTACTGTTATTGGATACTTAGTCTAGTCTTTGTCTAGTGGCGACCCCGCAATAATCCTCCTACACTTTATTTCTCACCCTAGTAAAAGTTGAGATATCTCAGTGTGGCCACTGAAGTGAAAACAGTTTCAGACCACCTGGAATATTGAGATATTTATAATAAACAAAACAGCGATGTTTCAATTTCCATAATTCAATAATTAGAAAAAAAAAAGCCTCTAAAAATAAGTGAAACATCACAGAATTCGAGATAAATTGAAGTGTTTCTTCTTTTCCAAATAAATCAATGTAAATAAACCAATGAGACAAAGTTAGCTCTTATTTTTACAAGCAATAACATATTAATAAATACATTACACATTCGTACTGTTATTATTATCATTATTACTACATCTAACAACATTTGACAGATATTTAAAAATATTTTACGTGTGTTTCTTGAAATGAAATGAATCTCCTCATTTGGCAGATATTGTTTCTTTCTTTTTAGAAAATGTTTGTAAGTTCTTATAAATTTCACTTTTTTTTTCTATGGCTAATTGCTATTTACTTTGTAAGGACGTACTGTGCCTATTTCCTTATTTCTTCAGTGCATTATATAATGCCTACTTCACGTGGGCTGTTTTTACTGTGACTGTTTCTATGTTATCAAGATTTCTACGACGTATCTACATGAACTCTGTGAATATGTGATTCAGTATTGAAGAGGACTTCATAATCTAACAGTTTGCAAATTCCCTGACAAATTTCAAGACTAAGAAAGATATTATCAAATATTTACTTAAGAGTGAACGGTTTTTAATAGCTTGATAGTTACAATACATTTTTTAGAATTGCAGATTAAATAAATCCAATTTAGAACCATTACAAAAACATTTTTAATGTTTCTCATTAATAATTTCTCATAGCATCTAGTTATAAGCATTACAATTCCGCAAAATTTAACAAAACAGTTCCACTTATAATCCAAACGAAAAGGACTAAATTTATTTTTGAAATAAGGAAAGCCTTAGGAAAGGAAGAACGAACCACAGACCCCTGGCTGCGATTGCAAATGACAACAGTAGGCTGTGACTTCTCTAGAAAAACATAAGCTTTCAGGACTTAAATAGCCTAAGGTATTTGTTTGTGTTTTTGTTTTTTCGTTCTTACCTGGAAACAAACTTTGTTATTTATTTACTTTCTCCTTACGTGTTCCGTTCACGGATTTTCTGCAAAAAAAGTGATTATTTGTTTTTGTTTTTTTATAAATAATAATTAATGTTTTAAACTTTTAAAAACCACGCTTTCTATATTATATAATGATTAAAATACATAAGAATTATTATGTATATATAATTCAGAAGTAGCTGTGTTTGTATATATATGCTGCCGCCTAGCTGCTGGTCTTGGTAATAACGGCGCAAGGAAGGACGTGTTGCCTTGGCGGTATCTATATTACTAAAATCTTTTATTTCTTTGTCTGTCCGGCGCAATTTCCTGTGAGAATGGAAAATAGAAATAATTTTTTACAATGAAACGTCCGCGACGGGAATTGAACCTGCAACCTTCTGATCCGAAATCAGACGTCTTATCCATTAGGCCACGGGAACTACAACTCAATTTATATTGTTTTTTGACTTATGTGTCCTTCCCCTTCCCTCCATCAATAATGAATGTATTCAACCTTTTTTTTGTTAATCTCAAGATTGTTTATTTATTTCCGATCCATCTATTTATTTGTAATTCGAAAATGACAATTAGAACTATAATTGCCGAAACGTTGCAATATTTTAAATATAATATTCTTACTTAACCAAATCCTATGTGATATAGAAAAACAAGCAACAGGGGATACAACAGGGGATGGCCTAGTAAATTAATATATTAATATATCAATATATTATTGTATATTATTGTACCGGTATATTATTGTATTGTCATCAGACATAAGGAAGTCTTCAAAATTTCTAGATGATTGACGAATGGGAAGTCACTTAAAAACTGAATTCAAGATTTAACCCGAAAACCAGACAGTGGGAGTTAATAAAAGTCACCGAAGTTAATAAAAGCGTGATAAAAAGAAAACCAAAAAAATCAACTCCGAAACCCGACGCCCTAAGTAAGTAAATAGTTGAACACATTCAGATATTAACTACATTTTTGGAAATAAAGGAAAAATGCTAAAAATTTAACTTAAGTCTTTCTTAATCTTAGAATGCCACACTTTGAAAGCTAATAACGATAACATTGTTTTGAAATTAATTTTGTTAAGTGGTTAAAGTTCAAAAAATCTAATCTAATCTAAATTAGAGTATTTAGAAGTAATAGAATGAGTAGATTTTAGTAAATATATATTTTTTTGTACATAGTGCATGATATAGCAAGGATGGTCTTTAGAAATTTAAAAGTTGTGAAATATTTGCACCTCAACATTAATATTTAATAATGATTATCATATTTTCCAACGCAATCTATTATCCATTAAGTTTGTAAGTAAAATTTTGATAATCTACTTCTCATTCACTTATTTTTACTGTATGCTTATTAAAAGATTTATGTTATTAAATTTTAACAACAACAAAAACAAGGACAAATATGACTTACATATAAGAAATTATCCTATATTCTGTTGATTTTTTTTTTATATATTTATAAAAATGGCTTAGATAAAAAAATGCATTATTTACGATTATTTGTTAATAAAATACTTCCCTAATTTCTCGTTAATTTCTAATGCAATTCATTACAACGACATTTCAATACAAGAAACTGCTTCAAACTCCCTAAGAAAGATCAGTATAACATAATTAATCTTCATACATCCGAAATATTCATATAATCTTATCAGATCGTAAATTCTTTGAATATTGGATGATTATATTAATATAGGCTACTCTTAAACTAACAGAGTTGTTAGTGTGTGGGAAATTTAAGACAAAAAAAACCCAACTTCCTATGACGCCATTAATTCTTATGGAAAGTTCTCGAAGCCGAGTGTCGTGAGCGTCAGGCGAAGTTCGGAATTAAGACACTGAGGCGATTTTAACATTCCTCTCACCTGGCCGAGAGCAATGCCAGCGGGTCCCACGGCATCTCCCGCCGTGTTACGACCTGGTTTCCAGGACTTTTGCCTTCCTCACCCACGTCCCTTGGCACGCACACCTTGAGACTCCCCCCAGTTACTTTAATCCTACCCCCTTAATCCTAAGCTATGGCTTCCGACAGTGGTCCCTTTCCAACCGCCGACTTTTCCCAGGCAACAAAGACCAGAGGACTTCATTGGAAACTTTGCTGACAATTGGTCTTATTCACCCACGCACGCTTTTCCGTCTCCCTCACTTAATATACAAAGTAACTGGGATTAAGTATGAAAGAAAACCAAAAAGCCCGACTTCAATAGAGGGGACCGCCGTGAGTTTATAAACACAAAAGAGGGAGATGCGACAGAACAAGTCCACTAAACAAAATCGATGGACACCAACTGCAAGAAGAGCTTCAACGAAATCACTTAAAAGTTTTCATCACAGTTTTGAAGTTTCTTGTTAACTTACTAATAACGCTGAGTAGCTTAAAACTAAGTGCTGGAAAAATCTAATCTCACCATTGTCTTGCAGCAATTAGACAGTGTTCTCTTCTAAGACTGATAGTAAAGCAAAGATGCGTTGCTTCTCCCAGCCACAAAACGTACAAAAAGAATTGTTATTCCATGCACCATAGTGTTAATATATGCTATGGCTCATAAGAAATCTTTAACAAAGTTCAATTTCGGAAGGCTGTACTATGAAGAGCAGCAGGACCATATACTTTCAACTTTTGTTAAAATCTCATCACCACAGGATATGAAATATCAGGTGCAGGCACGTAGCCAAGATTTTGTTAAGGGGGGATCCATTATATTAAATTTTATTTTTGACTTTGCTGTCTGTAAATGAAAATTTAAAAGAAAACTGATCTTAATACTAAAATCTATGGTGAGAGAAGGCTCTTTGAATTTCATCACTTACACTTGAACATACACATTTTGTTTTCTTCCGTGAAGTGGGGAGGGGTCTGGACTCTTGGACCCCTTCCCTTCCCCAGCTACGTGCCTGTCAGGTTTCTAATAATAAATCGTATTCAGAAGTTCATTGGACTAGAATTATCCCTAAACTAACAAATATTTATTTTGACTAGAAAAAAACGTAATTTGATTTTAACTTATAAAAACGAAAAGCCGTATATAGGATCTACGGTATTTTATAAACGTAGCAGCGCTTTAAAATTTTTATATTATTATATAAAGAGAAGGCAAAATCAACATTCGTACACAAAAGGTATGAGAGGACAATTACATCCATTGAAAAGAAAATGACTTCAGAACCTTGACGTTGATCCTTCATGTCTTTTGAAACATACTGTATGTTCTTCTTCTCTTTGATGATCATAATAAAGAAAGCGATTACATGAAATTTGTTGTCGATGAATGTCTTGATGAAAGTTACAACATAGTTATCCTATCAATCGCAAGATTCAAAATTTTAAATTTCAAATAAATGTAAATTTATTCAATAAATGTAAGTTCTAATATGGAAGTGATATTTGGATATAAGAATAAGTTGAAGAATATTTTATGCCAAAAGTTGAACAGAAGTGAAAATAGGTATGACATGGATATAGTGTATAAAATAGAATGTCTAAAAAGTGTGTGGGTCTATATTGGAGAGACTAAAAGAACAGTGAAAGAGAGAGTATATGAACACGCAAATTTTATTAAAAAGAAGCAGAAAGATAAATCGGAATTAGCAGAACATGGCTGTAATAAATCATTGCTTGAGTATGGAAGTGAAAACATTGTGAAAAAGATAAGAAAACAAGAAAAATTATTGAAAGTTTGTTTATAAGAAATAAAAAGACAAAATATCAATAGAAATGAAGGGTTAGAAATAAATAAAGTCAGTAAAATTAACGAGAGATATTATATTATCTACATAATAAAAACAAAATTGTAAAATTTGAAGAATTTTTTTTTTTTAATGAATGAATAAAATTGTTGATGTTGTATTATAATGGAAAGTTAAGATTCGTTTTCATACGAAAGGAGTATTATTTTGATTGTTATTTTGTAACAAGATTAAGGAGATGTAATATGGCATGATACAGTAAAACCCCGCTAATCCGGCATCCGATAATCCGGCACATTCAATAATCCGGCATCGGTCTAAGGGTTTTTTTTACACTGAATAAGCCTTCCGGGCGCGTTCGGCAGAGTTCGCGGGCAATCGGCCATCACTACAGAAATAAGAGAAATCACAATAGAACATGGAAAAATGGCCTGATACCTATTAATAGCCCTTTTGACTCTCTATTTTAGCGGTATTTCCGCTATCCTTGCAATAACGGCTATTTTTAGACGGCGCTCAGTAATCCGGCATTTTCGGTAAACCGGCACTGCCGAAGTCCCGAACGTGCCGGATTAGCGAGTGTCTACTGTAATTAACATCTGTAAATTGTTTATATTATTTAACACTTTACAAAGGAGAAGAACAACTTTCCGAAAATTCATTAATAAATATAAATATTTTTTATATATTTGATGTTGGAGATGTTTTGTATCTTACGAAATGTATGTGCTGCCGAAAACTCAACTCCAAGACGGTGTAAACTTTCGAAACTGTATTTAATACAATTAAATATTTAAGATTTTATCCATTTTGTGGTTTTAAATCAAAATTATCTGAACACATTTCTTCTATCTAAATGGTATCTAATGATAAGAATACATACCAAACCTTTAAGAACTAATCAAGAAAAATAAAAAAAAAAATAAGGAAATTCATGTTCCAGCTATTAACACTAGCAACAAATGAAATTATTTATCGCCTTAAAAAACATAGAAACATACAATAACTTATCAATAAGGAAAGGTCGCTGAATGAGAAGAAGTGTTTACTAGATTACGTAACAGAACAGCTGTTCACAGTTATTGTAGATATCAGTCAAGAGAAGTTACCAGTACACAGAGAAGTCTCAGGAAAAAGGTGATGCGAACAATGGTTAGAATAACTGTGGAATCGCCACTGGAGACCACTCCAGCTGATGATGTTCAATAAGCGTGAACATCTATTATTCTGGTTTGTTACCCAGTAAACATTTGGTGTATTCATTGATCTTTCTTTCTCTGATATAAGTATTTTGAATGTTTAAATCTATTATAGATGGACGAGATTAACGAACGAGTTGCCGGATTACAAATACCGAAGATCTACTTCTCATGTCGTTCCTCAGTTCTAAAGAATCGTCATAATTTTGATATTCAAAATTTTGAATTTAATAAATATGATAGATTATTCTTTTATTTTTTTTTATTTCATTCTTTCTTAAGAAAAAATAAAATACCATTTAGTCTTTCTATTTCCCTGATGTCAGTTGTTAATTAAATAAAAATAATTTCTTGTAATTATCTGAACTTTTTACTGTCAACATTCCTTAAATATCACCTCCCCTCACAGCATATCCCTCCCTCAAAGAGTTTTTAGATAAATATGTTCAAATCTCAAAGTTAAATTAATGTAATTGGTCAGATCAACATCATTTGATTTTTTTAATTTAATTATGTCTACTGAAAAGATCGGCTGCAAATATTTCAGTAAATTTAGCTTATTGTTTTGTATTGCGCTATTTGTAACTTTAATTTTATAAAGTAGAATTTTTTTCAGAAGTGCATTGCGGTAAAAACAACCACTGTTTTTGTTTGTTTTTTGTTTTTTCTCTTTTTGTTTTGATTCCAAAGATAATGAATAAGGGGAGAGGGAATATTATTTCTTTTCTATCTAGAAGAAAATCTAATAATACGACCTTAATAAAAAAAAAAAAAAATATATAACAAATTTCTGAACACAATTCGAAGATTGACAGGAAAAAAAACTAATAATAGTAATACAGTAGGGCATCGATTATCCGAAGCAATGCTGTACGGGAGGGTGTTCGGATAACTGATATTTCGGATAGCCGATCATTTACGAAAAAATTGTACCAGTGTCATAGGAGCAATATGAAACACAGAAACAGTGATACATATTAAACACAACACCTTATATTGTATTTTAAACATTGCTAATTATAGTCCAAGTCACGTTTTAGATAATAAATTACCTTATTTTAAATCCGTCCTGTGACTTCGTTGCGTTGTTTTTGTCGTTATGCGTTTCGGGAACTATGTCCCATCATCAGACCTATCACTCGGAAAGAAATTAAATTTTTAATTTTAATTCGCAAATTAATGTTTTAAATTTTTGGTCTACTGAAACGCCTTCGGTTTATTCGGTTTCGGTTGATTGATAATCGGATAATCCATGCTCTACTGTACATTAAAATAATCGAAAGATATGTAACCTTAGCAATATTTCGTAGACATTTATTAGATCATCCTGCTTCCTGAGGCCATAGCCTACAACTTCGTTAAATGAACATGTTTAAATAAACAATTAAACAAACAATGCTTTTTTTAAAATACATATTCAACATACAGTGTACTGCCATTTATCATTCTTCTATTTATTTATTATCATGAACAATAGTTACTAAATAGTTTTATTTAACATAGTTTATTCATAATAACTATTGTTCTTAATAATAAAAAAATAGAAGAATGATAAATGTAGAATATGTAGTTTTTCAAAGCATTGTTTGTTTAATTGTTTATTTAAACATGTTTATTTAACGAAGTTGTAGACTATAGACTGAGGAAGCAGAATGATCTAGTAAATGTCTGCGAAATATTGCTAAAGTTAGAGCTGGTGTGTTATTAAAATATGTTTTCTTAAATAATAATAATAAAAACTCTAGGAAAGTATTTATTTTGGGAGATGAGATCCTTTGCGTGTTCGTGAAACAGGAACTGGAATTGTTTGAGTGCACAGAGCAATTGTGGGTTGGAGATGGATTAACACCCGTCTATCACAGGGTCATTGTATCCCACTTCAAACGTCCTGTGATGGAAGGGTTCCAACTGTCGGAACTGTTTTGTAGGGATTTGTCTTCTTGCACGAAATGGTAGAGATTAGCACCCTCACCCCCTCTTCCTTATTACTGGTAGACTTAATGCTCCACCCACAAGTACCCCTCGTGGAGCACCAGTTCTAATCATTGGCGATCTTGAATATTTTTGGTAAAAGCTTTCAAAAGTTGTTCTGAATTACTTTGTCTATCCTTCTTTAATCATTACAATAACACTAATCTTATTATCTAATCATAGAGGTTTTAGCCTTGTTTTTATTATGTTATTATATAAGCATGGTTGGTAGATATACATATGTACATAATACACGTGATCCATCCATATATCTTTGATCTAGATAATCAAAAAACTAGACTTGATATTTTTTTATCTCTTCATTATTGTGAAACTAATGAAGAAGTTTTACAATAATACAGAGATAAATAAAATAAAAACAACTTATTTTCCTAAATACTTACTTGAAATATTAGCATTGAAAGATCAGTATCTTGTCATTTTAATCGTTTTAATCGAATAAATTCCTACAAAATCCTATTTTCCTACCGTATTTTCTCAATGTAATCTGTGTATTTTTTAATTCTTGCAATATATTAGGATTCTTAGCTCAATTTTAACAATAAATGAAAACAACTCAATTAGTTTACTTCCATTTGTAAAACGATTTTATTTCCAGAGATAAGCCAGAGTCCTGTACTTTTTTTAAAAAAAAAAAACAGTAGGTCTACTGTAGTAGTAATTTCGGATATGGAAGTGTAAGCCAGTTCCCCTCGGCCTCTCTCCTTATACACCCACGTTTCAACTATGATCTCATTCTTCAATCAGTCCGTTACGTTCCTTACAATTATGGAAACCGATCTCATCACAATTCGAAGCTTCGTTTTATTTTATGATTAAAGCTACGAATTCGAATGCTTTTTAAAACACAATTTTTTTTAAAAATTAAAGATATATTTACAATAAAAACATACATATAATGGAAAGCTTTTCGACCATTTTTGCAATGGCCATTGTCAACTGTCATTTTGCAAAAAGTGATTGCAAAAATGGCCAAAAAAGCTTCCTATTGTATGTATGTTTCTATTGTAAATATATCTTTAATTTTTAAAAAAATTGTGTTTTAAAAAGATATTTCACTTGTTACTTTTTTATTAGAAATTTATGCACGTAAAAATACAAAATTAAATTCAAATGCTGTTATGAGTTGCAAACCAAAAAATCAAAAAATCTTTTATAATGAATTATTATTTTCTGAAAAATCCTGAATCATTAATTTTTCTTCGTCATCTTACAGTCACCCGTAAATCTGAACCCGAGTCCAATTGTTGTCCACTCCAATCTGATACCTCGAATTTTGATCGCGCTTATGTTCGAGACCACATGAATTTTGCTTCATGTGAACTTTACCAGTATTATTATGTTTTACATATTATTAATATTTGAAAATAAAATGTAACTAGGTTTGCATGATGTTTTACTATACTTAACTGTTACTTTAATGTAAAGGAAATAAATAAACAAATAAATAAATAAATAACATATCAATGTGTTTTAATGTATATATCTATCTGTGCTGTATAAGTCGGCATATGTAAGTAAATTAAAAGAGAACTTAGTTTTTATTTTTTAGAGAACTTTTATTGTTTTCCTTTCTGAAGAATCTTTGAGTCTGCAAGAAAACTGTGTTTCTTAATAACTTTCCAATTCTACTTTTTTTTTTTTTAAATTTAATATTGAAATTTATAAAATAGGCTAAATATAAAAACAATTACTTTTCTTAAAATCACTTAAAAACAAAAGAACTTTCGATTGAACATCTAATTGCTATTTAATAATGTTGGCTTTCTTTACGTACTCTGAGCTTCTCAGTGAAGCCATCCTTATCCACTTGAGTGTGGCTAAGCAAAAAAGTATATGAGAAAAATTGTAGCAAAAAAGTCAAATCACATGGTCGTAGATTTCATGATTGTTTTGGTTATTGATACAATCATCATCATTTCCATCATTTAAATGTTGTCTTTAGAAGCGAAATTAACACGTGATGACAGAAGCAAATCACAAGATCAATGATTGTGCCAATGATCAGAATTAGAAATATAACTTTGACCGTGTGATTTGGATATATGAATGTAACACTTTTCAGCATTAACACAAAAATAATCATTTTATTCCAAGCAACTTCATTACGGCACTTTCCTTGAAGACGTCGAGGTTCTATATTTCGGGGTAAACGAAATCTCAAATAAACAACAGAACTATGATTTGCAAATAGATAGAATAGGAAAAGATTCAGCACAGTTTTAAAGCAAACATTGAACGTTTTACCGAAACAGATTGAAAAATCAAGAAAATGTGTTCATTATTTTATGTTAAAGTAATATTAATAACACTAAACTTACAATTACGCAATAAACTTAAGAATATAGCAACGCACTTCTCTATGTAAAATACATGAAAGAACTTTCTTATTAAAAAGCAGTTATGAAAATTCTGTGAATTGTTACCTTTTGTGATGCGTCTTGAGTACATACATCTAATTTATTTCTATGTGCCACTTTTATATGTAATGAAAACACAAAATTCAACCTAAAAACAAACCTAAAATCAAACTTTAATTCTAGGTATTACAAATACTTTGAAAATACTTCTGAGTTTGATTAATATGAACAATGAAGCTCGAAAGCGATTTGAAAAATCTTAATTCAATGTCATTTGCAAAGCCAGATTTTTGTTTTATGTAACTTCCATAGTTCATATAATTTGTAGTAGGTGTACAGTCAACCTTAATGTTTAAGAAAAATCATTTTTTGCAGTTTCAATGCATATATCATATAACGGTTCTATCAAAATAAATAACGTAACGAATAGACAAATACACAATAGGTTAAACTTCATGTCGAATTATTTGCTGCAAGACGCGTAAACGTAGTATCTGAGTAACTCGTGTCTTGTTTTCCCAGACTTAAAGTTGAAACAGGTCATCTACATTTTGTCCAACAATACCATAAAAATAAAAGCCCTCCAACAAATGATTCCTGTTTTAATTAAGAGGGGTCTTTTAATTAGTTTGACAAGCTATGATTGGTTCTGCCCATTGCAGTCGACACACGAGACACGTAGGTGGAGAGGCGTGAGGTGGTTTCCCATTATTCCCCACTAAACCACCCACTCAATTCTTCCTCCAACCCCCTTCTCAGCAATTCCACTCATAACTGTTTCGAGGCTGGGATTTCCCTGATCCTGCGTCCATCAGATCAGAGAAGGGCTTCAGAGGGGAGGGTAAGGCCATCTTATTCTCAACTGTTTAGCTTTCAGATAACATATAAAAAACGAAACAGCATTTTAGAAAAAGAAATCTACTAATTAAATTTCAAAATAACAAATAAAACTCGCTTGCTTAATTTTTAAAATAAAAAAACAAAAAATCCTTTTAGCTATTATTATTATGAAATCATTCAAGGTTTGAATAATGAAAACTTAAAATTATAATAAATAAATTACATACCTTAAATTATGTAGCATTGAAGAACTTATTTATTTCTGTTAGGGTTTTGATTAAGTTCCGAGTCACATCATCGAAATAGTGTTTTCTCTCGTAATTCCTATCAGGAGACTTCAATAAAATAAAGTCATGTTACACAGACTGTTTTATTAACGTAATTTCTGAGAAATAATAATCTGCAACAGAATGTTAGTTTTGAAATTCGTGCTATTAAAGTTATTTAATATTGTATTAAGTCACAACTGAATGTTGCTGTTAAATAGGACCCTGGTGATCTCAAAGTTTCGGAATGGTCAGAAATGGTATATTCAAATCAGAGACAGAATGGTTGACAGAATTTTCTGTTGTGGCATTGAAGTTTAACTAAGTCTCTATATTAAATCTCTCTTAGTTTGGTTTTGCAGATATTTTTTTGGGGAAAAATAAGCATATTTATAAAAAAACTGTCTGAAAGATAAGCTGTGTTTGAGCTCAAGGATGACGTCGCTGTCCAGTCCTCTGCTGCGTTGACTGTTTCCCTGTCTCAATCAGCCATCGCCATTGTGACACCCTTCATCGAGGGGTTCAATCAAGCGCCGGCCACCGCCCAATCACACCGTGAATGGTGGCTAATGAAGGCCCTCGCGACACGTGCCACAACAAGACCCGTCACCGCCAGGCCAGGGAAAGCCCTTTCTCTTTCTCAGCATCGACCGGACGAACCGAGCGACGGGGTGGGTGGTGACTCACTGAAATCACCCTCAGCATATCCCTCAACGCCCACCCCCTGTCTACACCTACGAAGATCGTGGTGTGATATCGAAATTGAAGAGATTTGAATGTGAAATGCGACTGCCCTTACATTGAAGTAATACCATCTATCGTTCAATTTCCCGGTTGGCGACGCACACACCTTAACTATCTGAATTCTGAAAATCTTGCAATATCGGAGAGTCATCTCTGACGTCATCCACCTCCTTCCTGTCATACGAAAGTTTATTTTCTCAAACAATATTTATTATAACATAGGTTTTGATGGATGTAAAAATACCTACTTCAATGAGTCCACTAATAGTATTTAATTACCAAGTGTAAAGTGATTTTTAATTTACTATCCTCAGGAAAATGAAGCTGTTATAAATTCGTATGTATGTATCTGTCATCCAATAACTTTTGAAACCGATTTCCTTCCTATCTGGAATGAGATTTTACGGGTTAGAGATGATCTACCTTCAGCATTTGGAAGTTTTTCCGAAAGAGTTCTTGTTGAGATATTTGTGCCTGAACGTGATAAATATTTCTCCAAGAAATCATTAGCAGCACTTATTTATTAGCATTTAATTTCTATATAATGTTTAATAATGCATCCATTGTTATTTTAATCCAATGTTATCGTGCCCGGGTCTTTCATACGATCAAAATTAATTGAATTTAGCAACTTACGAATTTGTGGGTTTCATTAAATATAAAATTTTTGATTGATTTTAAATGGAAAATTTAAAAAGATTCATTGTTTCTACCCAACAGTCATTGAGATTTACAAACCTACAGTTTTTCCTATATAAGGTTTCATGGCTTTAAACAACAACAATTTAAGAAAAAAAAAAGGCAAAAATAAGGAAAATAGAAAATAGTTTCTTCAGGAACTTCTTATTCTCTTAGAGCAAAAAGAAATAAATTTATATTTAATATTAGATATTCGCCATGTTTTTTTTTTGTTTTGTTTTGTTTTGTTTTGGTTTTTTTTTTTGGTTTTTATTGCAAAGAAAATATTTAAACAACACGAAAGTATTTAAATTAAGTTAGTAAAATTTAGTAATTCTTAAAAATATGAAATATTAGATTGAAAATAAAGCTAATAACTTGATTTTGTTTAATTAATTTGTATCTGATCGCGATGCTTATATTCCCTATACTTATTTTGGAAAATTTGTAGCTACGTTCTAATAGCATCCCACGAAAACCGCCTGGGGTCCATCGCGCACTGCTTTGTTTACATTGACATACCATTTGCACGTTAAACAAGGGCGCATTCCATAAAACTGTCCCAAGCAGGAACCAGCTATGGAAGTTGACTTTCCTTGGTCTTCCATCAACCCCGTGTATACAGAGACATTGTTACAATAGACAGAAGACAGATAAAAATAGAATGTGAAATATTATAATGTTCTGATATTGATAGAAATAGAATTTTGGGAATCCATGAGTGATTAATACGATTTGGTAATCATTCGAATAATTGAGTTATCTTTGGTATTTTTTTTCCCTTTGAAATGGTCAGGGTTCAATTTAAGATTGATGCAGGTTAAGGGTTAAGATCTATTGGATTAACAATATTCAAAGTTGATACAATGTATTTGATAAATTTTCACAAACCAAGTTGCAGAAAACGTGAAGATAAATGGAAGAATTCCAAAAAATAAAACGAATTTAACATTTTTTGGAGTTGTTTAATTTTACAATAAAATATCGTTTCAGGTTTATTATTATCCTTTTCTTCTCATGTTCAAACAAGAAATAGATTAAAAATTAAAGTTTAAGAAACGATTTTTTTAAATTATTTTTAAGTTGAAAACTTTAATATTAATATTAAATTAAGACTTAATAGAAAAAGTTTATATAATAATAAAAATAATAATTTTACAAAATTTAAAAAATTTGATTTCAAGCAGGGATGGGGGTTAGAGTGGGCAATATTTATTTATCCTATTTGTATTTAACAAAAATACTCATTTCTATCAAATAAATTGCACAAATTGTTCTAACTGGGTATTTTTGGAATTTCTAAGTATCCCGAAAAAATATTAAAATGAAGCTGATTTTTTAAAAATCAAAAATATCTGAACAAGAGGTGAAAAAAATAATAAAAAATTATTAAAAGAAAAAAATAAAATCTTTAAGATGACTTATTTTTTTGAAGTTCAATGTTGGAAGATGTTAGTAGTTTGTAGATTGGTTTTTAGGCTGATAAATGGAGTTTGTTAAGTTTCCTTTCCACCTCCACCTCCATTGCCTTTCCACCTCCATTTCGCATCTTCTTTTTACGGTCTGGCATTGTGAGAGTTGCAGAGCATCTAGTCAACGGGATGGGACAAAACTAGCATCAAGATTGGTCATCTTGAGTTCTTCCGAACTATAGAAGGAAGACATAAGACAATGGATAGGAATTCTGGGCATTCTATGAAACTACAATTAATAGTCAAAGGTAACACAATTAGTAGTCCAGGTCTAGGACCAACAGGATTTAGGGCAATTGTTTCGTGCTTCTAAGACCATCATCCATGTGCAGCAATTTCAACAAGGGATTGAAGTTCAGGATTGAAAAACATGATGATCCATTGATCTCCACAGATTGTTTAGAGAATCAGATGTTATAAGAAAACCCCTATTTGCTTTATTTCAAACGGTCTACATCAGTGGTGGCCAACCTTAAGCAAACCATGCGCCAATTTTTTCCTAGACGAGTTCAGTTGCACCATACAACTCAATGTTAACAACCAAAAAAAAAAGGACAATCCTATTTTAACAACCAAAAAAACAAAAACAACAATTCTATTTTAATAACCAAGAAAAAAAAACGACAATTCTATTTTCACAACCAAAAATAAAAAAAACAAACAACCAAAAGGATGCAATGCGCCACTTGTTATCATCCAATGCGCTACGGTTTGGCCACCCCTGGTCTACATAGTCTACTCTTGGCTGCTGGTTGGAGATGGCGGGTTTCATTCCCGGCCTGAATTCCCTGGTTCAATTGCCGGAGGGGCGGGGTTTTTTTTTACACTCCATACTCCTCCAAACGGGTCCTAGGATCTACCCAACCTGGTTTCTTTCTCGGGAGTTTAGGCGGGCGAGCGTTGGGCTGACCACCCGACCTCATCTCAATCCCGGTTCACTGCATCGTTGGAGCCTTACCTCCAGCGTCCCAATGGTCCTTAGTGGGATACCTAACCTAATCTACATAGATTATTACAATGCTTCTCAATGTAGGTTTGCTTCACGACATGCTACAATTTATTAAAATCCTTCAGCACACCAAACATTGTTTCTAAAACCCAAAATAAAATAAAAAAAATTTTCTTTGCTTTATAACGTGTTTTAGAATCTTTTGATTCACACTTGAATAAAAGTTTATAAATATTTCAAAAGCCAATGAAATATTTTTAAAATAAAATTAATGTGAATTCATAGTTTATTAATCTTCATTTATAGAATGAATTGGTTTTAATTTGTGTTTGTCCAGATTATTTAAGAGCTAGAATTTAATCTAGTTTAGAACATTTAGCTGTATGTGAAGTAAAACGCTTATTAGACATGAACTCTCATAGCATAGTAAAAACATCCTCAGGGCACCAGAGCACACATAGATTGAATCGCTCTATTCTACTTCGCATATTTGAATGTTTATTCTTGTTTTGTTTGATCTGAGTTAAATTTATCACTAAATTATTGCTATATTTATGAATATTCTGTGACATTTCATCAAAATTATGGGTTTTCTGACTCGTAAAACTTGTTTTTATTCCTTTTGATGTGTGAGGTTATAAGTTTTTATTTACTTCATTCTATTTGTAAACTTGTAAATTAATGTTGTTGAAATGTATTCACTATAAAAATATTTTAGCTATTTCTTTGAAGTTTGCATGCTATTATTATTATTATTATTATGTATTTGAAATTTCAGTTTCAAACTTTTCACAAGCTTCAAACTGTTTGCATTTCGTAATCATTTCTGTACGAAGTATTGCTAGAATCTCAATGAGAACGAACACAACTTCTCTTGAATTGAGATGTCATCGAATAAACACTTGGTTTTAACTTTTGTAATCTGTTGTTTCCTGACATGTGCTTAGAAAGAAAAATATCTACAACAACGTTTTTCAAATTCTCTTAGGGCCATTTGCCCCAAACTTAAATCATTGGATTCAGAACAGGATTAAGACTAATACATTCCACTATTCTGAATTATGATCTGTCGCAGAATTAAAAAAAATGGGGTCAAGTTATTTCTTTCGCTTATTGAGGGTTTTAAACTTCGTAAACAAGATCGCCTCATTTGGCCCCTTAGAACAATGATTTTAGTTAAATACATGCGACCATGCATTTCTCTAATAAGGTGCATTGAAAATATATTAAGATCATTTTAAATGGCTAATCAGCAATAGAAACATTTTTTTATTATTATTTTAGATCACATTAATAAAGGAATTGAATAGACTATTATCCATTCTTGCGTTAAGCCAATAGACATCTTTATTATATTGTTAATCACTCTAATGTAATTCCATTGTAGGCATTTTAAATGGATAGTAATTTAGACAGTGAATGTTTATATAAATAAAACTCGATTTTCAATCTGCTCCAACCATTTCATTTTTTTTTTTTTTTGTCTTAACAGAAGTTAGACACTCTCTTCCATTTACTGTCATTACATCCTTGTATCTGTTTGTGGTTCCACTGTTCAAAATGAAAATATCATTAAGTCTTTGTTAAAGATTAAAAGGCTGTGGTTTTAATCTTTACTTGTTATGCTGTCTTTACACGTTCAATTTAAAATTCATCATGTTACGTGTTCAAAACTCAGCTGCAATTTCCCTCCTTGAACTGCCCCTTGAAACAGTAATTAAAAATACACACAAAATAACTGCGTCGATGTGTGATTTGGCGACGCCCTTGATGCCTAACTGCTCAAAACTCACTGCAACTTGGAGACGTAGTAAAATTTAATGTTTTACAACAACTCTCGAAAAGCTTAAGAAGGTAGGGGGCTGAAAAACCAACTGGTTCTACCCAGCGAACACTTCAACTGTGGCATCGGCTAAACAACTCTTGGGGAAAGTTGTAACTTAATAGCGAATTCTGGCCAAACTAAAAAACCCCTACCACAGTCTTTGCTTTCCTCTACGGGAAGACAGAAGTGTTTGAGCTCTCTTGGTTGTGTACTTGAGACAGATTGGATGTCGTACGTCTTTGTTTATCTGCTGGCTCCTGCGTTTTCTCTTCTTCTCCACCCCCACCTCCCGTTTCGCCCTCCCCCTTCAAGCGCCCCTATTCTCCTTTGTTCTCTGTAGTGTTCTCTCTCCAAAAAATTGAAGGAAAAAAAAAAAGAATCATTAGAAGACCAAGTAAAAAAAAAAAAATCGGTTCAATCGTTACTTCGCGGAAGACACTTCACTGAAGACGGATATGACGTCACATCCGGTTTGAAGACTACTGAGAGGCTGTCTCCAGAGGATTAATATTTTTCCCATTGGATTAATTTTATTAGACATTGCAACTATTACGGAAAAAAATATAATTGCAATCTGAATCTCTTTACTACAATAGGAAAAATAAGGAATAATAAACATTTTTCTTAAATTTATAGATTTGTTAGTGGTAGTGTTAATCGTAATGCTGTGTCTTTATTTATAAGAAACAATAAAATAATTCTAAAGAATAAAATGACCCAAGAGTCAATTTGAGGTCAAATGAAAAAAAAACGAATATTATGACCTTCTCTCTGGCTCTCTTTCTTTTCTTTTTCGGTAGCTCTCAAACTCAGAAAGGTTAACAATTTTTGAACGACCTTGCAATTCGGAGCTTCAATCTTACATGTTCCGCCTAATGAACAACATCAAAT
This sequence comes from Thereuonema tuberculata, assembly GCA_023159025.1. Lineage (NCBI taxonomy): Eukaryota > Metazoa > Arthropoda > Chilopoda > Scutigeromorpha > Scutigeridae > Thereuonema > Thereuonema tuberculata. The sequence continues at coordinate 11,637,742 of JAFIDM010003189.1, read as the reverse complement.
GAAAATTGCAAAATTTTGATTTATGGAAGCACATTAATTATTATAAGAAGGCAAGATCATTGGAGGTTTTTCCTCGCAGAAAATAAGAAAAATTCGAACTCCAGTTTGAACTCTAGTACAATACGAAACATATATGAAACTGTATAAGTTTCATATTGTACTAGAACATCATTTTCCTTGAAAAACATCTTCTTTATTATGTTAACAATATTTCATTTCTTCTAACAAGAAACTTCTTCAGGTTATACATGAAAAGTTTTCTCCTTTCTCTAAGACTCCATAATTTTTAACAAAGTTTTATGTTAATTAAGCAATATATTATTAAAGATTAAATTTAATAAGGTTTTGTATTAATTAAGCACGATGTCAGTTATTATATTGTTATAAATTTTTTTCAAGGAAAATGATGTTCTAATATAATAAGAAAACTTGTTAACTATATAAGTATTGATCTTTAAAACTTTTTTTTTCTTTCTTTCTTTTTCTATTTTTCACTTTTTATCATATTTTTTTTCAGCATTTTGTGACAACTTTTTTTCTTGTCCAGAAGTGATGAAGTTTATCCAAAAAAATTCTTTGCTAATGAAATAAGAATAGAAAAAGGTAACAAACGCAGGCACAACGCTAAAAGCAGGAAATCGCACCCTGAGCTGTCACCGGGAAGAGACTGGGACAGACCGTTTCGTCCTTTTTAAGGACTCATCAAGGTGTGAGAGGTTACGGATCCCGGGTCTCGCTCCCGAGAGCGGGACCTCCCCCCGAAGAAATCTTACAAAAAAAAAAAGACAAAATAATAATATTCCTTGTCCTGCCATCCGCTAGGCACAAAAGGAATTTAAAAAAGGCATTTAAAAGAAAAGCAACAAGCCGGTGTTTAAAATAAATAGAAATTTAATGTGCCTGAATAGCGAGACCCGGGAACCGTACCTTCTCTCTCGCACCTTCTGAGTCTTCATCGATGTTTAGCTGGCTGACGATTCCTAAAAAGGACGAAACGGTCCGTCCCAGTCTCTTCCCGGTGACAGCTCAGGGTGCGAATTCCTTCTTTTAGCGTTGTGTCTTCGTTTGTTATTTTTTTTTTTTAATTATTCAGGTACGTTAAATTTCTATTCAGAAGAAAGTGAAGTTTGTTTTTAAAATTTACTTTTCTTTGTTATAAAACAGTGTTTCAAACTCTTTCACTTCAAAGAGCAGAAACGAAATGAATGTTTTCAATTATACTTTGAACTCAGACATCCTGCGGGACGCTACAAGGCAAAGCAAAATTACCGAATACTAATTAAAGAATGCACTACAATTGGTAATAATAATTTTTTTCATTAATGAACACTCAGTAACAAATAATTTAGGTTTCTTATTATTGAATTCAATGCAGAACTTTTTCGCGTGTATGTCTTGATTTCATTATTCATTCTTTTATTTATTTATTTATTTATTTATTTATTTTTAACTTCACTGTATTTGTTTACACTTAATTATAAAGTTAATTTTAGAATTTGAACTAAATGTTAGCCAGCAAAACATCTTAAAGTCGCAAACAGAAAGAAGAATCACCAAATACAGCGAAAAAGGGATCACTTTTTTAATGAGTTGATCCAGGAACTCATTACTGAAGAAAGCAATATGGCGGCGTCATAAGAACAGGTTACTGTAAGGCCTGCACAACAAAACTAGAGGTATAATTTGGAACGTTTTCTGCTATTTTAAGAGTCAGATGATAGAATATGTATTTCTGAATTACTAGGAAGATTGGCTGTTTATGTCAAATTTGTCCCAATTGACGGTAATTGTTAACGAGCGAAAATCGATAGAAGCCACTTTCTTATTCTTGTCCGAAGCCACTTTTAGATAAGGATTATATTTTTTAAAAAAATTAATAATACAAAAATAATAATAACAATATATAGGTACGTTAAAGATGCAAAGAACAAAAAAATATCGAAAATCTTGTTCTCTTGTACTTTGATTTGCAGAAATGTTGAATATAGTTACGATAGTTTGCAATAGAGATCGCTGAGCATACTTGGAATTAGTAATCCATAGATTTTCTTCTGCCTTTTTTGTGTCTCGTATAATTATAAAGTAGATAGCGAGGCCACAATACGGATCTCTTTCACGAGTTTGAGGCCACTGCTATAACAGGAAATCAAAAAAAAAGCCAAGCAACTCGTGTTTTCTTCCATTACTTTGCGCTACTGTAATGCAGAAAGGCTCATGTTAAGTTAATTAGAAAAATGAAACATTTATAGTAATATTTGTATTACAGAGAATAATATTGGTCTTACATAAATTGTAAAAAAATTTCAATTATCATGAAATTCAGTTAAATCCGCATTATTTAATTGAATTTCCAATTAATGTAATCGTAATATATGGATGAATAAATATTGTTAGAACTCAATAAAAGAGGCATCGTTTTTCTTCGAAAGTTTTGCAAAGGGTTTTTTTTTTTTACCTTCTCGTGCAAATTTCTCGTCAAGGACCCACAGGAAGAAATGAAATATAAAATTCCTTGTCGGTAAATAGGCATATCAAGTTTCAAGATTTATTCACGAGTTCAAAAATTATTAGAGAAGATAGATATGCACACATATTGACTGAAGTTTTGAGGCTAAAAAAAGAAACAAAAAAAGAAGAAAAAAAGTCTACTGATAAATGTAATAATAATTGAGTATTTTAAAATTAATGGATACTTTATTTCATTATTTACTAGAAAAACTTAATGACTTGAATTGGCTTTTTTTTTTGGCTTCATCAAGGTAATGACGTCAATATGATGTGAGGTTTGTTTTTAAGAGTTCTCTCTTCACTTCACTTGAGGTGGAAACGCTGTCTCTCAACGGGAAACAAAATATTTGTTTGTCCATTAGTTGGTATGTGTGCATCTGGGCAGCACGTGGATTGGATTGGCACCTGGGAGATCCTCATACACTCGACATCCTCTTTAGAACATGTCTTATACGACTGAGTGCCTCTCGCTAGTTAGAGACGAATTGACAAGAAAAAAATCACATATTTTAGTTTGTAATAATAATAAAAATGTTCTTGAAAGTTCTCTGAATCTGATCCAAGCTTAATTGATTATCAACATTTGACCAAAACTTTTTTTTTCATTATTTTTGTTTTTCTTCTGTGCCCGAACATTCTAATCAGTGAAGTAGGGGTTTCTATAGCTCACACAAAAAAATGTATTTCTCTTTTGTAAATAGCTTTTGAAAGTATTAAATCAAATACTA
>JAFIDM010003189.1:11605188-11634496 GCA_023159025.1 Thereuonema tuberculata | reverse complement strand
TATTTCTCTTTTGTAAATAGCTTTTGAAAGTATTAAATCAAATACTAAGAACTACTTGAACGTGGAGTTTGGTTCAAATCTTGAAATCAATATTTTGAGCAATTGTCAGGTTTTTTTTTTCCCAAAGCAGTTTTGAGAAAGTGTGAACCTGATCATAACATAGCGTTTAGTATTGTTTCAAAATTAAAACTCTGTAATGTAATAAAAATTGAGTTTTAAAAAGACGTGGTTTACACCGTATGATATGTATGGGCAGGGTAGAAAATCGGTTGTCTGTCATCACACCTACAATCATAGAAAAGACTTCTATTGTGCAGTGAGAATGAAAAATGTCAGACCTTTAGTGATACTCAAAAAGACATTTTTGTTGTTGGTATGCATCTAGTCTTTAGAAGGGCGAAATCTTGGGTTTTGCAAGAGGAAAAGTATCTGAGATTACGGGCTGTCAAACAGAAAACTTGTTTGCCTCCAAAAGTGAAAAATATGGACAGAGAAAGATGTCAGCCAAAGATCTTCTAATGATGACTTAAAGCAGAGTTAAACAACGGTTGAGAAGATCCCATTTCAACCAAAATAGTTCATCCTAAAGGTCACATACCGGTATTAAATATTTGCAGCTGTGTTGCAATACGTAAAGTTGTCATCATTGCCCAAAAAACTCAAAAGTTTACAGATAATCATCAAACTGTAGTCTTGATGACTGATATTACTTTATTTGGTTCGACGATCAGTCTTTCAGGTTGTTCCCCATCTCATGGAAAATTTATATATGTAGATATCCGACAGAATCACGTCATTCTGTCTGCTTGGTTCCACCTGTAATGGATATGTTTTTACGTCACCGTTTATATAGTGTATAGATTTTTGCATGCACTAAAAGTCTTACATGTACTGAGTCCATCAGTAGATCACGTAGGCCAGTCTGTATTATGTAGTGAGAGTCGATACATCATGACACCCTTTAGGACCTTAGTCATTTTAAAGGTCTTGTAACACCTGCAAAGTATTCACGTTTTCTAGGATTGTGTGCAGTCAATGATGCTGATAATGGCTGTCCCTGGTTTCACATGGATAGTACTCCCATCCATTCTGCAAAGTGCTTCACAAGCTGGTCTGAAGGCACAGGATGAAGGTAAAGCAATTAACCTCGTATCCTCAGTAACTTGTATGAGAATATCTTGAAGCAGCGGGTGTGAACACAACTTTCTCTATCTTCATCACTCTCAGACATGGTTTGAGAGATTTTATAGGAAATCTCTCAGAGATTTTATAGGAGGAATGATACAAAATACCGTTATTTTATGTATGAGACTTGTAGGAATCTACATCAAGTCGAGTTGCTCTTCAGAATGCTCACAATGGAGGAACTCTCTATTACTATAGATGTTTGTACAAATGACAATTTTTTCGTTAATTTCCTTTTCTCCGGCATATTCTCAGATATTCACCACATAATGAAGATTAAATAAGCAGCGATGGAGGGAAGGTCAATTTTTGAAGGTTGGGGGGAGGGGAGATGGCTAGAGACCAAAATAACCAAACAAATATTTTAAATTGAAACAAAAAAAGATATCCTACCAAATTTTAAGGAGATCAACTCAGGGATCATTTATTGAGGGATGAGGGTGGAGACCAAAAAAAAAATGCCTATGTTTTAAGTTGACAGTTAGTAACCTGCGTGCGTTTTTGTTATATTTAGGCATTTCACAAGTTGTTTAGAAGTTCAATCCATTCGTCTTGCTCCGAAGATTCTTATCCAATCTTCGCTTTTTAATGGTTTGAAATACGATTTTATCTAGCATTTAAATAACCACATCCATTCAGGAAAAGCCGCCATCGTTATAGTCCATAACTTACTCAATCACTCGAGATATTATTTTTCATACCAGTGATCATGTATAATTATTATAAACAGTATACTGTAAAATCTAATATAATTTCTATTTGCAGATCTAATTCAATGGATATTGGTATTGTAAATAACCTATAACTCTTCGCTAACTAATGGAAGGAAATATCGTCAGTTGGAAAGCTGCGAATAATCTCAAATTCTTTAACAAATAAGAATTAGGATTCAGATATTGTTCTATTGAATTTAATCCAGTCTAAATTTTCCAGTTCGCTAACTTGTTGATATTACTGTAGAAAATTTCGGTTTTCCGCGTCTTCCTGATGAAGGTCTCTTTGAATCGAGTCGGTCCATTCGTGTTTTAAGAGCGGAAATTGTCCAAATAGTTCCATCTCTCAGATACAGTTATCAATAGTATACAATAAGAGGCTTGAGATCCTGCGTACAATGATCAAATAGTAAAAATGCTGAAGTCTGATGTAATTTTGATATTCACTAGCGTCGCTTGCGGTCTGCTTCGTGTAATAGTTTAAGCTTATTCCTTCTTTTAGTTTTGTGCCTTACTTTGTTACCTGTTTTTCAGTTTAAATACCGGTACTTAAATGAAGTAAAGTTAAAAAGTTCTAGTAAAGATTCAAAAAAATACAAAACAGTGATTGTAATTTTGGAGCAAAATAAACAGAATGGATTAATTTCAACCTCTAAAACGTTCGCAGTGAAGTTTAAAATGTAAAGATTCTCAGGGACTAAATAGTATTTTTACAGGTACTTAGTATTTTTCTGTAATTTCGTATTGCCTATTTTGGTTTGTTTCTGTTTATTTTTGTATATTTTAAATCGATATTTAATCATTTACTTGTTGTTGTTATTGTTTCGTTTTATTTTTTTAAATGTTTTTGACACAAGAGGTTAAAGTAGGTGACCAACTTCCAATAAATCAGTGATATGCATTTTTTACCTTTCAGTCTGCTTCACGAGAAAAAAAAAACTGATTTTAGTAAACTCAACTATCCTGAATCCGAATCTGTATTCAGAATTTTTGTATCAGGTCTAGTTTTTTTTGCAATTTAGACTTTAGATTGATTAGTAACTTCTTTATTTACATGAATGAGGTTCATATTATATCTCCATTCAACCTAAAGAAACACTTTCTTTATAGTTAAGTTATAATTGTCACTACAGCCCTATGGTCCTTGGAGATAAGCCTCACGTCGTTCCGTGACCAACGGGACCTAAGTTGAGGTCGGGTGGTCAGCTCAACGCCCGCCCGCCTATATTCACGGGAACGAAACCCAGTACCCATTCAATAGAGGTCTGGGTAGACCTTAGCACACTTTCTTTGTGCCATTATATAATTGGAAATGATCATATTTATAAAACAATTTACGAAATTACGCGAGAAAATGGTTGTTTTTATCCGCTACATTAAAGTGTCCCATATTTTTATTTTTAAAATCCGGTCACTGCATGTTAAAGTCTATTTTAATAATGATCCTAAATATCGAACAGCAAATTAAATGTGCCTATTTAATTCATTTGTGTATTTGAATTAGTTGATCCCCCTCCGTAATAGTTTTATCTTTATTAATATATATATTTTTTAATTTTTAAGACATTTAGGTTGATTTGGTTCAGTTACTACTGAGTCCATATCATTAAATCATTTTGGAAAGCTTTATATGTGAGATCATCATTGGTAAGTATCAGAGTTATATTTAAGAAAAAAATGGGATATTATGTGAAGAATAGCACACTCAGAAAGTGAAATTTCATCCCTCATTTTAGACTTCCCCTTTACTGGAGTACCCGCATCCTAAGCGGAAAAAAAAATTGAAGAGTTTAAGTTACTAATTAAAAAAAAAAAAAAATCCTAAAATAATGTATTCACATAATGTTCCCATGTTTTTTTACAACTTGAAACTATAAAAGCTAGTTTTTGTTAAAAAAAAACAAAACAAATTTGTCTGACTTTTCTTATCAAGGCTTAATTACTAGCGCCCAGTGCCAAAAGTATAAAGGGAGGGAACTCTTTAGATCGTTCTGTCCGTCTGTGTCCGTCACCACTTCTACAACCCAAAATAAAAGTCTGATACCATGGCTGAATATTTTATTGAAATTCCTATGATTTGTAAAAGTGGAGAAAAATAAAAGTTTCAGTCGGAGATCACTTACTGTGAAACAGGAAGTGGAAGTAGCCCAAAATTAAACACATCGCTACCTCTACAGCCCAAGTCAGACAGATATGACTCATACTTTATTGGAAAGCTTGTGAGTAGTAGAAGTGGTTCCGGTCTACGGTCACTTCCTATCTGACCGGAAGTGATAGAAAATGAAGCATAAAAGGGGTGGCTATGGTTTCGTGTTTGCTATGAAACCGTTTTTTTTTTCTTTGTTTTCTTAATTATATTTTACATTTCTTTAAAAAAAAAAATCTTAATTATATTTTATATTGTTTTTAAATCATTATTTAGAAAATGAAACATACACAGGGTCGCTATGGTTTTCTTCCACAACTGAGTATAATGAAGTTACTTAGTTACAAAACAGTTAATCCAAAGGGATTAAATTTTTAATTTAAAACTAATTCTTTTCTTAAATGTTTCATACATGAGTATGTAGGTTGTAAAACCTACATTACAACAGGTTGTAAAAATAAAAATTAAAAAAATATTCTTTATAAATTGCAGTAATGCTTTTTTTCTTTGTAAAAATGCTGAGCCAATATTAAACTTGATGCATATTTATATAATAATCCTATATTATGTATTTGCTATTCATATTATTAATTTCTAATTACAACAACGAATTATCCAGAATTCCTGTTTTTAATTTTTTATGGTTCTTAAAAATTCTCAAAAAAAGTTAAGTTAATTATGAATGAAAACGTGCAGTAACATGAATATTAATGAGGTTCTGTAGGTTCGGATTACAACTGAAATCGCGACACATTTACTCGATACGGATCATGCGCAGTTGAGAGTTCATCAGAGATACTTGAGGACCAGAAAAAGTATATAAAACATAACGTTTTGCATCATAATACTCATATTTCTTCTTATCATATATTAAAAATGGACACAATAAAACTTACAACTTCTTTACTTCCCATTCGATATTTCGTCCTTACGATAGGACTTCCTCAGGAATCTCAAAATAATACAAAATATAAAAATAAAGAAGAATAACGTTTTCTTTTTCTCATCCTCACACGCCTTGTACTCGTGAGATTAGAAATAGATTTAAATATTAAAAAAGCGTTGAAAACTCACTTGTTGTTGGAATGAGCCAATCTTTCTAAGCTCATGTTCTTATCTCAAATTCGCTTTTTTTATTAGCACAATTGAAATGAATAGTAACCAATTTTGCTTTTTGTTTTTTAGCCTACTTTCATAGGCAAAGTAATCTCATCGAGTCAGTGTCTGCGTCCGTGTATGTTTTTCCCTAATAACTTTTGAATCCCTGAACGGATCCTCTTGAAACTTGATTTGCATATTTAAGGACTACAGTCGATCTTTATACTTGAAAGCAATAACAAATACCATTGGAAAACATTAGAAACAGTGGATTTCTCGAGATCTCAAACATTAATCCTTTTAGCTAATCCTTTAATTCGCGCAAGAATTGATATCTTACAATTAATCGACTTTAGACAACTTAAATAGTAATACGCAAATTATAATCATTAGCTATTATAATATTTTTCAGAACATGGAAAATTTGTTAGGTTTAGATCCAGCAGATATTATAATTAGAAAATAATCATTGGCTTTTCATGTGTCAATTTTCAAACAAAAACAAAAGGGAAGAACAATATTTTTTTGGAAATAGTCTTCTTTTTAATTGTGTAATAAAGTTTGGAATTTTTCTTCCAATTTTATTATCACAAAACCGGAAATTTGTAAAAATATAGCAATTAATAGGCGGAAGGATACGTGACATCATTTGGACTAACTCACTGAAGCAAGAGATTTTAATAAATAAAAATGAAAAGATTTTAGAAAGATTTATTAAAAGAACTTGCAATTGAAATTAAGCATAGTTAATATTAAGTAATTAGAATTTCTAAAGCTAAACTAATTAAAGAAGCTAATTTACAAAAAAACGGAAAACATTCCTCGATTCTTTGTATTTGGTTTTTTATCATTGCATTTTTAATATATTATTATATATTACATAATATATTATTTAGTAAATTATATTATAAATAATAATATATTATTTAATATATTATATATTATTATTATTTTAATATTTTTTAATATTATTATTGAACTATTTTATAAAAATTCCATTTATCCAATAAATACTCAAAATACTACTTACTCAAAAAATACTCAAAATAAAATGTCAAATATAATGTCAAATGTCAAATATAATTCGTTATATAATGTCAAAAATAACGAAAACTCAACTTTTTTTTTTTTATTACTATTTTTCTTTTTCTTTTTTGATAAGTTTATTATTTAAAAAAAAAGTTAAAAACATATAAGCTTCATGGATTGTTTGTGTTGCTTTATTTATTTTATTTTATTTTAATTGACAATTTCTGTTTTTGCCGTCATTTGTTTTTCCTTTTTTTTCTCTAATGTAGAACTAAGATTAATAAGAACAGTTAATAAATATTATTTATATACAAGTTACACTATATAAATACTTTATTATTATATAAATAATACTTTATAATATAATAATAATACTTATTTACTATATAAATTTCCATATAAGTAATGTAAACTGATGTATATTAGTGGTTGTTGATTACGTAAATGTAGACAGTACGTTTATATAAAGCATATTAATAGATTTCAGAAAAAAGAATTTATAGAATTGCTACTAAATCTTGAATTTATGCTACTAAATCTGAATAAATATGCTATCATTCTAACTATCTATATTTACGTATTTATTTACATGTACAATAACTAACCTCTTGTATTCGTTGTAATAACTAATTCTTACAACTGTGTGCCTCGAATATGAATATTTCAAGTAACTAAAGAAAGCCATTATTCTAATTCATCCACAATAATTCAAAAGATGGGATATAAACATAATTTCATAAATTTAATATTATGTGAAATGAATCCAGATATAAATTAAATATAAAATTAAGTAACTTAATAGTAACTTATATTTACATATATCCGAGGTGTGTTGTATATTTTAGGTATGATATATTTTAAATACTTTAATATATTTCAAATAATGGGAAATACTACATATATATAATATTTATTATATACATGTATTTCAATTTTAGGCACTTATATTTTCATTTTATTTTTACTGAATGAATTTTTTTTTAACTTTTTTTTTCCAAAAATAATAATCATAATAATAAAGAAAATTAGTTAATATGAAATAACATTAATTCTATAGTTTTAAATAAACTAACATAATACCCCGAATACAATGTTGGAAATAATGTGAAATTGGAAACAGATTCCATCTTTTAAGATTTCTTTCAAAGTCTTTATTGTAATTGGCTTTTAAATTTAATTCTTTATTTTCAATGAGAGCATTTAAATATTATTCTTGTCGTATACAATTTCACAATGAACTGCTTCGAATCTATCACAATTATTACACAATTTGTTAAATGGACACAATTTGTCCATTTATATTTTTCATTTTCCTTCGATACAATAAAGGAATTATTAGCTCGTCGCCTTTTCACAATAAATCCTATTCTGTTGATTCTTGGTCATTTTTCTGGATCCTTTAGTTAAAAAGTATTGCTGTATTCATTTGCCGTATCTATTTGTATAGCCGCTTATAAAATAGCTGTTTATATGTTTCTTTATTTTTAAGCAAACATTGGTAAAAATATATTTGTAAGTCTAAATGGAATTTGGACTATAATGTAAGCTACTTCCTTGCTCTCGTTGGCTATTTATTTTTTTTATTTTTTATTTTTTTTGCTTTTTTATTATTGTTATTGAAAATAAAAATAAGAAATTCCCGCTGTCGAATTCCATCGCAATTTGGGTCCATCCTGTCACACCATCGGGGACTTACATCCGTGTTTTGACATTAGCTTTTCCCTTTTGAATAACTTACATGCAGAGACCAACAATAAGCTCATAGAATCCAATGACTCTTTTCTCCGGTGCTTTCATGATTAGAATCAGATTCAAACAAACGACTTCTGGATATGCGTTATAAAAAAAAAACCGAACGAGGAACGGCCTGAAACAAAATAAATACATAAAAAAGCAATTAAATATATAAAAAAATATCCTACAAAAATGTATATTTTATGTAAATTATTTTATTTTATCTGCATTGCTTTTTGTGTTACATTTTATACGTACAAAGATTTTTAGTTTATTTTGCATAAGACATAACATAAAAGTATAATATAAAAAAAAAGTATCAAAAAGATATTATTAAATCATTTTTGAAAAAAAGAGGAGAGATCAGAAGTTAGAAATATATTAATAAAAAGATTAAAATGCACCATACCTGAGAATACATTTGAAAGGATTTATATTTTATATATTCATATACTAGATATTTGCTCAAGTACGCATAGTGTAGGGATTGACCATGTGGCGTCCAAAGTTTTTTTTTCTTTCAGGAATTATACAAAGGGTGAGAGAGGAAAAGCATTTAAAGGTAGTTTTAAATTAGTTAGAAAAAGGAATTATATTAATTCCTTTCCTTAATTATCAAATATTAAGAAAAATCGCCTGAGCCGTTTCTTAGCGTGGGTTGCACAGAGACAAACAAACAAATAATAATTTGAAAGTTTAATAGTATAACTTAGAATTTTCATCGTCAATAATTAAAAAAAAATAGATTAGTGGAGAAAAGTCAAACAGCGAAAAAAATATTGAAATTAATTAATTTTTTATTAACAGTTAACTATTTAGTAAAAAAGTTTGAAGATGCATCCTATTTCAGAAAAAGTGAAGCATCGGTATTTAGCGTTTAATATTGATAGTTGTGAATCTGTTTAAGATCTGTTGTATTAACTAAACATATAACAGTCACATTCGCTTTCCTCAAATTGTTAAGTGATAAATCATCAATATTTTGTTATCAGGATTGAAGTTTCAGTAACGTTAACAAGAGAAAAAAATAACACCTTCATCCTTTTTCCAATCAATTACTCAGTCGCTTAGAAATTGGCATTTCAAAAACAACGATAGTTTGTTTCTCTTAAACAAATTACCTCTGTGAGACAGATATAAACATTCTATGAATTATCCATGAATGTTTGGAAATAAAAAAAAAAATGGACACTCTTAGTGAGGTTTTAAAATACATTTACTTTTACTTAATGTGTTTAGATATTTTTTAGATGCTTTTTCTTTATTTACATGCGCTTAAGAAATTCATTGAGGCACATAAATTTTCTTTTTCTTTATTTTTAATGTATTATTATGTTTTTAGTTTAGATCTGTTGAAGTTCCATCTCTCTCTTCCTATTCTATTTCTATTGACCTCCGTTATGAGACCTGCTATGCTCATTCTGACTATTCTCAACTGATGATCGCCATATTAGCATGAAACAGGCTATTTTGAGATGTCACTTACGAGCATTGGTCTCACCTTTTAATGTATTTATACATTTACTTTTGTTTTATTAAAGGGATTCCAGAAAAGGTTGTAAGATTATTAATCTTCATCAGCGACAATTACACTTGGATGAAAATGCAGAAGTGGACTTTTGCTTTTCTATTTCCTACCTTTCAAGACAGTTTTCTCAAGATGTCGTCCTATCCATCAAAATGAGCATAAAAATGGTATCTGCCATGGGTATAAGTAAATCGTTTTGAAATAGATAGATACAGAATGTACTGAATAAATAATACAGATGAATTATTTTCTTCAAAAGGGCAACATCGTGAATTCTTTCAAAAACCTATTCTTGAATATTCTGACACACGACATAAATGAATGTATAAATTGATCCATTCTTACATTTATAAGTAAAAAAGACTTTTTACGCTTTATTTTCTTAATTTTATTTAAAACTCTCATCTTTTTTTTTATCAACGATTTTGAAAAATACTTTCTAGAATTTTATCTCTTTGTGAATCATCCTGAATGTGTTTGAAATGTATTACAAATAACATTAAGACGATTTATAATTTTTTTTTCCCAAGACTTTAATCAAAAATGTTTTTATCTAGGTTTTCACATACATTCTCTCCTGCATTGTTAATAAATATTCTTCAGATAAAAAAAAATGAAAAACATGAATATAAATTTGAAATTTTTTTTGAAAGAAATTGTTTGCTTGTTTTTAATAGAAAACTCTCTAAAGTTGTTAGATATCTCTAAGGATATCTCTAAGAAAATATCTCTAAAAAAGAAAAGCAAAGCAAAATATAAAGAAAAGAAAAAGACAAATGCCTACATGCACACAGTTTTTTTTTTTGTTTTTTTTTTTTGGTTTTTTTTTTTATATATTCACGTTTCCTTGTGTTTGCAATTTTTATACCGTCAGTGTATTAAGTAAAAATGGAGAAGCCCTTAAGATCCTAACTCAAGCAAATGCAGGCGAGTGCAAACCTTTTATTTCTTTTATATATTTCTTTTTCCAATGCACTTAACATTCTGAAAATTTAAATATGAACTTACGAAAAATCTGGGATTTCTATTTTCTTGTTTTTAATTTTTCAAAATATTTTGTAGTTAATTAAATTAAAACTTAAAAACAGTCAATTTTTTGGTTGTCTTCGAGGTATTACTCGGTATTTTCAACTCAAAAAAAAATTGGACGAAAACCAGAAATGATAAAAAATTTGTAAAATAATGTTTTGTATTTAAAATATTTATTATTAGTATAACAGTTAATTTTTAAAAAAATGAAAATTGTGTTGTTTTAAAATTGTGTGAGATTAAATTATTTTTTTACAAATTAACTGTTGCACTAATAATTAATATTTTAAATACAAAACATTATTTTACAAATTTTTTTGAGTTGAAATGTCTCGAAAACACCCACAAAATTGACTATTTTTGAATTTTAATTTAATTAATTACAGAATATTTTGAAAATTAAAAACAAGAAAATAGAAATCCCAGATGCTTCACAAGTTCATATTTAAAATTTCAGAATTTTAGGTGCATTGGAAAAAGAAATATTTAAAAGAAATAAAAGGTTTGCAGTCGCCTGCATTTGCTTGAGTCAGGATCTTAAGTGTTTCTATAGCATTACGATGTAGATTCTTATAACATTTAACTTAGGCTTACTTCAAGTAATACGATATGACTTGTGCCAAAATAATTTTATTAATGATAGCTTTAAAAAATAGTTTATTACTTTATTGCCACCTTAATGATAGCAAACAAATATCTGTAATTTTTTAAAAATAATTAAAAATTAGAAAATGCGGAAACGCAAATAATGAGGCGATCAGAGAAAACAAATATCTTCTTGATCAAAATCATTTCGAATAACTTTAAAAAAAGAAAAAAAAAATACGAAATAAAAAGAACCTGGTTTTAAAGAATTTAAATCTTAATGTTCTGAAAATATTCCGAAGTTTGTTTGTTTTGTTCCTTTTTTTTTTTTTTAAAGTGTAAAAATAACACAAATAAAAAAAGGTTTCGTTTAATTTTAAATTTTTCATTTCGTAGAAAAAAATGACGAAAATTTACTATTAATTTGATTCAAATCAAAGCAAGCGTAAATTAGTGGATTACTGAAAGGATAAGTTTGCAGACATTGACAGGAATCCATTGTATTCGGTTTTAACGCTTATCGATGGGAATTGTTTATCATCTGTCATTGATGATGATAAAAGTTTTTATCCAAAAAAAAAAAAAAAAATTAAATAAACACGAAAATTAGAAGCCTCTTGTCCGTAAAGATCAATTACGACAAACCGAAATATTTTAAAAAAATAAGAATTTCTAAAACTCGTGATCTCGAAACAAAGGATCTACGATGCTTCAAATCATTTTTTAAGTTTTCTTAAAAGGCGCCATTCCTTTTCAATTTAATTTTGGAACAAACTTTTCAGATAAAACTTTAAAGATTTAAAAGATTATCGGTTTCGCTAATTTTAATGAAGATGAGGTCAGTGGTTCAAAGTTTTTAGGAGGAAATAAACATGGGAAACAAATGAATAAACAAAACAAAAAAACGCTGCCGCCCTATAAATACGTTGTCCCAGGCGCTTAGCTGCGATGTTCAATTGAGATGGAGCGTTTTTCTCTGGGTGTTTTACTCTTGCAGATGATTCCAGGGTTCATCCAACTCTCTGTAAAATGACCAGATTTCTTTCGCAAGGTGAAAGGTGAGAGGGCTTCGGCCAATCTTCCTTCCGCCAAAAACTCAATATGACTCTCATGTTTTACTTGCTCTGTATATTTTGTTACAGAAAGTTAACAACAGTTATCACAAGTAACCATGTCTTGAAAAGAAATGGTACTTAGTAACAGTACACACTGGAATCTATTTTTAAAAATTATGATTTTAAAATCAATATTCAAAAGCTACTTTAAGAAAAAAGTTATTAAAAATTTAATTGATTAATTGAATTTTTAATATTTTTTTAAAAGTAGCATTTTGAATATTGATTTTAACAAACACACAAACAAACAGACAGACATCTCATTTTGCCTAGGAAAGTTAGGCTTATCAGATCACTCTTTTGAGCTTTAAAACTGCTAGATGGATCTTTCTGAAACATAGTATGCATATTTATGGACTAAATGCTATCTAAGTTTCTTATTTGAAATATTTTTCCAAGTGGGTGCTTGTAGATAAATTAGAACAAGAAAGAGACAAATAATTCCCGTACTGTTCGGTTTTGTTTACGAGAGCCTTCAACGCTTTTGCGCATGCGGCAGGTCTCCTTCGATTTCAGCAAAATAGGGGTGAGGAGAAAAAAAGATGGGATGTTTACTGTTTATCAGTGTTAGTTTACCGGTAGTTGCGTTCTATTTGCGGAAAGAAATATGGAAAGAATAAATACTATTGCAAAAATGCTCCTCCGTTATTTTTTTCTTAAAACCGAAAATGTCCAAAAGAATTTCTTAGGAAAATACCCATCTCAGCGTATCACTCCCTGCGGAGTAAAATCGTCCGCCAGTGGTGATTCTCGCTTTCGAAAACGAACAGTAGGAAACCATTCGCATCTAAACAATGGATTTCTATCCTAGTTCTGGTAATACTTCACAAAACCTTAAACAGTGAACTTTAATCCACTTTTAATTAATCCATTAATTAGCGCGAGGCTTTGCATAAAATAAAACTAAAAGTAGATTTTTCTTAAGATTTTTTTTTTTTTGGTTCACTTTTTTAAAGTAAATAGTCTTTTAATTTCTTCGAACTTATTACTCATAAACATAAATTTGCCTTTTAAGAAGTAAAACATACATTTAAATTGAGTTTAAGCAAAAACTAACAATTTTCAACTCTATAATGGATTCGTTTTGGATTACGGCTTAGAGTGTAGGATTTTCATGAAGAAATAAAAAATTTAAAATATTAATAACTTTTATTTTTGAAATTTTCAATAATGTACTTACAAATTTCAGCAAATTGTCCATTTTGGAAAAAAAATAAGATTGAATAAGAAATCACCAATACACGAAAATTTGTTAAAACATTTTGTAATTAAAATCTAAAACTACATTACGGAAAAAGGAGCCTTCGGAACATTATGAGGTCCCCTTGTCAATCTCTGAAGATTCCGAAAGATCTCCTTATTCCGTAATGTATTTTAAGTTTTGATTACAAATTTTTAAAAAAAATTTTAATGTGTTGATGTTTTCTTATTCAATTTAATGCAGTTTTAAATTCACGTAAAGCATGCGCTTCAAAAATAAGATTAGCAAAAAATTGAAAATACTTATTAACTTATTAAAAAAACAGAAAGATACATGCAAAAATATAAAAAATTTCATCATTTTTTTTTATTTAATCAGCAAAATTCTACGGATTCTTTTAAATTGTGATGTAAAATTAATTTGAATCAATTGTTTTATCCAATCGTTTGATAATTAATCAATCATTTGAGAATTATTAATTATTAATTTCTTATATTTTTTTAATTCACTTACAGTTCCTTTAACTTAGGAAGGCGTTGGGACTGAGAACTTGAAAAAATAGGGATGAAAGGGTATCAGGGTATTGTTGTGGAATTAAAAAAAAGATCTTATGTGATCCTTTTTTTAGTATTTTGGAGAATTCAGCTCTTCGGAAATGTAGTTAATTAAAGCCGATAATAACGAGGTCGAGCTCTGCAAAGACTGTTGTAATATTTCCTCCCCACCCCTTTAACCTTATAACCTTTCATCCCTATTTTTTTCAAGTTCTCAGTATAACTTCTGCATTGGATTTTGATTTTTCGATTATTTTCAATTTCAAATTGCATTCGAGTGAGTTAAATTTAAATATTACAATTTCATCGATATTGACTGAAAAATTATTATATAAGAACGTTATTCTGTCTGTCATTCTGTCATAAGACTTTGTTTTCCAATTTTGTGACCAAACTATAAGAGATAGATTGGTCACGTAAATGGATAAAATGTAGATCTTTTTAAGACAAACAAAATGCTACAAAAGTCTTTCGAAAAAAGTTTTTGGTTTCCAAGATGTCGCCTTTTAAAGGGTCAAATTTTGACTTTTTCTCAGTTTAAACGAAAAGTATAAAAGTTGGAAGAGAACATTATATTGAGAAAATGTTGGTATTTGAAAGTTCTACCGAATGATATATCACTCATTCGCAAACGTTTCTGCGTTTGCAAGATACATGCAAAAATGTGATTTTTCGCTTTAAATTTTTGGCGCCAACCCGCAATACATCTGAGTTATCTGGAGAAGCCACAACGGGCTGGGAAGTCGTCTATTCTCCTATCATCTTAACATTAATTTGCTAAACAAATAAAGTTTGTATTTTTGAATGCTATATATGCAAGGGTTCCGGAGCAAAGCGACGGTACCCGGCTAGTTCTTTATATTAGAATACCTAATAGACTGGCGAACATTTTAAAAATATATGTATATTTATGTTAATATTTCAGCAACTGTTGATAAGCAATGATATTTCCTAATACAATTTACTATAAATTTTGAAAGGAAAAAAAATATATTTTGATCTAGAACATTTTTATTTAGAAACTACAACTAAATATGCAGTTATTTTAACAAATATAGGCTATGACCTTGTTCGCTCGCTGTGCTATTGTCAATAACCGAATCATATAATCGGAAGTTTAAATTGGTAATACAGTAATTATTATCTAATGTTTAGAATAGATTAGTTTAATTATTTCCGTACTATATATTTTAGAAAGAAAAAAAAAAATATGTTAATCAATCAATTGTTCATTCATTGATTAAGACCTGTAGAATTTCATTCATAATTATTAAATAATTTATGTATTTAGTAATTAGTTTACCGAAAAAAAGTAGAGTTTATGAATTCGTGGAAAGTGAATATTCCGAAAAATCTTAAGCCGAAAAGTGGCGTTTTCATTCCATTTATGATTTTTTGCTGTTCAGTTCTGCCCTCTTGTGGGTGATGCTTCCAATCATCCCTGAAAGTCTTTTTTTTTTTTGGACTGTCAGTGCCACGTCAGCATGCAAACTGTGCGACGGTAGCGTCCGAAGCTGCGTCCATCCGTCATTACGTCCCCATCCTGTTTGCCGAGGAGGAAGGATACTCTCCATTGTGCGTCTCTGTCACGAGGAGGTCGCCCCGTCCCCTCCTCATCCCGGATGCCCTGCACTGCCGGGAAATGGTAGGAGGACCGAGCATCACGCAACCAACACACTCCACTCTTTGCAGCTTCAACTAATGCGTATCATTGTAATACAGGATGTCCCATAAATCCGAATTTTATACATAAATACAATTTTTCCACGGTAAATTTTCGGGGAAACTTTCACCTTATATAATTATGGCGATGCATTACAATAGTGACGTCACCAAAAGTTTCATTATCAATTCATGAAATGCCCTACCGGTCAAAAATAGAAGTATTTTTACTTGCGGGCGCCAACTTTTAAACCCTTCCTAAACTAGACCTTCTTTTTTTCTAATTTTTCTTCTAATTAGACCTTTTTTTTTCTTATCCTTCGTGTAAGGATTCAACAGTAATTACTAATGGATTTGTATTTGCAGAGACCTACTAACATTCACATAGTCATTCTCTTCATTAAAAAGAAATAGTTAAAATACAGAAATAAAATTTACAACTGTTTATTCTCTAAAAGTGATATTGTTATTTATTTTAATTAAATAATCTTTGTTTGCTCTATTGAACTAAAATCTATTTATTGATGTTAGATTCGAAATTTCGGCTTGGGATGCTTTTTTTATTTGAACTAACTGATTAGTACGATAATTTGGAACTAATCACAAACAAAAGCTAATTAATTATAATCCTAAAACTGTAAGAATTAATTGGAATTGTTTATTGGAGGACTCAACAAAAATCTGAACTACAAATAAGTCCCACCATATGACCATTCGCACTTACGACGAACCCCTTGGATGATCAGAAGACTCGCTCTAGTAAAACAAACCGACTGTGATAATGATGTTGAACATCAAATTTATAAAGCTTTACAGCTGTAATTAACTTAAAAGTGATTGCACATGTATGTGACTAATGTGTACGTGATTTGTACTAAAATATTGGGTTGGCCAAAAAGTTCGTTCGATTTTTATGTAAAAATAAGAAACACATTTTTCATTGTTACCAATACTTTTATCGAACAACGTCTTCAATGGTTTGTTCTCTGCCTTCTGCCGTCTTTCAGGCAACTTCATAATTCCATCTTCCCAAAACTTTTTATCTTTTTGAACAAAAAAATATTCCAGATGCCTTTGGTGTCTTCCAGGGAATCGAATTTTTTCCATTAAGAGAATTTTGTAAAGACCGAAATCAATGGAAATCCGAAGATGTAATGTCTGGTGAATAAGGCGGATGAATCAGAACTTCCCAGCCAAGCTGTAACAGTATTTATGTAGTCATCAAAGAAACATGCGGTCTTGCGTGCTTATTGTCTTCCATCTTCAATATTAAATTGGTGACAGTTTTTGTTCTTTTCGTTCTTTCTGTTCATTTGTCCTTTCGGCGAGTTTTTATTGTTTAAAACAGCAGTGGAAATGGTACCTCCAGAAACTAAACTAAAAAAGCAAAATACACATTAAAAATAAAGTAAAGGAAATTCTTGTGCTGCCCTCCGGCAGCCTCTATTGTTTGTTTGTTTTCTTTTTTATTGTTTGTTTTAACTTTTGCGGGTTCCACATTTGTTCTGACGTTTGTCAAAAGTTATTTAAAAGTTTTTCAATTAATATCTATCTTTTCAGGAAGAAGGACATTTTTCCTAGTCTTTTTTTTCCCTTGCAAAACAAAAAAAAAAAGTGTTATGTATTGAGACAGATGTTCTCAAAAATCTTCAGATGTTCTCAAAAATAATTGAAGATTTGCCTTTGAAAAGGAACTCCCTCTAAACAATAGGAATTACATCTTTTATGACAACAGACGAAGTTAAGTTCAAGTTTTATCTAATTAAAGGTCTCTGACTCCTACCTATGAAGATGACATCATAATAAGAGTAGAAAGCCTAGCAATGGTATCCTATTCCCTACCGTAACATGATTTTGTGAACTAAGCTTATGCGCAATAGTGAAATTTTGCATAGAAAAATTTATATATATAATAATTTATAATATCGCATTTTTATTTTTCAATGAAAGAAATATAGATAAGTTAATATTAATTACTTAGTTTTGTTTTTATTTCATTTAATAATACTTGTGTAATGTTTTTTTTAGATTTTTAAAAATCTTGTCACAACCATATTAATTAAAATTTCATCATAAAAACATAATACCTAAAGGCAAATTTTCGAAATCTATATACGGCGATTTCTTTATCAAGCCAATTAATTAATGCTTTTAGATAGTGTCAAAAGCAAAGCGGTCCCATAATATGCACAACTGTATAAACAAAATAATTAAAAGCAAGAGCATATAAATGCAAGACCGTTCCTTTATGTTGTACAGGCAAGCTGTAACCTAGTGGCCGCTAATACAATGCTTAGTGCATCATTTGGATATGTTAAAGAATTTATCAAACAATACGTTTATAAATATTAACAATGACATCCTGTTGGCAATTGTTAATATTGTTATGTATGAAGCATCTGTATTATTACTGTGTTAATTGTTATCGTTATTACTAACGCTGCTATGGAAAACGTTAATTTTGGGGGTCAGATAGGGATCCTACAGGTCTGAATTTTTGGACATGGTCACCTACTTTTCAATGCTGAACACAATGGTGAAGGTTTCATTCTAATATATCTAACCGTTTGGCCGCTACAGAGTGTGACATACAGTGTGACAGACAGACAACACAAAAGCAAGAGCGTTCCCTATATTAACCGTAACATGGCACTGCAAAATTCAAAATAAAAATGTCAAAAATAGAAAAGAAAGCATATGAACAAATAGGATACAGCACAAATGAGAAATACAGCTACAATAATTTCAAAGGAAAATAAAGAAAATAAACAATTGAAATAATTATAATAATATAACTGCTTACTAAAACTTCCCAGCATTGTTTATTATTTCAACGACGAATTGTTTTTTTGCCAAAGATATAAATATATGTCATATATTCTTACGTTATCTTTTCTGTTTTTGGCATTGTTATTAATGAATTTTTGACTTGATAAAGAAATCGTCATATAAATTTGGAAAATTTCGTTCATATATGTTTTATATTATATGTTTTTATGGTGAAGTAAACTTTTATTTAGATTTTTATTTCGCTACAGGAACTGGATAATCAAGGAATTCTTTTTATTTCTGATAATTTCTCCTTCAAACAGTCTCTTAGGTTAACCAGCTTTCTGTCAAGAAAGTGTCCAGTTTTTTTTGCAGAGATTAAAGATGGAATTCCGACACGTTCTTCGACCTCATTTTCAACTAGTTAGCCTAATCATTGTTAATCTTTACCTCCTGTTTTGACCATCCTTTGCGGGTTTTTTTTTTCTTCAGTTCTAAGAACTAGCAGAAATGAAGAATTAATGTGTCTATCCACCTCTAAACGGAAGGTCGGATCGACAAACGGATTTTACCATCGTATTCAGAGATCCAAACACTGTAGGAATGGGTTATTTTCAGGAACCAGCGCCCCCTCTACTTTCGAGATATTTAGCATTGTTGTCGTTGTACACCCGAACAAAAGGTCAGATCGTCAAACGGACTTCACCATGTGGGCCCAAACACTGTAGGAATAGGGTATTTTCAGGGACCAACGCCCCCCCCTTTTTTTTTCATTGTTTTCATTGGATTAAGGTCTCCGGTTATATACTGAAGGTTGTTGGTTCGAATCCGTATATCTACTATGTTTTTTCTCTCATAATCTTCTTTCTTAATGTCCGAGTGGTTTTAGGTTTTTTTTTGGTTTTGGTTTTTTTTTTGGTTTTGGTTTTTCTTATTTTCCTAACTTTTTTTTTATTTTTCTTACGTTAATGTATTTCCTTTTTTTATTATTATTCTTAATTTCTTTATATTATTATAGGTCGCCCTTAAATTTATGCTTTTGCACAAAATTATATTTACTTGTTGAAGTATTTTTCTCAAGTAACTGATGCTCATAAAAACCACTTAGTCTGTCTATAAGTCATTACTGAACTTTGATATATCTTGAAACTTGATATTTTATTTACTAATATGAAGCTTATCTAACTTTCTTATTTCAAAACTATTTCCCTGTGGGATTTCCTTACTTGCCCCAATGAATTCAATCAAACTGTAACAATGCGTTTATTAATCCATTTCATTTGCCCGCGCCTTCCTAGTTGAAAATACGTTGGATTTAAGTTTTTGTATATTTCAATATTATATCAGAACATCATTTTCCTTGAAAAACATCTTCTTTATTATGTTTAACAATATTTCATTTCTTCTAACAAGAAACTTCTTCAGGTTTTACATGAAAAGCTTTCTCCTTCCTCTAAGACTCCATAATTCGTTATGAATAGCTACAATTTTGAAACTTAAATTTGTAATAATAATAATATAATAACTGACATCGTGCTTAATTAATACAAAACTTTGTTAAATTTAATTTTAAGAATATAACGCTTAATTAACATAAAAACTTTGTTCAATAATAAAACAAGGTAGTGACAGCGATTAGTAAACCAATCATAATGCTTTGCAACGGCTTCTGATACATATAAGAAAATATAATAATGCTACCTCAAAGTTAAACCATAACAGCTTCCAGAACTTGTTGAATTTATGTTGAATTATTGCTTTAATTTCCTTATTACTGTATTATAAATGTGATTGTTGCGAATGCAAAGCGCCAAATTGTTGCGATTATTGTGATTGTTGCTATTGTTGCGATTGTTGTTAATGATAATTAATGATACTTGCTTAATGATACTTGTTGAAGTTATAAATGTGATTGTTGCTAATGATAATTTAATGATATTTTAATAATACTTGTCCACAGACGGACGGACAAAGTCAGGTTATAAGGCTTCTGATCCTTATAAGAAGCCAAAAAAACTAACATTCCTTGGACATTCCTTGTTCAAATTACACAAATTTAGCTCAAATCACACTATCTATGAGGTCACAATAATTTCCTTTATTTAAATTTAAAACTACATAAACTTTGTTTAATTAAGATGCCACAATTATTTTTTTCTATTGTTTTCCATGTGCCTTTTTATATTGTTAAGCATCATTAAGAAGATGTTTTTCAAGGAAAACGATGTTCTGGTATAATATTGAAACATATAGAGTACAGAGTTTGAGGAAATTTTTGCATATTTTGTAATTTTGATTAAAATTAGAAAGTATTTGAATTCGAGAGACATGATTGAAATGCAGGCTAGGTAGAGACTTTTCCGTTTGTATTGCTAGAAAAAAAATGACATTTTAATGAAGTAGATTGCACGTTCTTTCAGCAACTTGTCTTTTTAATAAAGTCATTTACAACCTTTCCAACACTTTCGAATATAAAATCGTTAACATATCTTTGGTAACAGATTTCAAATCCTTCATTTAAATCTACGGCGCTACATATGTTAGATGTTGTTGAGGCTTCCCTGTGTGGTTCTGATGAGCGGATGTTTATTGGAGCAAAGAAAGCCAACGATGGCAGAGGATGTGCAGAAAATTTATACGGAAGGATGTTAGAACATAAAAGAGACGAGAAACGCACCTTCGCCGATGGGATAACGATCAGGACCTGTGGAGGAAATTGTGTTGTTGTGGGAAATGAGCGATCAACGCAATAAATTTACCCAAGAGTCTCTGATTCCTCCATTTCCAAATGATTCATAAAATTCCAATTGCTTCCAATGTAAAGTACAAGTGACAATCAATAACAAATAAGAAGTTTGACAGAAATTGACAGTTTTTGATTTTACGTTGATGTTAGGAAGATGAGATTTCAGATTTAGAGTATGCTTGAATTGACAACAAAAATCAGGGACAGTTGTATTAAATTTTGATGGAGTCTAAGATTCAGAATTCAGAATTTTAATTCATCTTTGATTTGTAACTTAATAACACCATTAACTGTCCAGCGATGGTCGAGCAGTTTAGTCGTTGATTCGACAAAGAACGGTTCGATGCTGGTTAAGGTATGGATTCATCTTCACTTAGCAATCGGTCTTCTTCACAGTCTCAGTGTACCTTTACTCAACGACAGTGTTAGATACTTCAGGCGCAGCATAGAGTCTGTTGCTCCTGCGCTATTAAAAAAAAAAAAATTGAAATAAATTATGCAATGAAACAACAGTAATAACAAACTGCATATTTTTAAGCAGCAGATAAGAAGGACAAAAACTTTAAAGTGTAGATTACCTATACCTTTTATTGAAGGCAGTGTAAAACATTGATTTGCAAATAAATTATTAACAAAAATAATTATTTTGGGGGAAAGCTACAATCTTAAAAATTTTTACAGAGTTAGATCATATAAGTATCAGGGTTCAGTTCTCATGTGGGTTTCGAGATGGTGGACGATCCGCGCTGGGCAGGTTTTCTCGGGGTTCTCCCATTTCCCCTGCACTTCTCCCACCATACTTTCTCAGTCTTTCTCTCCATCTTTCCTTATTTCCGTGGGATAGTACAATAGACTTCCGGTCGCAGTGCTTGGCTTCTCTGCCACCCACATTCACTACATAAAATAACATAACATAACATAACATAACAGTCTTAGTTAGATCTAATTGCAAACTTCTTTGATATAACACGGAGAGATAGTGCTCTGTTTCGTTTAAATAAAATCAACATGAGTAAACAACTCAATCTGAAATTTTATGTTTCAGTATGTTTCAGTCTTAATATCTGATTTTAAGAATATATATTCAAAAGTTTCCTCATTCTTCATTATGTAATGTGTAAGTCAACGATAATGTTTGGTAAGAAGAGGCATTAATTTGTCTGTTCCAACTCTTAAAAAGAAGCCCCCCCCCCTTTAGGCCATTAAAGAAAACGCAGGGATAAGAAAACATATTAACATGAAAAAAGTGCAGAAATCTATGAATTTTTGCATTACTGTCTATGGATTGCCTGTCTGTCCATTTGAAAAAAATTCGAATAGATGTTCATGAAACCTGATTGTGAACATTGGTTGTTTTATTTTAATAAAGAAATTAGGGAAATTCAACGATAATCCCAAATTTGGTCAATAACGGATGAAAATTAAGGTTTTTACTTTTATTTTTTATCTACGATCGTATGGAAAAACTCCATCTAGTGATTGATTTTGAAAATATCTATTTCATAGATGGTGACAGTTCTTCATTAATTACTAAAGTCATAATAATAACGAAAAGCGAACGCGCCCAAATAATGCTACGGTTTACCAGGTGTGTGTTTTGCACAATGCTCATATATTTGAAGTCATATTGTAATCGTATTATTTGTAAATTCACACACTTTCAAAAGCTTAAATGAAAAAGAAATGAATCACTTTAAAAGAACCACAAAACTTTACTTTTTTTTTCCCACAATAAATACAAAATCATTTTAATACAAATAACATCATTTTACACATTCTGGAGTTAATTTCAGTATTCTTCCGATTTAATCTAAGTAGGCCACTGGCATTTTAAGTTCTTAAATTAGAATCTCAGTATTTTTAGTCTAATATCGTTATAATAAAAATTCTCTTAATTTTTATTTTTTCTTTTTTTTTTCTTATCCTGATATCTTTTCTGTTGGTTCCGGATTATCACAGAAAAGATTTTCTAAACAATAAAAATTCTTGCCATTAATCTTTATTTTACAAAAAAATTAATGTCTCTTCTGTCATCAATTCAAAATTTAATTTTTTATCCCTGAATAATTAAAAATTCATTATTGAAATTTAGCTTTTCGTTTTATTTGTCCTATTTCTTTTATTTTTCTTTTATTTTTTTTTTAATTTTCCGTTGCATTTGTTCTATTCATCATTCTTTTTCATAATTTCATCATCATCTTGTTCTTTCCCTCCTGCTGTTCCACCCTTCTGTCTCACACTTGTTGCCAGGCAACCCTGGACGTCATCTCGATTGTGCGCATGCGTGCACACAGATGGGATGGTGATTGGTCACGCAGCGACGGGCATTTGAAATCAGATAACAATAGGAACGGGATCGAAGTCTGAGATTTTGCCATTTCTCTAGAAGGGATGACAGCGTAGGAGTTGTCCTTCGCGTGTAATCTAATAGACCTCTTTAATGTAAGGGCTTACAGATGTACACAAATGATATTTCTTTTGGGATTTAATATTTTTCCTTTCTTTTATCTTCTCTATTTATCATTTTATTTGCTTAATTTTACTAAAAATGATAATGAAAAATGATTTTTATTTTACTTTTGCTATTTATTTATTTTTCTACTAATAAAAATGATCTCCTAGCCGTTAAAACAAAAAAAAATGAATATTTACAATTACTTGCTTAACGATTGGTTACCAAAAAAAAAAATGGATTTGTCTGACAAATTTAAAAACATAACATTAGTATTTCCCTCTGTTTCAGAAGAATAATATCCTTTTTTTATTTGGCTATCATTGACGTAGCGCATGTTTATTAAGCTTACTTTCATAGGAAAGAGAGGCTTACCAAATCACTCTGTCTGTGTGTATGTTTTCTGTAATGATTTTGCATGGATCTTCTTTGAACTTAGCTTGCCTATTTACGGACAGGAAACGATTGAAAATTGGGTTCTTGTGAAAGAAGAACGATCCCAATAACATTTCCCGCCTTCGAGATGATCGTCAAATGGGTAGATCTAGCTGATGAGTCCTAATCAGGACGAAACAGATGTTCCAGATTCCCGTTGACGATAACTCAAGGCGTGAATGAAATGTGCAATTTCTTTATTCCTTTTTTTTTTCTGTTCTTTCCTATTCTTTCGTTTTTAGCAAATATTGTAATTTAAAAGTAAACATTGACATTCGTTTGTGTCGTTTCAAAAAAAAAAAAAAAAAATAGGACAATATTTAAAAAAGCAGGTTACCTTCTTTCCAAAACTTGTTGTTTGTTATTAATTCTATTGAAATCTAATGCTTTTATTTCCCCAGAACTTAAACTTACAACATAGACAACAACAAAAAATGTTAGCTAATTAAAATTCAAGTCTCAAATTAATGATTTAAATATAATTTAGAAAGAAAAATAAAAACAAAAAAAAAAGGGGAGAAAAAATAAGACTATGATTATATTTTACAAAGTTAAGCTTTAATAAGAATATCTAAAAATAAGGAAAAATAATGAATAAAAAAAAAGGAAAGATTTTAATTAAAATATCCTGTACGGAAGCATTGGCAAACCGTTCTGTGAGACAGATGGATCTCGAGATCGGAGAAATTAGAATGATGAACGTTAATAATAATAAAATCTTTGCTAGAAAAGCAACGAACAAAATCAAATACTTGGAATACAGATTATTTGAAATACAGAAACGCTTATAAGCAAGTACTCTATTCTTGAAGACGCACTGATTGGTCCTTCTGTACATTGATGATAATAAGCATTACTACAGAACAACCTGAGTCCACATTAGAGGGTGGGCAGCATTAGACAAGAACAATTATTCTTTTCTCCTTACCTTTCAATCCTAATCATCACACCCTCAACAGTGATTCTATTTTTATTGTATTCTCTTCGTCCACTCTATCTGTAACTCATCCACTTCATTCTTCGTCACTGCCACAGTTACCACCCCCTTCACCAACATTGATCCAACAATTGCCAAATCATGTTTAATTCGGTTTAGTCCTTGAACTCAAAAACTTTTCTCACTTTCCTTATTTGGAAATTAATGCGAAGAATTAAACAAATTGATTTTATCTTTAATAATTCATTCAGTTGAAAAACATTTGTAAATTTATAGTTTAATTGTGGTGCTATTTTTCGAATGGGAAAAATTCGATTAAACTTTAGTTTGAAAGAAGTTGCTTTTTTATTTAAAAAAAAAAAGTCAATAAATAAATGTAGTCTTAAATATTAGGTTAATCCTTTTTTATTGAATGGAAGCTACACGCGTAAAAGAGTGATTTATAACGTTAAATCGTTATATTTACTTTTCTTTTCCATATAAAAAAAAAATGAATGTGTAAAACCCATGAATTTCACGATTTTTTTGGACCGTTTGGACTAAATGACTCTTAAGAATCCCAAATGGCGTATTTAACCATTATTATTATTTTTAAATATAATTTCCTGTTTTATAGTGCAATTAAAATTTTTTTTGGCAAATCAATACAGTTTATTGATTTATTGCAAATTCCTTATATTAAAAGTTAGAAAAATGATAAAATTTAACTTTATAACTGATTTGTAATGTTTAAAAATAGCTACTCGTGATGACATAACGATTTTCGCGATTTTTCGAAATTGATTGTTCCTTGACGATCGACGTTGAAACCATGGCTTAATTTTATGAAAATAAAAAAAAAAAAATAAAGAAGGAATTTCCGAAACTAAATTGAAATTAATAATTTCGAATTTTATCTGAAGACAAATATACTTGAGTACTTTTAAAAATTATAAAAAACAAACTACTGGCTAAAAAGAATTCTATAGGAACGCGTTCTTTCAAGAATACTTGTACAGCTACAATATTCTCAATGCCGATATATGCGGAAGAGATGATAACGTACAAGTGTTATTCTTCTGTCTTTTTCTCCGCTTCGCTGATGCTTTTTTTCCTCCTTCTCTTCTACGCATTCATCTTCATCCATTCTTCGATTTCTCTTTGATGATAATCATCGCTGGTGTGTTGGTGACGTTTTAATTATCTCGCGATCGACTCATTTGCATGGACGTTGCTGATTCGGTTGCGATGGGCCACGCCCCTTTTCGAGCCGGCCACTCAGCCCCCAATAACCCCCACCCCTACCCCTTGTCGTTTCTGAAGAAGAAGGAGCCGTGCCGAATCCACGCCACCGACTCATCAAATTTCATATTGCTAGATGGTATCGCGAGGGGCCGAGGGGTGCGGGGGCGGTGGGTGGACGGACACCATATTGGCTGCGGGAATAATTGAGCAAAATGACGGCACAGAATGCTCCTCGATCGGCCGGGGTCTCCTTTCATTGTGCTTTTCTGCCGCCTGAAAAATCTATATTCGGTCTGAATGGGGGACTCAGTGAAAAGAATTTTCAGCTATTATGTGACCCTTCAAAAATATATTGTTGAGCTTTTGAAAAGCGACTTTCTTATCGTGTTACATATTATATTGTCTAAAAGAGAACTATCTTTTCGCGGTGCGCGCGCGCGCGCGTGGCTCGGGTGGAAAAATAAAGGACGCGCGTTACGGGCCTGGGTGAGTGCAACCAATCTTCAAGGTTCCCGGCAGTGAGGCGCGTTAGTCCCGGCTTTTATTCCGATTGCGCGGCGGCGGTGCGGGCCGGAGATAACCAGGTCGGATACGATTTTTCGCGATTCGTAATAACACGGTCCAGGTAAGTCCGCATTACCGTCCGCTCATTTTTTCTCTAGTATTTAATATATTTTTAACCCTTTAACAATATTTTGGACTTGACTTTTTTTTTACACTTTTTTTTTAACAACACGCGAGTGGGAGATTTAGAATGTATACATAATACCAATCTTAATATTAACGTATATTAATAAATATTCTTTACTTATTTTCGTCTCCTTACTTAATCAGCTTCTTTTCGAAAGTTGGGATCGGCTTAGCTGCGTAAATTCTGGATCAAAGTATAACTCGAAGATAGTTTATTTTATTTAACATTTTATGTTATTTGCGTGTGTTTCTAATAAACTTGTTTTTAGGTGTAGGTAAATGTACCTGGAATGATTAATTCATGTTAAAACTATGCAAATGTCATGACTAATGTTTCATGTGACAAGAACATTTCATCCGAAACAATGTAAATTATTCAAACATAGCAAACAATTCAAGACTAAAACATTGTTTTCCTAGTTTAAAACAAGGAAAAAATCCTAATTAAATCCTATTTTATTTAATACGGTAATAAATTAATGACATGTCGAAATCAGGGAAAATTAAATTTGTCTATGAGTTATATTTTTATGACTGGTTCAAGGTTGTTGTTTTTTTCCTTTCTTGAATGATTTATCACGCATTCTTGATTTACTGATGATATAAATAGTTCAGAAAAAGGTGTTTTAACCTTTAATTTATAATGTGAGAATGATAATGTTATACAAATTAAAACGTACCCTAACAGAAATGTTAAATAGCAATAAAAAGTTGATTTCATCTTTTATTATTTTTTTCAATGCTTTTTGTTTTTTCTTTAAATAGATTTTAAAGCACAAATACTCAGGTATTTTCCTTTATCAAAATCATTTAAATTACTATTTAATCTGTATTAAATCAAGTGAAATGATTTATAAATTTAAAAAATATTTGGTAAGATGTTTAGATGTCAATAATAAATGTATTTTTGATTTATAACTTGTTTTATTATGAGAAGGGCAATAATCGTCCATGCCTGACAAGATTCGAACTCGAGTCAGTGAAAAAGCTAAAAAAATTGACTACATATATTTTTTTTCCTGAAAATACTAAATTTAAGTTTAAATAATTTCCTAAAAGTGAACCTTATAATCGAAGATTTAAGGGAAAAAAAATAACAATCATTCAAGAGTGTGATTACTTTTTTTTCCTCCGAATTTTCTTAAATGGTCTAAAATATATTATTAAAAGTAGTGAGTTTTTCTTTGTGTAATTTATTCCTTGAGGCACCACTGCGCTTCCGATGTCTTAGATTTCTCTCGTGTTTGGCTATTTTACAATGTCTTCAGTAAAGCAAGGAGGCAATAATAATTCCTTGACATTTCAAGTAGAAATTTACAAGATATTTTAGATTTGCAGTAGTGAAAGAAAATTAAAGTTGTTCCAATGATATTACCATAAATACCGAAATCAAGAATCTAACTTTGAAAGAACTGTCAACAGGAAATACTGACAGATAAGAACAGGAATAGCAAAGAACTATCTTCCTTGTCTAAATAGGCGTTGCCTGTCCCAGTTAATATGTGAATGGAAGCTACATTTGCCAGCTTAGCGATGTTTCTGCAAAGTTCTCTATGCTGCTGCTTAGAGTAATTGTTACTGGGTAGAGTAAGTGTTACTAGAAATAGTACATGTTACTCGTTATTGGATAGAGTAGAGGTTAGTACAAAGAGTAGATGTTATTGTATAGAATGGATGTTACTAGATAGAGCAGTTGTTACTGGATAGAGTAGATGTTAATACAAAGAGTAGATATTACCGGAGAGAGTAGATGTTAGTACAAAGAGTAGATGTTACTGTACACATTAGGTATTACTCGTTACTGGATAGAGTAGATGTTAGTACAAAGAGTAGATGTTACTGGATAGAATAGATATTAATAAAAACAGTAGATGTTACTGTGTGTGTGTGTGGTCGGTTCGCACCGAAGTGCGAGCTTCGTTGCCGAAGCATCCGTGCTCCAGGGAGCGCTAGTGTTCCCAAGACGGCGAACCCCTAGCAGACTCCCTAGAATTACAAGGGAAAGATACTGGGGTGGTTTCCCGTGGCCTTCCCCAGGACGCCATTAAGGAATGACGTCAGACCGAAGAGAAAGTGAAGAAGAGGCTACAACACAGGAAAGGAAATTTTTGAAACATCCATGCTCGCTACCGGGATTTGAACCCGGGCGCTGGCACATTGATCTCACGACAGACCGACGCCTGAGACCGCTCGACCACACCAGCGCGGCAGATGTTACTGTACAGAGTAGATATTACTATATAGAGTAGATGTTACTGAATAGAGTAGATGTTAGTACAAAGAGTAGATGTTACTAGTTACTGGATAGAGTAGATGTTAGTACAAAGAGTGATGTTACTCGTTACTGGATAGAGTAGATATTAGTACAAAGAGTAGATGTAACTGTATAGAGTAGATGTTACTGCATAGAGCAATTATGTTACTGGATAGAGTAGATATTAATACAAAGAGTAGATGCTACTGGATAGAGTAGATA
>JAFIDM010003189.1:11580837-11605178 GCA_023159025.1 Thereuonema tuberculata | reverse complement strand
GAGTAGATATTAATACAAAGAGTAGATGCTACTGGATAGAGTAGATATTAGTATAAAGAGTAGATATTAGTATAAAGAGTAAATGTTACTGAATAGATTAGATATTAATACAAAGAGTAGATGTTACTGTATAGAGTAGATGTTACTGTATAGAGTAGATGTTACTGTGTAGAGTAGATGTTACTGTGTAGAGTAGATGTTACTGTGTAGAGTAGATGTTACTGTGTAGAGTAGATGTTGCTGGATAGAGCAGTTGTTACTGGATAGAGTAGATGTTAATACAAAGAGTAAATGTTACTGTACAGAATAAATATTACTGGATAGAGTAGATGTTACTGGATAGAGTAAATGTTACTGTACAATTATAGTAGCTGCTACTGGATTGAGGAGTTGTTACAGGATAGAGTAAATGTTAAGTTACCAGAGGCCCAGAGGACCGCGCAATGCAACTGGAGGGTAGGCTCCAGTGTTAAGAACCTACGGGACAAAGTTGAAGACGCGGGGTCGGCCCGCGTTCGCCCGCCTTTAGCTCCCGGGAAAGAAACCATTCTATAGAGGGCTGGGTAGACCCTAGGGTCCGTTTGGAGGAGAAAGAAGCGTGGAAAAATTCCCGTCCTCCGCCGAGGCCGGGAATTGAACCCGCTACCTCCAACCCGCAGCCAAGCGCCCTTACCCACTCGGCTACCGGGCCCACACAGAGTAAATGTTACTATATAATTATTGGATAGAGTAAATGTTACTATATAATTATAATAGCTGCTACTGGATAGAGTAAATGTTTATACAAAGAGTAGATGTTAATGCAAAGAGTAGCTGTTACTGGATAGAGTAGATTTTAATACAAAGATTAGATGTTACTGGGTAGAGCAGATGTTTGTCGCTAGAGTTGCTCTTACTCGTGAATAGATGTTTCTCAATGAGGAGATATTATTGTTATAGAGTAGGGCTTGCCACTTGTAGTTTTAGATCCCAAAATTTCACAAAGGGGTTTAGATGACAGTTTCTCTGGAGGGTTGTAGAGCTATAGGCTACACGATGCATTTATGGTACATTATGAAGCAAAGTAACTTTGTATACTGTAATATATGTGGATGTGTTGCCTTTACCATTACATTACATTGTAGTCTTCTTAGTGTCAGTAGGGCTTTAATTGTAGACCTGAGATTTCGCTAAGGTTAGCTCAGCTTAATGAATAAGAATATTATGGATGACTAGTCAGTTTTATTACTGTAGGAGAATAAATAAAAGATGACCTATCTCATTTTAATTCTAGATGGATGCTTTGACTTACTGCTACTACTGTGGATTAGGTAAGATTTTGTCTATTGAAGGAAAATTGAAAGGCGGTTGAATACAATTGTTGTAGGACAAGAATAAGTAAAAGATAAGGCACTTCAATATAATTGCAGGATAGGATCAATGAAAAGGATTGCTTGGAAGTGTTGTTACTTACTGATGATGAAAGATAAACAAGAGTAGGTTAACTGTGTTCCAGTTTGTGTTGTAGAACAGCGTCTGAGATCAGAAACATTTGTATTTTCCAATCAGAGTTGATTTAAAAATAAAAAAAAACCTGAAAATGCGTTGGTTGTATTGAAATTACACGTATAAACTGTGCAATTATGTTTCTGGGATGTGGTAAAATAATACGCCATTTGAACTCTTGTCGATTTAAATAATCCAACAGTAACTCTTGCCGACTTATTTCGGGAGAGAAATAGCAAATGATAAAGCAAATAAGTTCAGGAAAACTGAAAAATTAAACGAGCATCCACGTATCCTGATTCTACAGAGAATCCTAGGTCGCTGTTAATAGAATAGAAGAACTTAGTGAAATCTGATAAACTTGAAAAGCATTCATAACTAATCCCAGCATTTGTTATATGAAGTTATATCAGGAACTTCTGGCAACTGCAGAGAAAGAACGGTATATCTACAATTCTGCTAAAGATAAATCTAAATATCAAAACCCTACAATTCAGGGATGGTTTACGTAAGGATGTTCGAATGCAATAGTATATTTCATTTAAGTACGTTGTTCCACAGAATCTCGATAGGATTTAGGTCTGGGATTGGATCATCATGCATCTTCTTCTTCTATGATCTTTCAATGAATTCCTGGCAAAATGATGCGTTACAGCTGCGAAGTCAAAGATTATCTTATGTAATTTGAGCCTTCCTAAAACTGACATTCTGATCGACTGAGAATATCTTAAAATAGAAGATTTCCAGAGAAATCATTAGGACTATGTTCACAGAATAGTTGTAACAGATTACTAACAGGGGGAAAAAAGACATCTTTTTCAACAGAGCTGGATATATAGTAACCTTATAAGATTTTTCATTGCAATACTTTTATGAATAAAAGCATTTTTAAATAAAACATCCTCAACTTTTTTTTTTTTTTAACATTAGTTAAAATTCAAGGAATAAAAGTAGTCAAATTAATTTTTGTTTTTTTCCAAAATTGGATCTTATCATGAATTTCAGTGCAGTGATTAAATATAAGATTTCATCAAAATCGAGGAACTCATATGAAAATGATTAAACATGTCATTGGTTTTTGAGTAGAAAAAAAAGTTATCTGTTACAGCATATCACATATTATAACTCTTAACATCTGCTGAAATATTTTCTTTGCAGGGAAGTTGTTTCAGCGATGGAACAACTGTTGAAAATAGAACAGGATATAATAATTTTGTTTCTCTCACCTTCTCAATAGAAACATCTCATTTCCTCAATCTTCAAGCTTGTGTTGCTAACAGGAACTTCCGCAGTTATTGTGTAGCTAAAATAAAAATAAGTATAGTGAGATCAATACGGTAATTTCTTCCATTGATAAAAGTCAGTGATAGATATTACTGTTATAGAATGTTAAATCTACTTTTCAAAATAAACCAAGAAAAAGGAGAATTCTACGGAGTATTAAAAAAAGAAAGAAAAAAAAACTGGTTGAAAAATTTTAATGTTGTATAAACTCACAGAATAATAACAGCCGACGTTCACTAAGTATAATAATCTATGAAAGGAAAAGAACTGATCTTTCTATTTCGTTCTGTCCTTAGTTGGTTCGAAGCATTTAAATTAAGACGGCGTTGTTAATAAACAAGTTATAGTGTTAGTTAGAAGTGATGCATCAACTGATATTGCTGCTTGTATCACAATAAAAACATTTTCCTTTTTATATACATGTTACTAAATCGCTGTATAGAAAAAAAAGTATTTTCAACAAAATTATATACCTTCGCATGTAGATATTTACTATTTAACTAACAGCTATTTTCTTTTTATAAAATGAGAAATTCGATGACTAGTTTTGCTCGTTTATCTACAATTCTTATTGTTTATTTATTTATTGTAATGCATCATAAAAATGCTTTTGGATTCAAGGAAATTGAGCTAAAAACTAAAGTGAAGTGATTATATTGTTTGTTAATTAATGTTTTCTGATTTAGATGCACGAGATGCACCAAAGCCTTATTTAACTATAATCCTAACTATTATTATAAAAGCGAAAATCTGTAAGTTTGTTTGTTTGTCATTGTTTCACGCCTCAACGGCGCAACGGATCGGTATGAAATTTTGCATGCAGGTAGTCTAAGACACGGAGAAGGATATAGGCTACTTTTCATCCTGTTCCATCAACTAGTTCGTGTTGGATGAATGAAAAACTTCCTAAAGCTGCCCAAAATGAAAAACTTCCCAAAACTGTCCGTAGATGGCGCTAACGCAATTGCAATGAGTGCATTTAAACTGGCGATAGATGGCGCCCTTGCCATTTGATCTGGATAATATTCGTTATGATTAATTAATATATTGGATTTTAATATTGTAAGTTACTGCATGTATTGTTTCAAATTTAAACTTTAATTTAGTTTTCAGCTCTACCGTTTCGGTTTTTACTTTACTTAGATGTAATTTGGTTTTTCGATTAACTAATGCAAGGCTTCCGGAGCGAAGCGACGGTAGCCGGCTAGTAAGAAATAAGCATACAGCTATAATAAAAGCAAAAAAGAACAATAACAAAAAAAAACATTTAAAGGTTTATTCATTACCGGTAGTTAATTGTAAGTAAAAAGTATTTTCTAATTTTATTATTTTGAAATAAAACGCAATTAAATGAAGGTAAGCGGTTTTTGTATTTATTTTAGCCCCATTTAAATTTCTTTTTTGCATTTTCATACGATAAGCTCTGTCTGAATTTTTTTATTATTATTATTAATATAAATAATAAAAACCCCAAAACGGACCAAACCCGGAATAGGACCGAGTGCCACAGAAGAAAAACAAATAAATAAGTTTGGCAATTAGTTATTAAAATATCAATAAATTTTTGAATCCACGATATTTTTATTATTTGATTAGAAAGGATTATGGATATATCAGAACTGCGACCTCTAGGTCTATTGTTTAAGGTTTAATAACTGAAGGCCGTTTGAGACTTGCCATTGAAGTGAGCAATATCAACTGCAAAGTGATAATAGAATGCCAATGAAAGCTGAACGACACCGTCTTACACATTTCATGTGCATGGAGAGTTCCACGTGAGAATTGCTAACGAAGAATTCGCAGCACAGTAAATGTTGCAATAACTATTGATTTCATACGAAAATAAACATTGTTTTGTTATTTATGCAATGAATAAAACTATGCCAGAGAATAATTTTAATTAACAGGAATTTTTATTTATTGAATTCCTTTGTATTCAGATTCAAAATTTCTCGTCAAACCTTGTGGTAAGAGAAGTGAACCGCTTCAGGGTTTTCGAGCCAGAAATTTATTAACATTTTAATTAATAACGTAGCTTTTTCTGAAGCATTCAATAAAAACATTGTGGAAAGATTGATTACCTCTGTTCGTGAATCTCAATTTTGTAATTAGTAATTTTTTACAAATATACTCATTGACATAAAAATTTGCGAACGAGAAAAAAAAATAATTCTGTAAACGCGAAAGTAAGTAAATAGCTACGGCGAGCGTAGATACGCAAAAGATTTGAGGGTAGATTTGCAAATCGTATCAAACATTTGGAACGATTGCGCATGCTGCTCGTTCTACAGCGGCGTGGGCTTATAAGGCACATGCAGTGGCGTCCACATGCACTGTAAGATGATCAGGTGAGGTCTGTGAACGATCAACATGCCGCGAAGACGCCTTAGACATCAGTACGAACAACTCACGGAGTTTGAGAAAGGCCTTATCATCGGGCTAAGAGTGGCTGGCTGGACGGCGCGGCGCATTGTCCTTTATTTAGGCCTTTATTTCTTACTTTACATTCAGATCGTGTTGGCAGCAACGGACACGTAAAGGCATCTCTACACAGCGGACCGGCTCTGGACGACCCAGACAGACCACAAGGAGAGAGGATCGTTTGATCGTCCGAGAGGCACGATCAGATCCAATGGCTTTCTTGTCCACTATCCAGCGACACGTGATGGGGTCACAAAGGAATCTTGTCTCTACCAGAATCATTTCCAGACGCCCAGCAGAGTAGAATTGCATTCTAGACACCCCTTTCGTTTTGTGCCTTTACATCTTAACGTCGCGTCGGCTCCGTTTGCAGTGGTGTCGGAGAGAGCAATATGGAATGGTCTTTAACCACCATAATCCCGCTTTTGTTTGGAAACGGATGACGACCGTGTCAGGGTTTGAGGAGGACCACAGGTGAGCGCTACAATCCCAATCTCACTTTACAGCGGCATACAGCCCCCACTGTAGGCATGATGGTCTGGGGTGCCATCGCACATGATAGTCCGTCATCAGTAGTAATGCTACGAGGGACATTGATAGCCCAGCAGTATGTTCAAGATATCCTGCGGTCCCGTTGCTGCCTTTCATGGCTGGGCGCCCAGCAGCAATTTTCCAACAAGATAACGCCCATCCGCACACAGATAGAATTTCTCAGGACTGTCTACGTCATGTTGCGCAACTTCCTTGGGCTGTCCCCTCGCCTAATTTGTCGCCTTGAGCATGTCTGGGACCAGATGGAATGCAACTGTCTCTGTTTAGCAGCGTTCGTGATTTGGAGCGTTATTTGCAAGAACTGTGGTCAAATATGCCGCAAATCAACATACGGCGTCTGTTTGACTTTATGTTCGATCATATCACCGCATATAACCAGGAACGAGATGGTCCAATGAGGTATTAAAGATGACATTATTGTGTACCGATGTCCAGCTCATGGGACATCGTCCTGCTGCTGTGATATTGTAATTACTCCTGTCCGTTGTCTCTACCATCACAGTAATAATATTTCATTTGAATCCAACGCTTTCTTTGTGGTGCGCAAATTTATTTGTCAATGAGTGTACATTAGGTCCAGAAATTCTGAATTCGGCCAAGAGATATGCTAATAATGTCAGATTGCTATCTATACATCGGACGGTAATGTATTTCTGCGCATTGCCACAAAAAGAGACAGTCCTATATTAGAGCAAAGGCAGTAATCTCCTTACCATCGGTCAATTGCCGTCCAATGGCACAGAGATTGTTTACTTCAGTGGCAGCCTAAAACGATCCGAAGGAGAAAAAGAGACTGAGACAAACATAGGAAAGGAAAGGAATCCTAACCCCGTTATTCGAACACAGATTCAGTCAAGTTAGTAAACTGCTCTTGACAGCTGTCAGCATATCTCTCAAAGGATGCTACAGATTTGGTCTAACGCCTGTAATAATAGCTTCATTTACCTCGAGAATAAAAAAAAAAGAAAAGAAAATAGAATATAGAACAAAAACAAGTCGTACAATATACTTTTAAATTGAAATATTACTCTTTCCACTATCAAGATTAAAAAAAATGTGGCATTTTAGAAATCTGGAATTTTATTTGTAGGGATAATATATTTTTTTAAAAATTTAGTTTATTTGTTAGAGCAGTAAAACATGTTGTCGTTAAAGTGACGGTAACTCCAGAAAAGTTGATCTTAAGAAGATGGAACTTCGTCATTTCCAAACCCAAAATCCTTGTTGATTTTTATACATTTTGAATCTGTAGATCAAGACACTGTTGATCAATAGATTTGCTATTGAAGTATTAAGAAATCAGTAATTCAGAAGTTTCGTAGGAACTTGAATGGATGTCACTTAACAAGAAACTCTCAAATTGATTTTGTAAAGTTTAAACTCGTAGATAATGTTAAGTAGAAAGCCATCATTAAAGGATTCCGGCTAACATCACCCTAACTAACAAC
The DNA here is from genome assembly GCA_023159025.1 of Thereuonema tuberculata. Taxonomy (NCBI): domain Eukaryota; kingdom Metazoa; phylum Arthropoda; class Chilopoda; order Scutigeromorpha; family Scutigeridae; genus Thereuonema; species Thereuonema tuberculata. The sequence goes on along the minus strand of JAFIDM010003189.1, from coordinate 11,597,988 downwards.
TAAATCTGAAAAAATGTTTTAATTCTTCTTATATAGAGATTCGAAAATAGTTACACCTCATCAAACTTGTTTTTTTTTTGTTTTTTTTTTATTTAATTAACCTAAAATTTTACAATGTAATGAATCTTTCTAAATTAGGTAATATCCGTAGTAAAGGTTAAAGCTGTACCGCTACAGGCCATGGATGCGATGTAGGTTAGTTTCTCAGCGATTCTCGGGATTAGTTAAGGTTAGATGCCTTTAACCCCCTAGTAAGAAACCCGGTATCATTTGACAGAGAGCTGGGTGAACTCTAGGACCCGTCACATGGAAAAATCCCCAAACACCGCCGGAAGTGAACTTGGGCCCCTCCTGTCCGCAGTTCAGCACCTGGACTACCGGACTCACGAGTGGTAACAAGGCAGTCGACGATATATCCTAGTGCGGGGTATCGTATTCTGAAGTTTAACCGTTCACACATTTAAAACTGGGGATATAAGAGAAGGAAGAAGTGACTTTATTTGGCTTATTTTGTTTATCCTGATATTTTTTTATTTTTATTTTGTTTTTCCTCAGAGATCAAATTAAATAAAGAAGGAAGTAAATAATTCAAAGTGATAATAAAGTGATAATGTCCACATATCAGTTTACCACATAAAATGGTTGAATTGTTGTTAAGTGCAAATGCACAAACAACAATGAATGATACGAAATCAGATGTTTGTTTTGAGTAACTTGGTAACGGATAACCAAAGCGATTGTATGTAAATAAATATCTTCGTTTAGAGAAGTTAGGCATCTTCATAATAGTTTGTGATATTGTTATCTGTTCTTAGCTAGGTTTGGGAATTCCCAGTGGATTCATTGTGTACAGATAATACATGGCTTGTTCGTTTTAATTCTACGAAGACTGGGAGAAAATCCGTAGACGACCTTTATCATATTCTGTTCCGAATTCCAACGTTAGGAATGGACGATGTTCGATATTGATTGTATCTACAAGTCTTTCTCTTAGATAGTTTGAAGATCAAGGTAATATGTCGTTTCTTATATCTTCGTCGGAATAAGATTAAAATGCCCAGAACTGTATGAACTTAGCGTGAATGCAATTGATCTAGTGTAAGGCTTTGAATACTGAAGATAGAAATCGAAATAGCACATTAAATGATAAATGTTTGTCGTGTAAAGTTACAGATATAAAGAAGAGAATATATTCTCATGTTTGTTTTTTATTGAATACAAGTCTGGATCTTTATTAATCTTATTCTAAGACAAATCTCTGCAAAATTAATTTATAACTTAGTTTGATTTTCATTATAAGTATTAACACCCAGTATCAAAAGCAACTACATTCATCCCCTTTCCTCCTAGAGAATGGGATAGGTCTCGAAATCCAGCGTTGCATGCAATATGGCTGATGGAGGGGAGGGTTGAAAAGGTCACACCCCAGTGGTATCATTGGTATGGACATCAAATAATAGAGATTTCAATTTTCACTTAGGGTGAGTCATATGACTCTCTTTCTACACTGGTTTCTTCCCTCTAGCGTTTTAAATGATGTTATGAAGCTTTTCAATAAAAGAAATTAATGAATAACTTAAAATCTTTCACCTACTCCCTGTTTGATGAGGTTTTTGTAGGTTTACAATGAATCCTTTCTCACACAAGTGATACCATTAAAATGTAAAAAAAATACATTGAATTTTAATATTCTTTTCTAAGATTCCTTTGGAGTTAAAAGAAAACTTTTATTTCTTCCTTCGGATGATTGTAGAAAATAATTATAGATTTCTATTATGATGGATCAGAAGAAAAGGATCCTGTACTTGATCTATTAGAAACAAACTAAAAAAAGAAACATTATTATCTTCGCGAAATGGTCTTTGTCAAACACATTTTAATCTTTTTGAAATGAATTGTCGTTTTGGGTTAAGCTTTTAACCGAAATTTAAATCTCTGTTATGTTTAACATCTTCGAATTGTTCTTCCCCTCGTAATCCTTTTAGGTTCTGCACTGGCTGAGTAGCCCTGGTTGACGAGAGCTCAAAAAGCTCGAAACGACCGTCGGAGGGTCTCAGCTGACACCCAAGATGTTTGTATTCCACATTTATTGTTGTTTTTTATTTTTCTTTCTTTAGTCTAGAGGGGTTTACCACCTTCACATTTTAATCTTATTGAAGCGCATGCAAATTACTAATTTGTGGATTAAGATACTGAAAAATTAGTAGAAATTGGATAAAAATCCGTTGTTTAGATTCCAAAGCTTTTCTATGGGAATTTGTTACCTTTTCAGCTAATTTCTTGGGAAAGAAGTTCAAATAAAAACGTTGGATCATCTCAAGTCCTTAAACATGCATACTAAGTTTCAAGAGGACATATGCAACTGTTCAAGAGTTAAAAGAGTCAACTGAGAATAAAAAATATTCTAGATGCATCAAACTCAGTTAGATCTATTTAAATTTGAGTAACAGAAGTACTCTTTAAAAATTGGTTATATCTCGCGTTTGAAGAGCTTTCTAGACGAAAACAAGATCTTTATCTTTATGACGTCCCGTAGCATAAAATGGCTGGTTGCTTTTTTTTTTTTTTTTTTTTTTTGAGATTTAGAATTCTAGTAGCAGTTTTTTGGTCCTTTTTTTTTCTTATTTAAAAGGGAAGTGGTAGAGTCTTGTAAAGGTTTTTGGAGGCTCCCTTGTCGATATCTTTCTGGAGTCGAATTCTCTGGGCTCTTATAAACCTAATCGAAGAGACGCATTACCGGAATAAAATTAAACCAACTTTAATTCGTTTCTCCATTCGGGATTTCTTTCAGTTGTAGAGGGTGGAGGAACGCGAGGGCTAATGAGTGAGGATGGGGGCGGTTAAATTAGGAGGAATTGCATTGAAAGCCTCACGAGCCTCGAGTTCTCTAATTCGATTGGATTTTGCAAGTAGCGTTCATTGCAGTAGTAGCGCTCTTTCTGCAAAGCCAATGGATTTGTAGCAGAGGAGGAGTTTATAGGATTTACACAACTTGTAAAGAACTTAAAAGTGTGTCCTTCTACAGACACAGTATTTTTCCACTTTTTTTTTTTCTTCTGGTTTTAAAAGAAGCCTTTCTAAGTACTTAGCATAGGAGAGTTACGTGTTGCCAAGATTTTAAATCATTTTACTTTGAGAGAGTTTTAAGGCTGAACGCTTTTTGCACAAAATAAAAGAAGCCTGTGGTCATCATTGCTTTCAATAAGTAAGAACACCGTCAACAACAGGCTGATAGAGTCTAGTTGGTCATCGTGTATCGAATATTCCCTTCATTTATTTTATCTCTTGAGTGAGATTTGAGGAAAATTAGGAATTCTTGTTTTGAAAATATCCCAAAATCGCTTCAACAGAATGGAACAGAATGGAATAGGATGGAACAGAATGGAATAGGATGGAACAGAATGGAATAGGATGGAACAGAATGGAATAGGATGGAACAGGATAACAAATTGATTGTAGACTAACAAAATGGATCTCAATTGGAATCTGCTCATTTTCCTGATTCAGTTCAACCATTTTATTGTTTTATTTACTTTTTTGTTTTTACTAAGGCTTCTAGTGAAATTTGTAAAAAAAAAAGTATTACAGTAATAGATTCCACAGCAGGTTGACGTGATTCCCAATTACATATTCCCATGACTTAAAGAATTAAATGACATAAGGTAAGTATGAAACCAAGTATGAAACCCATTAAGCCAAGTATGAAACCCATACCAATTGAAGATGCTGAGTTAAACCTGGAATCTATGTGGAGAAGAAATAATTAAAGGAAATTCGCTCCTATTGAGTTTGAACCTACCTCCTTCAGCCTACAATCAGGCAGATTTACCACCTGAGCTACATGGCTGTTATCATATTAAAGTAGCCTAATTGATTTATAAGCATTTCTGATACCTATTAATACTAAGTTAATATTAAGTGCAATGTGCATATTATTAGTACAGTAAAACCTCGTTAAGTCGTCACTCAAGGAACCGAACATTTTTGACGACTTAAGCGGAGTGGGCATTTTTGAAAAAAAAAACCCACTGAAATACAATATCTTTATGAATTGCTGTAGGATTCGGTGAGAAAAACAAGACTTTCAGAAATCAATATAAGCAAATGAATGAGTGGAAAATAAAAAAAAAAACAACCACATTTTATACTTACCACATTTTATTTTCTTTTACTGGCATTAAAATATCGTATCTAAAACCGAAACTTCTTGCTTTTCGTTCCTATCCAATGCTTTTATCATGTCCTTTACAAGCATTTTTTTATACTTTCGCTTAAAGTCAAGAATTATCCCTTGATCTAAAGGCTGAAGAAGTGTAGTTACATTTCATTTGGAGGAAAAAAAACAATTTCGATCGCTTTTAAATTTTCGGGGCTTGCCCGCTATGAAATGAAATCACACTCAGTAGCGGTCAAGAAAAACGACTACTATTGACAAGAGTCGCAGCGAGAAGTGTGTAATTTCCCAAGTGAATTTCCCACGTGAAAATTCCCCGTAAAGGCTAGGCTTTCTTAAGAGTGAACGGGGCGGGGCTGAAAAGATAGCAGGCAAAATTGAGAATAAAGATACTTTTCGCCATTTTTGAAGGTGACGAGTTATCCGGAGTAGAATTAAATTTGGTGACGAGTAAAAGAGGGTTATTTTACATTATTGTCTATGAGACCTTGTCGGGACCAAAGGAAAACGACGACTTAAGAGGAGTGACGACTTATCCGGGTGACGACTTAACGAGGTTTTACTGTATTATTATTATTTGCATATTAAATTTGACAGTTACCTACAGTATAAAGACAAAAAGAAAGCACCCAAGTTTTTATATATAGACATTCGGATTTTTATTTTATTCCTTATCATGAAAATTTATTTAGATGAACATATGTTTTTACTGAAATATTTGCGTGAAGAGAACTCAAGAAAAGTAGACCGGGAAAAAAGTGGTCTCAATATTAATGGCGACTGAACCATCTTCGATGAGCTGATGATATAGTTGTTCTTGCTATTCAGTCGATGGCACAAGTCGATAATAGCTTAAAGTTGGTTTAAAGCTAGAACTTAAAGAAAAGTTATGTTTACATATTAGTAATTGCAAGCAAGAAATAGATAATACAAAACTCAACTGGAAGTCAGTTGTATGCCTTGGACTTGGATGGATTTTAAAGCGAATTAAATACGATATTCGGGCCGCGCGATTGGCGTTGTCATTTAGACAATGGCCTCTCATCTCTGAGTAACGGGGTTCGGTTCTCAGGTGGGTTTCGTTTTGGTGGAGGATCAGCGCTGGGCAGGTTTTCTCGGGGTTCTCCCGTTTCCCCTGCACTTCTTCCACCATACTTTCTTAAGTCTTTCTCTCCGTCTGTTCTCATATTGGGAAAGCACAACAATAGATTTACAGGTCGCGGTGCTTGGCTTCCCTGCCACTCACATTCACCATAATCCATCAATCAACATTGTATATCGTTAAAACACATTTTGTTTGGGGTTTTTTTGTCTCTTATTTCTTTGAGCTAAAAAATCAAAAAAGTGTAAAATTTGGAACCTGTAATACAGTTCAGGCAAGTTGGATTCCGATATCATATTTGTGCTCAAAGTGTTTTTCATTCTATCTTAATTCTCACATTAAAGCGCTTTTTCGTTTTAAGATTCACGTTCGATTAATCTATTAGTAGAAATTTAAGAACATTTAGATTCGTGCTTTGTTACTTGTTTGTCTCCTAAGCACTTTGCGACGCCCAATTACATCCTCTAGTTCAATATAACAAATAATATTGAACAAAAAAGACTGCGTTTGAATAAAGAAGAGAGAGGAAAGGAACAGGAATGAAGACATAACGTTTCCTAAATGTGAAATTGTGGTCAAACTCATAACTTTTGCTTCTAAAATATACATCCACAATTTCGAAGATATAAATAAAATTTACTAAACTCAAAACTCAATACATTGTCTGGATTGATTTATTTTAAAAAAATATTTTATTGTTACAATGAAATTACGAATAGGAATTGTAAATGCAGGTGGTCGGTGAATAAGGACGTGCAACATCGAAATTTCGAGAAGTTTCGAGATTATTGCAATTTTTAATAATTGTTTAATTTTAGTGAGCATTCTCAAAAGAAGATCCTGTTGTTAAAACATTGGCAGAGGCTTAGCGTTAGACGCTTCAATTAAATACTTCATTAATGTTTTTGTTTTTTTATTTTATTTTTTTGAAAAGCTCGTTTGACACTCAGGCCTTTAGAAGGTAATTTCATGAAGTGCTTCTGATATATCTGGACGATAGAGATGTAGGGGTGTTCACTTCTCCGTTTAGCATCACCGCGGGTGTTCCATTGGACACCCGGTCTGTCTAAAGTGATTTGTTTTTCATCCAATATGTTGCAGGTCAAATCCAAATTAATTGAATGTAAAAGCGTGGGAGAGCCCGAGGGTCCCATCGCAGCCTTACCCTGTTTCCATATGGTCCAATCCTCCGTAAATCTGATTCCATTATTGTCATCCCCTACCTCCCAGATGGAGGTTGGGGGTGGGTGTTATTGCCTCAGTGCTCCGTGCTTTCCAGGTGGTAGAGTAGCAGTGTTGGGGTGGGGGGGGGGGGTATTCTCTTCCTGGCCCCGGGAGGGGAGAGGGAATAATACAAAGGATCTGATTGCGTGCCACGAGCACTTCTAATGAGAAATTATACAAAGTTGTTTCATTGAATTAAAGGTACAAATACATCCCTGTGCAACAGAAGCAATAAATCCGTTATTTACGAAGGGACTTGATTAGCTCCAAGAGAACAAACTCTTCAAACATAATTTGGGTCTAAAATTGACAAGTGACATTTTTACTGTTTCAGTTGATTCGCTACGAATAGAACTCTGTTTGTAATGGGAATGACATATGTCAAATTCTTGTTATTTAAAAGCGAGTAACTTTTTATCACTTTGAATAACTCTTTGCTATACCTAAGATAGCTAAGCTACTTTAATAATATATTAAGATACAAGATATACAACTGTTGTATAAAAAAAAATGGTTGTAAAGACAAGTTAACCTACAAATAACTTTGAATAAAAAAATAATTTCGAAATATTATATTTCAAAACAAAACAAAAAAAAAGCGTTATTAACCTTGTGATAAACAGAACTTTGAAACGTCTTTAGTACCTAATGTTTATGTGAAACTGTTAAATGTTTGTGTTATTGTTAAATGTTTTGAGGTATGTGCTTCATGGTCCTAATCTGGATTAAGACTTTAATACTGTACATTAAACCATATTATTATAAATTAGGGTCTTTTCCTCTACTATACATCCCAATAACATTATACTTAACATATACATTTTAGGGTTGCAAAATATTACTCGAACTTTACATCATGGGTTACGGCTTTTTAAATGAAAAGTTTTTAAAGTTTGTGATGAATCGCAAGCTGTGATGCGTCTCTGTTATCGAGATAGTTTCGTGCTACTACTACCCTAGTAGTAATCACTAATAAGAATTAAGAAAGAAAAACCTAATTTAGCAGTGTAAGTCCTTCTGTCCCAAATTCGTTGTTGTTACATTGAATATTCAAGTCTGTGGCTGTGTATCAAATAGGACATCTTTCTAATTCGATTTTAAGAAATTAAAGTCAGATGTTACTGAATTTCAATTCAGCTTGTTGATATTGTAAAATTGAAGTAAAATAATATAACATTCAAATAAAATGTAATTGTATGATTAATAAAAAATGTATAATTGATTGATTTATTTCCACTTGAATCTATTTATTGTGTGTTTATCTATTTGTACATGCATCACGTTAAAACGAGAGATGGATTTCCCTAAAATATGATATGTAGTTTATTTGTAGTCTCCAACTTAAAATTTAGACCCATTCATTTGGTCTACGTCATTATTTTAATGATCACGCGAAATGTTATTATTCCATTTGAACAGCCTCTGTTTGTATACGCACCACTCCAGAACTATTGGACGGATTTCCTTGACTTTGGTACTTTACTCATTTAGGATCCAACGTACAAACCTTTATTTTGGTCTCCATCTCTTCCACCCCCTCAATAACAAAATCTTTCGCTAAAACGGCCTGGCTGATTTCTTTAAAATTTGATATTTATTCTTATTTTATCAAATTTACGATCCAAAAAACTTAAACTTAAAATGTGGGTGCTATTATTTTTGCCTTCCCGTGTGCAGTCCTCAAAATTAATTCCCTCGCGCTGCGTCCTTAGCCCCCCCCCCCCCTGAGAAAGCTGACCTAAACCTACTTTTTAGATATATTTTTAAATAATTTTAAATTTTATTTATTTTTCCAAGGTTTTTTTTATGATATAAACAATTGAGGCTGATGTACATATGTTTCATAAAATCAAATTAAACGAAACTTAAGACTATAAGCGGGAGATGAGAACCTTAACTTTTTCATGCACTCTGAGTCTATCATTGAGGGTACATCTTGCTGATGACGCCTAACAAGACAGAAACAGCTGTCCCAGATTCACGACAATGGTGGCCTGGGGTGCGAAAACCTTTCTGTGAACATTTTTTTTTTTTTATTAGAATTACTTAAATACATTAATGCTAAATTTTATTCTTAAGAATAGAATATATAATTTCTAATGTAGTAGCATTTGAGGAAAATTGCAGTTGACATACCAACTTACAGGTGGGCATTTCTTTTTATTTTTTGTACAACAGTCAATATGGTACTTGATTAAGTATCTACTTCTTTCATTCAAATTTCAGCTTTGAACTACAAATAGGTTTTGCAGTATCGCGATCACACGAGACAAGACAAGACAAGCTTAGAAGACTTTCTCAAGGAATTCTCAAGAAAAGATGAATAATTTACGGGAAATAAATTATTCAAAATCTACATGGGTTTTCCGTGTGGATTTAAGAATATCAAGTCTTAATTTCGTAGAGCTTTTCCTTTTCTTCCCGGAGGGCCTATGAAAATTATATAACATGTATAAATTATTCAGTCTATATAAATTTATTTTAAATATTTCAAATCGTGGTCTTGGATTAAAAGGACTAAAAAATTTTAGATATTAAATATTTTCGGGAAAAAAAATAATAAAATAGTGATAATGCGTTGGGAGAAATTTCCTAAAAACAATTAGAATAATATTAATAATTCTTACTTTATTTGTTGAAAAAAGTCAAGAGAGCAGTTGCTGGTCTGCCCCTGCCAGTTCAGCTCCAACCCCTGCATTCTAGCAGCTAATGCGCTTGTTCAATCCGCCGTATGAATATTGTAATACAAGAATGGCAGGAATTCTGTTATTTGCTTCTGATGCGTATGATTGAAAAGAGGCGACCTGTGAGGGTGGTATCAAGCTGATTCCCTCTCCCCCTCTAAGAATGGGTGAATGCGTCGAAGCCGTAATATCTCTAAACAAATAAGTCTCGCATTCTTTGAATATCAAATAGAATTTTTCAGAAATAAATATTCTAAAAATCTATTCAGCTTGTAATTTTTTTTCTTTTTCTATTTAAGGTTGTTTTTTTTTAAGAATAAATGCTAATAGTAATTTAGATTGAGATTTTATTAAACTGAAATCCTCTTTTATTTTTCAGGTATTCTAAATATTTAAGCTCGAAGCTTGATTTCATTGTTCTTTAATACATTACAAAGCCATTTTAAAGGAACATCTATTTACCTTCGGAGACTGAAGAATTTCTTAATGTACTTCACTCTTTATTATTATTTCTTTTAAATTATTATGGTTTAGTTCTTCCTAGGCTTTTTGTCATTAGAAAAACTTCAGGATATTATAGATTGGAACTAACGCATGAAATCATAGTAAGAAGCCCAACATTCAAAAGGACTTGAGGTTAAAAGGCTGGTAGGTTAGAATGCAGTTTTATTATGAGTCCGTCTGTGATCATAAAAATCTAATTCTAGATGCTTCATAAATCCGAAACTTGAGGAGAAGATTTTTCGTTCGTGTAATGAAGTTCCCAATTGATTAATATGCAATCGAATCAAAAGTAGTGAAGAATGGATCAAAAACCACCCAAAATACGGTGGCATTCAATTCCACTTAAATAACTGGAATATAACAATTCGTTCGGAAAAATCGAAATACATTCTTTCTTCTCTTTTCAGTTGTTCTTTGAACTTGTTTAGTTTTTGTTATGTTTTTTTCTTCATTTTCGGTTGCTCTTATAATGTATGTTTTCAGTTTTTGTTACAATAATAATAATTATTGTAATAATTAATAATTATTTAGAATCTAGAAACACAATGGACACGCACAAACTACGCAAAGGATTCGCACCCCGAGCTGTCATCGTGAAGAGACTGGGACGGACCGTTTCGCACTTGTTATGTGCTCATCAGCCAGCCAAACTCCACCGATAACATGCTCAGGAGGTGCGAAACTTTAGCCATCCCGGCTCTTGCTCCTAAGAGCGGGACCTCTCCCCAAAGAAATACAAAACAAAAATTATTAAAATGAGAAAATACAATACTTCCTTGGCCTGCAACTCGCAAAGCACAAAAGGAATTTAATAGCAGCATTAAATAAGAACTACGCTGTAAATAGAAATTATTAAACTTTCTTTAACTTGCGGTGCGTGTCCATTGTGTTTCTAGATGTTCACTCCGCACGTTAAAGAAAGTTTAATAATTATTATTATTATTATTTTCTGCGATCTTTCTTTGCCGATCAAAAGTTAATATGCCCAAGTACATCTATAGATTTTCGTTAATGTAAACCTTTGAAAAATAAAAACAAAAAAACGATTACTAAAGTTTTTAATTTAAAGGAGAAATACAACCATTCTTTATTTTAAATTCATATTACTTCGAACGCATTGTTTTTATATAATATTAAAAGGGTTTTTATATGTGTGAAAATATCTTAAATTACAAATAACAATACACAGACAAGAACATTTAAAACGTTTTTTAAAAATATACTTGAAATTCAGGAGCCTTTCGGGTTCATTTGCGAAAAACACGTCTTAAACACCAATATAATATTATTTGTGTTTTTATATAATACAGGGTGGCGCACATAAAGCCGCCCCAATAGGTATTTCTTGGGACCGGTTTTATGTACAACACCCTGTATTATTTGATTTTTTAAGTCCTTCATTCAGCATAGTTGGATTTCACTTATCTTAGTATTTCTATTATAAGGTAGAAATAACTTGGTGGAAGCATTCTCCGTGCTCGTTGCTGATTGTGCCAAAGTTATCGGAAAAAGTTTCTGGGAAATAAAAACAAATGTCTTATAGTTTTTAAACTGCTTTCCGTTCAACATCTTTCATTACACTAATCTAAAATGTTTGTCATTAAGAATCAATAGTGGGTTTGTAGATAAAAACTATTATATTATAAGACAGTTTAATTGAATAATACAAATGTAGACATTTAATCTCTTTCTTATAATAAATGAATTATCAAATCCTTTTTACAAATCTTGAGATATATGTAGATGTTTTTAATAACTTGTAATTTCTAGCAATTACATTTAGTTGTATAATAAATAAGAATAAGTGAGCAGCTGTACTTACGTACTTTACATGATATTAGTGATTTTCATTTTGTTTCGTAATCATAAGTTTATCATTTTTGTAAAATATGTTACTATTAAACTCTGTTATAACGCTTTCTAATATACATTTTGTTATTAAATTATTATTGTTTGCATTAATGGTTTATCTTAAACGGGCTGTGCCCCGCGGTGTCACATGCGTTAAAGTCGGCCCTTCTCGGTAATGTTCGGTTCTCGTCGTGCGGCCGAGCCGCCGTTTATTTTACTGCTCCGCTCCTATTGGTCGTAGCGTGATGTTATATAGCCTATAACCTTCCTCAATAAACGGGCTATCAAACCAAAAAGAATTTTTCAAATCGGATGGTAGTTCCTGAGATTAGCGCGTTCAAACATACAGACTCTTCAGCTTCATATATTAGTATAAGATTATTGTCGATTAATTTGTTTCTTCTTAAAATATTAGCAAAGCAATTCACAGTTTTGTACTAAACACCGAACTAAGCAAACCCAATATAATTTAAATCTATCAAACACTTGCATTGCTCAAAGTGAACTATTATTGATTGTTAATATAATTAAGCCTTTGTAATTCAAAGGAAACAATTTACATCACCTCCCTCTTAGTTACACCAGTGGCGTATTAGGTGAACGTGCAGAAGAGTTGCTGCCGCCCAATCATTCCGAGTGACCCGAACCTGGAACCGGAATTGGTCACATTATTTTGAGACTAGCAAAAATATCTGTGTTTTGCGCGGGTTGCAAAAAAAGAATTGCCTGATGTGCATGACGCCGAAATTGTAATTGTGTGATCATTTTGAAACTTTTCCAGTTGATAAAAAAGGCACGTAGTAGTTATAAATTATGTTATAGATCTGCTACCGTCGCTTCGCTCCGGAAGCCTTGCATACGTAACGTAAAAACACGCTTTATTTCTCAAAAATAGCAAATTATATAAAGTAAACTAAAAACAAAAACTTAGAACTAAGAACACTTCTGACAAATTTCATGCTTGCAACTCCAGAGGTTTCGGAGATACGCTTGCCCTGCAGGAAAGTCCCCTCCCCCGTTTACACCCCTTAAAATCCGAATATCGGAAATTCGTCGAATACGTATATTTTGGATTTTGACAAAGAACACTCATATCAAATTTCGTGTTGCAACGAAAGAGGTTTCAGAGATATCTGTACTCTTCAAGAAAGTTGCCCCCCCCCCCCCCGTTTACAATCCTTAGTCCGGATCCGGGTTTTCGTTGTTCGTGCATTATTCTGGGGTGTAGTGAACCTCTTGCCAAATTTGGTAAAGATCCATTGAGAAATGGCGACGTTGTTTCAAAACAAACAAACAAACACTCGCACTTATTATATAGATGTCCCATTCCTTCTGAGTATTGTCAATTTAGCATAGTTAAGCTAGACCCCAATTTCATCTAATTACCACTATTTTCTTGACCCTATCTGCGGCCATTGAAAACCGGATGTAACCTGGACCGAAATTAGGATTTTTGTCCAAATGGGGATTTTAATGAGATATGGTTCATGGGTCTCCGACTCCCGGTTTGGCCTGTGGAGAACGTTACACACACACTTAAAAAGGTTTTCTTCGTACTGGGTCTCTAAAAATAATAACATTAATTTTAGAAAATGTTATCTAAATTTTTTTGATTCTCTGTTCTTTTGTAAATTTATGATCCCAAAAGATCATAATTAAGACAAAATCCCTAGAGACAATAATGGACTAAAGCGAATTTATTGATATGAATTCCGGAATATTTCCGCGGTACGTTACTGGAGTTATACACATCAGTTCGAGTTGTAAGTAAGCAAGAAGATTGATTATTTCGGAAAGAATAATGACCGGATTTCATCTACAGTCGTTGGTAAATCTTCAAATCTTCAGAGAATTGATAGCTCTTTAACAATAAGACACCTGAGCACTCATTCTTTTATAGTTGTTTCTGTAATTAAGGTCTTCCGATCACTAACCTTATTTTAAAACAGCTCATTAATGCTACTGACTCAATAATTGATCACATTTATTTAGTAGTGGATGACAGCACTCTTTATACCATGTGTGGTTTTGTTGTAGATAAGTTATTGTGGGTGCAATACTTTCACCGTTTATTCTCAAGCTTTTCGAAAACTCCTGTATAAAATCGAGAAATAGAACAAAACTAGCATCAAAGAAATTAAGGTGAACTAAACAAGAATTATCAGGTAGACAAACAGATCTCGATAATTAAAATAATCCATTTTTCATTCTTCATTAGATTTTCATATTTTTTTTATTTATTTTTGAATAAAATAATTATTGTATTAATTTCGTAATTTATGCCGTTCCGGCATGGCCTAGTGGATTAGGGGGTGGCCTCCCACAAGGCACATGTGTCGGAACGTGGGTTCGAATCCCGGTGTCGGCATTGATGTTTCCTTTCTTTTCTGTGCTTGTTACTTCTTCTCCTTCTCTTCTTCCACTGTCAATGACTTCTGACACGTATTCTAAAATTCTAGGGTTTGTACAATAGATTCTCCAAGGTACTCGTGGGATGTTCCCGCGGCCCTATTCAGAGTGAAGGATAATAAGAACTTAGGAGTTGATGAACGTACTGAGACTAACTGAAAAAAAATTCGTAATTTATGTATAAAAAATGAAATTAATTTTTAAAAGACAGACTTAGTCTACACATTGTAATATTTATTTATTTAAAACACTTTATTTAAGATAGATAATTACAGTAAAAATATTAACTTATAAAAAAGTTGGAAAAAAAAAAAAAAGAAAAAAAGGGGTGGGATCAGATTTTTATTACATTTAAAAAAGAGGATTTTTATTTCATTCGAATTAATTATTATTAAATATATATCTTTCTGATATTGACTTACCCACTAAAAATAGTGGATTGAACCGTCATTTCCTCCACCGTGTATCATTTCCTCTGTTGCTACACTCGCCGGGATTTGAACCCAGGACCCTCAACCTCGTCACGCTAGTTGGTTCTCGCTCACCTGCGAGTTGCAACATTCCTCTTCCACCTGACACTGTACGTCCGGTTCCATATGTCGCACGCGCCTTCATCCATGACATCGCAATGGACAAAATAACCATGGCATGAAATCAACAAAGAAAATAAAAACATTTAAAAACTTGTCTTAAACTTACTTTTAAAGGCTTTGTAATCCTTTACGATTCGTTTGAATAACTGGAGGGAATTAAATAAACATCCATAATTAAATGTTTATTTACATTAAAATAAATTGGTACTATTTTTTTTTTTTTTTTTTTACGTGATGAGTCATATTTTATTGTACTTCTAATTAAGTATTTAATTTATTATTATTTAGGTTTATATGGTTAACTTTATCATTATTTCCTTTTTATTTAGTTAAAAATTGCTTATTTCATCTTAATAAAATAAAGAAAAGCTGAGCATTAATTTTTTCAAAAACTTTTATCTTTTTAATTATTATCCTGGAATAATCAACATTCTTAGCTCAAACCTTGAATTTAATAACTTTTGAATAATTTTCTTCATTCATATATCAGAAGGCGTTGCGAAACATTGTGATTATCGCTATCGCTACCTTGAAGCCCGACTAGCTAGAGACACAAACTCTACGGCGCTGAACTACTCATGGCAATTATCTATTCAACGACACCCTAATCAAGTCTCTAGTCCTCGTGGTTGCTGAGTTGATACTTGTCCACAGACAGACAAACCGGGACTATAATGCTTCACGGTATCAGAAGCTTAATATGGATTAACTTTTACTGTTTTTTACTGTTTGAATAAAAAAAAAAAAAGGAAAAACCACTACCTTTCAAAGAAAGTATATCTCAAGTTACCTCAAGAGCTCAAGCTTTAAATTCCCCAAATTATTGACTTCCACTCAGCAACGTTTCTTTAAAATTGAAATTAGTAATCTTCTTTTAAGTTTTTATTTTTTAGATCTTTCCGATTTTTTTTTATTTTTATTTTAAGAATAATTAAAAACAAAAATTGGGAGATTGGAAATAAATTATCCTGAGTGTGAATCCAAAAGTTATAAAAGTGAATCCAAATTACTAATGTAATTTTTCGTCATGCTCTGAAAAGGTTAAAACAGAACATTTCAGCCCAGCTTGAGGCTATTTTCAACTGTGAAATTGGGAATAGTGAGATGGGTTTAAATATTTTTTTTTATAATGTTATTGGATAGATCATTATTAATGGTAGGGGAGTTGACAATGTGCCAGGACTCCCTTAAGGTGACAAAGAATGTGGTGTGGGCCTGGTCTATTATTTCAATTTGATTGAAATTAGGGATGTGGCTAGTGTTCTTATTATGCAAGTATATGATAAATTTAAATTTGTAATTTATTGCTATAATTAGCTTGGTGCTGTTTTAATCTTTTCGAAAGCGTCTGAGTTGTAAAACCTACGTATTTTTTATTGCAATTACAGGAAGGGATGGCATATACTATTTTGGTGGAATTGTGAATGTCTTTTTTTATGAATTTGTTGGAGCTGTGGTATCTTAATTTATTATTAGTTTTGTTGATTGCTCGAATATTCCAATCAAATTGAAATAATAGACCAGACCTCCACCACATTCTCTCTCATCTTAAGGGAGTCCTGGCACATTGCCAACTCCCCTACCATCAATAATGATCTATCTATGATTCACACTCAGGATAATTTATTTCCAATCTCCCAATTTTTGTTTTTAATTATTCAAAACATAAAAATAAAAAAATCGGAAAGATCTAAAAAATAAAAACTTAAAAGAAGATTACTAATTTCAATTTTAAAGAAACATTGCTGAGTGTAAGTAAATAATTTGTTGAATTTAAAGCTTGAGCTCTTGATGTAACTTGAAATCTACTTTCTTTGAAAGGTAGTGGTTTTTCCTTTTTTTTTTTTTTCTTTTTTTTTTTTATTCAAACAGTTAAAAAAACAGTAAAAAAGTTAATCCGTATTAAGCTTCTGATACCGTGAAGCCTTATAGTCCCGGTTTGTCTGTCTGTCTGTGGACAACTATCAACTCAGCAACCAAGAGGGCTAGAGACCTGATTAGGGTGCCATTAAAAATGTCTTGTCAAAAGTAGTTCAGAGCCGTAGAGTTTGGGTCTCTAGCTAGTCGGACTCCAACGTTATTGCATTCAAGGTTTCGGCTAACAACGACGATTATTCCACAAAAATAGTGAGTACAGATTGAGTCACCTTTACGTTAGAATAGACTGTGTCGAGACACGTTCCATAGCTGGTGGTGCTTCTTGAAGGAGAGACGAGCTTGAGATGAAATTCTTGTAGAAGTGGTTCTAATTTAGTCGAAGATGTTAAAATGTCTTCGTTAAAATATATTTTAATTGGCACGCAACCGACTTTTTCACTCTGCTTATTTATAAGTAGACGTTTAGTATTAACTTTTAAATAATTTTCTTCATTCACGTATCAGAAGCCGTTGCGAAGCATTGTGATTGGTTTACTAATCGCTATCGCTACCTTGTTTATAAATTAAAAAATTGGATTTTGTGTGGGGATACGCCTCCGAAATCGTAAGATACAGAAATATAAATAAGAATTTAAATGTTATATATACTATTGAGAATGCCTATATTTCATTTTCAATCCGTAAGTCATGTGAGGTAAAGTCAAAGGCTAAACCGTTCATTTTTGGTCGGCT
>JAFIDM010003189.1:11546824-11566445 GCA_023159025.1 Thereuonema tuberculata | reverse complement strand
ATTTTTGGAGATGGCGGGTTTTGAAACTAAGCTCCTCATATGTCAATGTGTTACATTTGATTCTCAGGTTCCTCAATTATGACCAAATCGTTTGTCTATTATGAAACAACGCCACTCGAAATGGGTGAATTCCCATGACTTTAATGAATTTTTAATATTTCTTTTTGTAGTCAGTAAACTATTCGAGCTTTTTGTTATTAATCTAGATGGAATTAATCTGAAGGTGGTAAACATAATGACCCCTCAAGACTAAAGAAAGAAAAATAAAAAACAGCAACAAATCTGGAATACAGTGTCCTAAAGGCATTTGTCCACCAAGGAAAAAAAAAAGAAAAAGTTAAAAAAAAGAAAAACAAAACCCTCTAAAGGGTAAAAGAAAAACCAAAAAAAAAAAAAAAAATTATGTTGAAATAAATTGTCTGTTTGGGTTAAGCTGAGATCATGCGACGGCCGTTTCGAGCTTTTTGAGCTCTCGTCAGCCAGGATTACTCAGCCAGTGCAGAACCCAAAAGATGTGCGAGTGGAAGAGCAATTCTTTTAGGTTCTGACTGGCTGACGAAAGCTCGAAACGGCCGTCTCAGAGTCTCAGCTTAATCCAAACAGACAACTCATTTCCAAATGATCGTCTAGATCTATTTAGGGTACTTATTATATAACAAATAACCTTTAACAAATTAAGAATTTCTATGATGTTCTATGATCGTCGGATCATTAAGGAATCCTGGATGAAATTTTTAAACAATGTAGTTGCTTTAAGAACTCGACCTTGAATCAAAATGTAATCTTTCTTGCAAGCATTAATATCATGGTGGAACTTATAACATTCAACCATTTCCGGTACAAGTTAGTCATCAAAAAACAAACCCCTACTTTAGCATTAGGCTTCTAAGAAGAGATCTTTTAATGAAGACATCAGATAAGAATTGCAGTTATTGTTTTATAATGATTGCAATGTAAAAACATCACTGAATTTGAAGATCTGCGAGAATTCGAGACGGGTCTTACGTTAGATTCGTCGAATTACAAAGAACTTTTTATAAAACTTCTTCTTTGAAAACTTAGAAGTTAATCTAACAAGTTTGGCCAAAAAATTGTCTTCCCGGATACCTTTATATCATGCAGCTCAAAATGCCGGAACTCGTTCTGCGGAATGCTTTTTAATTGTTATGTTCCTCATAAATGTCCAAGTGTAAAATCTATAAATTTTCTATTTTACACTATTACTGCTGGTTATGTATATAAGCCATCAGATGTTATTTATTTTTTTTTTTTTACTGCATTTATTTTTTATTTATTTTTATACCAAGGTAAAAATGGGAAAAAATGTAGTTTTCATTTCAAAGAGATATATAAAATAGTAATTTAATTTTGGTTTGTTTGTAAAGTTCATTTCAAATCTATAAAACATTATTGACTTAAATCTATAAAAACATTAAAGAATTTTAACGTGAATCCAAATCGCCATCTGTATTTTTCGTAGTTTTAAATCTATGATTATCTTTGTAAAGTTGCGCATAGCCTGAATGACGCATACACACAAATGTTACAGATGGATAAAGATATTTATAAATAAAACATGAAAGTTAGTTTCCTGTTTGTTTGTTTAAAATTTTTTTTTTCGATTAATCTCCTCGTGGCATATCAACTTGATCGGATAATCTTGTTTTCCAATATGGCGCCAGATGTTTTGAACAGAGGAAAAAAGATGGTTTCGAGATTCCAACCAGAAGTTAGTGTCCGGAAATAATTCTCCAATTCTAATAGACATCTGAGTTTTAATAGACTTCTCTATAGATTTAATATACATTTTTTTAACCATTTTTATTAATTTAGTAATAGACGAGTCTTAAAATTAAAAAATATGTAAAAAAATCAAGGTATTCAGTCAAATCAATAGTAAGTATAATTGTGACTTATTATTATTGTGACTTATTATTATTTTAATAATAAATAAATCATTATAAAATAATTATTATTCATTCCATTTTATCAGCAGATGCTGATAGGCTATATTAATTATCTCTTTATATTATGGAATATGTTTATATTTTTTTTAATTTCTTGTTTACTGCGTGTTGTTATCTAACCGTAAACAGATTCAATGTTGGGCGAGCATCGGACTGGCCTCCCATCTCTGTCGAAGCCTTGATCTTCTGCCCCACTGTGAGGATTTGGGGTCTCGTAAAAGGAAATATCTAGCTAAAAATATTATCGCATTATTTATATTACTGCAAAGACTATAGTATTTATGGTTATCTTATTATGTTTTCTATAATTTTTCGAGGGTTTTTTTTTTTCCCTTTAAAATTCGTAACAAGATTTCGACACATTTAAATATTTATTGGATTTTAATGAATTCAAAATCACTTTAAGATCATTAGTTTCTGATACTAAGTGACTTGTCGGCGCAACACAGTGAAGTCTAGCTACATTTTGAATTAACGATATTTAATACCATTCTGTTATAATTAATAATTCAACTTAATTTAATATGAAATATCTGTATTTTATGTAAACCAGTTACTTTTGGAATTAGCGAATATCTGTGTTACAGGTAAGCGCACCCACACCTTGAGTTCTCCGCGCTAAACAGTCACAACAATTAAAAACTGTAAAATTGAAGAAAAAGGCATATTTATTTAAGCATTTTAAAGAAAATTTGCTAAGCTTAACAAATTAGAATAATTGTAAAATGTTAAACTTAAAACAAAAAGAAGATTAGGAATTACAACACACGCCGAGTACAGTTTCTCTGTAAGGTAAGCAAAAATAATAATCCGAGAAATTATTCTTGCTTACAAATGCTAGGGACGGCCCTGAACTTACGCTTAACCAAACTTCACTGCAAAGACTTATCTTATGGATTTAATTCGGGGCTTCAGCCCTCAGTCTCAAATGGCTTCCAGTCCCTCCCTAATAATATTATAACCATATTTTTTGCTTCTAGTATTCAAATTGTAAATACATCTGATCCAATCATTAAATTTCCAATCAGATCTTGGACCCTCGTATTTTTTACTGAATCTCATCTGTCAAATCTGATCCTCATTACCGTATTCCAATGCTTTTTAAATTTCCATCGTTATATTAACTTGTAAGGAAATTTTAACTTAGCGAGATGGATATTGTGAGGACAGTCCGATGTCGCCCGCATTTAATCTCGAAATAATCTATCCCCATTTGATAGAAGGTTGGGATTACCTTCGAGCCAATCTTGAGAGGAAACAACCAAGGCAAATGCTCCACTTCCTTCAGGAAACACGGCCTTCTCTAGTCCCTAGACAGGGTCTTTACCACATGAACCAGCATGACCATGAGTTAAAATAGTTAAGCAAAAAAAAAATGATAGAAAAAATAACTGAATCAACAAATTAATGTAATATTTTTTAATTTTGCAGTTCAGACACTTTTGAGAACTCTTCTACTTCGAATTTTAATCTGATTGATGGAGTTTTTAGATGTTGGCTACTCGTACTTCATCAAAGGCTGTCGTTTATTATTTATTGTGGTTATAATAAATGATTAAAATTTCAGTCCAATTTTGTGTTTGACTCTTTAAAAAACATATCATTTCAGACATAAACATTTAAAAGGAAGAAATTTTTTTTATTGAATCTTTTATTATTGTAATCTTTGATGAAATCAGAAAAATATTTTGTTACACAAAATTTTTTATATTTTTTTCCCTACCTTTTCTTAATTTTATTCTGTTAGATGTTCATTTGTTGTCACTACCGTTCTTGTATATCTTGTGTTCTCTGCTGATGAACTAGAGATTAGCACCGTCAGATGAGCCATGTTTAATCTGCTTGATCTGCAGCTGCTGCACTGCACTTGCAACACGACCACGTAGAATCCACAAGTGTTCGGCACCACCCTCACATATCCCCGCGCTTCTAAAGCAGATGAACATGTATTTAATAGTTACACTTGTTTTCTCAACCTCTGGTCATGTTCGCTCAATGTTTTAGCTTTGGTATAACATCGATTCGCCACCGAAACCCATAGATTACAATCGCTTTATCGCTGGCCAGCATTTGTGAAAGGTGGTAGCAACTCATGTTGTAACTCATTGAAAATCAATACAACATTGATATACTAAACAACATAAATACAACTGTCTCCTTAGCTAATCCCACACATTTTGAAGGTCAAAAATGCTTGTTAATTTGCTTATTGTTGAGCCTTTTTTAGAAAAGGTTTATATAAAGTTAATTAAAGCAAACTCATTGCTTTCAAATTATAATATTAATGCAAAAAAATATTAAAAATCCAGAACTCTGACCTCTGACCTCTCTGCAACAAAAATCCTGAGAAATTTTTAGTCTAATTTTATTTATTTGGTTTTACCAAATAAACAAGAAAGGTAGTCCTTGTTAATAAAATATAATTAATAAATATTAAAATAAAAACCTCTTGAAAAAGAAAAAAAATCGGTTAAAATAATTTTAATGAATTCAATTAAGTAACTTTTATTTCATTTATTTTCGTACGATGAAACATAATTAACGAAAATTTAATCTTTTCTGTTTCTATGTCGTAATTTTAGAGTAATTAGAGTATTGCCATTTTTTTTTCTTTTAGAAACAAGATAGTTTGATAAAAAAAAATAAAAAAATTGTTTTGAAAATTGAAATTTTGATATTGATTCACAAGAGTTCTCTTTCTCTCGATGAGTGATAGATTATGCATGTCTAGTATAAAGTATCAAGAATCATGAAATGACAAATTCAGTCATCGCAGGCAGTCCATTGTTGTAATTAAACTCCTTTTCAACAATGAATTTTCCAAAGACAACTTGAATTAGGAATTCATTAAAATTACCATACTTTGAAAATGTTTTAAATCCTATTGGTTTTTCGATTATTTGCTTAATGCTGATCTCAGATTTAATATTTCTTTGGTTGAATGAATAGTCCAGCTTTATTCCAAAGCAATAAAAAACTGAGGATCAGGTTCGAATAGAATGCATTTAACGAACCCACAGAGAACGGGGTGTCTTTAAGATTTACATTTTTATGATCCACGCTTTTGTTGTTGTTGACTGTTAATGGAAAAGCCGCAATGTTACGCAGTACAGAGTGAAATTAGTTTATTACAGGAAAGAAAAAAATGTGGCTGGCGGAAGTTGTTAAATGAATTGCTAAATATCCTCTGTAATTTGAGCAGAAATTTACGGTGGAAAAAAACATTCAGCTTTTGTTAATATTGTCGAGAAATATTACACCTAATATTTTCTATATTAAAAAATATATATATATATATTCACTTTATGTAAATTTGTCATTAATCAAATATGAATATATTTGAATGAAATTTTGTAGAATACGTATAAAGTTAGGAGTTTAGATTTATTATTTAAAATTGGATAAAATGAAAATACCAAAAATCAATAGAAAATTATTAAGACAATATACAATAAGATTAAAAAAAATACGTATCGAAACGTAAAAAATAAGGTCTTTAAGAGATTTCTTTCGCAAATAACTAAATATTTAATTTGTAGAAAGGATTTTGAGACGTAGTTACTTGGTAATTGATCATTGATTCGGTTAACTTTAATCTAATAATAGATTATTTATTATTTTTCTGTCATTGTTGATTCAACAGCTTCTTGTAAACAATGAATATATTGTTGATTTCTCATTTGATTATTTCAGTTGATTTCGATTATTTCATTTTTGGGAGTTTTATTTTAATCAAGTGATTGTTATTTGACTAACTTGATTCCAAAAACGGATTATTTATTTTTGATTCAAAATAATTTCGTTGTTGTGTAAGAGATGGATTATTAGTGATTTTCGTTGATTCGATTAGTTTTTCTTCATTGTAATTAATTTGAAATAATTGAATCTGTTATTCACTTACCAAGTGATTGTTGATTTTTATAGTTTATTTACGTTGAATCAATGATTCCTTGTTGAGCTTTTATTGCTTCATCACAATATTGTTGATTTTCTCTCCAGCATTTGATTGTTGACTTTTTTCCTCTTCTTAAGTGTTTCTTACGTTGATTCGCAAAGCTATACTATTTTGAAATTTATTTTGTTCACTTCTGATAGCTTCTTTATAAAATAAATTTACTAATTTCTGATGCATTCTGATCAGATTTATTGTATTATATTTTTAGTTTCATTTTTGGAAATTGTATATTAAATATAAAATATTCATCTTAATTTTTCTACATTTTCTGTTAACTTTATAAACAGAACATTATCTATTAAATTTCAGTTATTAAATTGTTTAATTTCTTAATTTCCCTGTATTATTATGTTATTCTTATTTATATTATTTTCTATAAATTATTTGTTTTAGTTCTAAGTGTTTTCCATTTCTTTTTGATTCACTCTATCTTGTAAACCATCTGACTGTTGATCAGTCAAGCGTATCATTTCTAAACATTCTGTCTATCTACGCTTGGATTTTTTTTTTTATTTTACATTAAGTTTATATCCAGTTTTCCTGTTAGGACTTAACAAAAATCACTCTACTCCTTTCCCAAATTACAAATATCTTTACAATTTATTTTCTTTTCATAGTTACTGATTTTTTTAATTTTTTTATTTACGTTTTTCAATAATGGGTTCTTGATGACGAACTGACTGTATTACAACAGTGAGTTATTTGTAGTTGACTGATGATTCAAGAATTGAAAAATATTAGTCATTTTAACAGTTGATTGTTGAATTGGATATACCTTGATCTTTTGGATAGCTTCTTTGTACAGGGTAGGCCAAAAGTTTCTATACATACGAGTAAATAAAAGCTTGTCTGACAAAATGATTTTCTTCATAAAATATTCTGTACGTGATTACCATTACTTTGAAAACAGAATCGAATACGTCTCTGCCACTAAAGTTAAACTCGCATTAACACATCTGATTTAATGCGTACAAAGGCATATTGAACACAAATAAAATATAAATTTCTCTTAGGTAAGCAAACTTTTGGCCCATCCTGTATATTGTTTATGCTAAAAGTGAATACCTCAGTTGGATAGCTTTATTGTAACTATTCGAAATTGAAATGATTGTTTATTTATTTATTTGAATAGTTTCCAATGTCAAAACGGTTATTTACAGTTGACTTTTTTGTTTTTATTTAGAGGAGTTCAATACTGAATGCTTCACTATTACAATACAATGATGTTTCCTATGTTTCTAAGGAAACTGCGAGTGTTCTTCTTTCTTTTAAATGTGTCTTCTTGAAAATTGATAAAATATTAATGGACAAGAAACGACCTAATTCTATTTACAATTTCTCGTTCCTACGAGAAAGCAAAACATTCTATTTAACTTTCAATAGACTAATCCATTTGCGCCTGATTGGGTTGGATTACAATTACGTGGATTTTGGCGACTTTAAATCACTTTTTTTTTTAAGTTAATTCTCAATAAATGAACAAAAATTGAATCTCAGAATATGATAGACTTAGAAACTCCTTGTTTGCTTATATCTCGTTTATATAGACGATACATAGATCTACACATTGTTTTGACTTAAAAAAAAATGGAAAGAAATTATCAGAAAATAGACTTTAAGACTGATCCTTTAATTTCGTTCAATTCTTATTTTATTTATAAGTTATCTTAAATTCCAGGAAAATTACGCCATTGTTTATTAAAAATATTATATTCTTGGAAAATTATATTGATTACATTGATTTTCTGATATATTTTTGGAATAAAATGTTCGTCTTATCATAGGATTGATATTTTCGATAACTCCAGAACGATGAAAAACAAGTCGTTTAACTATTTTTAGCTTTTTGCTTTTATTTACATTTTTCTTTCAGTGTCTAATGATTCGAATCTTTGCAACATTCTATTACTTATTTTTTATTTTAAAGATAATATGTTCAATTTAGGAATTTATTGAAAATTATCATATTACAAAAACAAACCTTGTGTAAATTACCAGTTAAGAGAAGAGTGAAGCTTCTGTTTTTATTATAAGAAAACTTCAACCCTTAATCATGTACTAAATTCAAAGAAATGAAACCATACAGATTACGCATTTATTTACTTAAATTCTTTATTTAACTATGAAACAGAGATTTACTAAAAAGATTGATTTTATACATTTGATGAATTTGTAAGTATTGAAGTGGTTTTTTTTTGTTTGTTTGTTTTTTTTTACAACTTTATTTCTTTGATTTTCATTTGTCGATAATTAAAAACTGCAATTTATTTCCATTTGTACATTTACAAAAGTGGTTACGCTCTGGATTGCGGAGCCCAAGTTCAATTTCCGGCGGCGATCGGGAATTTTTCTGCGGTTATTTCTCCTCCGGAGAGACCCTTGGGTTTACCCAGCCCTCTGTCAAATATGTACCGTTTTATCTTATTCGGGGATTAAAGGCGGGCTGGCGTCGGGCTGACCATTCGTCCTCAACTCTAGGTTGGTCGAGAGTAGCTGGGAGCCTAAAACTCCCGCGTACCCCAGGGCCTGCATGACCTATTATGATACAGATTTTGTTTTGTTTTTTATTTAACATACACAAAATAATTCATACATTGTTGGCATATCTCTTGTTTGTTTTGTTTTTTTCCACGCTGAAGGCGAATGACCATGTAGTTGCCTTTTAGAGAAATTCGAAATTTAGATGACTATCGGTACACATCGCCCTAGACGAGCGCCCACAAAACCCCGTCCCCAAGCCACACCACTGATTATAAAGCGAAGCATAGATTCATCAACTGCGAAATACTTGAATTGTTTTTCCCGCCCATTCGGCTAATAGGAATAACAATCGAAAAGACCTCTGATAAATTAAGAATAAAGTTTGTTGTCGAAGTCCATTTCCCTTCCTGTATTCAAACAATGCTCGTTCGGGGCTGTTTTCTTCGCTCCGGATTGGCTCGGATCTCCTCTGTGATTGGACGCCTCTGTGGAACGCCAACGGTGAGGAGGCGTCCTCTGGCGGTGAATCTGACTGGCAAATTATGGTCTTCCGGCGAAAAAACCTCCGCGAAAGCAGAAATTTCTGAAGGTTACTAAAGGCAGGCTTAGATCGATGGAACATTGCTCTGAATAAAAGAAACAGACGATTTACAACGTAATTATCATCATAAACTCCAGTTCCTGGTGAAGACAGCTTATTAATTTTGTGGCTTTCCGTGGAGTAATAACAACATTAGTAAAATAATAATAATAATAATCATGATCTATCCCTGCTGCTAAGAAGATTTTGTCAAACTTTTATCATTATTATTTGTTTACCTAAAATCTTATATTTAAACTTAATTGATTAGCATTAAATTAAACCTTCAAGAATTCCTTAATAATGTTATTGAAGTAAGAAATAACTGAAAAGTAGTTAATTAAATGAATTAATTAATTATCAGCTACATTTCAATGTTGATGATATTAGATTTTTTTTTTAATTATTAGAAAATATCTATTATCAATACCTCAAATATACTGAAAGTAACAAAAAAAAAAAAAGATCTTAAATATATTTCCGGTTTAACAGATTTCGATTAAATAGATCCTGAGATTTATTGGCTAAGTCCAGAGAATTTTCCAGACTCGTTGATGCAATGAACAATTATATGCAAAAAGAAGATAAATTAGAACAACCTGAAAGGATTTTGTCTGTAACAAACATAGTTCTATTAATTAATTTAACTTAAACAGAAGCTAGTTAGTTACTATAACGTAAACTTATAAAATAAATTATATGGTACGGTTTGTAAAAATATCGTGACAATCATACCGTATGGATACATACATACATAAGTACATATATACTTACTTACACACATACCAGGCTACTGTTTTATTTCAGTTAAATATTGTACTAATTGATTTTATTTATTTATTTTTATTGATAATTACTAATTACAAATCAGTTACGGATTTAAATTATGTATCACTAAGTATATAAATTACTTTACAGTATATCAGGAATTCACGCACCTTAAGTTGTCCAAATGGTACCAAACATTCACATTTCACTTTCTAACAATCAAAGTAGAAATTAATGATAAAAGTTTAACTTATTATCTCAAGGTTTGAACCCCTGATTCCCCTTTCGTCCCATTAACGCCTTAAATCTCTCTATCAAACAATTTAAATCTTGTATTTAAATTCAAAAATTTCGCTATTAAAACGCCCTAAACCTGTGACGTCGTAATAAATACGCAGAAAATTACCTGGGACTCAGAAGATACTTTTACTCAGAAGGGATTTTTAATTAAAAGTGACATTGATATTAAATAGTAACATAACACAATTTAACTTAAAAAATAAGTTTCTGTTATAATCAGATCCGTGTGTAATTTCTTTCTGATACTTTTTATTCAAAACGAAAATAGATGAAATAGAAAAAGGAGAGAAGAAAAGTATTTTTTGTTGTAATTAGGCCTAGTTAATTTCTTGTATTTGTCATTGCACCCACTGAAATATACTGTATTTGAGTTCAAACAAAAGGAGTCTACTTCACTGTATTAATTCGCCTTTCCTTGGTTACATTGATAGTTCACCTGTATTCCGTTAGGGGCGCAGCTAAAGATTTTGTATGATTTTAGTGTTATTAAATAGGAAATCTTAAAAAATCAAACCTTAAATATTTACAATTTCTTTTTGACAAAGAAAAACTGAGGGATAGATTCAAGAAATAAGAATAGTTAAAAAGAATTGAGCTGCCACTGTCAAAAGTGAAACAATGATGTTGGATCAATAATTATTGAGCAGGATTCAAGATCTTGTAATATTTGTTATGAAGTATTTCAAATAAAGAAGATATCTTTTTAGGCTTCTGAAAGACGCCTTATATCCCGTTTTGTTTGTCTGTCTGTGGACACATATCCCACAATGCTTCGCAACGGCTTCTGTTAGCTCAGTTGGTTAGCTCAGCTAATAACGCGAAGGTCGTGGGTTCGATCCCCTCATGGGCATTTTTTTCCCTCCCCATTTTAAATCTTTTCACAGTTTTTCAACTTAAGATATTTTTTAAATTATTATTTGGAATTCAGTGTATTAACAAGGTTTGAGTTAAGAATGACGATTATTCTGTATAAATAGGGATGGGAAAGATAGCGTGAGGTCGAAAACAGTCGCGCGCGAGCATTTTCTAGATCACCTCGGCGCAGTCTATTCTAAAGTAAAGGTGACTCAGAAGCCGTTGCGAAGCACTGTGATTGGTTTACTAATCCCTATCCCTACCTTGTTTAATTAAAGAGCGTCTTTGGTGAGAATGTGATTGATAATAATTGAGAAGACATTTTAATATGATATAATGTCCCCTAAGATTGTATTACGCCTAACAGTCGCCCCCCCTCCCCAACCCAAAAATAAATAAATAGACACTAAAAAAAAAAAGAAAGACATTAAAAAGGAGAAAAAACCTATATTAAAGCACTGACGTATCTGTATCTTATTATTTTGGGAAGTGGTATTTGAAACAATTTATTTTTAAATAGGCCTAGATCTGAATGGACTTTATTAAAACAACCTTAGCCCCCGTCCCCCCACAAACTTTA
Organism: Thereuonema tuberculata; assembly: GCA_023159025.1. Classification (NCBI taxonomy): domain Eukaryota; kingdom Metazoa; phylum Arthropoda; class Chilopoda; order Scutigeromorpha; family Scutigeridae; genus Thereuonema; species Thereuonema tuberculata. The sequence continues at coordinate 11,554,959 of JAFIDM010003189.1, read as the reverse complement.
ATCCTGGTTGCGCCACTGATGCCTAATAATGTTTATCATGAATAGTTTTCATTTCTTTAAAAAAGGTTAAAGGGGTCCCCACAATAGGCCTATGCAGGCCCAAGGGCTCGCGGGAGGTAAGGCTCCCGGCGTTTCATGACTAGGTTGAGATCGGGAGGTCAGCCCGACGCCCGCCCGCCTTTAACTCCCGGGAAAGAAACCCGGTACCCATTCTACAGAGGGCTGGGTAGGCCCTGGACCCGTTTGGAAGAGAATGGAGCGAGGAAAAATTCCCGCCACCTCCAACCCGCAGCCAAGCGCCCTTAGCCACTCGGCTACCGACTGATACGATATTTATATTATATTTTTAAACCCGATTACTGATACGATATTTTTTTTTATAATCTTCGTTAATAAATAAATAACGAATAAAAGTACAGTATATGAAGAGAGAGATAGAAAGAGAAATCTATTTACTTACTTTCATTTTAAATAAGTCTGAAATTTTAGAACATCTGTAAATATTTGCCATTGATAGAGTACATAGCAGACAACTACAGTGTCAAGACGAGTTTTTCGTGAATTGGTTTTATTTCACTTTTCACTGTTGATTTTTCACTGTACCTAAAAATATAATAAAAATCTTTAAAATTTGAAACATTTCCATTAAAATGATAAAAAGAAATACTCCCTTTAACATCCTTTTTTTTTTTTGTGGGAGTTAAGTCAAAGTCCAAGAAAAAATAAATAAATAAATAAACATGTCTATAGGAAGTTGTACATATAGATTGCTTAGGAAATATACATTTTTAAGTTTTGTTTAATGCCTTAATATTTACTGAATATTTTGTGTCATTGCTTTCAGTTTCTTCAGTTTCTTCTTTTTTCTTTGTCTTCTGTTTGGTCTATTTCCTAAGTAATATTATCCTAAATAAATATTATCCTAAATAGGATAATATAGGAGTCGTCCTACCATGTTTTCTTTTCTATCAAGCTAACTTTTTTTCTGATTATTTGGTAAATAGGATCTTCAGTGGCTATAAGTGATACATAACAAATAAAACACTTGCAAATAACATCATCAAAAATCCTAATTTTATAAATTAACTGCTAAAAAAAATTATTTTGGACGCCATTTTTATTTTTCCATGAGTTCTATTGCGTAGAAAAAAAGAGGCGTTCCATTGAATTCCAATGAAGGTTTTTCTTCGAACGCGATTTCGAACGTAGTTATTACACCAGTGCAATGAAAGGGAAAAAAAGCCTATGATTAAATGCTGTCCATTCCATATTCATCCCTTTCTCAGTAATTTTTTATTCTTTTTTTTAATCTTGGGTGAAGTATTATATTTGGGTGAAATGCATTGTATAGCTAAATCAGTTTCTGTGTGTATTTTTTTTTTTTTTGATTATAGTTTTTACATGCTTTCTCCATTGTTAGAAGTACACGATGGTAATAAAGGTCAAAGGTGAACTATTACCACTTTTGGAATACAAAGAAAAAAAAAGGAGCTAATTTTTTTTTTTTTTTTTTTACTTTTCTTAAGCCTTTTTTCTTTAGTTACGCAAATAAGCAAATCCCAACATAGATTATGTATTTAAAACATTTATCTCACATACACAAATAAAAAATAATTTCTTTGCATTTGGAATGCATATTTAAAAAATATTAAAAGTATAAAGAAAAAAAAAACAGAAATATATAATTATCTTTTTGTACATCCGTGTTTTGTATCTGAATATGTGTAATTGTATGAAGATACTACTTGGCGAGATAGTTCAGCTTCTGATTTAAAATTGTTGAAGTAACATTGAAAGCGTTAATTCCTTTACTAAAAATTTTTTAGATTTGTGGTTAAATAAAAAAAAAAAATAAAAAAAATAAAAAAAAGCGTTCATTCAAAGCAGTGTTTCTCAAATCTTTCTTCAGGGGGCGACCTCTCTTTGTGATCCATTTTATCTCCGTGCTTTACATATGTAAAATTAGAAATTTTTTTGGCTTATATACAGTATTTTTTTTTTATTTTTATTACATTTTAAAGTAGTGTTGATTTTTAAAAACTTTTATCTTTTTTTTATTGTTTTACTAAAATTCCTTGCTTATTGTCTTTCAATAAACTTATATTTAGTATTTACTCAATTGAATTATTTCTTCAATATTCGCTTTTGCACAACATTTGTACAAAAATAAAACAATTGCTGATAAAATCTTGTTTAGGAAAAGAATGCAAACGATGGGACTGTCTTAAATTTTGAGAGCTTTTATTACGTTAAATATTAAAGCGTTTTTTGTAAATTTTATTTTCTCTTGTTATTAGATCTTCAAAACTATTAATAAATTTTGTTTATTTGACTGCGTTACATGTAGGGTGAACTCACTAATTTGTGCAATTTTTACCTTACAACAAAGAATTTTTTTTAATTTAATGTTATTATTAATTTTTTGTATTAAAATGAATTTAATTCTTTAAAAATATAATATAAACATACTATCACCTAAAAATGAAATTGTTCTTTTAAGTAAATTCATTAATTCTTGTGAAAGAAATCGTAATAAAACCTTGACCAGAACAAGTTGGTAAATAATAATATCCCAATATTCCATCTAGTGTTGCTTCAAAAAAGGAAATTAAAAATGATATAAGCTTCTATTTAGAGGTGTTTTATGCTTGATTGAACAGCCGGAACAAATTGTCCGTACGTTCCAGAGACTGACTCCCGATATGAGAGCCCGATCTAACAATAAGATCTTTAAATACATCCATGCATTCATTGGCACTCTAAGGAGTTCCAATTCAGGCTATATTTTATTTTTTAATTGTTTTAATTTACTCATCAGTACAGATCTATTATTATGTCTTCCACTTCCTGAGTGAGGTTGATTTTTGTTATTTTTTTTATTATCCATAATTAAAGATTCCAACAATATAATTACCCCAAACCCTATGGAGATATAGGATGTGTGGACGTAGACTAGAATTCAATAGAAAAATAATAAACATTTCGATTCTAGGAAAACATTGATACGAAAATTAGTATCTTCTTCACAGCATCGCAGAATAGAATCTGTCTTCAAATTTCATTTATTCAAGTGAGCGTATTCTTTTCGGTAATTTAAATTGATTTTTATTCACCAATTATGCGTCAGAGCAGGATTAAGGCGTTAAGGACCCAATGAATGCCTGAGCGAGACTTCGCATTTAAAGAATTACTGCACAATATCCTTATTATTTTGACTCGCCAACTGTTAGATACTTTTAAACGAATTCATTTTTCATCTGTATTGTGTCGGTTTGTTTCTCAGAAGAACGCGTAAGCAAGAAACAACTGTCACAGGCAATGAAGCGTTTATACGATGCCTTTCGATGATATGTAGTTTCGAGTGCATTTTTTGACAATATACTGAGTTAATGTTAAATTAGAAAACTGAAAACCGTACTTACACAAAGAAAGAATTCTTAAAATGTTAGTTATAAAGCATTGAATGTATAGGGGCCTCTAATAGATGCTCTCTACATGTTTCTATGTACACTCGCCTTTGTCAACAGGGCCCATTTTCATGAAATGTGGTGCGCCTTAACAACACTAAAATTTATGGATTTTTAAATGTAAATTAAAATATCTTAATGTAAATTAAAACATATTAAGGCCTTCTGTGTTTTAATAGTTGGTTTTCCTTTAACGCTTACGGAATTTCGGTTTGATACTTTCTGTTTTCCACACTTTATCTTATGGAAGTCTTATGCTATAAAGTGCTGGAAGATCAAGAAATTTTGTATAAGTTACTCTCATCTGTGGAATGTTAACCTCTCCAGCATTTTACCTGTGAAATGATCTGTTGTTATGATTTATAAAAGGAACTTATTATCTCTACGTCAATAATAATATTTTTTTTACAAAAAAAAAAAAAAAACCTAAAAAAATTAATAATAGGTTATCTAACATTGATCGACAAGGTTGTTTTTTCTTTCTTTTCCAGGGCATTTGGATTTATTTTATAAACGTTTCTTTCCTTATTTATACTTTAACAATGCGTCCTTCAACCGCGCAAGCGCTATTTTCTTGTTTGTTCCACAAAAACTTCGTCAATTACATGAAACAGATCCTCGTTTGCTTGTTAATATTCTTCCTTTATTTAAATTTCATTTCGATCTTTATCATAAAACTTGAGAATTTTATTTTTCATTTCTTTTCCGTTTACCAACGAACGGGAGAGGAAAGAAGAGGAGGAAAAAAAATCAATATCTTCGATGAAAATCTGGAAGACTTTTGAACATTTATCGTCCTTCTATTATTGGAGAGGACAGATTGAATATCAGATGCTATGTCTGTAACCTTAAACGCTATCTTGTAAAGAAACGGAGGGGAAAAAAAAAAAAAACTTATCATATCGCTGATCCTCAGAAAGATAGAAGAGATTTTTCTTTTCCAAAATCTTAACATGCATCTTGCATATTTCTTGAAGATATATTTGCATCTGATTTATTTTAATCGAAATGAAAATGTTTAACTGAGATTTCGTAATGAATTAGGCCTAATTGACTTCCAGTTAACGATAATGAAGACAAAAAAAATAATTTTTTTTCATATTCTCTTTGTTTTTTTTTAGTTCATAATAACAAATAAACATCTATAATGGCTACATTTCTTTTTGCTGATGATTTCATATTGATTATTATAACATTTTCGTAGTTCTCAGTCTCTGTACTGTATATAAAAATAACTTTATATTTAGTACATTGCATTTAGATGTTAATATAAGTATATTACAAAAAAAAAAAAACTATTTCACGCAATATTTCATGATTATAAAATATAAACTACAGCACACTATGAAATAACAATATTTAAAAATTAAAACATTAAACGGTTACATGTTTTAATTTTTAAATATTGTTATTTCAAAGTGTGTTGTCGTTTATATTTGATGTTCAAGATTTCCACACACGTTAATACACAGCATTTTATGATTATTTTTTTACTTTTTATTCAGTATTTTTTCTAAATATTTATATTGGAGAGGAAAGAGAGACCCTTTTCCCCCAAACCCTTATTGTCTATGCCTATATAATATAATATAATATATAGTTACGTAAATATGTATTAAGCGATATTTCTTGTTTGAGTCTAATAATGAACACTGTTCGCTGATTGTTGCTTAATCTCCATGAATGCAAATCCAATTATAACATGTTACAACATAACAAATAAACTAAAACAAAAGTAGAAAATTTCAGGAGAAGAATTTGATTACTTCCAAAGTAAAATAAAAATGGCAACCCTAATAATTATCTTTTAACAAAGATTAATTATTAATTAAATCATTAATAATAATTATGTATAAAACTTCTGCCAGCACTGCAAGGGGTCTAAGAGAGCAGGTGCAGTCCAAATAGGATATTTCCTATAACAATTTGTTTTAATTAAACTAATTAAATGTTCAGTAATGATTGTAAATAGAAACTATTTAAAAGTTGTTGAGCATATAATGTTATATTTAATATTTGTAATTTTTTGAAGAAACCCACACGGGATGTCATGAGGCTCTTAATAAATCCATCTGCTGGTGATTTACGGAGACGACCGCTAGGGAAATGTTTGGCATCCAGTGTGGGGTTTTATTTGGTAAGGGGTGGAGTTGGCGGTTGGGACTCTACTAAGGGGGTTTAGAATAAAAGCGAGTGGTGTGAACCAGATTTATGGCTTCGGGATCCGAAATATGTACCGAGTCCAGATCCTCTCGGCGGCGTTCCTATTGGTCGCCGGGGGCACGGAGTGGGTTGTCTAGCAACTAGTTATTGGAATTCAGATTTTTCCCACTCCCACACCCCTCTCCTAATGACTACTGCCTGTGGGACATTATTTATATACAAAATTTTGGCTTGAGGCAATAGCTTCTAAATTGAAAGTATACAACAATGAAGATGAAAATGCAAACAACAGAAGCTGACACCGATATTGTAAAGCAAGAAGAGGGAACGAATTTAGCGCTGAAACCGCAACAATTGTAGCCTTTTTCTTTTTTCCTAGTGAGTGGCTGTAAATGCCTAATAATATTTTCAAAGCCTTACATTAGTTTCAATGAGAGTTCAATCACTAACAACTGAATCTGTAATTATTTATCTACTATTACTCCTGGTATCAAGCTCTTTACATTTTACAGTAAATAATTTTACTAATATAATATCTAGTTGTATAAATTTATAATTAATAGGAAATTAATTCCAGCAGATTTTGAAATTAAAATATCAGATTCTTCAAATTAGGGGAAAATAAATTATTAAAAATTGACCACCAAACAAGGCTAATTCAAAATAATTGCAAGAGATATTTCCGTAGATATTATAATTATTGCATAATTCTGTTATTAATGTTCTCAGCAGTGATTTCTGTTTAAAGTCTGACAAGATCAAATTCTATCGTTTACATTTTACTAATACATCTGTATAAGTAAATATAGTGTTGTTGCTTAAACTGGTGTAAACATTTTTATTAGAATTTGCAAATTGCAATTATAAACAGACCCTTTGTAAGATTTGAAACAAAGCTAACCTGAATATCTTTTGTTTAAGGTTTTCTGAAACTTTATAAAATTTTTATAAGTGAATGAAATATTAAGATTTTTAAAGTTGACATAAAAGATTTCATAACGTTGCACAAAAATCTGTTTTCATCAAATACAACTTGATTTATAATTATAGTTATCATTTAATAGACTTGTAGCTCAGTGTAGAGTAGTTTAACGTATGTAATAAGAATTACATTGAAAGTTTTAGCGGCCTGCACTTTTTCAATAATGTTAAATTTTAATCCGTATTGAAAAAGTATGTGTCGGTCAAACTTCTCAATTTAGAATATACGTATTTTGATAGTAGTAAATAAATTAGTTTTCACTGAAATATTGCACAGTTGTCGAGCAAAGGTAAACAAGATTTATATTTTCCAGTAGTATCCAAGATGAAAACAAATGATTTTTCTTTTATTTATTTTTTAAAAGACTCACTGTTTGTTAATACTACAGTACGAGTATCATCAATGGTTATCTTGGGAGTACTGGAGTATATCATTGATTACGGCATTGTTATTGTACATCACTGAACGTTAACATTATATTGTTACGTCACTTTATTCACTATTATTGCTATTTTAACAGTTAAAGTTACAGAATATAGCGATAATAGTTCGAGAAGCGCTAATTCGGATACGAAGCGTCACTAATGCTCATTTTAAGAAATCATTTTGTGTTATTGTTTCTTTTAGTTAAAGTTAATTTCTTATTCTTTTTTAATAGCTTTGAAAAATTAAAGTAATAGCTGATTTCATCAATGAAGATGAAAAGTAATCCAGCAATTAAAATTGCAAATTAAACTAAACCCGAAATAATGAAATAAAAATAAAAGTTCAAATGAAAATAGTAACCTTCTCTTTGTAATAAGGAAAGGTGCAGTTAACATTAAATTTAAACAAAACAAAAGTAATAACTTTAAAACAAAATGAAGCCACTGGAACATAATGTAATGCTTATAAACTTAAATATAAATACAGTTTTCTGATAACTGCCAATTACTAACAGAAGCTAAAATTACAATATCATTATTGACAATTTATTAACCGAAAAGTTTTATTAAAAAATTCGGCAGTAATTCATTATCAAACCTTTTTGAATAATTCTTATCTACCATCATACATCATTTCTAAAAGAATTTAATAACGTTTTAAAAACAAAAACCTATATATTTAATAAATAAAATCAAGTATTTGGTTGTAGTTTTCAATGGTTAACACTGTTTGATCAATTTGACGGATCTATTTTAGATCTTTTCCGCTTTTTTAATTTGCAGCATAGGTTTTTTTTGTTTTGTTTTTTTTCCAAATGCAACAAATGATTACTAGCGAGTTGTCCAAACTATATTCTAACTCTTAATTGTAACTAAGTTTTATTACTCGTAATAAATATATATTGTTCTGTTGGAACAAATGAAAAAAGATTGAACAATTATTGTAAATCACAATCTACTAGACTTGGAAGATAAAAAATGGCGGGTCCGAGATTGGTAATCTCTCCAGTCCATAAAGCACCCGCGATGGAACGATGGAAGGAGCGAATGAAGCGTTCGTCGCAGCTCCACCCCTGGTGACAATCCCCTTCCCCATCC
>JAFIDM010003189.1:11536508-11546814 GCA_023159025.1 Thereuonema tuberculata | reverse complement strand
GCTATTCATCTGAGAACAGGCGACCAAGCCAGTCGGAGTAGGGGAAGCCGTTGAAAGAAAAGAGAGGGACTAGAGAGCAAGATCGGAGCAAATACCCTCCCCCCACCCTACTGCCTACTTTCCACTTCTTACCCTCCCCCCTCGGGCTGGCAGAGATTGAATGGATATGTGTCTGATATTTTGGATATTAACAATAAAATGATAGCTGGAGAACGTCGCGAAAACCCGGTTTTGGAACTCGGTTTTATGGTCGTTCGCGTCTTCACAAACCGATTGTTACAGACATTGCACAGGACAAACACGTCGAGTCTGAAACACAAGGACAAGCGAACATTCGACTGTCTGAAACGATTGCCACCTTAGATAAACAATCAGTTCTAATTTATTTATTTTTTAATTTTAAATAACAAACAGCATATGATAATTAAATAAATCAAAATTCTATAAATCGAACGATACCATGTATATTACCATAAGCTTTTAAAAAACATTATACAGATTATAATAATTTCGAGTAGAATATTCAGTAAGTTAATGATGGCTTTTTTTTTTTCCTCATATAATTCTAAGTCCACTTTTACTAATGAAAACTGAGAACAAAAGCATACTTTACATTAATAATGCTTACTTTTTCCTTACCATATGGTTTGTTTTGTTTTTTGTTGTTGTTTTTTCTTATGAGAAGCAAAGCTTTATTTCTCGAATATTTTTTTTTTTTTTTTTGGGGGGGGGCTTTTTTTGTAAATAGAAGTACCGTGTACAAAAATATAGAATGTAAACAAAGCTTATTTAATTTTACATGTTTCACATAATTTAAAGATATCGTAGGTAGTTTACTTTTGATATAAATTGCATGTAATACTGACAGAATAAAGTTAAGAACACTTAAATGAGAACGAAAAATATAGAAAATTTTTTTAATTTTTCGGTAAATTTTAATAATTGTTTTATGCAAGATTAGTTAAAGTTAAGTTTTTCATTTCACAAACAAGAAAGTTGGTTATACAATTTAATTTGTAATAATTCTGATTAGAAGTTGATGTGCTTTTTATTTTCTTCTTCTTTTTTTTTTAATTTGGTTATTGATTTTATTTCTTTGTTTAAGATTAATACTAATGAATTCCCTCTTTGGATAACACAAGACTGTCACAATAACCCTCTTGTAATCTCGTATAAACGAAGGGCTCCCAATTTCCTTTAAGTTGGAAATATAATTGCAGCAGGGGCGTTTCATAAAAGGGATCCTTGAACGCTTTGAATTCCTACTATTAGTAATTCCATTGGCCTCGTGTTTTGCGAGGAGTAAAGCCACACACAAGACCTCGGAGGCCCAAGAATAGGAGCACGGCCGCTGCCGGTGTATCTATCCCAAAAGCCGACAATGCGGGCATTATGATGGCCGTACGGTCGTGGTTGCCTTTACTATACACCCTCCATACCTTAATAAAAACCCATTGACTTTTCCTTTTGGTAGCAAACCCCTGCCACTGGATACTGACACCAGGAGGATCTTTTGTCCCTGGACACGAGGGTAAATGAGCTTTAATAGGCCTCTGGGCATAATGGGACCCCATTGGCCCTATTAGCACCTTCAACAACGTATTGGGTTTGATACCCTACCGATTGTGCTGCATAGAATAAGGCCCACCGGACGAGATCAATTCATTTCGCTCATTTGGTTCGCAGAGCGGTCGAATCTATAGCAAAAGCCGTGGGCGTCTCAACATGGCCATTGTATACGACAAACGACCTGTTAATGTGAAGGAATGTATACTATTGGATCCTGCATTCTTCCTTAAGTAATGCGCGGACAGTCTCAATGGCGATGGGATTATTAGCACAAGCTCTTTAACCATTCTTGTAGGTCCAATTGAACAAGAGCTTCAGGTCGAAATATTGGATCTACAACGAACAGAACAGCTAGAAAGTATTTCTAAAGTTCTGTATACCTTAAAATAAAACTCAGTATTTCACTGAACTTACAAGAACTGTAAAAATGTTCACAAAGAATTGTAAGACACACAGAAATGCACAAAACTTGAACATTTAGGACGCAGAATTGTGATTTTTCAGAAATACATTTCTAAATATTTTAATAAAAACAGACTATTTTATTCTATCTATCCCAATTAAACTCACATTTCTGATATTTAAATTAGACTTATCAGAATGGGTAAAAATCCATAGAAGTCATTTAATAAAAAAAAAATCATAAAAAGTTAAGTTGGATTTAAAAAAAGAACTTGGATTACTTGCGACAGATTTAATCGGTATCATTCGAATTAGTCGCTTTCAATACAAGAACAATTGCGGATCTAATCTGGGTCATTCCGATTTCTCAAATTCACTGATTTACTCCAGAAACCGGAAAATTGCCCGAAATTCTAAAACTAAACGAAATTACTGGAAAACGCCAGTGATTTAAAAGATTTTAGGTTTATTGATTTGGGCTTCAAGTATTTGAAATAACATTTTACAATTTTGTAAAAAAAAAAAAAGAATCGTTTGTCTTTATTTATTGCTTAATTATTAAAACATTCCGAAATTCTGAAACTAGAAGTTCTAACAACAAAAATTTGATAGGAAAATTCAAAAAGAAAATTTATTGAAAACATCACAAATTCAAGTCTGTTGTCTCAAATAATAATCGAGCAGAAGGAAATTTGGATATTTCAGTTAATATTTCTTATATTACAACTTCAACTTAATTTAAGAGCTTTGAAATAACAAATTTCAGATAAATTAAAATTAGTGTTGGAATATATTCTCAAAAGCTACTATAAGCAAACTTGTATTCACATTAATGTTATTTATTTTAACTTCAGGAATAAAACAATCCATTAATATAATTTTTTTTTCAGTCTATTATTTTTTTTAAGTAAGATTATATTACTTTTGCAAATTATAAAATTTTTGAACCTGTTAGTTCCACAAATAACACCTCTTCTTCGTTTTTTGTCCATTTTCATTACATTTGCATTATTATAAGATTTACTATAAGGTGTAATTTCTTTTATTATTTACCATTTTTATTCATTCAGTATAAAAGCAACCGGCTTTTTTATTATTATTACTTTTAAGTTGTTATTTACACAGAGGCTCGACACAGAGGCTGAAATTCAAAAGTTTCTTTAGTGAAAATAGTCTTAATTTCTTTATCACTTTTTATTGTTAATGTTTGCGTTGAAATCTCATAATCGTTATCTCTTTAATTTCAGGTTTATTGACTATATTGGATTTTTACCTTCGATTTCCTTCAAACTAACAAGGACGTGCATCAACCTAATGGTAAGTTCAATTATAAATTTTCAATTTTATTTTAAATTTCTTACTGTCTATTTTCAAATCTGTTCTAACCTAGTAGATACAAACAAGATGTTTATTATTATACTGTAATATTATAAACTATATTTTGTAAATGTAGGTTTGTTAATAAATTTATTTGTGAATAAGTAATAAGATCTAAAATAGAATTTGATGTTCTTTAAAGGTATCCTTTATTAATAAGTTATAATGTAATATAGTATAATATAATATAATATAATATAATATAATATAATATAATATAATAAATGCTTCATGATGTCTGATGAAAAGAGAAAAAAATTCCGAAATCAAATAAAACAATATTGTAGTGAAATTAAGTGTGAAAAACAACTAAATAATAGAAATTATTTGACATTAAAATTAAATTAAATGAACAAATAAATAAATGAGTATATTGAGTGAATCTCAGTAACAATTAAATAACATAATTGAGTGTTCGACATTAATTGTCTATTATATCCTTTTAATTTATCTTAGGCGCAAGTTAAAATTTTATGTTAAAAAATAATAATAATTAAATAAACAAAACAAATAAAAAAAAAGAAAAGCAGTTGTTAGGTAACTAGTTAAAAAAAGAAATCTTTGGATTAAAATTACATTATTTCTAACTTTAATTACTTTTCATTTGTTTTATGAAGAGGTTTTGGATATGTTTCGACACACAGCTCCTATAAATGTATTGAGGTAATCCACTCGGCTATCGAAATAAATTTCCTTTCGAGATTTTTTTTTCCTCTTGGTTTTTCCCTGTTCTTCTGCCATGTTTCATCAACAGTAAAACACACTTAAAAACTGCACTTTGATTTCGTTTATAATAAGCCGGTAACAAGGTGTTCGCGCCACAAACAATCAATCCGTTTACAAACACACTCCTTTTGTATACCAGAGTGAAAGTGGGTGCCTGTATTTATGAATGGCAAGGCTGTGATAATTCACTAATTATAAATCCATTTTTTTACTACGCTCCATGAATTTCTTTCTATTGCAATACCTTGTATAGCTGTTTTGATTGATACAATTCAATATGAAAGCATGGCTTCATTGATATAACGGGCTTCTTTTCGTGTATTGGAATGTATTTGTTATAGTTCTGAATAGATTTGAACCATAATAGCACACCGTAAAACACGTATTATACAAGCTTCATCGGTGCTATTTCTTTGTCCTCAAGTTTTGTATTCGATTAAATAGAGTGGAAGGAATAAAAAAAGGGCACAATTGATAATGGTCTATATTTCATGCAGAATTAGCTTGACTTTATTTTTTTTTAATAGTACTTCAATTACTTTATCAGCTGTATCTGTGAAGAGGATCGCGTTTGTGAAAACCACGTAAACACTCTTTTAAACGGGTTTTATTTTCAAAATTACCACAATTGACTTTCATTTTTCATGACATTGAAATAAGGAAATGGAGTATTTCAGGCCTGATGGTTTTGTTCAAAAACTTATTGCCTACAACAAATAAGTAAAATAATAGTAATACAGCCTATAAACACATATTATCTAAATCAACTCCGAAATAAACTGAATAAAAACTGACTTCATTTTAAAGTTCTTTAGAATCTACAAATGGTTTCTATGATGGATTTAATATTTTTGTTGTGATAATATTAATCTATTTACTTTGCAGTCCTTTTCTTTTCATAAAAATCTTTTCTATTTTTATGTATAAAAGCAATCGATAATATTGAGCACTTAAAAGCAGGATAAGAAATAGTGAAACAATTAAGAAATTATTAAGTACCGAAGTACATTACAATGTACCAGCGTCCTGTTTTCAAAAAATATAGATTGACATGTTGTAACTCTTTCTGATTGGATTCTGTTGGCATCAATTACTCGATGTAAATTTTTAAATTGGCTGTGAACACAATTACTCCTTTTCGTAGCAGTTTCTTGCATTAAATATTTTTACCAATATTCTGCTACATTCCAACACTGAAACAGCAATTTCTATGAAACATTCTGTCATAGAATATTCAACAGTTTGACAATTTGCGCTTAATCTGTCAAGGCGTTTAATTTGATCAAAAAGAGTTAAGGTCTGATATTAATTATCAAAAAAAAAACTTCGCACAACATTGTATTCTTTCTACAGAACATGTCCCCCAAACTCAGTTGATAGCATCCGAGATACAGTAGCTGGATAAAGATGTCACTTCACGATAGATGCAGAGCAGACAGAGAATAAAATTCCGCTCTTTTAAATTAACTAATTCATTTTAAATTATTTAATTTTTGTGTGAACAATATTTCATTTCGTACATTAATTAAGAATAAATTTACATTATTTGCCAGCTGTTAGTCTCCAAATTCGTTGATAGTTGGAACCCATTTACACAATTTGAGTCTTCAGAAAATAGCCCCCGCGCCCCCCCCAAAAAAAAAATTAAGGCAAAAACCTACTCCCTGATTTATGGAATTTCTAAATGTAAAATATTGACGTAGAGCAAAGAATAAAAACAATATCTGAAAATATAAGAACATTTTTACCTTGATCGAAGCAAAATTTCAGGTTTTATTAACATTTTTTTAACTGATTTATTTCATGAAAATTACAAAAAAAAAAAAAAGATAATTCCTTGCTGCATTAAGACGTACTCTATTACTACTCTGCAAATGACTAATAATTAAAAGAAAAGCAATATATTAAAAAGTAATTTTCGGTTGTTCAAATTGATATTTTTTTTTTTCCTCATTGAGTAAGTGAAGTCTATTTTAGAGATGTTGCAGCAGTCTAATAGATCACAAAAGATAATTTATTAGTAATAATTATATAAAAAAGAAATCTCTATAAATGGAATAGTTATGAAAATTCACGTACTAGTCCATAAGGATCTGATTATGTTTTCACACAGGAAATTGAATACGCAATAACACAGCATAAGGATTTCAAATGCAGTAAGTATGTGAGCACCCACGCAAGCAAATATCTAATATTCCAAGAAATTCTGTTTTTTTTTCATGAAGAGAAACAATTTTATATTTGTATAGGATCTAAATTAAAAAGTAGAAAAAGAATAAAATAATGTTTTCATTGTTTAGTCATTTCGTGCTTGTTTTTGCTTCTCATTCGCGGGTAACCTCTGGATTCCTCCTAAACTAATTTATAGTTAATGTTTGTTGCAGGATCAAAGAATTGTTCAAGACACAGTTAAACATATGTTGTGAAATACTGTTATTAAATGTCGTGAATAGTAACAGAAGGATTAGTAAAAAACCTGAAGTATAAAAGTAAAATAAAAATTTAAACTCTTTTATGCGTCCCTGAATTTTAATTAATTTAATAAAATTAGAATTAGCACAAAAAAGTAATTTTATTTTGATTTACGCTTTTAAAAAAAGAAGGGTGGCGAGAATAATAATTTATAATTAAATTTGAATTTTCATAGTTTCAACAAAAAAAATTATGTTTATAGTAACCATCCTTATAAAAATATATAAGATCTTTATCACATATTGTTAAATTTAATCTCATTATCCAATTAAAACGCCTATAGGACAACCATGAATTATTCCTATTTAATTTATGTTTGATGATAACAATGAAAGCACTCGATTTTTTTTTTTATCCCAAGTCATTGGAAAGATTAAATATCTAAATAAATAAATGATATTGTCAATAAATTTAATGTCAACAAGAAAAAAAAAATGTTAAGGTTAATCATTGAAGCATTGCGTCCGATTCCACAAAAGAGAGTGGGTAGGAGGTAGAAGCTCCTGCGATCACTATTCTAATAGCAGGAAGGGAAGGTTGGAGAATCACGTGACATTGAACAACATTAGTGTGTGATCCAACAATACTGTAAAACAATACGCAGCAAAAATTCACCCATGAAATAATTTCACCATGCAATCAAAAATTAAACCAAACCAATTAAATGATCAACGAAACGTCCACAGTCCTCAAAATTCAAGTTGGTTAATTAACAAACCTTAACAATAACATGAAAAATAATGAAAAAAAAGTGTAAAGTTAACAATAAAAAGGAGATTAAAAATGTTAAATTCTGCATAATGAACTTTGAAAACTTTTTTTTTTTTTTTCTTTATTTTTAGTTTTCATTAATAAATTCGGTTTAATAAAACTATTCCTGGCTCGAATATGTTTAATATTTACGAGATAATAAACCTAATATTATCAAGAATTCTTTACATTAACAAAAGAGTTAAGTTAATGTTTCAAAAGTGTTTCTGTAATTAAAGAAATTTGTTCCAAAAGTTTACTAGTCGTTTTTTCAATATTTTCGATAGATCAATTAGAGCTCGTGCAATATCTGTGGACAGGTGAAATATACATGTTGTTATTTATCATTAATTTCTGCGCGCCATGTTCCCAAGTCATTCACCCAGCGTCCGATCCACATGTGCGTCACTCCCACTTCCCCCAAACTTCTGTCGCGTTTTAATATATTTCCCCATAATTTAGAATTTATTTCCATCGCAAGTGCTAAAAAACATATCCACCGTTTCCTAATAGCTCGGTTTTTTTTCAAAACGTATTTGCACAAAAGAAATTCAGTTTTATAAAGTAAGCTAATTCAACTTTTTGGAAA
Organism: Thereuonema tuberculata; assembly: GCA_023159025.1. Lineage (NCBI taxonomy): Eukaryota > Metazoa > Arthropoda > Chilopoda > Scutigeromorpha > Scutigeridae > Thereuonema > Thereuonema tuberculata. Next base: position 11,538,929 of record JAFIDM010003189.1, on the reverse strand, counting down.
ACCACAAAATTTAATCATAAATATCACACAATTTATTGTATTATCAGAAAACTATATTAAGCAACAATGACTGAAAAAAAGTTATACTTTTACACAAATAAATCAAAATACATGTAAATGCACTTTGATTGATAAACTGAGTTATTAGAAATGTTAACTACCTCTGGCGCCAGTTAGTTCGGATTATTAATTTTTATTGTATTTTTAATTAAAAGAGAAATGAAATAACTGGTTATAGCTTTTGAAATTTAATAAATAAAATCATTATTTTTATGTATTTATTTTTTTTAACAGGATTTTTACTAGTGAATGGGTAACTCAGCTATTACTGTTGCCATTATTATCATTAGAATTGTTAACATTATTTTTGTTATTGCTAATTACTTATTTGGCTAACTTTATCGATTGTTTTTATTAATTTTCATAAAATATTCCAGGACCTTGATTTGTCCTCTGTTTCATAAGCCTTTTAAAGTTTTCGCGCCAAACTCCTTCGAAGCCTCCCCCTCACACACACCAGGTGTACTAGTCTTTCCCCCCTCGTAGTCACAAGGGGGTCCGTGCAGCAGGGCTCTCGGTCTTGGCCGGCTGACTCAACCACCCGTCCCGCCGGCACAGCCTCGACGGCGGCGAAAATCCTTGAAGCGTCGTACTTCCCGACAGGGACCGTATTTCCTCCTTAATTATGACCATCCGTCCTGCCAATGATTTCCATCCACCCAAATTCATCCCGATTTAATTGCGTGCTGTCTCTCCCTGCCTCCCCCCACCCTCTTCCCGTGCGGATGCCGCGGATACTTGCGTAAGGACTGTACCCAGTCCACGATTTTTGCCGCGGCTATGATAAAAAAAAATATAAATTTAAATCGTAAACGAAAAAATAAATAAAAAAGTTCTACATTCTATATATCTATATCCCCAATCTTTGAAACTAACTATTTACCAAATTGGATTAAGTGTATAAAAAAATGATTTAATGTCTAAATTTCAAAGTTCCTGCAACTTTCAATTTAAACATATATATATTTTTTTCAAAGAATACTATCAAATATAACTAAAAGGAAATGTGTTTGTATGTATATCTTTCCGTTTATGGATTAAAGCTGCAGCTCAAAAGCCAAGAGACTTAGAAAGCTGAAATTTGGCATGCATTTCAAGCAGAACCTTGGATATATATACACACACATTAATATTATTATTGTATTATTATTAATATATAATATATATATTCACTGAAAGATGTTTTTATTATTGTTCAAAGTGACCGTTTTTAAATTATTTATATACAATTTCATAAATATAACAGAAGTAAATAAATACGCACAGTTAACTGTTATGGTATCGATCGCTAGTATTTCAGAATAACATTAATAACTACTTCATTTTAAACTATTTTTTTATTATATATAAATCAAGATATAATAGAAATAGAATACAGTAAACAAGCAAGTATTCCATATTAGATGAATTTCATATTCTTTCAGATAATTGCGATGAATAAGTTGACGCGGAAATATTTCATTCAAAATACTGTATATTTCGGGTTCTTTATGTTCGATCTAAAGTAAAAAGCTCTAAATGAAAAAATGTTTTAAAAGTATTTAATATATAATATTTAAATAATTATGTGTTTGCAGCAAATTATAAATCCAAGCAATTATTCATTTTATTGAAAATTCGAAAAAAAAAATCTTTAAAAAAATTATTGTATTGAAGAAATTTTTCATTTTCATTTGATTTATATTTTTAAATGATTATAAAGAACTTTTTTTGATTTTTTTTTTTAGTTACGAATCTGTTTTTTTTTTTTTCTTTTTTTTACCTGTGTCTGAACATAAACTCTTCACTATCTCTACAGTGGTCAAACAAAACTCCCTTGTAATCATCCCATTGAAAGCAAATTCAATAGTTTCCAGCCATGAAATAGGCAACAATAACTAATATTTTCATGCAGAAAATGATCTGTATCGGGTTGTAATGTTTCTTTTATAAAGAAAGCAAATTTCACGCGTAAAAATCTCTTATTTTTGCATTAAATTCTTTTCAAGGAATTTGTCATTTTAAATACAATAGTTTTAAATAATTTGATTTTGTCTGTAAGACACAAAATCCTTAATTTCATAGAAACTTCGTGAAAAAGAGAGAAAAAAATTGCAAAAAAATAAAAAAAAATCTAAAAAAAAAAAACAGCATTTTTAATAGTGCCAATAATTTTGGAATAATTTGATTTATTTTGGAAAATTTGTTTGACGGTAATTTTTTTTTTACTTTTCTTAGGCAGAAAATTCTGCAATTAAAATAAGTTTGATTACCGGTGAGTCAATATTTGACGAGGTTTGAGAAAAGCTGGAAGTATCTTCTTCAGAGAAAGCCTCAATTCAGTTTATAATTGGTATTTCATAATGAATTGCTAGATTTGCC
>JAFIDM010003189.1:11345160-11533361 GCA_023159025.1 Thereuonema tuberculata | reverse complement strand
TGAGGGGCAAAGGGGGGGGAGGGGGGGCTAGTAGCAAGGGGAGCAGGGGTTGTCGGGGAGGGTTGACCCCCAGGGCAGCGTAGTGTCTCCCTTACCTGGGTTTCGTGTCTGCTTTTCCCTCTCTCTCTCTCCCTACGAGCCTCCGCGCAACTCAGGTAGATGGCACTGGTGTACTCAGGATAGCTACTAACGCTCCAAGGCCGAGAGCCCGGTTTGCTGACGTCACCGTGATTGGCGGCGATCGCGTGGCTCCCTCGCACGCGGACTGGACTCGCTTCGCGCCATCTTGCTAGCAGCGGGCATCTGCTATTGGCTGTTCAAGTCACGTGGGGCGGAGTCGCCCTGGGAGAGGCAGGGCCGACGTAACGGTCTGCAGCCAACACGCGCTCAGCCTTGGGGCCGGTGTTAGACGCTCGCTGATTGGTCGGTTGGCTCGGTTCTGTCAATCAATAACACATGGACATTGAGGCAAATTAGGCAAAGAATAAGGAGTGTTCTCGCCAACAAGACGCACGCGGCGGTGCTCACGAGATAGCGTGTAGTCGAAGCGATTTTCCCTCTGCATCCACTAACAGTGTGACGCCGCCGATATAGTGTAGTGTTTGGAGCGCCCCGCTCTCGCCCGTCGAACCAAAAGTTTGATTCTTACTTTTCTTTTTGTGTGGATACCATCGAAACGGGCGCCGTGGCGCAGTCCAGCAGCGCGTGGTGGTGTGCGGCAGGCCCGCGTGAACACCCTCACGAGTCACCCACTGATCGAGCTCCCTCGATGGACCCTGAACTGAAATCCGTGGCGCTGGCCGTGCTCCAGTCGCCCCAACCGCCGCCGCAGTCGCAGCAGAGTCCCGGCGGAGGCCAGGGTGGGGGCGGCTCGGGCCAGAACAGCGCCAACAACAAGAACAACCTGGATCGTGTAAAGAGACCCATGAATGCCTTCATGGTGTGGTCACGCGGACAGCGACGCAAGATGGCGCAGGAAAACCCTAAGATGCACAATTCAGAGATCAGCAAACGGCTTGGGGCGGAGTGGAAGTTATTGTCAGAAGCCGAGAAGCGGCCCTTCATCGACGAAGCGAAACGGCTTCGAGCCGTCCACATGAAGGAGCACCCGGACTACAAATACAGGCCACGCAGGAAGACCAAAACCCTCATGAAAAAGGACAAGTACCCGTTGGCCAGCGGTCTACTCCCCTCCGACCCGGCCAGAGCCCCCGTGCAGCAGGTTGGGCGCGATATGTACCAAATGAACGGGTACATGCCTAACGGCTACCCGACTATGATGCATGATCCGCACGCTGCCTATCAGCAGCACGCGGGCTTCAGCACGCAGATGACGGGCAATGGGAGTTTGTATCCGCGCTATGACATGACGAGTCAGATGCACACTCCGATGACCACCGGTTCTATGTCCTCATATATGAACGGATCCTCCAGCTATACTATGTCCATGTCGTCTCCCTACTCCTCCATGCAGACGTCCCAAATGGCGGCCACCGTGGCTCCCACCATCAAATCTGAGCCGACGTCGGTACCGCCTTCCAATGCCGGCTCCGTACCCTCCTTGGCCACGGCGGCAGCCACGAAACGCTCCGACTACCCGAGCGACTTACGCCAAATGATCAGCATGTACCTTCCGGGCGATGCGAACGATCCAGCCAGCCAAAGCCGGCTTCAGCAGATGCAGGGACACTATCAAACGTCAGCTGCAGAGGCTATGGCCGCCAGCACAGTACCCCTCACCCACATGTGAACTTAGGTAAGAAAGAAAAGTACAGATTAAAAACTAACGAGATAGATAAACAGAGGGTCGTTACGTTTAAGAAAATTTTTTGATATCGATTTAAACAACAGAGTTGAGATAATCTTAAATGTTGGAAGCGTAAAGAAAAAAAAAATCTATTCGTACATCTCGTTTGTTTACCATCTCGGGTGAAAGAAGAACAGGGCAGTAAATGATGCTGATGATGACGAAGACGACGTGTAACGGAACAGAACAGCCCTCGCACCTTGCTATTCCATCTAGGTGCTGAGTTGTGATACATAGGACATTATTATAACCAGATAAAAAAAAGTGATTTGTGTTGAAGCATCGCGGATGTGCGATAAAATTCCAAACCCAATCACCTTCCCCCGCTCCCTTGTGAATTCATTTATTCCCATCCCACCTCCCATCTCCTCCTTACCCTTTGAACTTATGTGGCAGTGACCCCGAGAAGTTTCTTCCTCTTTCGACTATTTTTATCCCCAACCCTAGTGTCCCTCCCATTCACTCCCTCTCTCGAGAACTGAATCCAGTAGGCCGTAATCGACGTAGTGGCATCGGCAGACTGTTTAAACAACACCGCATTTTGTGGGACTTTTCCTCTCTCCAAACAAAAAAAAAAAAACTGGTCACCTTCAGGGAGAGAGTGAAATCAACAACAACACCTTAGCAGCAGTTGTCACTGTTATTTTGTGTTTATTTGAGAACTGTATTTAAAAAACAACAACAACAACAAGGTAAACAGAAAAAACTTTTAACTTCCAGTTATTTTGTTTTATAAGTAATTTAAACTAAAAAAAAAAAAGAGTTACCACTTGAGAAACCCCATCAAGCACTCATCCAAACCCGCCGCCACGACATCGTTTTGAACAGTGACTTTCTTAACAATGCAGGACTTATGAACAAGCAACCCATCTCTTACTCCAACTGTACCAACTTTCTGTGCGTTTTCTCAACCAAGCCGTGGGTCCTTTACCACCCCAACTTTGTACCCTAGTGCGAAATTGGGGAAGCTGTACCTCGGTCCGTAAGTCATTATTTATAGAACTTTTTTTTGGCAATACGAGGTCGAGAAACAAACAAAAAAATTAAACAGAATATTTAAAAGAGTCTTTAAAAAAAACCCAAAAAATTTTAAACAGATTGAATGAAAAAAAAAAAATCAATTCTTCAAGTTGTTTAAGCTATGACTTTGGTTTGCCCGATAGTGATTGTTGTTATGTTAAAACCTTATATTCTGTGTATCTTTACCTATGTCTCAATGGCGTCTTTACAAATGTGAAGTATTCCTTAAAAAAAAATACTTTTATTGTTTGATTTATACTTTAAGTTAATTTTTCCCGGCTTGTCAAGGCAGCCAAATCATCTGTACATATTGCACCATAATTTTTATTTTATGTTTTTTTTCTCCTTGTTACTACACCAATCGCGAAACGTTTTAAGAACAGAATAAATTAATGGAGTTTTGAAAGAAATTAAAAAAATGTGTTCGTTTTGTTTAGTGTGCCATACTTATACGAAGATACACTATTAGTAGTGAATTACTATTGGTTGAAAAATTGAAAACATTAACATAACAGCAACAGCATAATTACCTTAAAAAAAAACAAAAAACAAATAAAACACCAATACTTGTGCCACCATCCCAAAATTATGGAGCAAACCAAACAATTGAATTCTAGACAGGTAATATTTGATTTTTTTTTTTAACTTTATCAAAAATTTTAGGCCTAAGTCCGGCAGTGAAGTACAATTTGGAAAAGTTATGATAAGTGAAAATGAAAGCAAAAGATATGTTTTGAGATTTGGAAAAGTTATGCTTCAAAGCAAAAGATTTCAAATATTACCAGTCAGTATTCTTGGAGCAATGCCTTAAATTCAGTGTGGATTCGAATTTAATATTGAAATTACCTAAAATTTCAAATTCAGTACAAAAATAATGGTATAAATTTTACAGGAGTCAAAAATGCATATTTCAATCTATTTTGACGTTATTCATAAAATTGTAAGACTACGAAAAGCTTTATTTAAATTAAAATAATAATCTTGAATCAGTGTCTTAAATTTAGTCTTTTTAAAAACAAAGGACTTAATACTCCCTTTGTAAATTTTTAATATTTTACTGAACTCTTATGGTAAAATATTAGTTAATTTTATAGACCTCCTTCAGGATCATAAGTGTTTGTTCAGATCTGAGTTGATATTAAAATTTTAAGAAAGAACTAATTTTAAGTTTGATACTATACATATAAATATATTCATTGATACTATATATATATATATTTATAAATTTTAAATATACATAGATGTATAGATATTCAAATTTCAAGGTTTTTTATATAATTAATTATTATTTTCAAAACTAAACAATGAAAAACTGGCAAAATAAATTCTGTAAGATATAAATATAATTGAAATACTTATTTAATAATTCTACTTTATGAAAGTAAAAGAAAGATATTTCACAGTGTTTGAGTTTAATTAAAAATCTTAGCAGTTTAATTCTTAACCGAAAATATATATTAAAGGAAAAATAAACATTTAAGTTCTAATGATATTATTATTAGTTGAAAAATTTAAAAGCATGGAGAAAAAATAAAAGATAAGAAAGAATTTTTATATTCTATATTTGTAAATTATTTTAATATTAAATGTTAAAGAATTTCTCCTTTTATTCCAATCAACACCAATAAAACTTATTTTTTTATTAAAATTTAAATAATTATTTTTCCTTTATTATTTTGTTATGTCTTTAGAAATTTGCTTAAGTCAGTGAAATATTACGATATATTAAGCTTAAAATAAAATATAGCCTACAGTCAATTTTATTTATTTATGAGATTTAGGCTTAATCAAACTTTGAAATATTAAGAAAAACCCTTATTCTCTCATTTTTTTTTTCGTAGTTAGAATTATACTAGCTATCCACTATCATTTCAACAACGATAAATAAATCACAAAATAATTGTATAGGTTTACTTATGAGATCCAATCTATTACGAAAGGAACTGAAACCAGATCTAAATTTATTAAAATTAAGCTTTTAAGTCTCAGTGTACTTTGAAGAAACTAACAAAATATATATAAATACATCAATTCGATAACTTGAATTGTTAACTGGTTAAACCAAATTAACGGTCCGATTAATTTTTTTTTATTTAATTTCAAAAGTAATAACCCCTGAAGTCATTATTTCTATTTGGAAGGCCAGTGTATTAAGGATTTTGTATCAATTAATTTATTTTTCATACAAATGCCTTTAGTTGTATTATTTCCATAAGTTATAGTAGCTATTAGAAAACATATGCTTCAGTTTGAATAATCCTGTTTCAAGCAATACTTTTTTGCGTGTCTTGAAGTTCATGTTCTTTGAAACAGAGACGCTTTCCATTGCTTTTTAGTGTTGATGATCTTTAGTTGTCCAATGAATAGGTTGATGAAATGTCAGTAATTTGGATACAGATCTCCTGTAGTTCTTTATTGCTATTAGGCCTAAATGATCGCCGTCGTCTTTTGGTGTAATGAGCGGGAGGACGAAACGTACTCGGCAGGTAACCTCAGCCTGGCAGATGACTGTAATCTGATGCTTAGGTAGACTCATTAGATCGTAAGTTATAGCTCCTTTTCTCCCAAGGAGGGTGGAACGGGGCGGCTTGTAGGCTACAAGTCCTCCGTATATCATCTTCATAGCGAAACAAATCCGATTGGCGCGTTCCCATCTATACCAGCAGATGGAAAGGGCTTAATGTTAACAGCCGTGTTTACGATATTTCTCCATATTAATGGAGCGAATTATTTTAACAGATTTTTTTTTTGTCAAAAATCACGTTAGATATTTTAACAATTAAGTGAATGAAAAAATTTTAGATAAATATTTTTTCAAAACATTTATAAACAAATTTTACTTTCGAAGAATTTTTAAGAAGAAAAGCAGAATAAATACTCTGTAGCATTTAGCTTGGCATAAAAATCTAGTTTAGAATATTTTTAAAATATTTTGATATCGTAATTAATTACAAACCTATACCGGTAACATATGTTACTAATTGCTCCGTTATTTTCGTAAAATTAAAATATATAAAATTCGTGAAAATATTGAACAAAACTTTCATACCATTATTTCAGAATTTTTAAGATGTTTTCTTCTTTTTTTTAAAGCAAGAATTCTACTACTATTATTATTATTACGTAAAATTTCTTGTTCAATTTGTAGAATATCTTTTTCATAATCAAAAAGAAAAATTTTTGACATAAAAATAAAAAATTGCAATAGAGTTTTTATTTTTATTTTTTTTTCAATTCTGCTTTCGGACGAACTCTCTTACTTTTTTAAATAGAGCCGATATTGATTTTCTGACTCCCAGTGAGCAATATCTGAATTTTCGGATATCTGTTATCGAAACCTAGAGTTCAACACCGTTTTACCTACCTGTAGCTCATTAGCCATTCCGGACAGGTAAACCCATAAACTGAATCCAATGTGACATAATTATCAATTAGATGACACTCACCCGTTCTTCAGGTTGTTCTAAGCAGGAAATCTCCATAATCACGTCTCCCCCGGTTTAATTGAATTAGCACATTGGGTGTTCGGGGAAGCGGTAATGATTTTGGGGTTCCTCGTCTTTTTTTCCTAAACGATATATCGAATTGACAAGAGATGAAATGATATTGTAAAGACTGGCTTTCTTTTTTTTTTTAAAAAAAAAAGATTAATTTCTCGAAGTAGTTATTACGAAGTTTTAACTTCACCTTTACGCGGGAAAACTGCACCTGGCAATTTGTAAACCAGTCTGCTGCCGACGAATAACCATCACTTTTTTCTTTACTCCTACTGGATTATTACTGACTATTCATCAGTTAATAAAAATGTACCAAACGCATTGTAATTTATACGCATAACAATTTTACTTAGGCTATTTATTTCAAAAACTAGGAAGTTTTTAAATATAACAAAGTTATATAACTTATTTTATATTCCATTGTTCGGCAACTTATACATAATAGAACTGTTCAAAAATTATTAAAAGGTATATTTGATATTATAGAATGATTTTTATAAAATAAATAATGATTTAATGTCTGAACACACGAACTTCTTAATATTTAAACTTGGCATTAATTCCATTGTTAAATTCTAATACGGCTTTTATATAAATTAAATGTAAATAAACTTTAGATTTTAATTCATTATAGTAAATTTAATATTGCTACATACAGATAATGTATTTAAGTAAAATCAGCATTAAATAATTTCTAAAATTTTTAAATGTTTTCTAATTATAAAAAAATAATAGAACACATTAAAAAATTAAAAATAAAACATTAAAACACGGATTTTCTAGTGTGATCTACTATTTTTATAATTAACATTTGGCACACGTTAAAAATTTATTAAATATTTTCTAATTCTGCCGAATTTTGCGGATTTGATAGCATTCCTCAAAAGTTCCTGTGTAACTTAAAAACTGTAAGTTTATTAATAAACCAACACTGTTTATAATAATGTTGTATTGGAATACAGCTGTAGATATCTTTGATATCCACAATCTTTAACTTCGCGTGTCAAAAACGCGTAAGTCTATTTGAAACGTTGGCAATGATTAAAGTTGTATTGTCGATAAAGAAAACCTAATTTCGATATCCTACCGCCTTTATCAGAAAAATCCGATTAAAGAAAATAACTCCCTTTCTTGATTATTTTTTTTGGGGGAGGGGGGGTCCTGAGTTCTTCTCGAGTGCGATCTAGCCATCGGCCCGTCGCTGAACGCGCTGAGATGGTTGCGTGTGTCCCGTCGCTGGTTCATCCGCCTTCGGGGAACACGAGAGGACGACGACGGCCACTGATCAATGTCAGATTAACGTAGCTCACTATTTGCGGCTCGATCGCTGCTCGTACGGGCAAATTAATTTTTCTGTTCTGAAGATGCCCGGTAGCATTTATACTTGTCTTTGGATTCTTTTAGATGCGATGAAGCTGTTAATATTTTTTTAATACGAACTTTTTCTTTTATTTTGAAGTTTGCAATTTTACTTTTTAACTCTACAGGGAAATATTCTCTAAAACCTGAGAAAATTGTTATGTATGTTAGAATAATATATGCTCGAATTTGAAATAAGTTTCAGAATATAATAAACGAAGTTGGTAATTTGGCTAAAAAGAACTTAATTATATTAAAATTAATTTGTAACATTTAATAAAAAGTTTACTTATAAAACAAAGCAACAATCGCTACTTAAATTATTATTAATTTCTAATTGGTAAAGAAATTCAATAAATTAAATGAAATTACAAAATTGATGAATAAAATGACTTAACTTTTTTTATAATGAATCTGTTAAAAACTATTTAATAATTTATTTAATAAGAGACTTTAATAAACAAGATAAAAATCATTAAGTTATAATGTTAATATTTTTAAGAAATAATTTGCATATACGTGTATATTCTTGTTGAAGTGGATCACTTAATAAATAAAAAGATATTGATTTTATTTTTTATTTCATTACCGGTCGTAATTGAAATCACTTATTTTCAGATGAATCTGTTTACTTTGTGTTTCGAGGAGTTGTTCGTGAGTCCAGTTTTCTTCTATAAGTTTATTTTTTGCCGGAGTTGATGGGAGATGATTGTTATTAGCATCCATTTCGTTAGGGCGTTGTTTCAGGAAAGCTATTAGAGCCTAAACTTTAAAATAATAAAAAAAAAAGTCCCCATAATGTTCCACAAAATCTCACTGCAATAACAGCAGCGGAACTCCATGAGCGTCGGATTACGAGATTAGACTAATAATTTTAATCGCTTAATTCAGCATGCCACATTGAATTTAGATGAAGGGGCCCCGTTGGTATTGAGTTATGGCTCCACGTACGCCATCACCACCACGGAATCACAAAGAGAGAAATCTCACCAGAAAGATTCAGATTCAAATCTTTGGAACCCCCTTCATTCCCTTGCTTTTTTCGGATGGGAGTGGGGTTAGTTTCGTCCAGCCGAGAATAAGATAATTTACGACATGTCATTAATTTACGAACATCACAAGTAATTACGTAAATAATAGAGATGAAGTAATTAATAGATTGAATTACATTAAGTTAATAAAGATGATTTCCGTCAAGGAAAAGGTCAATTGTCCAATTATTGTAATTGTTTTGGAGATTAATTTTCTAATGACTTTAAGCTTGTTATTTTTATTTATTTATTTTTGTTTAAACAAATTTAATTAACGCTTACATTCATTGAACTTATCCCTAAATATCATTTTTGGCTTTTTTTTTTTTCCTTCGCTCCCCCACCCCTCACACTATAATGGAATAGGGTATGGGAACAAAAGATCAACATGTTGTTCAACATTCCTTTCGATAAAAGTAGATATAAAAAATACTATAATTAAGTCCATGTCCTCAATAACGTATTCCTCATCATCTAGTGAAAGTTTCTTTTCATTTTTTTTATCTATAATATTTTTAGTTGCGATTTGACCGAGAGAAATAGTTGAATCCAAAACCCAAATGATTCCAATTTGGAAGTAGTTTAACTCATTTTCTGACATCTTTTATTTATTTATCCAATTTAAAACCTTTGAATTATAATGATTTTTTTTTTAGCTTTGTTTTATTTCTCTATAAATTTACTTCTTTTTTTTATGTATATATAATGATTGTCTTTAATTAATTTCATTGAATCATCTCTGTAGAAATATTAGAACAAATTCTATCCTGGCTAATTCAATAGATTAGTTTTTTACCGTTTATTGGTCTATCGAAATTCTCAATCTCTTCTGGTTGTATATTTTCGTCATAATTCAATGTAAAGAGATTTAGTAATTTATTCTGAATTTAAACGTATTTAGATTGGATTCATGTAACTCAATATCGTTATGTCGTGATATATTATCAGTTCAAATATATAACTTTATTATATTGACAACTATTGAAAGTTGGTTCGCGAAGTTTAGTTATATTTGCCCTTACCTTATGTTTAAAGTAAGGCTAGTTTTTTTTATTAATTTTTCTTTATGCATTATAAAGCTGAACTATATAATAATAAAGAATATTGCTTTTAGATAGAGTGAACACAGAAATACTCTAGAGTTCAGTTACTGTAAATTGAATAGAACTTTGTCGAATTCTAAAGTAAGCATCGGTATAAGTTATCAGCTTTTTTAAGATAGACTTTCTGAAAACTGACTACGTTTATTTGAACGTTAAGATCTGAAGTCACAAGTCTTTGCTGCTTGCAATTACAGGATTTGTTGATTGTGAAATTTTAAATCCTATTTTTTAATTTAATTTCAATTCAATATAAAATATAATTAATATGTAATTTAAATTTAAATTTTAGGATTTAAGCTTTAATATTTCTGGTCAAAGGGGCCTCTGAGCTTTTTCACAGAACTTTTGTTAGAAATCTGGATTCTTTTGGGAGTATTTTTAAGATTTTAAATTCCCTTAAGATTTAAGTAAATTTCCTTACTTACTGAAGAATTTATCGTTAGCTTGTAGCTTACAAATTACGTTTCTAAATTAATTTTAAGTCTCGGTTGTTTGAAGAACAGTAACTGAATATTCAGATTCAACAAACTTTATAAAGAATAGAACTTTCTAAAACTTACGTATTCTTTATATATAATTATATATTTTTAAAATTTTGCAATGAATTTTTGTATTTCTTTCGAGGTTGCCTAAAACCAAGAACATTTGGCTTTCAAAAACAGTATTTTTTCTGACATCTAACTTAGTTTTTTCTAGATTAATTTGCGCCCGTAATGAATTGTTGGCGGTGATAACTTTTCTGTAAGTTGCAGAATTGCCTTTTTTAAGGAAAAAAACTTGCTTGACAAGATATTATATATAGTTGAAATTAAAATTACTACAAAATAATTTCGCTGTTCAATCCTAAACTTACAATGAATACAGAGCGAATATTAAGAGCGTTTTTCTTAATTGCCAGTTTTCTAAATAAGTCTGACTACTTCATAAAGTCTTTTAATTTTTTTTTAGAAATGCAATTAGGAATTTTTTTAAAAAATTGAATTTTCTTGAAAGTTAATGCACATTATAAAGAAAAGAAGGAAACATATGTATTACACCAGCCTATTTAAAATATTAATATTAACAATGTAACGTAATGTTCAAGAATATATACTTGAATAAATGCATTACAATCATGCATTTTAAACATGAAATATTCGTTTTTAAATCTACATATCGTAGAAATACGGCGCGGATTTTTTAATCTAAAATTCTCCTTTATTTTTTGAAAGAATTGCCAAAAGTCAAATGAAGAATTGAAACCACCAAGTTTTATAATTTCTTTCTTTTTTAATGTAATTTAAACAAATTTAGATACTTAATTTTTATTAGTAGTTCGATTAACACAGCGTCTAATAACAACAGTGTTACCAAGGTCCTTATATTTCTTATCAAATATTACGCTTAGTAAAATGTGTTTCGTTGTTTGGAAAACGTTTTAACTCGAAATCACAATGACTATGGAAGAGTTTTTGATTTTGAAAATGTTAAAGAGCTTTCGTAAAACGAAACCTAAAAATGAAACTTTTGCTACTAGAGATTCAGAAACATCTTTGAAGAGGTATTCACAAATGTGGCTCTTAATCTTAGAATTTCTTTTTCTTTTTGTTTAGCGGTGAATTGTCGTAGTAATCAGTTTTATTTTATATTTTAATCACTCTAACTTCTGATACTTACCTATAAGCCCCGTTGTTCTAAGTGGAAGCTAATAAATAAGGGAAATTAATACAATATGATAACTTTGTAGTATTGCAGTAATAGCTTTTTTGTCGTAGTTCTGAAGGGATTTTTATTTATGTATTTATTGTGTATCTAAAGCGATTCACGGATCCAGGATATAGAACTGTCGTGACTTTGGTCCTGTATAAGACAGCCAATGGTAAGTCTACGCTTCGACATCGTTTTAACTGCGTAGACATTGTATTTTTGAGATCTTCCGATTGCCACTTACCCACGTAGTAGACGAATCCGGCAGAAGATTCTTTCGATAGATAGGGGGGGTATCTGTAGAGAGACAGAGAGAGACGGGTGCGGCTACGTTCTGTTGTTCAAACGGACCTCGCCCTGTGCTTCCCGGCTCAGGAAGCCACCTTCCTCGGCAGGTCGGTGCGGTTTCCTGTCGGAAGATGGGTCAGATAGGCCAGCTGTTCTCCAACGATTAAAAAAAAAATAAACCAACAAATAATAATGAACATTTCGATCTCACAGTGGGATATCATTTAATTTAAATCTATCTTATATTTTTAGGAATGGTTTCCGATTCTTCGAATTAGATTGTTGGACTGTATCTTCAGAATATATATATTTGAATAAAGAAGCTGGCAAATATGTATTTGAATTGAGAAAGAAGTTGATTATGAGCGAGTATATCTAAAATGTACTGATCATCATAATTTTTTAATATAATACATATATAATACGTTTGCAAATGAAATTCCTAAGAAATTAAAAGTCGTTTTATGAACTTTGTTAGAAGTTGTTCACAGTCTTTAATCTGTAGTTTTTGTAATCTGTAAATAACTAATGATAATTTCTATTAAGTTTCCTGTTATTAAAAACCTTAAAAACCTTAACGCTATTCCTTTGCTATAAAGTTAATATAATTTCCTCTTGAGGTTTACAAATAAAAGAAATGCGGGAAAATCGAAACATTTTCTTAAATCGAAAACCCACTTCATAAATAGATCCACAAAAACTGTGGTTTGATTGTAGTGGTAAAACAGACTTACAACAACAGGTCTTTTCTGTTTCCTTTTGGTTATAAATTGGAATTCCAATTTTTGACACTTTGGCTAATAGGTTTTCTTTTAGTTGACTGCTGCTATCATGCTAATAATGACCGGATATTGTCTAGAAATTATTTCTCATTGTATTCTGTTAAGTGTTATTGTATTTCGAGTCATCGAAAATTTACTTTGCTAATTACGGATACAATTTAATGGATGTAGTTCAGTTATCGGAACGTTGTATCTCGATATTAACACGATATAGCGCTGCGTCCGAGGTAGCAACAAGGGGTTTGGTTTGTTTTTTTAAGATTTTTACACAAAATTCTTGTAAGATTCCTTCGTAAGTTAAAAAGTGTTCCATGATATCAGATACACACAACAAAAACAAATCAAAAACTAAATTCCCTTGATTTCTTCTTGCAGAGTTGATTACGAAGAGAGGTTTTGACGCCGAAAGTGTTTTAGTCGAGAAGTTTATGTGTTTAAATTTGCATCTGTTATAATATTTACTCAACATCGAAAACTGTAAGTGCTCAAAGTGCTTGAAAAGCCTAAAAAAAAATGTTTTTTTTTAAAAAAATAAGGCTTGTGTGTTTAGCGAATCAAACAGGAAATTTCACTTCTGAAAAACACTGGTGTCATGCAGAATTTAGAAACTCTTCCGTTAACTTCGGATGTCAAACACGACTTTTTTTCGCGACACGGATCATTGGAATTGAATGAGTCATTTTGAATTGGCGTTTCAAGTTTATTTGCGCCTAATTTTCCCTTTTGGTTCTTTGAAAAAAAATTTTTTTTTTCTTTGTATTTATATAGGGAAATTATCTCATCATTCGAAATCCTAAAATTTGGGGAACTGCTTGAGAAGGAAGACTTTAAAAAGTTTACGTTTTCATTTGTAGATGTATTTAGTCTAGGTTTTTCATTTCTTTTATGCACCTCTCAAGTTAACAATAAAGTTGGATACAGTGTCGTTTGAATCATCGTGAATTTTTCCTACACGTTTTGTTGTTGCCACTTAGCTTACCACGGTCAAGTGAATACCCGTAGTATTCTAGTAGTGAACTTTACTAATGAGGTTTTTGAAGAACATTACGTTAAGATTGTTAATTTAACAGTTTTTTTAAAATGAATCATTTTCTTTGGTTTTTAGCATTTATAAGTGTCAAATACATGCGAATCTGAACTTTCTATAAATTTTCAGTTCACCCTTGAGTAGGCTGTTATTTTGAAATATTTTAAGGATTATTCTATTTAGAATGGATTTAAACTCTGCGTTTTACGTCTTCGTCGCTTTTATTGAACACCTGTAAATAAAGTAAATAGTGCTGTCCGTAAACATTAAGCGAGCCTGCAAACAACTTTTACCGGCGTTACCAGAACGGGAATTACGGGCGAATAGTTCCTGTCCGACGCGGACTGTGCTGCGGCGACCGCCCGTTCGGCCGGTCGGTCACGCAGTATTCGGCAAGCGTAACGATTGTTTAAAAGAACCTCCTAATTGTAGGAGAAATGTTTCTTTAATTGTGTCGATTTGAAGCTGAATTGCTGCTAAAAGATTTGGTTTCTTTTAATTGTGATTATCCTATCTTCTTCATCGCTTCAGGTCCTAAGAGTAAATGGTTGGGACAAAGTAAAGTTGGATAATGATAGACTTCGGTACAAAGAACGTGATATACAGTTTTGCAGCTTCAATTCTGAAATGGAAGTTTAGTATAAACAGATTTTAATCTAACAGGGATTTATAAGTAAAATTAAAAATGGAAAACCAAACGGGCTCTATATTTTTGCGTGGTCTACATATTTTGGATAACCAGTTTCTAGAAACACTTCTCGAAATTTTATTTTAAAACAGTCAATATTTGCAGATATTTCGCTGTTTTCCACTTGTGGCGTTAATTCCAAGCATTTGAAAATAAGGTCGTAACTTTACAAAAAACATTTATTGATCTTCAGAAAGAAACAATGGAAACTCATTAATTTATCGTAAATTTAAGAGAAAATCATTATTGAGTTTTTCGTTGCTGGAAAAGAAGTGTCTAGAAAGTATTGTGTTGTGTGCTGGTAGCTGAGTTTTCTACAATTGAAACTGACTTGGTAGCAACCACGTTGCTAAATGCAATGGGGAGTCAATATCTTTAATTTGGATGGTTGGCACCCCACCTTCATATCCGCATATTGTTTTGTTCCAGCAGGTGGATCAATCCAGGTAGAAAATATTTGAGGTCCGATCTTCCTGTGAGCGTCCAAGCGTTGGTTCATCGGCTTATCTGATCGCCTTGTTTCCCCTCCTCGGACGGATTTCACATTAACAATGAAAAACAAGATCCTTCTAGAACCCATAAGAAAATTCAAGTTATCGATGCAGTGTTTTTCTAATAATATTTTTATAGTACGAAGATTCCAAATCCTTATATTGAGTATATTTCTATCAAAATATCAATATGTTCGTTTATTTCCACTGCCTAACAACTTGAACCTGTGAACGTATCTTCCTGACATTTGTAACATGTGTTTGTGTACAAGATACGACGATCTATTTCAAAAATTATCCATGTGGTTTCCTCTGAAAATTTTTGCGCTTGAGAATGTCAAAATTCTTACTAAATTGTAAACAAAACAAGTTACTCGAGTTAACGTTGTCTATCTATCTCTAAAAATGCTTCGTAATCCATTTTAAAATTGTGCGAGCTTTGATTTAATTCAAACTACTAAGATTT
Organism: Thereuonema tuberculata; assembly: GCA_023159025.1. Taxonomy (NCBI): domain Eukaryota; kingdom Metazoa; phylum Arthropoda; class Chilopoda; order Scutigeromorpha; family Scutigeridae; genus Thereuonema; species Thereuonema tuberculata. The sequence continues at coordinate 11,518,116 of JAFIDM010003189.1, read as the reverse complement.
GTTGACTTTAAAGTAAGTAAATGTTAAATGTACGGCTTAAGTTTACGGACTTAATTTTCAGGTGACTTAACGAAAGACATGACAACAGATTGTTGGTATTCGAAATATATTATATTTTTATTAATACGGAGACATTTCTTTGTCCATTTTTCCGATTAAAAACAAAGAATGAAAGGGAGAAAAATGCCAATATTTTAAAGAAACTATGATTTCAGTGCTTTCTGGACTTTGTTAATATTAGTGTTGTTATTAAGTTTAAGAATTATTAGAATGCGTAGTAATATATTAAAAGAAATAAATTGTTATTACAATAGTCGTTCAATGACTTCATTTTTATTTTAAAAGGAAATAAATTTTTTATTGTAGGGATATTGTAATGAAAGGCATCAGTTTTAGACAGTTGTCATCTCTTACACAATGTGCTGAATGATCATTATTGAAATAATATTGTAATGGATTTTAATTGATGTGATTTAAAGATAAAGTCATCGTGTTACTGTAGTGTTAGAAAACAATGCAGTTGTCGCTGACGTTAGTTTTGCGTAGTTTAGCCATACAAGTTTTTTATTAAACGGTTTTAAGATTGTTTTAACATTGTTTCTTATTGCTTTTGTTTGTTTTAGTGTTTCTGTCATGATTGTTCCTCTGTTTTCGCAGTAAATTGCTTTGTTGATGTTCAATTGTCAACTAGTGCTAATTGACGGTATATTGGAATTCGCTATATTTGAAATTCTTCAGATCATTTTGCGGCGAACATGGATAGAGAAGTGTAGGGAGGAAGTAGTGGAGACCCCCTACGTTCTGGGCATTATTAATTTTTTTTTAAATGCAAACATACACACACACTCTTTCCTCCATGAGAGTAATTTAGCACTTCCTTCCCACCTGTTCCTTCCGATTGCTGCGCCATCTCTCGCCAAATTGGGTATCCGTCCACGTTTCAGGTTTACCAACGAAAATAAAAGTCATTCATTTTTACAAAATCCTAAATTTCTAGTTTACAAAACTTATATATTTTTGTTTTTCCCAAAAACAAAATAAGTGAATATATTCAGCTTTACACTTTTAGGATTTCATTTCAATTCATATTGGAAATTTCCCTCCAGGATGTATATCTTGACAAATATTCCTGATGGAACGAAATATAATGATCACGTAACATTGTAGGTTAAAAATGCGAATTATATAAATTATTTTGAGGGTAAAATGAATTGGAAAAATATAGAACTTTACACTTATATTAAACGTTGAAAATTAGATATCCGGCTTTTTTATATATTTGTTTATTTGCTTGAAAAAAAAAATATTGTTCGTATGTAATGTTGTGTCCAAAAAATAGACAAATATAATTCAATAGCATTAATTAAAGAATTCAAAGATTCTTATTTACAATTATTTTTTTTTTAAATATTAGTTCAAGTCAACTTTTCAAAGTTGCTAAAAGAAGTTGAGACATATTCTGTATCGAATCCAAACCAAGTTTTGTTTGGATTGTGCCGTACTGTAGAAAATTACCGAATGTTGTTTCTGTTGGCCCTCTAACATTGATTCGGTGGACGAAAGAGGGGTGGTTTATTTATCTCCTCTTTCTTCAGGCACGATCCCCCTATCCCTCTTTGCTTTTTCCCCCATGACTTGTGACGGTTGGGGAAACTTGTCGATAATGGCCCAATCACTGATACGCAGATCCTGCTGCCGACGCGGTATCAACACCGGGACTTACCAGTATCGACGCCACACACGAGTCGCCTCGGCCGGCACGCAACTCTCGTCAGCCGCACGCCAAGTTTTCGCCACGGCGTCAGCAACCATAATTCATTCTTACAAAAAAAAAAAAAAGCACAAGAAACAAATAGGCATTTCCTTATTTCATTTTAAAATATTTTATTTGAAATCTTTTCAAATCAATTGAAAAGGCTTAGACATTTTAAAAATTTTTAACTCAAAAATACTTTTACGGTTCGACGAATTTGGTTACTTAATTATAAATGCAAAATTGATGTTTAGTAAGAATCTGTTTGATAATTTAGAAAATACAATTGCAAACAATTACGAATTTATTTAACTGTAATTTTAAATAGAAAATTTTTTTCTAATGGATTATTAACTTTTTATTTTAGTATTAGAAATAATAAATAAAATTTCTAGCTTACAGTAAGCTAATTAAATTACGAAAAACTAAATTTCCTTTTTTTATGAAATTAAAAGTCACATTTTATAGATGTTTTTATTAATATTGAACAATTAATAGTCGCGGTTAAGGTTACGTGAAGCTTACATTGTTTTTTTTTAGGACAGTTTATAAATTTAAGATTGATTTAATGAATTTAGGCTACAATTGATTGAAGTCATTAATAAGAAATAAAGAAAATAGCTTTTTACTGCAGATGTTACTGAAATAAATACCACTTTGCCATTTCTTATTTTTAATATTCTTTGTATTTTTAAATTATATTTTATTGATTTCATATTATTTACGAATTCAGTTTTGTGAGAAACAAACAACTTCACTCAACAGGTACTATTTCGGTTTTAATGTCAGCGAAATTATTATTATTATTATTATTATTATTATTATTATTATTATTATACACTTTTTAAACTAAGATAGTTATTTTTTATTAAATTAGATTTATTGTTATATTTTAAAATTTTAATAAAATGCACTGAATAGATTAAACAAACAAGATTATAAATTATTGCTCTGAAAAATCAGAATCATTTTACAACACAATATTCGTATTGTCCTTTATTACTAACATTTTGAACGATTGAATTTAGACAGAAATAGAATTGTAAGTGTTAAAGGATAATGAAAACTTTTAACAATAGCTGAGTGAAATAAACGGAAAATACAGTCAAGTGAGAGATTGATTTATGAGCTCCGCTTCTCACTTTGGCGGCTATTTTCTTTATGTTGATTTTATTTTATTTTATTTATTTTATTTAATTTTTTTTTTTTTTAAATAGAGTAGCATAAAAACTTTATACAAACATTTTTTTTTTAGATCAATTGATCAGATAGATATTAAAAAAAAAATTGAAAGAAATCAATTATGACTGAATTTACATTAATAATTATCTAATAAATGTAGGAAAAAATATATTTTAGTTCAGATTAGTGATAGTCACTAACGTACGCAAGTTTACAGGACTTTTGCTTCTTTACAAACGATGCATGATATGCAGTGTACAGAAACATAAATATGCATATTTTCTCGGTAGAATATACTTTATTTATTTATTTATTTATTTATTTATTTATTATTTACTGTAAGACTGTAATTTTAATCCACTCGATATGACGTTCATCTAATACCTAAGTGATTTTTCTCTGCATCTCATCTTATTAAAGAGTCCATATTTACGAAACCTCCCATCATCTACGGCATCGGAACTGAAGGGAATAGAAAAAATCACAACCCAAGTAGAAGTGAAGATTGGCCGCATGGTTCCCTAACTGATATGAATAGTTCTTAGCCACTTTAAACTGAGACGAAAATACTAAATATCGAACTAATAAGTTTAACAGGCTTTCTGGTAATAATAATTATCAGCTCATACTTATACAACAGATTAAATGTGTTGGCGCATTGGTAATAAACACTACACGTTTCGTATTGTAATTCGAAATTATTTATCATCAACGAACCAATTCTGGTTCACAAGCGACAAATTTCTAATAATAAATTCCGTAAATGTAAAATAGAATGGCTGAAAAGCTTTAAGAAAATCACTATTTGGATCTAATTGTAATGCAATAATTAAATAAATATTTGCATACATTCGCTATTACAATATAACACCGAGTTCTCAAATCTGTATCTCATCTTTTTAGAAAAATGGCAGAATTGTAAATAATAATAAAACGAATTCTGCTTAATATAAAATTATACAGCTTATAAGTAAAGAGTTTATAAGGAATTGTTTCTAATTATTAAATCAAATTTATTTATGTATAGTTAAAATTAAAATAGTAAGTTAGCGTTAAAATATTTTTTATTTATTTATTTATTTATTTGAATTGAATATTTGCACGGCTGAAAAATATATTTGAATATTAACAATTTTATTTTTGATTATTTTTTTTTTTTTTTATAAGTTTTGTAATTTATGTCTGGTATTATTTGAAATGTTATATTGGGCTGCTCATTTATTGTTTATTTAAAGGCAGAAATTTGTAGAGTTTTAAAAAATTAGATAATGCAGAAAGTAGTAAAAGTCGTTTGAAAATTTTTGAAGTATAGCCTATATCATGTATTACGACTTCCTAGGTGAAACGTACAAATGAAAAACAATGTTTTCAGGAATTATTTTAAGATATGTTTTCATTGAAGTGTAGCTCATTCATGGTAGAATTAACAGTGGAATATTTGTCAAAATTTAAGAATGAAGCACTCCAATGATCATTCAAGGTTCCTGTATTTTGCAAAACTTACATTTTCGGCTGTATGTCGGCAATTGTATTTTCACTGATGTATTGCAGATAGCCTTTGGTTTGTAGAACTTCGTGCCGATCTCAACGCTACGTCAATTAGCCGTTGTTGTGGTGCGTAATGTTATTTGCTGAATATTTCATGACTTTTAAAAAGTCGACAAACCGGTTGTCAGTAGGAGCAAATTTCTCCCCCACGGATCCGAGGTCTTTGCTTTAAAAACTTGTAAATTAAATTCAGCACCTGGTCAGTAAAGAATATGGTGCGTATCTCATTCACTGTGAGGACGCCGAAGATAGTGTTTTACACTGTTAGGTCATTGGTATGCAGTTGACGGTGGGTGGTTCGGTGAGATGTAAGAGGGGAAGTCGAATTTGCCGAGGAACTGAGATGGCTGTCTTATGTACACATATGCAGCTTACCACGGTAAAGCCTTCATAAATCTGTCATCCTCAAAGTTTGTCTGTTCACACAAGCCCACGGCAACAGTCGTACCCGTAGCAATGCCAACACGTTCTCCAGGCGACGGAGCAGGAAGCGTTTTACGAATTGCTTCCAATATCAACCCGACTTATTTTTTTTTATCAGTTTTGCTGAATGAAAGAAATTCAGATCACTTGTAGCCGTTATCTTGTAGCCTGCAGGGTATTTTCACACATCTATTCTGTAGTAAGACACCATTTAAATAATATTTGAGCAATTTTAAACAAAATCTGTAAAAATTTAACCGTGGTAGCTATCTTCGCTAAGGCAGTGGTTCTAAATCTTTTTTTTAGCCAAAAAATGCGCTGCTGCCATTGCGTAGATATTTTTCTATCCTAAATGAGGATGGATGTTTAGGTCATCTGTTGACGTTAAACTGAACTTACCACCAGGATTTCCTAACAGTAATTGATTGTTTATAATAAGTAATTGACATTAAAATAAACAATTTTCAAATTTATCGTTACTTTTTTAATTAAAGCTTTTATTTAATTAGATTGTTTTATTTTCAAAGTAGTCTTGTTAGATTATTTTGAAATGATTTTGTTGAATTGAAAAGCTTAACGAAAGTTTAAAATCTCTGATATAAAGCTTGCTTCCGGTTTCAAAAGTTTAATTTAATTTCTAAATTTGTTCTGATGACGTAATCAGCAACAAGGAGATGATTTTTTTGTGTGACTAAATTAATTAAAAAGTAAAGTAATGAAATAAAATTCAAACATCGTGTTTTTATTTAATCCGATAAAATGCTTGTTTACAGTTGATGTTTTTTTTTTTATTATTTAATCCCCCTTCATCGTAATGAAGAGATTATGTTGTAATGCAATGTTAGTTTTGATATTATCGCAGTTAAACCAATCGTAAGTCATTATTGTATCCTTAATTGACAAATGCATAAATTAATAGTGACAGTGTTTGGGTCAAAATAGCCCCTCGCAACAGACGAATTACTTTTGTTTTCCGATATTATTTATGAGGACTGTTGCGTGCGTTGTCTATCTGCCGCCTGTATCCAATTGTGTCATTCAAGTTAAAGATTAGAATGGGAGGGAAAAAAAATCCCACTCCAACTGCGATTTTTTTTTTTTATTTTGTGCGAGAATGTAGCGTATCTCCACGGGATCGCAGTTGGAAATCGGCGAGGGGGTGGAACCGATTCTATCTGCTGCCAATAAAATTTTTCTGACCAGGCACAGCAAACACACGCGGTCAATATGAGACTCTAACCATACTTAGGCGGAATGTTGCTATTACATCGGCTCAGGTCTTTCTCCAAGCATATTTACTACTATGTATTTATTACACATATTTATTCCAAATACTTACGTTATTATTATATATCTAAAATTAATAAAATTTTGATAATAGGCCTATATCTTAATGTTTAGTGTATTACTTGTATATCAAAATGTTTTTTTATTTAAATGTTATCGATCTTTTCCCTATGTTTCTTATTTTTTTAATTCATTATGGAAAACTTCAGAAGAGATTTTGTATTTCATTTATTATTATTATGTTGGTATGTTTCAAACCTTGGGTTTCCCCAGCAAAAACAATATGGCGGGTCAAGGACCAAAGCACATACTGCCAAGTGTAAAGATGTGTGCAAGAATGATTAGGGATGTGTGCTTGTGTCCAAAAATTTCCTAACTATACGTGTAGTGTTGAGTACCACAGCCTTCTGCAGTTGTGCATAAGTGATTTTGTGAAGTCCTAGTGTGCTGAGACTGTGGTGCAATGTGTGAGGCACCAGACCAGTGGCAGACAGAACGATGGGTACAACACGGGTATAATATGGGTACAACACGGGTATGGGTATAATATTATTATTATTATTATTATTATTATTATTATTATCTTCATTTCATTACACTAAACTCAGAGTTTATTAAAATATCGTACATCTTAGGTAACGACTCATACATATATATATATATATATTTTTATATATGTATATATATATATTTATTTTTAGGAGTAATTATTTTCAGAATTTTTTTTTAAATTTTTTTTCCTGTCATTTAGTGCTTTCTCGTGAGAAAGATAATTTATTAATTACGACTCAAAAAATTTCTTTTATACGAAGTTATATCTTCAATACGAAAAAAGAAAAAAGACATTTTTTTTGTCCTTATTGTCTTGGATAGTTTCATTTTTGAAATCATTATTCAATTGTTGATTGCATTGTTGACATTTGTATTTATTTAGCGATAAAAGCAACAGACAAGCCAGCAAAATGTTATATAAAAAAAATATATATAAATACTTGATTAAATTCTTCAATAACTCATAAGCTAACAAAAACAAGAATATTTCTTGCTTGTGTTAATAATGTAGAATTATTGAAATAAAATTAGAATATTAAAATTTGAAATTGAATGCAATTAAAGGCATATTTATAGTAACGACCATTTAGAAGTTTATTTTCGATAAAGAAAATGAGAAACAAAAAGTCCAAATTAAGCACTTAATGTCAAGCTTTTCAGTTATTGCGAATTTAAAACTATAATGTTAATAAATTAAATTTAATATTTTATGAAATAAGTTCAAAGTTAAATATTTAAAAAAGTTATTGAAAGTTAAATTTTTATCTAATTTTTTTTTCTTATTTAAAAGATGTTTACATTTTATTTTTTACAATATTTTTAGAGTAGTTCTTTCAAGTTAAAAATACTGCTTTGTTTTTAGTTATTATAATGATTTTTTTTTTCCTTGTTCTTCACGCAAACTCACATTGGCAAGACTTGCACTCCCACACATACATTACAAAGCAAAATTTCATAAATCTAAGGTTTTTTGTTTTGTTTTTTCCTAATTCAATTGGAATTCGGACGATGGCTCGGTGATGTTCTGAAATGATCTGAAATTTGATTCTTAAAATCGTTGCTGAGAAACAGAATATTTTTTTTTCTTAATATTGTTGTTATTATTATTGGATGTATGTTTCGTGGTTTTGAATCTCGTGCTAGTCGAGAGAGTGAAATGCATGTAATTATAGAGCTACTGCTCTTCGACTGACATCCGCTCACACCCGAGAAAAAAAAAAATAAGAAAAAAAAAACAACAATAAAATTACTGAAATTGTACAGGACGCGTTAAAAGTGTCCAGCGATAATGATTTATTTGTCTTGTTTAGGAAACATAAAAGTGTGATCGAAAAACGGTTGTAATGTGTTGGCGTGGACGTCTTGTGTCATCGTTGACTTTCCATTAAATATTTTTTTCTTTTTTTTTTTGCCTAAAAGTTAAAGTAAGATGACTTTTTTTCTTTCTTCTTTCTATTAAGAAAAATTGCTTTCCCTTTAAATCCGTGTTTCCCAATGTGGGGCAGTTTGATTGTTAAGGGGGGGCAATTCGAAAATGCAGCAATGTTTTTTTTTTTTTGGTTGTTTAAGTAAAAAAAAAGTTTGTTTTTTTTTAATTTTTTTTTTGAAAATTATACCTAATTTGGTGGGGCATAGCATACTTTAGATACTTTAGGTGGGGCACAGCACAAAAAAGATTGGGAAACACTGCTTTAAATAAACAAATAAAATCGAAATGATGTCATTGTCTATTCTATAACAATGCAAGCAGTCTGTACTGAATTACGAATTTGATAACAGATGTGTGTTTTTCACTTTATCCTTTACTCAACTATCATATAACACAGAACTTTCAGCTACTTCAAATAAGTTTTCTCTTAATGCTCCCCAGGCTGCCGCCCCTACTGTCCCATCCTAATTATTCGTCTGTAATAATATTTCATCATGCATCTATTGCCATTAAGTGACAGGGTCAATAATGCACTTAAATAATAAAGCTACGAAGGCTTTAATGTATCGCGGGCCAATTTTTCATTTTTATTTCTGCAGTCCTAAATTCGTATTATTAAAAAAAAAAAACTGTCTTTTTAACTGTTTCATCTACAAAGTGAAGCGAACGAAAAACGCGTCTTTTGAAATTTTCCCAAACTGTAGCTTCTTTAAATGTGTGTAAAGTTTAGTAATTTTTCAATTCTAGCTCATTTTTATTTTCTCAGAAAATTTTATTTGTGAATTAATATTTTGCTTTTAATTCTCAAGTTGAACCAATGTCTTGTTTGTGTTTAATGTTTATTATTCATTTCTTTGTAACTTTAAATTGATGAATAAGTAGTAATAATAATTCCAAAGCGCTTTTACATTTGAAACAAAAACATCCAATTTCAGCGATGCAAATTAATGCAGATTTTTGTTTTTAGTGATGCGATATCGCTGAATAAATAAGAGATTAAACTTAAACCTTTTTTTTTTTTTGTTTACTATTAGAGAAAAATGGAAGTTGAAGTTTCTAGTGCTGCAAGCTAATGCCTTCCATTGTTATAACGGACGGACGGACCTAAGGAATTATTTAGATTTTTGGACAGATTGCAAATGTCGGAATATGCTTCAAGAGTTGACTGGAAAACTTTGTCTTTCAGATGTTTAAAAAACTTAGAAACTGTTTTTTGTCGTTAGCAATCATTGGATGACAGAAGCGGCGCTGTGGTCATTCGCAGAGGGAGTGTCTCCGTCGCTTGTTCGTCTCGATTGGAAATCTTTACAACCGCTGACCCGCTCAACCAACGGCGCTGGCACTTATGGATTTTGCAGACCAAAAAAAAAAATCCTTCATTTTTTTTCATTTTTTTTTTTTTAATATTTTTTATTTTTTTAAAGCTCCAGCCAATCGAATGCACAAGTTTCCAATTGCAGTCTCGTGTTTCTGCAAACCATTTTGCTATTCTTCTTTAAAATTGTTTGGGAATTCAATTGATTGCAGTCACTCCCCTTAAACAGTCGTTCATCCTCTCTTTTAGTTTGATGTTGATGATTACATTCATCCAACTACAATCTTTCTCTTAGAAATAGCTCTGAATTATTGTCGGCCATTCGTTATTGTTCTTCTTGCTGTATGTCCCTCCCTATTCCATTTCAGTTCCTACACGGCCAATATGGCGTTATCACTCTGGTATCTCATTGAAATTTCTTTTACCAAAAAAAATAACTATTAATGGTTAACAGTTAATTTAAATTCTAAATGTGTAATAGTTACAAGAAAATCCTATTTTAATTTTTTTCAGTGATATAATTTAAATTTCATAATTCTTATTTTCTTCAAATAAGATTAAAATTTTGAAAATTACAACAAAGCTCTTCAAACTCACTGTACTCAAAGAATTATTTCTTATATTTTCCTTTAAGCCTTCATAGCTTAGAAGTCCATTCAAATATTTATTAAATGTGAATCGGGAACATTTTTTTATAATAAAATTTAAATTGCGATACTACGACACGTTAACAGGAAATATATCCACGTTAAGTGAAGACTGAAAAGACCTCTTGAAAATTCTTCTTCATTTTTGTATTTGCAAGGATGTCCCTGGCTGCTTTTAGTTGTTCTAGAACAAAAATAGGAAAAGATTCGAAAGTTTAAGTTTTTCTTATGTTTGAACATAAAGACTGTCCGTATACGACGTCCGCATACAACTATGTTTCATGAGATCATACATTACTATTACTATTATTTAGTTTGTAAAACAGATAAAAGAATCACTTAATTACATATTACTCAGCTCAAAATCATTAGTAAAATAGAAGCGTACTCTTACTTTATTAGTTGCTTGGTTTCTAATTTGAAATAACAAATAGGCCTAAGCGATCTCTTTCAATTTCCGGGTATGCTTCTTGGTTGATTCTTATCCTACAAAACCATGACTGGAGTCGCTGCTGTAGCTTGTCTTGCAATGGCACTGAAAGTACGATAGCCAAGTGAACGTCCTGCGTTCCTCTGGTACTTTAGATGCTAATGAATTAGATTTATTTGGGGCCATTAGCGGCGGCATTATTGGCTCCTGAGTAGATCGTTATAACAATGGGGCGTTGTTAGTGGTAGGTATCCAACCTCACGTGAGTCGGGGATCGACATCCCGCTAAAGGGTTTTTCCCGAAGTTTAAAACGCTATTAAATTTTTTTTGATGCTGATGGAAGTATTGACAAATATAATTTTACTGAATGAAGGACACATAAAAAAAAATACAAAAAACCACCCAAAAAAAAAAATCAAATTTATGACTGGCTTTGTAAATAGGATTTTTTTCTTTTCATTTTTAGATTATTTGTAAATTGGGATCTGCCTTTTTTATGTAGTCTAGGGCTTGCAAGGGGCTCTGAAGTGAGATCCCTGAGAATCCAGTGGAGGTGGACATTCTATAACAGATGTTAATTCTATAACGGAAAAATGAATTCCACATTGAATGTAGAACTTCTTAACAATGTTATTCTATATCTTATTAATATAGGTTCTTAAAAGTCAGATTTTGTTATATTTGAATATTTATTTACTATTGTTTGACTTTTGGGGAAGGGATTCTCTAATCTTAAATAAATTATAAGTATAGAGGTTTGATAAAAAAGATGATTGTTTTTATATAAAAATATATGACATTCATACATAGATCGAATTACTATATATGAAAAAAAAAAATATTAAAAGTATAAATGTTTAAAATTGTTATTTTTAAGAAATAACAACTTTATCCTTAAATTTCAAAGGTGAAAAAGGTGAATATTTACGGAAAAGTTATTCACCGCGTCCATATTTTTTTCTTTTTTATTCACCCTGAGCTGCTATCTTTCATCAAACTTAAGGATTTTTCACTATTGTGCGAGATTTTCAGTCTTGTAGTGGACAAGGAACGTTATACTTTAATTTGATTAGAAAAATATCATTATAAAAGTGAGAAACATAAATGAAGTTTAGCTTTGGATTTTACAATCCAGTCATTCAATTAGTTTTTTAAAAATCCTAAACTGTCCACCTACAACTGAAAATAAAGCAAGGTCCATCAGATAACTTTGGTTACGATCTGATATATTAACAGAAAAATGAAAATAAATATATAAATATCTTTCCTGATAATTTTGCGATCAAAATTAATTATACGTAAATCAAAATTCCAGTTTATTCATTCTTTGATTCTCAAGTCTCATTTCACTTGATAGAATCTATTTATTTTAATTTAATTTACTGATATTTAATTATGAACATATTGAATTTTTTAATAATATAAGAAAATGTAATTTGTAAATTTTGTTTCCAAGATTTTTAAATTTGTATTCAAATATTGAGAAAGTAATTAATGCTTTCAGTCTTATTATTAACTAATTAATAATCAATTTTACTGTTATTGACTGTTTTCTTATTGTTAGTCATAATTAACTAAACATCAGTGTTGTCGTTAGATCTTAAATTAAATTATCTGGTTAAAATGAAATTACATTACGTAACTAAAGTGACCAGAAATCTGATTATCTAACAACTCTCTAATGTTTGGAAAAATTAATTCAATTAGAAAACTATTAATTAATTAGTTAAAACTCTATAAACTCTATTCAACAATTTCAACAGTTTAATTCATTTGTAAAATGCTGCACAATTTCTTTAGAAGTAATATACGAAATATTTTCAATTATTTAAGGAGTTAATTATCAGTTTCAAAAACAAAATGAAGGGTTAAGAAAGTTGATGCAAGAAATCATAGGACTATGTTCTCAGGGATCATATGCATTCTTTATTTTTTAGTATAAGTCTATTACTGTTTGTAATCAATTGGAATATTTCAATATTGCAACAAAATTACAGATTGCACATCAGAATCATAAGTTATAAGGCAATTTAACAACAAAACAAAAAAAGGAAAAAAAAATAATAAATAATTACTTACAGTTATACTCCCAGTTATACTTAAAATTTCTAATAAATAAATAAATTATACCATAGTCAATTTAGCTTTCAATACATTGTTCATTATTACAAAAATAGTATTAATAATATAACTAAAATAATAAAGAAGGTTTAACGTGCATTAATGTAATATGAAAAGGGAAGAAAAATTAGATAAAATAAGAAAAGAAAAGAAAATCATTTGGCATCTTTGACCTTAAAATTTTTTTGAATAATCTTCTTAAAATAAAGAGATGACCAATTATAAAAAAATAAAAAAATAGGCCATAGGAAAGTTTAAAAATATGTATATAAATAAATAAGTAAATAAAATAATAAGTAAAAAAAAAAAAAAACCTTTTGATTAATGAGATGATATTTAACTGGATTCTAGAAACTGATCCAACTTATAAATCTGTAGAAATTTTAAGTTATATTGTTTGCTATTTTATGAAGTAAATATTAAAATTATATTTTTAAAAAATGCTGATGCCTTCGAATTAGCATCTGTGAAATGAGTTGAAGGAAGCTGTAGATTGAAATGATTGTTTATTATTGGCTAATTTCATTTTAATAATAAATAACTTTAGAGTAGCTGATTTTAAAAAGAAATAAACTTAAACAATAGAAGAATCAATGTGATTCGCTTATTTGTTTGTTTGTTTTGTTTTATTTTGGAACGAAAGTTTGGAGTGAAAAATAAAGAATCGTTCTATCATTTCTAGAATGCTAACTGATGCCAATTAATTGTTTGTGTCATCATTCAAAAGTATTTTATGCAGAACATTATTACTGTACTTAGTTGTGCTTCATTGCATAGGAGTTATGATTGTTTTCCATATTCCCAAAGCTCATTTTGCGTTTTTAGCTACTTAAAAAATATTATTGTACTCGAGATATTGTAGTGATATAAAACTTTTCGTTTTGGGAGAAAGGGTAAAAGCCTCCCTTCTGGAAGTTTCTCGATAGTTTTAGATTAAAGTTAAACACACAGTTTAATTCGAAAAACCCCAGCTCTACGGGAAGCACAAGATTTATGAATTAATTTAATGTTAACCAGAATTGTCTTTCTTAAATTAAAAAAAGAATAATTAGAATTATTTTACATTGTTATTAATAATTCCATAAGAACTTCTAAATTGTTGGATAGAGAGATTTTTGTAAATTACAGGAATCGAAACGAAGCTGGAAAATCAGGAATCTAGGTCTGTTAGCTGTGGCCTAGAATTTAGCCACAGAAAAGTGAGTAAAATACTTTATTTCCTCATAAGGTGATACCAGAAGAAACCAAGTGATATGCCGTTCGATTCTTAAAAAACTTTAAAAAAACGAAATACATTTAAAAGGTTCATGTTGACAGTTTGATTGCCTCTGTGTGTGTATTATTACCTGTTCGAGATTAAACTAAAGGACTTAATTACAGCCTGTGTTCATTTTTACCTACAACTGTGGAATTGACAACTTACTTTCAAATAACATTGAAATGGGGGAAACAAAATGCGCAAATATTTTTAACGAAAATCGGTATTGGTTTCTTTTATTGGTTTTGGTAAAAAAAAATTGTTAATGATAATAAATATTATAAAGAAGAAAAATAATAGAGTGTTTATCTTTATTTCTGGTAAAAATTAGCTAGGGAAAAAAATAATGGATTTTCAATTAAATTTGTGGTAATTTTATAAAATTAACAATATAAACATTACAATTACGTTAACTTTTAATATTTATCTAATCTAATAAACATGGAAAGTTAACGTAATTTTGTAGAAGTTATCACGATTTAAAGTAAAATAAACTGTTAATGTTTAAACTTAACTATAAATCAAATCAATTATTCTAAATTAACAAATATATAAATAAACAATTTTAAATTTAGTTCTAGACATAAGTAATTCATGCACAAATTTCAGTACATATTTTGATAAATTTGAGAAAATTGTTTAAGCATTTTTTTGTTTGTTGTTTACGAAACTAATTAAAAGTTTTTAATATATATATATTTTAATGTATATTTTAGAAATTAATTTTTTTCCGGCTAGAAAGTTTACTTAACAGAAATCAATGAGATTTTTCTTCGTTACAAATATAAACTGATTTTTTTTTTAATTTGAACAATTATCTTTATTAAAAAGAAGAAAAAAAAACCCGTTAAATTAGATATTCATAAATTCTTTTTTGTGTTTTTTTAAAATCAATTTTACTTAAAAATAAAAATAGTTCCTGTTTGAAGTTTATTTTTCTTTTTTAAATGTCTGAAAATATTACTTTAAAAGTTATAATTTTATAACCAAAAAGTTACTGGTTTAATTATTTATTTTGGTTTTTGACGCATATGAAAAGAAAAAGTAAGATTCTTTTTCTGTAACCTAATCTATAGTTAGTTAATATTTCTCACTTAAAAGCTCAATGAAGAACTTGTTTCCTTTCATTTGACTTGAACATTAGAAACATACTAGCCGACTGGTGTAACAGTTTTGTTGAGAATCGCAGCAAAAGATAAGTGCCTCGTCAGTGTCATTTTCGGGGCCAGCAGTAGGTGCTCTGCCTTCACTTCGTGCCGAAGAAGTGCACCAAGGGTGGAGAGTGCACAGGGTGGGAAATTCAGACGAAGGAATGTCGCTCGCACTTTTCCTGGAAAACCACACGACTTGTGACACCATCCCGCGTTGTTTACATTGGCCGCCATCTTGTATTTGTTGCTGTTCTGTTGTTTTATTGTGGCGCTTGGTGGAAGAAGTTGAAACTGTTTGGCGACTATTTCACGACGGTTCTACAAAGAGAAAGGACATTACAAATAAACAAACAAACAAATAGAACCAAACACCGAACGCCATTTTGGCGAATTTTCGCAGAAAACCGTCCTCCAATATATTTGCGCGACTAAATCTTTGGCACTCGGGACCAACACTCTCGCCGTCCTCACGAAACCGCCCCCGGCAGTCAGCAAGACAGCCTGACACACACTTCACGGCTGTTGCCTGCATGAGTGTGCAACTTCGGCAGCAGCCGTCCCGTCAAAAAACAAGTAACCTTCAAACCTTTCGCCACCGAAAGTTTGGCAATACCAAAGAAACGCCATCTTGGTTAAATCCTTTGTGACTGTGCTAGAAAGAAAAAAAAAATCAGCAAATTAATCAAAAACTTACACAGACAAGAATAATCCTGGAAAAAAAAATAAAGCAGATGTACTTAATAGTAATAAAATTTTATTAAGAACTTTGAATACTTTACACAAAAATTTGCGCATGAAAAAAACTGGAAGAAAAAAAATTTAAAAAAGTACACTAATAAATAGAGAGAGAAAATCCAAACTAATAAAATTAAAAAGAACGCAGTTAGTGCTTTTCTATAAATTTAAATTTATAGGTTTTTTATTCTAGTAGTATCTAATTCAGTACACTTTCAATGAAGTTTAAAAAAATAAATAAATATTTTTTTATTTCCCCCCTCAGCATTGATATCTTTTATATATATAAAACAATAATATTTATTAACAAGACCTTATTTATGGCTTATTTTTATTGTATCGATTTTTAAAATATTTACTAACAACTTACTTGAAAAGAACTTATAAAATAAGAGTTTCGGCCCAATATTTAAATTATTTATATATTGATATGTTGACAACTCTTATATTCTCTAAAGCATCTTAGACTAAAACCATATAAATATCCTTTTAAATATGATTTTAAAACGCAATAATCAAATGAAAGCAAGTCACAGTTTTCTTTTTATTTCATTAGTTCAAACATCTTTGGAATTTTATAGTTTCAAAGTTTGGAATCTACTTCAGGCATTTTTAAAGTTAACTTTTGATTGAATATATATATTTTTAAATTATTTTTTCTTCTCTATAATTTAGCACTTGTCTGTCAGTCAGCCTCATGAAATTGGTTATGTGCATTTAAAAATTGTGTAAAGACCATAATAAAAACAGTTTCCATGGCAACAGTATCAGCCCACTGGGAGCGTTGCTGACCACGTATTCTACGGGTTTTTTTTTTTTTTTTGCTGAGTTCTTTTTGAAGTGATGTAGAAAAACTTTGTAAATTTTCCTTAACTTTGTAAATAATTTGATAGAGAAATAAGAAAAAAAACTTAACTTGAAAAAACATTGCTGATAGTTTTGGGCTACTTCTCAGTTTATTTACAATTGAGATGCCATAATAAGGAAAATAGATCACCCCATATATTATCTTCCCTCTGTATTTGAGTCTAAATTTAGATGCTGCAATATCAGAGTAACATTTCGCAATTTCATATCGCAATGATGTTATGGATCTAATTAATATAGTACATAAATATATATTTTATATAGATACATTTATATCATATTATATCTTATAATATATAAATATATTTACAAGAGATTGATTCTACTGCTATGTAAAACTTATACAAATACCTTTCAGGTATTTACTTATTTATTATTTTATTTTACTGGTACTTATTTTTATTTTATATAATTTTTTTTTTTTTTTTTACGTTATAACTCAACACCTTTATTCCATGCACCAGTAGAAAGCGGGCGTTGACTTACTGATAAGTATCTCAGTTCTTTGGTATCTTTGGAGTGGAAAGTACTCCCCCATTATGATTCCAAACCACTGTATTTTTCCTCTTTTAGATTCCTAATGTCTTGCTAATTGTTTGTTTGTCGCCGCACGCAAAACGAAGCCTCCATTTAGACATGATTTAAGATCGACGTGTCACTATCAGATTCCCTCCATTGTAAGACTGTACTTAACAGTCAATACAAGGACTATCGTAATTTCCGACATTTATGATTTTTTTAAATGGAAACTTTTTGTACAATATTTTTTTTATTTTTTAATCGCGATTAATTGAAATAAAATATAGGCAATGAGGACACAAATAAGTCTTTGTTTCGACGAAGCAGGTGTTGCATTTACATCATCATCATCATCATCATCATGTATTTACAAGTGATTTATATTATAAATCGTATTTATTTATTTAGTTATTTTAAATTTTCGATAAAAGTAAAACGATAGATTACATTTGCAAACTACAATGACTATACTAATAATAAAGATTCCGACGCAAATTATCCTCTATAACTTTTCCTTTTCATTCATTCCATTACTTCAATCATTTATGTTATTCTCTGGGATTTTAGGACATTTTTATCTCCAATTTAAGGCCATAATATGTATTTTAAAATAATCCTTAAAAATAATATGATATTGTTTGATCAGACCAATTCATTGACAGGTTTCTAGTAAAATTTTATATATTATAAAACAAACAGCACACTTTTTGTAATATTAACAATAATATACATTAGTGATAGTTTCGAACATTTACTGGTCTTCATCAGGCTGAGAATCTGTCATATTAATATTACAAAAAATGTGCTGTTTGTTTTATAATATAGATATTAATCACTCGTTACATGAATATCTTAATCTAGTAAAGTTTTGATGACAAAAAATAATTCAAAGCAGTAGACTGCTTTTAATGCGTAACAACGTTCGAAGCCCCATGTTTGTAAATTTCTGTTTATTTCTTAAAATAAAATTGCATATGGAAAATATATGCATTACGTGCTATTTAGACTTATATGTTAAATATCTACAGGTGTTCAGTGTTTGTAGGGGGAGGGGGGGCGAAGAGATACGGATAGTGAAGAAAGCAAGCATTGGATGATGTAGTTCTAATGTTTTAATTCTGCATCTCGTATTGACAGCCTTTGAAAAAGAAGGCGATAGGAGTAATCCATTTAACTGATACACCCTAGAGGAAGGGGTGGGTAGATGTGACCCTAGACAGGAGGTGTAGGAGTGTCAGCGTATACGTTTAGATAAGAGGTTCTGCCCAACCTTTACAAGGTCATTACCGAGACGACATGTGTCATCTCTCTCTGTGGGGGAGGGCGAGTGGACGTTTCCTTCAAGGCCCCTTCCGTACCAACTGTTGTAAGACAAAATATGCTGTCGTAAATTAATCTTACCACAGGTTCAGATTTTAGCATTTACGAGCTATCGAAAAGTTTGTCTTCAATTCACACTCCCTGCGCTAGAGGATTTCTTTTGCAGGAATTGGTGAAGAATAAATTCAAATATTCACGAAAAAGAAAGATGGCTAGAAATTCCAGGAAATAAGAGAAGCTTCTGGATCAACGAATATTTAGAGATTTTTATTTGGAGTTCAGTCAGAAGATAATTACCAGCATCATACGAATAAGAAGGTAAGTTTCATTTTTGGATTTAGTTCAAAGAAATTTTTCCTTGAAAAAATAACAATTTAAAAATGAAGAAAGTTTCCTATTTTTTCCCTCTTGGTAGCAGGTGTTCCGTAGAGGAAATAAAATCAATTATTCCAAGTCAAATTAACTTAATCTGAATAAATTGTTTACTAATTATTCTCTGATTTTTTTGATTTTTTTATTTTGTGATGTCGTATTCATGGGAATACGAAGTGCTCCAAGTTTTAAGATTTCCAAAAGCATTGGTTTTCATACTTTAAAAAAAAATAAATGTTAAAGGTTTTGGGACCTCACAAAGTTGTGAAAAGACAACAAATTCATTTGACGCCCATTCTAAGCAAGCTGCAGCGATGTTTTTTTTGTTGTTTTTTTATAGCATCTATTTAAATATTGATAAAATATTTGCACAAGATAATAATTTGAATAAAATATTAAATATTTTTTTTTTTTTTAATCTGAAACTGAAAAAAATGTCAGTAATTTTTTAGACTTTCTTTTTCTTTTTTTAATACTGTTAAAATAAACAAAACATTCAATCTATGCAAAACTAAAAATGCTTAAAATGGGGAATTAAATTTAAAAAAAAAAAAATCATCTCTGGAATCTAAACCGTTTATTAGTTTCTATCCTGAAAATTGAAATTGTGCAAAACCATTCATCTTGTAATGTGTGAAAAACTTTCACTTTTTTTTCCCTATCTATTTATCAAACCTATAGATATTATATAAAATCTGTATAATATACTCTGAATATTCTGAATATATTATATATTTTTTAATATATTCTGTATATTACCTATATACAGAAAAAAACTTTGAAAGGACTTCAACAAAATAATTCAAAGAAATGGATGAGTCCGTAAAAGTATTAAATTACTGTAATATTTATTGCACTCTGATATGGGTTGTAAATAAAACATAATTTGTAAAATGAAAGAAGTAAGAAAAAAAAAGGTAATATTTTTAATAGTGACAGATGTTAATTGATAATTTTAATTAGCACAAGAAGTTCTCATTCGTCGTGTGCATACATTCCCTTACATTAAAGTAATGTGTCTAATGTTAATCCTGTTAAAAGTTTCCACTGCATGAACCCTGTACTATTCCAATGACGGATGATATCTTTGCGCAACGGGTCTTCCGCTGCTATATACCGGTCAGAGGAACTACGCTGCCGTGTGTGTGCAGCTGGCCGTGACGGCCCTTGTTACGACAGAGCCGAGAGACGGCGACACCAGCACAGCTATCGTTCGGCGTAAATAGTAATTAGTTTTTAATTGACTAGCGTTAGCGGCGTTCCCTATCTATAGGGGACCTGTTTCCGGTCAACCTCACATGCTAAGGGGATCTACCTTTTTTTTTTTTTTTGGCACTATTTAATCTATTAATAAAAATTGAAAATAATAAAACAATTGATTTCCATATATATTGTTTAAAGACAATACATTCTTACGTGTTTATTCGTAATAAACACATGTTCATTACGAATAAACACGTAAGAATGTATTCCACTGTCGCATTTCAGTTCTCTTGTATCTCCACTGTAGGCATAAGATAACTCGATTTCCGTGAACCAATTCTCATGAAATAAATAAGTTCACAAAAAATTATTGAATAATTCAAAATTTCTTCGAAATTGGGTGAAAAAAATACCAGCTTTCTTGTTTACCCTTCCTTTTTTGGTGTATTTTCTTTGAAACTTTCTGATATTCGAAATTAAGAAATTTTGAGACGTTTACAAATCAGTAAAATAAAACACACACACACACACACACAAAAACCTCTTAAAAAGTGTATAAAGTACATCTCCTCAATTTGTTCAGTATTAATGAAAAAAAATAAATCTATTATTGCTTATAGTATCCCAATTAAATTTCTCTATTTATCAGAAAATGAATTTATCGAGCTTAGTAATGACCAATTTTACAGTTCTATACAACTTAATAATAATAATATAATAATAATTTTGCCGTGCTGGCGTGGCCGTGCGGTCTAGACGGCGGTCTGCCATTGTGGCCAGTGCGCCAGTTCCCGGGTTCGAATCCCGGTAGTGGCATGGATGTTTCTTTCTTTCTTATGTGTTTCGTCCGTTTCCCCCTGGGACTCACTCTCTCAGGTGTGATTTCCTAGCCTTGTTCTGACGTTGTCAGGAGGGGCTATCGCGTGGTCCGTTGGGGCCCATTCGCGAATAATAATAATAATAATAATTTTATTGCCAATAAAAAATATTTACAACAACAGTATGTATTGATGACAGTTTTGACATCCCAGTTGTCTTAAGGGTTATCCCGTCGAGAAGACAAAAGGGTGTCGCATCGAGGCAAATTACATATGAAATTAAAACAAAAAGCATTACAAGGAAAAAATAAAAGATGAAGAAACTGGATTTGTTTCCTTTTTTTTTTTTACAAATAGTTTACAATGTACATCATGAGGGCGAAAAAAATTCAAGACTTTAAGACATAATTAATTATTTGAAAGTCTCTAAATTGACGATTTGTGATTAAGTCACAATTAACTTCTACGAATGTATCTGAAAACCTTGGATGTGGAACGAGCTATAAGGAAGTTTGTGCTCTCAAAGATACAGTGCATTTTTAAAATATAATGATATTGTATTGTTACACTCAGCTGCCACAAACACAACGATTGATTCTTTGAAAACGCTGCCTTTTTGACCTGTTGCTTGCATTGCTGTTATGCGAAGTTTGCTTCACCAAATGTTGGGCTTGAAAATTCTACAATCATCCAAAATGCCCTGTTTTCATTTATTCTAAAAACAGGATCTTCTTCGCCCTGGAAAACCATCGACATTTCTCTACATACAGCGCTGAAGCTACTACGGATGCCCCCCATTCTTCTAGTGTTTTTGAATTATTACTAATAAACAGTGAGAGTTTGTTTATTTCGTAATTTTCACAGTTCTAAAAAACCCTCTTACAAGGGTAAGAAAACAATATTTTAAATGACAGTAAATGATTTTTAATACGCTTTGTATACAAATATTTTAATACTTAAAATACATATATAATAGAAATATTCCTTTGCTCCTGATATCGTATTCAGTGGTCTCATCCATCCTTTGCATCTAAAAATTTCACGCCTTCTCTTTAAACAACCAAAAAAAAATCCCACAAATGTTCTCGCAACCCTAAGTTTTGAGAACCACATCTATATTACGATGGTTCAACAATTCCAGAATTGGCGTTGTTACGAGTGAGACTGAGTAGATCCAAGTTTTTGTCATTTGGAAAGAAGTCACCCCCACCCCTTCAGTTCCATGGAAATCAACTGAGATTCCCTCAATTCCCAGTTGATCACATCATTTCCTTATTAATGTTCCCAAGAAATAAAAAGATGTTCAAGTTAAGTTATTAAAATCCTTTTACTTTATTATTGCTAATATTCATTTATTACAATTATTCACCCGCTTTACTCAAAAGTTTTAGTAGTTATTAACCTTTTTTCACTATCTGTGACTATTCCCTATCAGCCAGTTCTTAGTAACTGAATCCTTTATGAAACAATTGTTCTTTCCTCTCGCTCTTTTTTTATTTTTGTTTGGGGAAAATATGAAGATACTTACAGTAAAAACTTCTTTAAATTTTAAATTAAAATTTCCTGTTTATTCTTTATTTTAAATATATAGATATATCTGTCATTCATTATCAATTTTTATTTATTTATTTATTTATTTATTTTTTATGTATTTCTGGAAATAACTTACCACGGGTTGAAAATGTTCTAGAACAGCATTTCTCATTTCACGAAACATTCTGCAGAACTCCAGCGTCACATCCAATCTTGTTTCTAAAATCCCAGAGCACATCCAAGCAGTTTTATTGCTTTTATTGCTGTAATAAAGCTGTTGAAACAAACCTCTTATTTACAAATGAATATAAACAGTTTATTTTAAGCATTTAAAATTACTCTAAAGTATTTTTAAAGATGATCTGAAAAGTGAATTAATACTTTGTTAACCATCACTGCTAGATGGAAACAGAATGTACTTTAAATTTGTGTTGGCTACAATTTACTCAAGATTATTGCAATTGGCTAACAAGTTTTTATGGCAAACCAAAGAGATCCTCACAGTACACCACTGTGTCGCAGCACACGAATATGCTTTATTCTAGAACAACCATTCCATTCTATCATCTAGAAATCTCAAGTTCCTTTGATGGTAAGCTTGTAATCATTTGTTTCAGACAGCTTCAGTAATGTTCAGGAACATAACGATTTTCTAGTACGTAGTTGAAATCAAAAATCTCCCTAGTCACATCAATGGTTATTCCCTAGCTGATGATGATCAACAACAGTGAAACAGTAATTGATATTTACACTGTAAGTTTTTCGCCTTTATTTTATTTATTTTTGTCTAATGTTGTTCGAAGTGTTGACAAATCTTTGAAGACAAGTATTATTTGTCATCTTGGCGTCTTACTAAAGAACTTGTAGTGTTCAACGGATCACTTCATACCATCCAAGTCCTTCTCACATGAGCAGAATAAAAACCACGTGACAGTGAGTGCCAACACATTTCAAGCACTGTTTTTCTAAGTACCATTAATACCGTACAAGTGGCTCCCCATTAGAAGAGGATTTCAACCTGTAGCGATTTAATTTTTTTTCTCTCTCTTTTTACACAAAGGACGCTAATCTGCCCCTTTTTAGTTCCTGGATTAGTTTGTCAAAATATTGACTTGTCTTTTCATTCTTATTGCTTTTCATTATTTATTAAAAACAAAATCTGCTTATTTTTTCCGGAAATCCTCTTCGGGGTAATCCTTGTTTATTCTTCTCCTTTTGTTTTCATATTTATTTACGAAATTTTAAGCTAATAGCAAGAATTTCAAACTTCATTTTAGCAATAGATTTGTTATGGCCTTTTTCAATTCTGCATCGAAGACTTCAGCTACTTTTTTTAGATTGGAAATATTGTCTTACTTTTCGCTGTTGTTTTGATAAAATGGCTTTTGGATACCACCTCTCAATTAAAGTGTGATATATCAGAAAATATTTAATAAATATTAACACTAAGTTTAATCTTTCATATAATTTAATAAATTTAAACTTTTGTCTTAATTAAACAAAGATTCTTTGTTAGTTCGAGTAAATTATTTCCAATTTAAATTTCTTTGCCTATTCTCCTAAGGAAAGTTAGGTTCCTAAAACCTGTGTGTGTGTGTGTATGTCTCGTATGAATGGATTAACTAATGAACAATAGCTCGTGAAGTTTCGTTGTTTATTTACTACTCCATTATTGTGTTCTTTTTTTGCTTTTCGGTTTCCTTTAATTTCGGGAATAATACATGGAATACATATATCAGTACTATACTTATCTCCCATACATTTAGTGGCTTGTTGTAGCTTTGAAAACATTCATAAGTCAACAATTTTTAGTTAAAATCAAAAAGTTCGGTTTCTAGAAGCGCCGTTGCCATTTTTGCTATGAGAGACGACTTTTTATTTACATAATGGAATTTTTACGTGCGTACTAGGAATTTTACAAAGGGATAGAAACGCACAACAAATAACTGTCACTGATTTGAATTTATGATACCGGGAATCCAAGACGGCCTGTTTCTGGATTAAATCCAGCTGAGGAAGTGTAATAACCCAGAAACAGGCTGTCTTGGATTCCCGGTATCATTAATGCTCAGTGATTGTTATTTGTTGTGCATTTTTATCACTTTGTAAAATTTTAATTTATTTATTTATTTATTTTCTGCCTTGTGGCCAAGGCGACAGCCTGTCACGAGACTGATACGTCTGAACCTGGGTTCGAATTCCTGAGTGGGACTTGATGCTTCTTTCCTCTTCAGTGTTTGTTTCTCTTTATAGGAGGCAAAGTCTGACAGTCATCTTATAGTTGCATCCTGGATAGTTATCTAAACGACAGTAGAATTAATTACTCCATCATAGAGTGTAACTCTATGACTAATGACCCAAAAAATGGATCTGTGAGTAAGTCACAACAACAACAATATTTATTATCTTTTTTCAACTTTCTTCGTATTTTATTACCGTTTACTATCAGAAAGCTTATGGCACTTTCTATAATTCTTTTTACAGAGGAAAGGATTGCGATACGGAACAAATACCCCGAAATATATCTATAAAGATTTATCATTTTAGCATTTTTAAACCTATTATTATTATACCTAAGATTTTGTTGTGGCAATGGGATGACAAAAATTTAAATAATATTTTGTTCTTTTTAACTTGTTAAATGAAAGTTTTGAAAAAAATTGAGTGGATATCTTTCTCTTAAGAACTCAGTTACAGATTGTTGAATAATAAGAAAGTGATTTTTGTTTATATCTTTTTTTCTTAAAACACTTTTCCCTCTTCCTTTGTTTTGAGAATGAGATGAGTCCATATCCTGCATGACCTTACTTTTTGTCTCGCCAACGCATTTTAAGACAAACCCAGAGGTCACCCATGTGTCACCCTCAAATTATCCTCTTTGCCCCCACCCCTTCATACTTATTAGCCCCAGGGTTTTAAAATGAAAATTCCCCCAGGTGTAGAGTGAAGCTTCGATAAAAAGAATCCAGTAAAAAACCTTTTTCTAGAAAAGCTTTTTTAACTTAATTTTAGAATCGAGTTTTCTAAATCATTAAAGTAAATTATTTTAAAATCAGCTCTTAAACTTAACAAAGGTAGGAGAAGTACAATGGAACTCTGAAGTTCAAAAAAAAAAAAAAAATAATGGATTTGTTTATCCCCTCCAAGAATTGTTAATCCCAGAGCTACAAGAAATATTTGGAAATTAGCATATTAAAAAAATACATCAAATTGCGATAACAAATATAAATGAGTATTATATTTTTTTTAGAATCCCCCCTCAAACGAATTCACTTTAGCGATCACGTGATCCTGTTCTCACGTATTGGCTTCTTATTTTCACTTGAAAATGAAACGCAGGTCATTTTGAAAACGTTTGTGATTTTTATAAATTTTTATTATAAATGTATTTGTGTGGTGACATTGATTTTTTGCTATAAATATAAGTGAGCTGAAGTTAATTTTTTCTAAACTTATATATTACAGTACTGTATTTTTATGATATTATATTTAAAGTTCTAATTTAAAATAGGATTTTGTTTTAGTTTTTTTATTATTGTAGTTTATAAAATGTACAGTTATTCCGAATACAATAGCACAGAGCTTCACACTAGTCTTGATTACTGGCAATCATTATTCCAGACTTTCATTTGAGTTATTATTCTAACTTAAAAGAACTTAACCAATTTCTACTGAAACATATTAATGTTGTTAATGGTTCTTTAACTAAAAGTTGAAGCAAATCGGCATTGAAAAACTATAGTGCCACCACGATAACTTGACGATTGGGAAAATTCCAGAGCCCGATGACATCAGTACTAGCCTCTCTCAGAGGTTCCGAAGAATGTTACAGCTATAAAAAAAAAAAACTTAGTTTTAATTATGTTTAAAGGAAATGCTATACTATTAGTTATTGGTTGATTGCTTTCAATATAAGATTTAACAGTTATATTTAAGTTTTATGTATTTCTTTTAAAAATTATGTATTTTTAAAGCCCTGTGCTTTGCGCGCTTATCTGTGATTGGCTGAAAAATAGATACGTCATAATCATGTGTCAACCTTCCAATCGTCAAGATATCGTGGTCGGACTATAGTCATGAAGTCAGTAGGTTTTTCATGGAGGAAGAATCGATTTTGTGTTTTTGTTTTTCTGCAACATCCAGATAATGTTGCTAATGCACAATAGTTTTTAAAAGTGAAATTATGTCAAAAACAGATGAATGAATGTTTGACTTAAGAAAAGCATCTTGAAGTGGGCAATTTTTTCATAATCCAATTTCCATGAAATCATAACAAGTATAAAATGAATGATGAGATGGTGTTACGTTAAATACTGTTCAAAGCTTAGCCAAAAAATATAAAGATTGCTTAGTAATCAAACAATCTAGTTCTTCTCTATATACTGTACTGAATGTTCTTCGATATGATTTATACATTCCTTTTGCACAAATTATGTAATTAGTAGTTGTTTTTTTTTTAATGATTGGATATAAACAATCTGCTTGTAAATTGGTTTTCCAATCCTTTATACATTTCTAGAATTATTTTTTCCTTTTTTTGTTTTGTCTTAATGCTTCAAGAGAGTTTAAAATTCCAAAAACTTAAAAATAAAGAAAAATAAAATCAACTTATGTTCTTGCATACATTTACTGACAGTTCTCTCCAACATATATTTCTTTGCAATTTAACAGTTTGATTGAATATTACTGATATCAAATCATTTTTATCAGTAATTGTTAAAACTCTCTTGACATTTAAGATTTTCTTAATTTAATCTGTCTATCTATCTGTCCGTCTATGTTTACACATATTTAAAAAGCAGATTATACATTTATTTTTTAATTATTTCGTAACAATATGCGCAAATGATATTTGCTCTGTGAACATTGACAAAAAAGTTAGGAATTTAAAAATTCTTAGTATCTAAATGACAACTCATTATTGCTTGCAAAGTACCTGTATTTTTCAAATTGTTGAGTAGTTGGAGAAAGTGCCAATGAAGATATCTTTTTATTTCCTTTGTGGTGAAGGTGGAATTGGCGGTGATTAGTGACAAGTGATTCAGAATCAGTTCTTAATCAGGATATATACAATGGGACACGTCATACTGTCGCCACCCCTCCCTCAATAGGTGGAGTCCCATCGAAAGGCGGTAGCTTTTCCATTGTTTTCCCCAGGGAATGGTCAGTGGGTCATCATTGAACCTTATATCCCTAAATGTTAGTGCTTTATTAAGAAAATTTCAGTGAATGCATGCAGCAACTGCTGTTTTTTGAGACAATATTAGGTTTTATAAACTAAATGATCTCTGGACCTATATATATTCATGGACAAATTAGATCATAGGTATTAAGTAGTAAACTTTTGCCTCATAGGTTTGGGTCAGAAGTAATTAAGGTAAAGGATTATTTCAGACAATCACCACTACCTTCAGCAGTAGTCGAGCTATTTTGATAGCCTCAGATCTGGGTATCACTCACGGAGCTGGATTCGTTATTTGCCTTTCTTTCTTCTTTGCTTGTCTCCTTGAGCAAACTATAACTTTTGTTGTTGGCAAATAAGATCGTCTAAATGATATTCTTTTACTTTGATTTGCCGTATGCTATAATAATAATAATAGCAACCCACTAGAGATTTACTTTATATATTAAAAAAAAAAAAAAAAAGCTGGTACTTGTGCATTTATAATTCCGCTCCAGTTTTTCTGCAGGAGTCATTTCATAAAAAAATAATCTACATTCGTGAATAATATATTTAGCGATGTAAATGTAAGGAACCTTAACAGGTCTCATTAGCCCAACATTTTTCCAGAAACTTCCGTTCACAGAAGATTACCAAATGGTGTCCAAACAATGTAAATCAAATGCGGAGACTAATTGCGGAATAAGAACATTGTTTTTTATTCGAAGGATCGACATCCCCAGGATGGAGTGGACGGTTCTGTAAGAAGCGTGATAAAAACTTCTTTTTTTTTTTGCATGTAATTAGAAATGGAAATGAAATGTAAAATATTACAGCGATTTTACAACGGAAATTACTTTTATCAAAAATCCATCACTTCATCTGGTGTTGGGTACCTTGTGAGGAACCTTTAAAAACTCATAAGAATTTTATCCGGAAATTTATTTATTAAGAACTACAGCCATCTATAAGTTTACTCTCTTAATAACAGTGTATGTTAATTGCTAAATCTTATCCAATCCTGCTTCAAAAACTTTGAGAAATTAAATAATGAGTAAAAATTGCCAATAAATGTACATTGTAATTAGGCTTAGAAAACAATTGCTTTTTTTTTGCTTCCCATTAATCGCTTGTTTCGTTTTTAATTGAAGATAAAAAAAAAGGCTGAAGACCCATAATTACTGAAAATCCCATTATTTTTTCCTTATTTTCTAAAACAAATTTGATTTCCAACGGATTGAAAGGAAAAAATAGACTTGGATACAATCCAAGGAGAAAAGTTCTCTATTTTGGAAGCGAACGTAAATTTCATTTAACTTCCTTAAAGAAAAAAAGAAAAGTACCGTAAACCTAAGTAAAAACTACTAACTTTTTTTTTTGCTATTCCTTTTTGTAAATTATACAACACACGTGCATATAGAAGTCTCAGAAATATATGAAAACAAAAATTCCACTAGAAAGAGGGCCGTAAGCAACGATGGAAGCTATAAATATAGAAATTATATACAATGATTTTCTAGGGAATTTTTTTTAGATCTATCTTCTTTTTTTGTCACCCATCTGAAATACTAAAGGATAACATTACGGACTTTGCTTTTTTGTTGTTGTTGAAAGAATATAAACAAAAATCTTCCATTCTTTCTTATAGATTTGTAATTAAAGTTAATGAACATATACTTGCAGTAAACTTAAAATATAACAGAACACAATGTAACACGTAGGTTGAAGTTAATGTCCTGTCGTCTTCTTAACATGATTATTCTAAACCCACTTACTCTAGGTAGCTGAAAATTTAATGATTGAAGCTAAGACCTTTCTATACTTGAATTGTAAATGTATCATAGGTGGATCAAAGTCACTTACGGATAATGTTTTTAATAAAAAAAAAACTCTTTTCTTATTTTTGTTTGACTTAGAAGAGCAGCCTGTGCTCCATAAGTTACAAATTCTCAGTTTATTTAAGTCTTGACTTACCAATAAGTCTGATAAAAAAATTTCATTCCTTTTGTAGAAAAGATCTCAATCTTGGGTTTTGAGTAGCTGAATCTAAATCTAAATCTAAAAGAAAGCATTTTAGATTTCTTTTTCTTTAGATTTTTTTAATTTTATTTTTATTTATTTACTTATCTTATAATCATGCTATTTTTTATAAACATCGCTAATACATTGAGATAACAATCCAACAGATGTCTAAAATAGTTTAAGTCTAAAAAAATAAGTCCAAATACTTCAGAACTTCGGTCAGTCTGAAGATGTTGAAATGTATCCTTTCTAGTGAGTTTCAACTGAGAATAAAACCTATAAATTCTTCTTCTTATTATTTAACAAAATACTTACATACATAATAACACACCATCTCTAATTTTGCAATATTTCGCAGACATTTCTTAAATCATTCTGCTTCCTGAAGCCATAGTCTACAATTTCGTTAAATGAACATGTTAATAATGTTATCGTTGTTTTTATTATTTAAATTTCCCTTCTTTTCATCTCGTAAGTTCTGGAAACAAAGACAAAGTATTATCTTTAATATTAATATATATGTGTATATATATATATATATATATATATATATATATATTAATATATATCTCTCTTATATATATATATATATATCCTCTTATATACAGTATATATATATATCCCTTCTTATATATATATGAGAGGAAAAGAAGAGAAATTTAAAATAATAAAACAATGATAATATTAATTATTGATAATCTGTTTCATCTAATATAGTTTTTATATTGTATATAATAATAAGAATAACGAGAACATGATCAATGACAGTACATTGTATGTTGAATATGGATTTTTTTTTTTTTTTTTTTTAAAAAAGCCTTATTTGTTTAATTGTTTAGTTAAACATGTTCATTTAACGAAGTTGTAGACTATGGCCTGAAGAAGCAGAATGATCTAAGATGTCTGCGAAATATTGCAAAATTAGAGGTTAGCTAAGTTATTATGAATGTAAGTGTCTTCTTAAATAATTATTTCTGGGTTATATTATTATTATTATTATTATTATTATTATTATTTAAAGACCATTTCTTTGATCTGTGTAGTTGTTTATATACTCTGAAGTTCAATTAAACACACACTATCTTTCACAATCACTTTTGAGTCTTTCCACGCTGTGAAGCCTTGGCTGATGAGAGTTGATAACAACTGAGACAGCCGGCCCCCGGGGTCTCAGTAAGTCTCAAAGGACTCTAATTTAGATAATTAGTAAAAAAAAAAAATGTACGTTTTGATTATTTCTATTCTGCACTGATTGCATTTAAACTATGTTAGGAATTAAGTAGATTCCTTATTACTGCACCCAGCTACATCAGTTCTTAGCTCTAAATTTCTGAACTGCTTTTTTCCTAAACGAAGATTGTACCTCAAGTAGGGGGTGCTTGGCTTAACTCTCTTTTTCCTTCTGGAATTGGATGGCGGTTTGAGCTAATCTCTCATCATTATCCAAAAATTACTTGATGTTCGCGTCGTACAACGCGGGAAATGGAAGCAGACTTTTATCTGTTCTTTCGATCAGTGAATCCGATAGAAAAAAAAAAAGGAGGAGGAGGAGAAGAAGAAAGAAAAAATCTCTCAACGGTCGTAACATATATATATTTACCAGATAAAGCAGAAATTAAATTTATTATTTTGCCCGTGGCTCGCTGTCGTCTATCGGAACTTGTCATCTGTGGCAAGGAACAGCTAATATCAATGTCGTCTGCCAATCGCTGATAGCATTCCTTTTTTCCTTCTCTCTGCTGTCGGTTTCGCTTGCCTTGTGGGGGTGTGGTGACTTTTAACATTTGTCAACGCGTTCATCTTTGACTTACTGAAACGCAGATCGTAAATTACGACAAACAGTTATTGGATTCGATAAAGATTAGATTTTTGAAAGCACTTGGAAAACAAAAAAAATGGTTTGTTTTTTTGTAATATTTACTAGACCTCATGTTCACATGATAAAAAATGTTTGAATCTTTACTATATTTTATTGTCTTGAATAATTTAAAACGCAATTTTATACAACTTTACACAATTTTCCAAGCTTTCTTTATGGGTAACATGAGAGAAAAACAACTCTAAAATAATAATAGTCTAATAATAATAATAATAATAACAAAACCACACATCCTTAATCACATTCTTGCACATTTCTTTACACTTGGTAATACAGTAGAACCCCGGTAATCCGAGATTCCGTGTAATCCGAGGTGAGGCTGAGCCCAAGGTCACCCAGGGCGGCCAGTCAGTATCAGTTGTTTGCTATTGTGATCGGTTCATTCGACAGTTTTTTAAAGTTGTAAATGCTTATAAAGAGTCTTTTCATGTAACCAGGTAACATAGTTAATATATCTGTCACTTTAATATTTATTATAAATTAAATTTGATTCGTTTTAGTTGAAAAAATCCTAGTTTTTTTTTCATTTTCCGTGTAATCCGAGTTTTTTTTAATCCGAGGTACCATCAGCCCCAGTTGCCTCGGATCACTGGGGTTCTACTGTATGTGCTTTGGTCCTTCACCCGCCATGTTGTCTTTGCTGGGGAAACCCAAGGTTTGAATCTTTAACATAATAATAGTTCTGCTTAATTTTTGTTGATTTTTGGAGTTATTTTACTAACATATACATTTCTTTTTGTTTAATATAATGGGGATAATTCAAATTTTAAAAATAACATTTCTCCTTATTAATTCTGAATACTTAAATAAAACAAATAGGCCTAGATATGCAATTTGCAGAATTTTCGTAATCGTTCCGTCAGACCAAATTTTATAGACACGAGGTTCAAATGATTTTTGTGTGATAAGGGAAAAAAAAAAATAATTGGCTGTTTATAAAATTTGAAATAAATAAAATTTTGAAAATATTTTTCTAGATTTGATTAAGATAAAGCAGTAATTGAAACACAAGTCAATGCGACTCTTTCGATTTCTCTAGAGATATCTTGTTGACCTTTAAAATGCTTCCTAAAGACCACCATTAATAGTCATTTGAAGGTGCGTTTATTTCGATATTTCAAGTGATAAAGTCACTTCAGAGTTGCTGACAATGTGTTCTGCACTACATGGGTGTAATTCATTATCAATTAAAGACTGTCAGTAATTTTGATGCGAGACAAGGTCTCTCCTGAATAGATTCAGATTACATGACTCTGTCATCTGTAGATGTCGAGGAGTGGGGGGAGAGGTCTCCATCCCCTTCCACAATTTCAAAACATTAAATAGTGTCTCTTTTTACTTTTTTCTGTTTAACGAAAAAAAATTTTTTCGCATTTTTTGCAAATGTAAATCTTCTGTATCATCTTGAATCTTACTTTTCTAAACCATCAAATGGAAAAAGTCAATAAAGAGACCAACGTGGACAACAAGAAAAATAAACATCGATGGGTGAGACCAAAGTATTTACGAAGTGGCAGCCTAGAACAGCTGTTTCACGCTCTTTGGCGATCTTTAGAACCAATATTTTTTTTAGTGAGTTTTTTATTAGTTTATTGCATTGGAGTCTTCACATTGGTTCCAACAAGAAAAATAGTTTCGTCAAAGTAACCCCTAGTAAAACAATGCTATTGAAAGAGAATTCGAATAAATTGAACGAAATTTTATGTATTAATCATTAATAAAGTTTAATGTAATATAACAAGAAAAGTAATCATAAAAACGCACACATTTAAAAGGATTCACTGATCAATTTTTGGAAATTTCGTACCGGGAATCCAAGACAGACTGTTTCGAGATTATACCTCTCGTTAGGTTTGTTTAATTTTAGGCCATTGATTTGTGTAATTTTGTCTTTTGTTTCTTTGGATTCCACTGAGCTATGAGCACTGGGCGAATCCAACTGATGAGATGTAGGAACTTCGAAACAGTCTGTCTTGGATTCCCGGTACGACTTTTCCAAAAAATAGCTCAGTTAATCGTTTTAAATAGGTGCACTTTTATGCTTACTTTTCTTGTTATATATATATTAGTAATTTACACATAAATTTTCTTAATCTCAGTAATTAATACATTCGTTAAACTAAGGTTATCCTCTATGCATATTTTGATTATATGATCTATTATCATCATGATTTACCTACTTATTTATGTACGACGGAAAAAATAAAGTTCCTTTTTTTTATCCATTTCATTTTTTTTTTATATATATATATATTTGAGATCGTAGCCCAGACATATTTAACATTTTTGTTAATTCTTCTTTTGATAGTACTTATCGTTCATTGATACATAACAGAAATTTAAATAAGAAAAATATTTATTAAATATAACTGTTACATATTTCGTAACTATTTTTTGTTACATTTCAAAAAGAAAAATAATTTGGAAGATTAATAAAGGAAAAGTATAATATTTTAACTATCAACAAAAAACATGATATCATTATAACATACCAAAAATTTTAACAACAAATTACAATAATAATACATTAATACAACAATCAATCAACCAGATAAAAATAAAACTCAATCACTTAATTGTTAGTTATTTAATAAACATTTTTCTCATTAAAATATCTATTATGTACAAATTCTATTATGGGATTTTTTTCAGCATTTACTCTTGAAGTATCATTTATTTTTTTCGTTGTACTTTGTCCCATCGCTGAAATCTTATCCATTCTCAAAATAGATAATGAATTATTGTTGTCTATTTGGAAACACTCTATTTACAATCGATGACCATCTATTAAATCATAGCTTCACAAAAGACCCTCGTTTCTCTTTTCTAGATAATTCTCGACGTAATAACCTTTAGTTTATTTGGAACAGTTTCTAATATACTATTTTTTGGCAAAATAATTCTCAAAACCTCTAGGGAATAAAAGGGTAGTGACCTGATGGGGGTCGCCCTGCTGAGGGGGTCATTTTGAGTTAAGCCAAAAGCAATCGTGAGTGTGGGTGGAGAAAGAGGATTTGATTTAGGGCTTAATCATTTGCTTGACCTATTTTTAGAGGACGAAGAAAACTTTTATAGGCTATGTCTAGTCTAGGCCATTTTTGTCTTGTGGGCGATTTTCACAAAAGTTTTTTAGTCAAAACTCATCAAAATGAAATTAAATCTAGAATATTTGGAATAGAAAGTAAGCCAATATTTTTGAATTTTGCATTTTACTTTTTATCTGTTTGTTTTTCAATTTATTAGAAGCAATAACGAACTGGTAAAACGAAAAATGTAAAGAGAAATTTACGATTTCAATTCTATCCGCTAGTAACCACTCAATTTTTAGTTTAGAAATGGAAATTATTAATTCATAAACCACTTTCAAGTCACCTTATTATTGTATTTAAAATGACATAATAGGTTTTTTTTTGTTTTTTTATCGAATATTTTCCATCTAAAGAATATAGTAAAATATTTTTTAAGAATATTTGTGTAATATTACAATTGTAATCATTAATAAGGTTGTAAATTGCTGATATTTTAATATTAACATAATACATTTAATTATGTTAAAAAAAAATTATTTTTAATAGATGCATTTTTTTTTATAAATCAAATTCAATGTATTTTTTTTTTCAAATCATCTACAATTAAATATTACTAATATATATATATATATATATATATATATATATATAGATATATACTATTTTCTAAATGTAATTTGTTAAAATCTATATAAGAAGCTTTACATGGATGTTATTTAAAGGTGTGGATCAAAATTCCTAAATTCAAAATTAAATAAAAACAATTAGTGAAATTTCTCTGTTAGTGAAATAGATTTTTTTTTAGCTTAATCCATAACTTTAAATTCGATTATTTATTGTTGTAATGTTATAAGTTTTAAGTTCATTATAAACTGAACTGTCTTATTTCTGACTCTTAACATTCATTTTTGCTCCTATTTAAATATACTTTCCATCCTATAACCATTAAATACTTTTTTCCTTAAACTCCCCACATGAAATATTGTGATATGGAAATTACGGTAGATCAGAGGTCTGTGTTTTCTTGTTCACCAAAAGTTATTTCATAGCTTTAATAGTTGGTTTTGAATAACAGCAACTTTTTGAAACTTTCTGAGCTGGAAGGCGTTTGTTTTTAGTACATTTCCTAATTGATTAAAGTCATGAAATGTGGATTTTCTTGGGAGATCGTAAAGTAAGGAGTGGGCGTGGGTCTAATCCTGCCCCTCACTGGAATGTCGGGTAATATATTTTTGCTCTGATATAAATTGTGGCACGGAGGGAGACCGTTACGGGCCGCCAGGGGGTAGTTGGACTCCTGATTGGAGGAAAGACGTCGGCGTTGGGGTGGAGTTGGCCTCCCGCCCATCTGGGTCCTGGGGTCGCCGCGAGGGCGGGGGAAAATTAGGTGCCTTCGGAACCGTTTATCCACAAAGTCTCATCTCTGATACATTATTTACAAGATTGTTGCTGGATTTGGAATCTCTCTGTATTAAACTTGGATTCTGAAAATTCTGTGATTGATAATAATCCTAGGGCTAAGAAAGTAATACCGTTTATTTACAGACATAAACATTCCAAATTTACGCTTTAATATGTATACAACATTCGTCTCCTGAAACAGCTTCGAAGAGAAACGTACAATATAGTTTTAGAATCATTTTCATACCTTCTAAAAATACTACTTAAATACTTCTAAAAACACTATATAAATATTTCTTTAATAATAATTTTATCAGAAAATAATAAATTGCAGACTTTATAGTCTGATTTTTTAGTAACTTTAAAAAAAGTAATAATAAATAAAGAGAAAAGCTTATTTTAATGAAATGTAGCCTATTAAGCATTTGCTTACTGAAAGAAGGATAATTTTAAAATATTGTAATGTATAAGTAGTTTATTTTAGTTTTATTTCATCGGGATATTTGATGTAAATGTTGTAAGAATTTATTTCAATATAAAATGATTTTAAACAGAATGTATTTTATTAGCAATAATGCTTTCTTTTTTAATGCAGATATCCAGGTCTCAAATATAAATGATTAAGTGAATGTTATATATCTCGAAATTTTATAGAAACTTTTCTGTACAAAGATTGCCATAAACCAACTCGAAACATACTTTACAAAAGAGATAATTTTATTAAGTCATTTTGACAAAAATACATTACAAACAAAATATTTACATTTTCAAATCCATTTCATTATCTCAATCACAAAGTTCAATTTTTTGGGGGGGCACCAAATAAGAAAGTAATTTTCTAAATGATAAAAGTTTTCCTTTTTTCTGTAAGCTTTTAGTGAAAATTGTGATTTCACTAAATCTGTATATCCATATTCTTTTCTGCAGACAAACATATTCTAAACATATATATATATTCTTTGTTCTATAACATACGTAAAATACTGTTAAATATTCAAAAACAAAGCAATCCAAACCAAAAAAAAAACGAATATTTAAAAAACTACAATCAGAGTGGAAAAAAAAGGTAAAAATGACACCGTGATCAGCATTTTGTGAAGCAGTCTTCTTTATATTAATATTTTCAGGATTTTTATTGTAAATTAGTTTTCCGCTCGAATTGGCACATTTAATGTAATTATTACATATTTTTCAGTACGAGAGGACAATAACATAGAAAAATGTTGTAATGAGTAAATAATATTTAATTTTATTAAAATTGCTTTGTTATGACTTATTGTTAAAAAATAATACCAAATAAAATTTATTTATATCATTCCAAACTAAAAAAAAAAAATATTTTTGGAATTGTTTCTGAAAATTTAAATATAAATATTAAAATTTTTAGTTTCATTTTAAAAAAATAATCACACACAAAAAAGGATGATCAAAATTTTATAAAAATTACATTACTTAACATCCTGTGTAATTTTATAAAATTTTAATCATCCTTTTCAGCTAGTTTTTTAAAATGAAAATTTTTTTACACATTTAAAAGCAATTAGTAACTATAAATTTTTAGAATTTTTTTTAATAAAAAAATGAGTTAACATTTTTTTTGCATTACTTAATAAAACATTTAAACTTTTAAAAAAAAAATTAATTTTAGACATTCGCATCCAATTAATTTTTTTAAAAAGTTATCTAATTTTTTTTTGCAAGATCTCTTTCGTTGATTCAAAGCAAGGGGGGCGGGGGGGGGGAGGCTCTCCGTCCCAGCGGAACAGGAAACAACTACGTGTTAGCGATGTGTCCACATTACAAACGGCGCAGTCGTGTGTAAATTCAGTTGCCATCAGAATATATTCGTTGCCACCCCATTTGAGCCCCTCACCCACTTGGCTCAGTCCATGCGTTACGACCATAAATATCGTCTGTAAATGCGTTGTATACAACAGTGATTTTTTTTTTATTCCTCCTGTCCAATTCTCCCCTGTTAAGATCGATATGTTTTTTTGTAATTGTGCGATCGTTACTTAAGCCTAATTTCAGCATCTGATCGCGTTTTTTTTTTTACAATATGTGAAGTATGAAATATTACTAGGTCCTCGACTTAGATTTTATCGCAATCAGATCGTATTTCATTACATAAATAACTTGAAATGGAATGATTCATATTCATTATGTTGGGATAATCATTATGTTTTTAAGTTTTGTTTATTTATTTATTATATCTGATATTTACTGGCTTTGAATATAAATGCTACAACCTAGAATTACAAAATAACAACCTGTGATCAAGACTTAATTTGGGCCACGGGTAATCCGGATTTTCGGAAGTCCGGATAATTGGATAATTATCTACGTTATTTATAATTTTGAATTTGATACGGTTAGGATGTGAACTTAAAATATTTCTTAAAAAATTATAAATGCAATGTAAAACAAAATTTAGAAACTTAAAAATTAGTACAATAAATTGTAATGTAAATACAATTTAGAAAATAAATATATTTTTTATTAAGTTTATATTTATTTTTAATATAATAAAAATTTAAGTACTGTATCTATGCTATCATAAAGAGCACCATAAACAGTTCCTAAATTTAAATTCAAATATAAAAATAAAAATTAAAAAAGTCGTCGAGAGAAAGTTAGATATTAAAAAAAAAAGAGTAATGTTTTACACAACTTGATAATAAAATTTTATTAAAATTAGAGAAAAAAAAAAATACGTAAGAATAATTTCATTACTTTTGGTATTGTTTCTGAAAAATTCAAATATTAATATTAGAAAATTTTTAGAAAATTTTTTTATAAAAAAAATGAGAACTTTTTTTTGCGAAGTCTTATTTAAAAAAACATTTAGTTGCTTTAATTTAAATTAAAAATTATAGAAAGAAATACATAAGAATAATTTAACTTTTATCTCTCAATTGTGAAAATTGCAGTTTCAAAGATCATAGCTGATGATGGATTTCCGAAAATATTCGTGTGTATTATTTTTTTCAACAAATGATAATAATTTATCATTTACTACCAAATAATACCAAATAAAATTTGTTAATATCATTCCAGTCTAAACAAAAAAAAAAATGATATATTTGGTATTGTCTCTGAAAAATTCAAATAGAAATATTATAAAAATTTTGAATATTTTTTTTATAAAAAAAAATAAATTAACTTTTTTTTGAAAAGTCTTATTTAATAAACATTTAGTTGCTTTAATTTAATTTTAAATTTAGGAATTTTTATTTACATCTTTAAATAACATCCATGTAAAATTTATACATTGATAAGCAAAGCAAGCAAAAATTACATTTAGAAAATAGGTATTTAAGTATATTGGTAATATTTAATTGTAGACAATTTTATATATTTTTTAATGAAATTTTAAATATCCTTTTCTGCGATAATTGTCTCTTGTTTTCATTGAAGTAGAATAAGCTAAATTGATTTAAAACAAGAACTGGGTTATTAGGTTAATTAAATATAATATTTATAATATAATATAATGTTAATTATATCAAATAATGAATATTAGAATATTTCAGTGTCTTTCGTTGAAGTTCATTCCATGTTCAAAATAATTCCTTCAAAATTATTGGTTTATTGAGCATTTTCTTTCAGCCATCTCAAATTTATTTTTGAGATTGCAAGTTTTCATGCACTGTTAAAATTACGGTAATTAGTTCTCGGGAAAGGCGTTACTCTCGGTCTGGTTTTACGAGGCTTCGATTTTTCGTGAGCTTCGTAAGAATCAAACTCGTTAGGCTTATTTTTATTCGCACGCAGATCGTAATTTCTGTTGGTTTTTTGGGAAACATGTCGAAATCCGAGCTTAACTTCTTCCAGTCTTGGTGTGAATTCGTCGAAATTTTAATAGATATAATTGAATATTTCAAATTAATTAGAAACAAACAAGTAAATAAATAAAGTTGTTCTTTTTTGAAGTTGTCAATCATTCTGTTTAGGAGTGTTCATTTTGTAATTTATGTTGGAATCTATTTGAGACTGAATTTTTAACGACACTTGCCATTTCTACTAAGAGTAATGATGCAATGTTATTCGGAAAGTCGTTTTCCGTCCATTCATGAATGTTTTTGACGCATCCGCACTTTTGACAACTTCTTAAAAGCCAGTCGCAGCTTTCAATTACGTTTCACAAATTGGCTAGCAGAATTTTCTTTTCTTGATGTTTTTTTTTTTTTTTAGTGTTATATATTCTATATAAATACAACAGAAGTAAAAGTCGACTTTATCTTATTAGCATTATTTAAAAATATTGCATTCCTTTGTCAATTATACATTATGATAACGGTGAAAAACCAAATAAAATTACATTGCCAATACTTTTTGCATTGTACTTGAAAGTAATTAAAACTTTTTAAAATATGCGCGTTGTTTCAGTTATGAATAAATAAATTTTTACTTTTTATTATTTACTTTTTAAGAAATTAAATAATTTGATAAAACAGCTTAGGATTTGAAAAATAAAATTTATAAAAATAATGCATTTAAATGATAACATTCTCAGTTGTAATTATAATTCAAATTTTAACCTTTAGAATATTAAATGAATTTTTACTTTTATTTTACATAATAAATTGTACTGAAATAACAAAAGTTAGAAAAAAAAAAGGATATTGTAAAGAATTAATAACTTATTATATATATATAAGTGGAGAGGATAGGATGTTCTCCAATGACTTCTTCTGATATCAAATAAAAACTTTTAACTATACGAGATAAAAGTTTTATTATAATAGATTCCTATCAATCACTATTTTGTGCGATTTTAATGAGTAATTGATGAAAATTAAGACTGTTACGTCAGACTCTGATGCAACAGTTTGTGCTGTTCTTAGTTTGAGGTGGATGTTGTGAAGGACATCACGTGACCGGAAGGAGGAGGAGATTCAGCTTCTTGTAATTTCGGAAACAGTAGGATTACAAATAGGTTATATGTAAATTTATGACATATCGTACATGTTAAAGTGAAATGATAACCTATAGAAGCAAATATACCTTAACACCCTTTAAAAATATTCAGTTTGCCATAGCAGCATAGGAATCACTTAGAGCAGGAAGAAGGCTTTATTGAAGAGAGGCGAAACAATCTACAAACATTTACCCTTAAACATTGCAATCTTTTACATTTATTTTAGTATTGTTGAAGTTTTTGTCCAAAGTTAGAAATTTTCGATGACTTTTAAAATTTATTAAATTAATTTATTATTAATTATTTAAATTTATTTATTTAAACTTTTTTAATTTATTTCTTTATTTCTTTTGCTATTTTGTTCCATCTTCTGCTTCAGAAAAATGTCTTTGAACTCCGAAAAAGTCGAACTGAAATCCTATGAATATTTAACGTTTAATGCTGATGAGGAGCCACTGCGTAGAGTACTATAGATTTGACTGCTTTCACAAATGAAAGGTTAATGCGTATTCTTAATTGTTGACGTCTTATTATTTTAAGGTCGTTTGATGGAAATAGACAGGCGATGGTGGTTTTTTTTTCTTCAAATGTGTTGTAGCCAAGTGTTTTTGCCCCTGCGTTTCTTCAACAGCCCCGTACTTGGCAGATCCGGACTCGGTCTGTCGAGAAACAAAGTGGTCCGTGTTAAATCGCTTCCCTCAATTA
Organism: Thereuonema tuberculata; assembly: GCA_023159025.1. NCBI lineage: Eukaryota > Metazoa > Arthropoda > Chilopoda > Scutigeromorpha > Scutigeridae > Thereuonema > Thereuonema tuberculata. The sequence goes on along the minus strand of JAFIDM010003189.1, from coordinate 11,476,534 downwards.
CCCATTCCGTATCCCGATGATTGACACATGGACTTGCCTTGCCTTTCCCCTAGGCGTTTCAAGATTTGTTTTGTTAATTTTTTTTTTCGTTTTGGTTCCCACTCCCCCGCTGAAACGATCTCCTTCCCTTAAGAAACACTTGCCGTTTTCTAGAGCACCTTTTAAGTCTCTAACCCTTGAGAAAACTCCTGAGAGCAATGCCAGTTCGGCTAGAAACCTATTAAAGAACTTTTAATAATAAACTAGACGTTTAAAATAAATAAATAAAAATGTATTCTCCTATTAAAAATATATTTATGATCCGATTATGATATGCGGGATTCATCACAGAATAATATAAATTGGGCATCTAAAAACTTTGACAACAATGAATGTGCTTTAAAAGTTTAAATTTCCATAACGGATGTATTTTCTCCCAAATTTCAGAATTATTTTTGTAGTGTTGTAGTGGGAGTTAAATCTCATAAAGCGTTCGGCTTTGTCTCATTTGTGGCGATCTTCTATCCCAGGTTTTAGTATTTCCGAGCTTTCGAAAATTGCTTTAGACTTACTTTGAAGAACCATGTGGTACCAGGCAGTTAAAACAGTAACATCTAGTAACGCCCAATCAGAACTGTAAGGTGTCGAAGTATGAGTGGCAGGCGTAAATAGTATCATTAGACCAAATTTAAATAATTCGTTTGCAAGAATTTCCCCTTCAACATTATGATAAATTCTTTACTGTGGCGTTACGTTTATTTTTACTCCAAGCAAATCTATATGGAACGGAATGAAATATTATTAAATTTGATTTTCATGAGTAACTTGCTTTTATTTTGAAAATCACAATAATAGTAATAAAAACATCTTCAAATTTGAGTTACTTTTAAACATGAAGACTTTCTAAAAAAAATATACTGAAATAAAGGGTTTTAGAAATTTGCACTTTTTATTATAAATGAATGTTATGCTATATTGTTTATTTGAAGTTATAACGTAAGAAAAAAAAATCGATGACTAATCTTGAAATCGAATTAGATCATCGTTTTTACGAACTAAAACTGATGCTAGTAAATTCTAATATTAACAAGAATTTAGCTTCTTATTTTTTAAATGCTAATTCGTTTCAAGGCAACATGTAAGTTAAGTAATTAAAAAAAAAAAAAATTCGGCTAATACAAGCGATTATCAATTGAAAATGATTCTTTATTTTAAACTGTTGTTACAGATAGTTTCACTTATTGAAAGATACGCATTTATCCTCAGCTTTATCCCTGATGACAATGTTAATTCTTAGGTTTTAGTTCCATATTTTTCTCTTAACTTTCTTCTTCTTATCATATTCTTCAAATATCTCACAACTCCATTAAAAATTGTTTATAAAAAAATAATCTTGTAAAATCTTGTATAAATTGTAAAAATGTTATAGCATTTGAAGAACTAAAATTATGAAATAATATAAGCATGTTAAAAAGGTTTGTTGTTAAAGTAATGATATGTTTTGTTGTTATAATGATCCAACGTGAATAGGCCAGGAGAATGTGTTCTATGGTCTGTAGACATCTATTAATTGTTTCAATAATGTTTGAATAATGATAGCGGAAAGAATGGAAGCTTTCCGAAAATTTGCTATTAAAAATATTTAATAAATAATACATTTTTAATGGAGTTGTGAGATAATTGAATAATATTAATTCTTGTTTGCAGTTCTTCTTCTTTGGTGCCATTGTTTAAACGGAGAAATTATTTAAAAAAAAACAAAAAAAACATTGATGCTGTCGTTATCTTTACTACATATTCTATTAATTGTTATAATTTTAATTTTCATATTTAATCTAGTAGCAGCAAAGTTCTAGTGGCTTCTTTCTTTATTTGCAAATTGAATTTCTTTAACTTACGTTCTACGTTGCACTTTACGTTCTACGTTACAGTTATTTGGCGCTGAAATAACTTTCAAACTGCAACAGCTATTATTCAGATTTTTCGGCCATTTAAGCAGAAAATGAAATCCAATCCTTTTCTTTGTTAGTGTAATTTAAATTTCTTTTAATTTCTTTTGTGACACTCCAGGTGATTACAGCTGTTTGGAACGAACCAGGCTTGAATTAGTGGTCATCAAGGCATTCTTCTTATTTAATCAAAGTAAATAAAAGATTAAATAAACAAAATGCTTTAAAGGCATTAAGAGGAAATGAAAGAAAGGGAAACAATTTGAATGCCATTATTTCCTTTTAAAACACTGATAATCTATTCATTCCATTGAATTTATTATGAAAGGACGAAATATTTCAAGGAAACAAAAATATAAAGCTTTATTTTGAGTTATGTTTGTTTTATATAAAGAGCAACATCCACTTATGACTTACAAGTGTTTAATTATTAACAAAAAATTAAATATATAATAGAAAGAATAGAATAAGTAAATAATAGAAATAATAAAAGAAACGTAAAGCTTGCAAAAGGATGTATATAAATAATAAATGTTACATCCACATTTTTATAATTGCTACTACGCTACTCAAATATTTACCTTATTATTACTAGTTTATTTGTAATTATTTTTATTTTTGGTTCGGGAAAACCTAATAATTAATGAATCGCTTAATTTTGAATTTTATGACAAATGTGATGTCATGTTAAAGTTCAAAAACCTGAAGTTAGCAGAACACATTTACACGATTTACAGCTAACAATAATAATAACATAATTAATTTGTTTGTAAGAATTACGTTTCTATATCACTGCCATCTGTTGATATTCACGTGCTTCACCTTTTTGATCTCTAATTTCCAATATGTAATTATAAAATGTCTTGTGTAGGAGTTGAAATTTTCAAATTAATGAAAATTAAATTGAACTTTAAAATCTGACCTTTTTTCAGGACAGCTCCTGTCTCTTTTTTATCAATGGCCTCTAAACTAACTAGAATTAGCTTGAAACTTGAAAATGACTAGCTCATCTCCATTTCTCCTATTTCTCTGTAATTATTTCTCGATTGTCTGGGCTAAAATAAATAAATAAATAATATTCTAATTTTGAATCCTATAAAAACCCTTTAAAACTTTAAAATTCTCAGCATTTCAGATGTCGCTATTATCGCATTATTTCTTTGGTTCTTGGTAATTCTGTTCAAAATGACTCCATATCTTTTCAAGTAGTCTCTTCGTATTATTTATCTCTCTTTTTCTTGTTACAATCAAGAGATGACTGGAAGTCGACTTGAAACACTCGTCTCTTACGAGTGGTTGGCGGCCATCTTGAACGGCTGTTTAATATGCATCAGGGGACGATGGTTACATAAACATTCGCCCAAATCAAAAGGCTACTTCCAATTTGCCGATCACTTTCAGCGATGAGACGCGGATGTTGATGTTAACGTACAACTTAATTGTAGTGCTTTCTATCACCTCGGCCAACGGAGAAATTAGTGAAAGCTTAAAGCTCAGGCTCTGCATTTTACACGTCATTTGTTGAATTGATGGAATCTGACTAAAGCTGATTTGACACATGCGTCAACGCACTTTTCTATAAAAAATTGTTCTTGTTTTTGTAAATTGGTAATGGCTGTAAGGTTGTCCACTGGACCCAACTTATATTTTACCCAAACTGGTAAACATTAAAGACCAAAATAACATAAAGCTAAAAACATAATTCTAATTATTTCTGAATTTTAATTATTAAGTAATAATACATAACATATCATTTTAATTATTTTAATGCTGGATAAAGACATTTTCTAAAGTTTATCTGTAAAGGAAATGTTTTGAATATTTAAGATTGTGATAGATACGACTTTGATGGCTTTTTTTTCATGATGTTAAAACATTGCTAAAAACATGGTAATCAATTTAGTAATCAATACCATAAATGTGATGACAAATTGCACTAGCGGGTTAAGCAGGTTAAAAATTATTTATGTCATTAATTAACTTATGATCAATTTTATTTCGTTCAATACGTTTATTTACTGAAAAAATAATTTTTCCTGATACTTAGGAATTGGAAGATATCTTAAATACATTTGCTGCAATCAAACAATTTAATTTAAATAAATTATTGTTCTATTAACTAAGCAGTTTATTAGTTATTGCCTCCCTAACTTTGCCGTCTATATTCGTTCTACAATTACAGTTTTGTAATATTGTAATTAATTCTTGCAGGTTTTCATTAATAATGAAAACTGTATTTTCTTAATAGCTTGGAAAATTATTATAACAAAAAAAAAAAATTGAAAAAGAAATCATAGTACAATTATTTTTATGATTTTTTTCTGATAAGTTATTAATTATTTCAAGTGAGAAATAATTATAAAAAAAATTTGAAGAAAAAAATTATGTATATAGCGTTGTTATATAAAGCAAATTGTTATACGTATATATCAATTGTTTAGTGGAGACCATCGCATTAATGCTGCGGATAGATAGATAGATAGATAGAGAGGAGAATTTTTTTACATAATTATAAAAATTTAAATATTTCTTAGCAACTACATTTGCGTTCATAAGAAAGTGACGAAGCGATCCATTCATGGAATCCCGTAACATGTAGTGTTTTTTAATATTTAATTTTTTAAATATTTCTTTCCTTTTATCTGCGTTAAATTGTCACCCATCTATTATGAAAGTGGATGTAAATTAGCAAATGCATCATAAGTAGATTTTTAAAATATTGTGGGTGATATGTCAATTTCAAGTTGTGGGTGATTCGTGTAAATATAAAATGGGAATAATCCATATATTTTTAAAAGGATTATACCATTTGCTGATTTCAAGTGAAATTCTATTATAATTGAAAGACGAAATACTATTAAAACCAACTAAGAATTACATTTGAAAAAATACTTTTCTAATTAAACTACAAAGTTTTTAGGTGTTTTTCTTTTTCCTTGTGAAATTCTTCTTTAATTGTATGGATTGTTCACGGTGCGAGAAGATTGCTTTTTGTAGGAGTAAAAGGGTGGATGGGTCGGTGGGTGGGGAAATAGGTGTGGAGTAAACATGATTTAGCGCATTTCTTATCCATTAGTGGGAGAAATCGTCCATGTCCGTAAACAAGCAATTCGCCCTAGTTTTGTGTACGAAATTACGTTCCAAATTGCTTTTAGTTAAAAAGTTTTCTGGAAGAAGATCAACAAACTATTAAGATGCAATAGGAAAATGAGTTGAAACACGACTTTTTGATTTGTTGAAAAAAAAAATTGACAGAAGCAATAAAAAAAACTATCCGTATAGAATATATAAAGGTTTACTTAAAAAAAAGCAGTTGACAAACACAAGAATATACCAAAAAAAAAAAAAAGCTATTTAAAATACATAATTCAAATATATAGTAATAACGTAAAATACTATAAATAGTAATAAATAAATATTACTTAAAGTCTTTTTAGATTTGCAATGAAATAATGGAATACTCGTGTATCGTTGTTAGAAAGTTAGGTATACATTGTTAAAAAATTTTGCTTATAAAACCAATTTCAAAATAAATAGCCGAATATAGGTGTAATAAGCCGTATTGTTGCTTGAATAGGTATTTCCATTGTTTCCTTTTTTCTGAATTTTTTTTTTTTTTTTTTTTAAAAAAAAGAAAATTGCAATTTACGAATGAAATTTCATTATTAAATAATGCATGTTTGTAATGAATAGATTTGAAGTGACCTTAACATTAATTTCAAAATATTGACTTTTATAACTACAAAAAGTTGCTAGAAAGATTGTTAAAAAAAAACAAAATACTTTAAGTATTTCGCACATTTTAATATCATTAAAACAAAAACATTTAGAGTGCAACCTTTTTTTTTATTTATTTTTTTTATAAAAACATTTTGATGATCAACGTGGAAAAGAATTTCCAATTAATGAATATATTCGTTCCCGAAAAAAGCATAGGGATTGAATTGAATTAACACATTTTACAGTAATGTCGACACAAATACTTTATTTTTATGTTATGATTTTATTTTATCCAACAAAATTTTATAATTTTATAATTTTGAAACAAAATTTTGAATAAAATTTTATAATTTTAAATTATAAGGCTGTTTCTGAGTTGATTTGATGAATGCTCTTGCGAAACTAATTTTTTTTAACAGTTTCTAAAAATGTTTTTAAAATTTTCGAATTTTGGCCGATTCATCATTTTTATAAGTTTGTTTTTGTGTTCGTGTCTGTCTGTTTGTGGGAGGCAATAATTACTTTTGGCGCCAATGATTGAACTGTTATTGGCACTAAAATGGCTACGCATTCCTTTTCTTATATTCAAATCAGTAAATGAGTAGTTTTTATATAAAATTAATATAATGATAAATAAATGGTAAACTGAAATTTTTTAATTTCGAAAATGTTGAAAATTTTTTTAAAATTATATATATTCTTTTAAACAACTTTTTCTTAATCAAGAACTCAAGATTTCACTATAAAGTTACAGAAATTTATTAAAATTTATGGTAGACCTCATTACAATAATAACAGGTGCAAACTGATATTTTATAATAAGCCTATCTCATAATAACATTCTTAAAATTATATTAATATTTTCATGAATTTTTTTCTTTGGTTTTTATGTTTGCCAAGATTCGTTACAAAAACATAATAATTTTCGTGACATTTTTATTTTAATTGATAATTTAGTTAATTATATATTTGGTGGGTTTGGTTGGAAATTGAATATTTTGAGGAGAAGGGACTCTGGCAAGTGGAAGAAAAATTATAAATTATTCATAAGCTATTTGAAAACAAAAACAAAAAAAAAAATTAATAAAAATCTGTCAACGAATTGAACCGCCCACTTCACATGAGTCATATCCCAGTGAAAATAAATCATTTTCATTATTTTATAACGAAAATTATACCAAGTGTTTTAATAATTCTCGAATAAAATTTAGCAAGAAAAAAAAATCACATTCATCAGGCTATTAAAATATACATTTCTTAATGTAATGGGAATTGATAAAAAAAAAAGACCAATAAAAAGATAAAGAAGAACTAAGAAAAAAAAAGTAACTCATAAAATAGTTTTTGTCTCATAAAATGGCTATGTAACACGCTTTCAGTGAAAACCTGTCTGTGATAAATTATATTCGGACCTGCGTTGCAACATCAATTCAAGATTGATTTATTATCTCTTTAATTAATACTCAGCTACTTAAGAATTAGATAAAAAAAAACGGCCGAAGAGTCGTGAAAATAACACTCACAAATAATATAGAATGAGTTGATTTTAACAACTTTGTGGAATCCAGTTATTGATATTTAAAAAAAAAAAGAAGCAATAAATAAAAGTTATATTACTTGTTGGATTCAAAATTGGATCCAACATATACAAACATATTTAAATGTAGAAGTTTTATAATTAGAAATCTTCAATATAATATACAAAGTAGATTCTTAAATGTATCACCTGAAGCGCTAATTAATAGCTTACTTAGCAATAAAGTACATAAATTACATTGTTTCTTCGATTTATAACTTTACGTTTCAGTTTCTGTAATATTTCGCCCCTTATTAGGGAACATTTGGGGCACCGAAGTTATTCTTGCCATTTTTAAATTTAATTTTATTTATTGACTTAACCCAAAAAACAGTATTTATCGATTGCTCTGTTTTACGTTTTTTTATAGCTTTTAATATTTTATTTATTTAATTTTTGTGAACTCTTATTTTTGACGGATTTTTTACTTCAAATAATTATTTATAATGGCTATTTTTTTTATTTAAAAATTTCAGATCATTGTTGTTGGGTGCATTGTTACAATTTTTCAATTTCTAATCCAAATTATACTGAGAGGCTTTCAACGGACACTTAATGTTAGACTTTATTTTTAGGAAATTAATAATAATTAGCCCTTGTTTCTCTGTTCTGAATTTAAGTTTTCAATTTTAATTTTAAATAGTGAAATTCCCAGCTCATTGTTTAAAAAATGTAATCGTAATAAAATAAAATTCAATAAACATGTATAAAAGCACAAAAAAGTAAAAAATTGTTTTCTTTTTATAGAAATTAATTTTATAGAATTTACTCGAAAATTACTGTAATTATTTTACAGAAAACTACTGATAAGTTTATCAATGAACATTGCTAGAAAAAAACTTAATAATACTGCATTTACATTTGTGTTTTAATCGTTATACAATTCTCAACAGTCGGATTGTTTGCTATTGTGTCCTTTAAATCCTAGATAACTGTGGGTCACTTTGATGAGAAATTATATAAGTTACAGTAAACTCCCGATTATCCGCGCGGCAACCACGGATAAGCGAATTCCGCGAATAATCCGAAATAAGACGAAAATCAACACAAAAATGCTTTTTAACATGTTTTATTTATATTAAAATGGCAGTACATACATTATAAACAATTATTTTATTTTATTTTTCTTTATTTTCTTACTTTTTAACAAAAAAATTGGTTAATTGTCATTATTTTTTCGTGTCGAAACACGAAAACCCCCCGTACTTGGACGTCGCTAAATGTGCCTCTTTTATTGTTTACCTTATTCTAGATTTTTTTAAAAAATTGTTAATTCCATAATTTATTGTACAGTAAAAAAAATGAAAACAGGAGAGGTCTGCGGATAATCGGAACTTTACTATATATATAAATCTAATATACCAAACTTGAAGCCGATGCTCTTAAAGTTTCGTAAAGCAAAGATTTCAATCAATCATTTGCAATTTTGAATTCAGAAAGTATAGAATATAAGAATAAAAATTAACTTATATTACTATGTATAGAGAGAGATATGTATAGAGAGGATATATATATATATACATAGTTGAGTTGTTTTTGTTTTTTTTTCAAAATGTTTCTCATTGTGAATCACTTCTGAAAATATCATTTTGTGATAGATATCCTCTTCGTAGTTGTACGGAAGAATAATGCAAGTGAAAACGACTGGAATGAACATGAGAATTAAAAATGGCTTCTCTTTCCTAGTCCTTATTTAAATGAAGAAATTCTCTGGTCGAATTTCCAATTCCAGATTGTCAATTAACCAATAAGCGAAGTTGTTTAGAAATGTCACGAAACCATACAAAGTTGACTCCCCTTTTCTGAGTGGACTTCACACCCGGATACCCACACCAAAGCCGATGGAATTCGTCTTACCAAAACACTCCACTTGTGCCGATGTCCATCACGGACCAGCAGCGGCGGCATCTGTGAAGTCGCCTCTGAACATGTTGGTTCGTTCTGGAACGATTCACACAGCACTTGACCAGAAGAAGACTTGCTTCCTAGCACAAGAACAGACGTTTTGAGACTTGGCTCTTTTTGTAAATAAATATTTCAAAAACTGAATACAGTTTGGCACAGCTTCATTTTACTTATTATTATTATTATTATTATTATTATTATTATTATGTAAAAGATTCAAACCTTGAGTTTCCCCAGCAAATTATTATTATTATTATTATTATTTTACTGATGATTAATTGTGTTAATTGTTATTTTTGTTGTTAATAAATGATAATCGAGGAAAATTTATTTAAGTGCAAAATAATAAATTCTGTGCAAAAACATCTTATCAATATTGTTAGCTGCTTATCAATACAGTTATAAGAGACATTCCAAATTAATTTAAACCCTTTAATTAAAGTATTCGTTTGAACTTAGGATTTAATCTGATTTCATTTTCTTTAAGTTTAAAATGCCTTCAAATTACTATTAGGTGATGAACAATGCTGTTAGATTTTCAAAAGACGAGCTTTTATTAGATCACGTTAACAAAAAAATTTGTGTATCATTGTTCATCATTAAACGGTCAAGGCGCTGATCTTAGGCTGTAGGATCTGGGTTCGATCCCCGGTCTTGGTTACGCAGTTTTTTTATTATTATTATTATTATTTTGTTTTTCTCTTCCCTAAACGGATAGCAGAGTTCTTTCAACTTTCAAACGAGTTTCTTTCACAGAGGGTTATGGCGGAAAACAATTAGGTTGAGACTCGCAGGAGTCTCTACTTCCTTTGCTGTCCATCCTCGAATCACTTTAACAAGTGACACCAAAGTAAAACCGCATTTAAGAAAAGTCTCAAGATAAACGGATGTAACTTACTTTTTCATCGTATTCTCTTTTTATTTACATTTCACAGAAGGCCATTCATCCTTTTCCTATACACTTAAGGTGAAATGCAGCAAAAAATTACAACAATTTTATTTTTTATTTACTTCGACAGATTAGTTTCCTGTGTTTTAGAGCAATCTTTCTCAACTCTTAACTTACTAAATAGGCCTACAAGAGATAAAACCGTGTTCTTAACTCGAGACAACAAAGGAAAATGGTTAATCACGTCATCAACCCGTTTTCGATAAAAAAAAAAAAAGTGAAAGATTGGGGAGGATTCAGGGTATGACGTCGCTCGGGTACAAGTTGTTTTTGTATAGAAAAAAGCAAAAAAGAGCGCTTCATTTCCCTACCAGTCCGCGATCATCCAAGCGGTGTCTGCCTATATTCCGACTGGCTTGCAGTTGCTTTCCGATGGCAAAACCGTGGTATTCTTGCAAATTCATCGTAGGGAAAATAAGTTGCTCTTTTTTTTCTTTTTCATTCCCGAAGACGTTATTGGACCGTATGCCTCTGTTGTTCGGACACGGAAGATGGAACACCGCCACTTGTAAAGCAAATAGACTCTTCCTGGTGAACACTCTAGAAAAGAAATACAGGACGAAAAAAAAAGAAGCAAGGAAAAGAAAGAAAGAAATTACCATTATTGTTTATTTTGATTATGTATATATAAAACAATAATTAAAAAAAAAAAAAACTTCAGTTTTGAATCTTTAATGTGTTAACTATTAAAACATATGGGGAAGCTCACATTATCTGAAATAGTACAGAATAATTTTCGAAAGTTCCAAAATTAATTAAGTTATGCAGAAAACAACTTCCTTTACTTCAACTCTTTTGTGTATTTTTAGCCTATATTTCTTAGGAAATAAGTCATAAGAATTTCTATGTCTATCTTGTGTGTTTGCCCCACTCACTCTTTTAATAATTTTTACACCGGTGAAAACTTTTGAAACATGACATGCATATTTATGGACAAAAGAGTTAACGCTTTTATAAAAATTTCCATGCGAGTCCGTCGAGAAATCTGGATGTGAAGATGATAAAAATTGATAAGAAAAATATTAGAAACGAAAGTAATGAATTTCTATTAATCCCAATATCATTTGTGGGGTTTTGATGTTATTAAAATTAGTTATTTCTTTAGGCAACGTAAAATTTCATTGCAGATTTAATTCGTTGTCAGCAAAAGGCAGAAGTGAAGTTGTCTTATTTCAACACACAGAGACTTCTTCTATAATCTTTCAAACATTAAAAAAAAACACAGAAAAACAAAAAGTAAAATTTTTAAAAGTTCTTATTGGAACCTATGTTCCATTTACTTTTTAATCAATATGATCAATAGCAACTTCGTATACATAGTTTTCTTCAATAAATCTATTACAATCCCTTTCAGTTAGAATCGTTGGGATTCTTTGGATATCAGTTTAGATGTGGTTTTCTTATCTTATATTCAATTGTTGCTTCTTTTTTAACTGTTTGTTGATAATCTCCCAGAATGTTTTTGCATAGCGTAGATTTAAACATCGATATAATATGTTTGTTCTGGTTTGTCTGCTTTGCACATTTGTTAACTGTAGGTTTTATACGTCGAGAAAGATATTCGCGCCTATTCATATCTTTTGAAAATATTAAAGTCTAAGTAAATACATGTAAGATGCTGTAATATCACTTCTTACTCTAAGTTGTTTTAGTTATTTTGTATATACGGTGTCCGCCAAAAAAATCTATATACACTAATGGATTAGTTATATTGAAGTGTATATACCTTTTTTTGGCGGACTCAGTACAAAAAATGTATATAAAGATAGAAAATTTAAATTTATTCACTGTATCTGATAAATTCAGGGTTTTATGTGTTATTCTTTTATTGATATTAAGTGAATGTTCCCTAATCACAACACATTATTAATCAAATTGATCATAAAATTGAATTGGTAGAAAATTGCTGTAATTTCAGAGCTGCCGTAATTAGTAGTGAATTTCCGTCCAGTCACCCAATGGCTATTCATTTTGTGGAAGAAAGAAAAGATGAAAAATAAAAATGATAGCGAAATTGGAATGGGAAGTGTTCCACACACCTGAGATAATAAAGCAAAATCACAGTTGAATTGTCGTCTGTGAAACGCTTCGATAAAACGGCCGTGCGCGTTCTTAATTCGGCGATAATGGCAGTCTGTTATAACGTCCCATTGCACGGGTTTATATACAAACGGGACAACATGACAAATGAACGTCGCACGGGACCTCCCTCCCACATCTTCTTGATTAATGGGACTGCCCACTACAGTACAAAGGGACTCCAACACCTCTGGGCATTACCATTGGACAGAAGAGCAGCCGGTTTTATATCGGAGACAGTTTATAATCGAATAATAGAGTGCTGTTACTGATAAAAATTGTCGAAAACGGAAACATTTATGGGCTGGGGGAGGGTGGTTGGATTTACTACGCTTTAATTCCATCAGGTCCCGAATTACGGCAACTTCATTTCGAATCTTCATGTGAATTAAAAAGCAATGCGTTGTTGTTATTTGATATTGTATTTAAATTCATAATACTCAATGTTTGAAGACAGTTTCATTTTTAACAAAAGTTCCTCTAAGAACCCAGAACCTATTTTCATGTTTATCACTTTCAGAACAATAAAACAAATACATACTAATAAACACGGTAGAACTGCATAATGGACCAACACAGTAAATTATTATTTCCTGTTACTTACGTTCTATTGTTGTACTTCTTGAAATAAATATATTTTTTTAATCTTTTGAAGATTACAAATAAAAAAAAAAATACTGAACAAATTGATTTTATCCATATTTTAATGTAGGACAAGATGGACATCATTATTACTAAATAAAGTAGTCCATTTGGTCTATTGGTAAGCAATGGTGAATTTTGTAGTTACATATTAATAAGAATCGTCCGGTTTTCGTTTACCTCATTTCATGGGATGAATTTAGCTAAAATTGTTTTCCGTATCACACTAAGAAAAAAGGTTCAATTTAATTTTGTTAATGCTTACTTCTAATCATTTCAACCTTTGACTCAAACCATTTATTCTATTTCTGTTGGCTTAAAAATTATTGGCACCAATTAAAATCACATTAGCAGAAATCAAATCTAATGCTACTAATGTGTAGATTTCATCTGATAAACTCTGATGCCGATCGATTGTTTAAGGTGTAAGTTCCCACCTGTCGACTCCTTTATTATGGTTTGAGCAATTGGTTATTACCTGCATAATGATGATGATATTCGTGGGTGTGACTGTATATTGACTTTACACCCACATCAGTTGATCTACAAATGGTAGAGCAATAGATATACAGACATGTTTTGAAAGTTTTTGATCACAGTTTTTTCCTAAGAAAAATTATTGATTAGATATTACAGTTTTGTTATTCTAGCAAAAGCGAATTATTATTATTATTATTATTAATTGTAATAATATTTCGCAACTTCTCGAATTTGTAAAATCAGTCGACAAGACTTTAGTTTTGTTTATACTTGTTTTAATTGATTGAAGATAATTTTACTGCATTGTATGTTCTGTATAAAGTTCTGATTAAACTGGTAGTAACACTGATTTCTGTTTTATGTGTATATTAGGGTTTATAACTAAAAGTTTTATATTTTCATTACAGTATTTTTGAAACCATCCTTGTTTCAGATATTATTATTAGTACAATATATATATACGTACCAGCAGTTTAAATGCAAGTATGTATATGTTAATCTTGATATTTATCTTCTGTGCAAATATCTATCATTATCGTTATCATCTGTAAAACAAGATCGAGTTTTTCAAGATCGAGTTTAATTTAAGAAGCATAAGAAAGAATAAACCAAAAATAGTTAGCTTACATTCAGCTAGGCTTTATAATATACCAAATACGGAAATTGGCAGCATGACGAGCTTTACAACAACACATAAAGAAATGTTTTTTTATTACGAAACAGTAGCTGTACAGTATTTAATAGATATTATGAATCTTTACTGATTTGTTTTTATCAAAAGCTTAATGGATAAAAAAAGAAAGCAAAATTAACTGAATGTAGATATTTCGTTTAAATTTTGAAGTAGTGTTATCTGCATGTTCAATTTGCAGCTTTAATCTTTTTTTCTGAGTTGTGTTTGCCCACGGAAAATAAATTGCATTCGTTTACCACAGTTATCTCTCGTTAATTATTATTAATTAATTATGATTTCTTGAGATGTTAAAATTTGCTGTAATTCTTTCATATATTTACTGACAGTATTAAGTTTTTGATGAAATTCTATATCATATTGCCATATCTTAGCTCTATTCTTATGGGAGTGGAAACGATTTCTGGTGCTTTCCAATTCCTGTTGCCATAGCGATGAGTTCTAATGCATTTATTGGTGTCGGAAATTAAGGTGTTCTCTTCCCCGCTACCCCTTCCAATGTCGGTTCCTTCAATTTTCATTAACACATGATTTGACTTCGTCATTCTGCGATCAATTCTCATTCACATTATATGCAGCCCGACTTTTTTTATCACTTCCCCTTCGTACGACCATAACCCACCCCCACTTGGATCAATAGTTGGTCTTTTCACAGCATGTAAAATCTAAATAATCCAGGCAGTAAATGATCTAAGTCAAGATGATATTGTACCAACGTAAAGGGTACGAAATACAGTACAAACTGCATAAATTTTGGCAACAAAAGATTTTGTACATTGTTATTTTTTTCCATTCACTTACTGATGCTGAGAAACTGAATGAGAATTAAAAGAATTTTTACTCGTGTACATACATTTAAGCAACTTAAAATACATACCTATGTTATTTATTATATAACAACAGATTAATAAAATCATATTTTCTTTGTTTCCTTTTGGTATTTGGCTATTACTTTACAAATTGGAGCATAAATTTTAATGAAATAGGCTTATGTAATAAAACAAGAAGGACATGATTGTCACAGCGTATTATGTTATAAACATTATTAAATGTTTATAAACGCATATTAATGCTGCCGTTATTTTTTTATTTTTTTGTCGTATTAAATCAAACTACAAAAGCAGAAATGGATTTCTTTTTGAAATAAAATCGAAAGTCATGGTAATTTCCTGCCTGATTCTACTTTAAATAGATGATATTTTATGTTTTAAGAATTGAAGACCCTAGGGTTGCCGAGCAGTTGTCGTAGCAGCGGGATTCCACTTCTTCCTTATGGTAGAAGATTTAACACTGCATTTCACTTCCTCTGCTTATTTTCCAAATCTATTTCTATTTTTCTTCCTACTGATAACAGCTACCATTTGGCATTTACAGATGTTGCGAAGTGAAATGGGTTCAGCCTCTCCTCGGAGAAGTTCTTCCGTTTAAAATCTAGAAAAATAAATGCATTCTATATAGGCTGGGAGATTCAGTCTTTTTTTGTATCAAACAGCGCAAATATTTTATAAGGTATGGAATGAGTGCCTATCTACCTAGTGCTTATATATATATAAAATATAAATATTTAAAATCTTGAAAATTCTAAATTTGTAGGGTGCTAATTTAACTTAAAAAATTAATTAAATTCAGAAATGAATTTAAGGGCTTGTTATAGCATTTACATTTTACTTAACGTAATAAATAATATTATAATAACAGTAGGTAAGTATTACTAAATAATATTAATTCCGTTAATGTACTTGTTATTTAAAAATAATAATTATTATTTATTTACATAATGTTGTTCGGGTTTCAAGCTTTTATTTATAAAATTTAGTTAATTATATTTGGAAAATTAATTTTAAACGTTGGAAATATCGTAAAAAGTCACCGTATAGACAGACAATGTAATAGATCTCACTTATGCCTATGAGTCTGCAACAGTAAATAATATTATATTCAGTTTATATTAAAATAAAGCTGTTTCTAAATCTGGTTTTTGCTTCCGTCTATGACATGAAACTTAAAAAGAAGCTCCAAAAATTCAATAACTGGCAGATACCTCCATAAAACACATCACTGACAAATGAAGTTGATATTTATGTATTCGTGTTCATTTATTACATATTCAGGTAGAATTAGAAACATTTAGGTCATTTAATAGAAATTTATCCATTTAAAAATCTATTTATGACTTAATAATCAATTGAAATTTTGAAGTAATGCTGCAACGAAAATAATACGTTAAATGCAAGTTTTTTTACAAAAAAAAATTAATATTGTGAAACGTAAAGGTTTTTGATAGCTGTTAGAAATAGAAACAGTTCCAATAACGTTGTTACATCTGTTCTTTAATTAAAAATAAATTATTTTTGGCGTAAATGTAAAATTAGACTTTATTTACCGATTTATATTTACAGAAAACCTTAATTTCCATTTTTGACCCTTATGAATCTTTCTGACTGTAGCATTATTCTGATCTCCTTTTGAAATCCTTTCCGTGCCTCAGTGTTTGTGGAATCGATGTGGGTTTTTCGCTGTGACCACCTTCCGCCTGACCGCCCGTATCAACGGCTTTCCAGTTCAATTGGGTATCGGGCTTTTCTCACGGCGGCGCTCGGAGGCCTTCTCGTTTTTCCACGTTGTTGGTCCAAGGCAATAGGCTGTGGCCTACCATTGGGGTCGCATCGTTTGGTTTGCGATTTGGGAGGAGTAAAATGCGGGGGCGGACAGGCGATAGGGGAGATTGATGTCAATTGCTGAGCTTGAAACGCGATAATAATTAATGCACATTTAGAACAGCGATTAGGTCAAGATATTCACTAACATCTTCAAAAGATCTAACCGACAGACCTTCTTTTATTTAACCAATCATTTTAAGAACAAAAATTGGATTTGCAGAAAAGTTTCATAATTCATATTACGTGGCCATCAAAATTGTGGCCTAAGAATGTTGATGTACGTATATTTTGAAACAAATGCTGTAATACAATGGCTATCACTTAAATGAGTAATTATTGTTATTATTTTACTTTACTCATTTTTAACAAATGAAAATTAAAACAAGAAAGACACTTTTTTAAATCATATTATTTATAATAATATCATATTCTTATTTTTAATGTCCAGGGTTTCACAGAAGTGATTTGATCGCCACAATGATCGTTTTGATAAATAAAAAAAAAGAGCAGTCTGATTATTTATTAATGCAACTGTCTGCAATATCTCTCTCGTTGAGTTCACATTATTAGTTTCCTTTTATTTTTTTATTTTTTTAAGATTAATTTAATCTTTTATCATCAATTTTTAATAAACTTTTGAAATGAGTTTATTGAGCAGCAAGAACTCACATTCTATTAGCACAAATGGAAGTTGAAGACGTCAATAAATTAAGCTGAAATTTAGAAGAAACTTCACAAGCACATTTGATTGCTTCTACAATAATTTCTTATGTTCGTTAGTAAGAGTTATTTTATTAAAATGGATGTTTGATGTTCTACCGTGAATAACTAACGGTATTTTTATGTATAGTTACTTGTAAAATGAACTTCTCGAATGGAAACACTCAATTTTTAATTTACGTTTTTTAACGTTTATCGACTTTATGGTTTTAATTTCTATATTAACAATTAATTTAAAGGTTAAATATTACTTTCTTTTTTTTTAATAAAGTTAATGACTATTTGAGAAGTAGGCTTACATTATATTTCATAAAGTATTTCAATAATATTTTATATATATACATATACATGTATTCACAGTTTATTTTGATTATTTTGGTATGTGTATATTTTAATATACAAATAAATCCTATCAACAGGTGTTACGAATTAAAATACAAAACAGCATTTAAATAATACATAATAAATCAAATCGAAAAAAAAAATGGAATAGAGATAAAAAAAACTGCAGAAAATATATATTAACAAATTTAAATATTAAGTGAAATCAAAACATATATAGCCTAATTTCAGGAAGTAATTTGAGCTATCTATATTTTTTTCGTTGGTGATAAGAATAATAAATTAATTTCTATTTAATGAGCCTGATCTGGTTGGAAATTGTCTAATTTAAATCCTTACTTTTTAGTATTGTTAAAACAAAATCTCTGCCCAATAAAAAAAAAAAAAGAATAAAATTATTTAAATGAAAATCATAATTGAAGTTAAATGAATTGCTGCATAGTTTAAAAAAAATCAATTTAAAGTTTTTTAAAAAATTAATGTCCAGTATAGCTTGAAACATTTTTTTTCTTTACTAATGGCCGGAGACTTACTTACGATTGAAATAAAGTCGTTTCTGCGTTAAAGAGCCTTTAGAAAAATTATTACGTGTTCCTTAGTGTATATTTTATTGTCTTTTGTAACTCCCTTGAATGATTGATCTAAGCTGTTAAAACCATGGGTTTGTGGTTCACTGAATCCTTTTTTAACGCTGCTAGTTTTAAAAATATGAATTATAATTGTCCAAAATTGCTTTTATTGATATTCTGTTCACCAATTTTTTTTTTTTAGTCTTGAATTTAATCTTTCATGTAGTAAAAGAAAAAAAACCCTAATAACTGTAATAATAAATTCAGGAAGAACCCGTATTAAAAATAACAGTGCTTAGTCAATATTGCTTCGAACGATTAGTCTTATCGACTAGTTTAAACGTTGTTATAAATGAGTCTCACGAAATGCGTTACCAGTTGCAGTTATTAATAGCGTTTCCTCCTGCAATTCTTTTTTCTTTCTTTTCCTTTTCATTCGTATCTTCTTATACTCTGCAAGTATCGAAGTAATTTGTCTTTAATTCCACTTCCCCAAGAACAAGATAGAAAAGATTTAGTAAAATAAAAACCAATCGAGTCATTTCTTCTCAATGGGATCTTTTCAGATCGGATTTTATTCATCTGTTAATCAATTCTTAATTCAGAGAATTTTACAATTTATGTTGATTTTTTTACGTAAAATACTTATTGTGCGACTTATTTTCTTAACGAAGAAATAAAATTGACTTTATTATTATGATTATTTACAACCTTGGAAAGAAATATTATTAAAATAATGATAAGCTTTTCGAAGAAAAAAAGTAGGTTTATTTTTTTCAATACTTAATAATTAACTTTTACAGCTTTAATTTGGGTTGTTAAAGTTTTTTATAGCTTGGTTTTAAATAGTTAAGGGACCGCTTATGCGTTACGAATTTTTTAATCTATTATTAACTTGTATTTAAAATTTAATAATTTTTTTTTAGAAACAACGAAACTCTTCAATATCAGCAAACTTTCAAACTGAGCCGAAAAATATCAAAAAGCGTAGCTTGAAAAAATTTCGTTAGGTTTTTACATTAAATGAAACACCTGTATTGACATCTTTAGGCTGCTTTTTTTGTTTATACTCGAATTGGATCAACACTGCTTAAATTGCAATTATTGACATTATTATTCTTTTAATACTAGAAATACTTCTTATAGTGCATTTCTTCTATTCAAATAACAAGTTATTAAATATTTCACAGGATTTAATGTCTTAAATATAATTGAAAGCAAATTAAACCATAATTCCAATCCTAAATATCACGACAAAAGTAAGAAATGGTTTTTAAGACATTTGGGAATGGCTCTTGAGTTCAGTCTTTGTTTTTCATTGTTCAGAAACGTTCCAGATTGTAACATGGCCTATGTTGTCTTGATTAGGCTTAATCACGTTCCCTTCACACAATCGTGTTTGCCAATATTTCACCTTCAAAAAATTCGATGGGATTCTGATAAACTTTGCGGTATTGAGGTTAGTCGGATTCGATTTCCTCCTTGTTCTTAGCGCCCTCCTTTTCCAGTAACAAAATAATCAACTGCATCCACTTTACAAGTTCACTACTTGAGGATGTACTTACCAGAATCAACACAGCAACCACACACGAGTGTTCTCAATTTACTTAAGTTTTTTAGCTTAGACATAGTTACTGTTGAGTGAATTTTAAAGAATGTTAATCTAAACTGTTGCTGGGTTTTTTAGCAACGTAGGCTTACATTGTTTGCTAAAACGTATCAAATCAGAAACTTTTCCCAGAATTGATTTCAATGAAACTTGGAAAATCTGCAAAGTTATTTAGGATTATCGGATGAAAATAATGATTCCTCAGCCTTCGTTTAACCCTTTTCGCCAACAGTAACTCATCAGTTATTAGATTGATTTTGATGAAATTTGATTCTTTATAAAGTAGGTAGTAATGAATTTTGATTTGAGTTAAGCAAGCAATATTTAAAAAAAAAAATAACTTCCCAAAATTATTCATATAACAAAAATATAATATTATTATATATCAGGTAGATAAGATTTTTTGATGTTATAAAAATGGCTTCATAAATTAATACCTATGTAGTTTAGAATATAAGCTTATATTCTAATTACTGGTGTTTACATATATAAACTTTCATAAAAGATGAGACTATTCTAAGTCCATTAATAAAGAAAAATAAATATTATAAATATAATTATTTTTTATTTATTCATTTTATTATATTAATTTGGTTAACCCCTTCTTATTTTATTTTTTAGCATTTAATAATATTACTCTTGTAGTCTAACTCTTAATATTGATAAGTTGATGATTTAAAATTAAATGATTGAAGTTCGCTTATTTAAGACTTGATAATCATTACATAAACGTTTTACCGTAAAAAAAATACTGTTATCAAAAATTTAGAAACTTTGTTTTTTAGACCATACATTTTATTCAACAAATAGTTTTCACTTCCTTTCGTAAAAAAACCAACGTATCTGAAAAAAAATATTGAAAATTTCAGGAATTTAAGACATTACATGTTTTTAATAATCTGTGTTTAAATCTACGGTAAAGTTTAATTTTAATCTTCGACGACGTTTGAAAGGTTTTGTCGAAATAGATTTCAAAATCTGCATTGCTTGACTTCTGTATTCTTGGTTTGCTCTGCGATTTTTAACTTCAATGATAAAAACACTTCTTATTTGTTACTTTCTAAAACATTATACAGCCTGAAAAGATTCTTATAACTTTCTGTTTTTGAAAATTATCTACTTAGTGTAGAATTATAAGTATAATTTGTGTTTAAAAATCCTCTTCGACCAATCAATAAATAAAAATAAAATAAAAAAGTATGTCATGGAAATTTTAATAAAATATTAAAATGTTTTATATTAAATAATATTAAAATATTATTTTATTTTTCGCTGTTTTTAATAGAAACTTGTAAGAATCATTTCCGTTTTTTATATATATATATATATTCAGAAACAAATATTTTAACATATATTGCATTGTTAATTTTGAAATTAATGGTGCAGCTTATTGAAGTAACAGAACAAAATTACAGTTATATCTCATGTTATTTATCTGCTTAAGTCTGTAAAGAAAGCCTTAAATATACAGAAGAAAATGAAAAACAAAATTTAGAATGAGAAGTATTTTCTTTTATCTGGCAACATTCTTAAGTAAATGTTTTAATTTACAGTCAATTCCTCAACTTACAATTGCAAATTATACAGACTGATATTAAGAGTTATTTTATAAGTCAATCAATAATTAATTGCTGTAAATAGTTTACGTATAAAAAAGCAATATTTTATATATCAGAAATATTTTGAATATCAGAATCTTGAAAATAAGTTAATAATAAAAGAAGAAACAAATAAAAAAAAAATTGTTCTAAAGCATAAAATTAAGGGCGATCCATTAAAACCTAAACTTCAACTAAGATGCGTTGGAGGGTGATTCTCCGCACAACGACAGCCGACTGTCCACCGGAAAAAGGTGAAGTTTGTGAATTTTTTCCTGGACAACTACGGACTTAATCGACTTGAAATTTGGATATGCTTTAGTTTAGAGTGTCTGCTATACAATGAATGTTTTTTTTATTTTCATTTCTGCCTATCCTGAAACATGCGAACACAGTCGACTGTTTCCGGAAACTGTTATAGATACGGTCTAATACAAATATAGATTGTACAGTAGACACTTTAAACTAAAGCATATCCAAATTTCAAGTCGATCGGGTCAGTAGTTGTCGAGCAAAAAATTCCGAAACTTGAGGAAACAAACAGTCGACACTGTTCGCATTTTTCCGGATATGCAGAAATAAATACCCTATTCCTACGGTGTTTGGTCCTCTGAATACGATGGTGAAGTCCGTTTGCCGATTCGTTCGGGAGTTGTTGGAGGGGGGGGGGGACAGGCACGGACGGACGGACTTACAGGACAAACGCAATAGCTCCCAAATGGGTCGCTAAAAATACTCTTTATTGATATTTAATACAATTTACAAGTTTTTAGAATTCATGTTCGTTGACAATGAATTAACATGATAATGAATTTAAATTATCAGCCTTTATAGATATTTAGAATGGCTGCACTTCGTAACAGCGTACAAATGAACATGCAGATTATTTACGGTCTGTAATTCCGTTGTCAAGAATAGCAGATTATTGCTCACCCTTTAAGCTATTCCGCAATTAATTATATAAAAAGAATTATTAAGTTTAGAAAAGAACTATTGGAGCAATGTTTGCATCATTAACTGAAAATTATGAAGTAACATTGCGGTCAATAATAAAGATAATAAAAAAGCAAATTAAAGATCGGTGGAATTTTTTAATTTTTTTTAAACAAATTTTTGTCAAAATCATACAATTTTAATTAGTCTACATAGTTAGTTTATTATTTTGTATATTAACAATCAAAAATTTTTGTAAATCAAAAATAAGAAAAAGTATATTATAGCAAAGTAGTAATAAATCTACATGTTCAATTGTGCCGCGAAATATGTATTCGTTGTTTATGTTATTTCATTGTTAGCTTGTGAATAATTGTAAATTATATTAAATACATTGAAATTCTTACTTTTTCTTTGCTTTTTATTTCAATTAAGTTTTTACTTAGTGACTTTTAATTATTAATAAGTTCTATGTATTAGTTCGATATTATTTTTTTTTTAAATAAAATTATATTTTAAATAAGTAGCCTATATTTGATAAAAATATATATTATTAAACTGACAAAAATATTTTTCCTAACACTGAAGGCAAGTTCTAATAATCAATCATTTCTTCAAAATTGTTTCTTAACATAGACAATTTAATTATTACTCCAAGTCAAAATGTAGACCAAGGTCTAAAAAAAACCTCTACATTTTAGGACATGACGATCTTCGAAGTGGTTGGACAGTGACTGTTCTGTCTCTAGAATAAAATCATGGGAAGAACGGAGTTGTTGTTGGTCCACGCAGGGCGCCAATCACAGTGGTTCCTAATTAGCCTCCAATTTATTGACAACACTTGATGCGACACCTCCTGGGTCTCTAATGACCTAATAAAAAGAAGGGAACGAAAAGCTGTTACGTTGATTTTCATAAAATAGCAGCTCATCCAAGAAAAGCTTCTTTTTCTGTTTGGTGGGTTTGTCAACTCTTTCTTAAATATCAACATAGAAAAAATGTTTGGGCCTAACTTTTATTTAATATAATTTTATTCATTCTTATTATATCCTGCGAGGTACAGCTAAGACCTGTCTGCTGAGTACAATATAAAAGTATGAAATATAATAGGCCTACATGAATAACAAATAATAAAAGTAACAGAAATGAATGTTACATACAAAATTGAAAATGCTATGTTAATACATAAAATCAACATTAGAAAATAAAATAAAATTACTTATTACTGATTACATTGAATTTTATAATTTATATCGTTAAAAATTTATAACATAATAATTTTTTAAAGCAAATTTTTACGTGTGTAGATAATTAGTGTGACGGTTTAGAAAAGGTCAACACACTTGAATAAATATTTAAAAACTACATTTAAACAAATTTGTATGTTGTAAAAACAAAAACAAAAAAAAGTTTCTTCAAATAAATAAGAATAAAGAAAATTCAATAAAAAAATATCTAAAAATTAAATATGCACACATACATAAATATATAGAAATAATATAATATAAGCATGTATTTGTACTATATGCATACATACACACTACATTTATAAACATGTTATTTCTAAGTTTCAAAAATAAAACAGGATATTTTTGCCAGATTCTGCTTTATATCTATGTTTTTATCTTAATTTCAATTTAGTTAACATAATTAAAAAATGTAATTAAGATACATTTTTCATTTTAATTACGTAGATATTAAAATTTACAAGATAAATTAGCAAATTAAACTAACTGCTTTTAGTAAATGACTTTGTTGCCATTTTATACTATATTTATAAAAAAACTTAAATCTTCAAAACAAAAATGAACACTTTTGTATTTGTTATTTCATTGCAGAATAAGTTGACTACATGAAGATATTTGAAATTATTATTAATAATGATTAAAAGATCTTTCTGAAATAAGGCACCCTTTGATATAATATTAATTATTTGCTACTGTATGTCAGCGTGATATATAGTAATTATTTGTAACTATTTATAAAATTGTTGAAATAAGATAAGAAAGCTACTTTATTTGGCGTAAGTAGAGAACACTTCTAGACTCGAACAATTTCAATTCTTGTTTCTGTTATACAATGTTAAAATAATTCATTTTTCATCCAATCGCTCATTAAACACAATAAGACTGTTAAGTCATTGATTTGTTAGGATTTACATTTTTCGTTTGAAAACTGCACTAAATTGCCTTCGATTATCTAAAGGGATCGTATATCTTAATATTAACAAAATCCTGAATGCATTGTTAAACAGATAATAACACACTCAACTTTTTACACTGAAACAAAAACATATTAAGATATTCTTACAGTATAAGCAGCTCGATATTGGTTCATGTGGAAGACTGTAAAATGTTTGTTGAAACTCACGGCAAACCCATAGATTCAAAATGTATTTAAAATAAAGGCTCAGTTCAAGTCTATTATAAAACCAAGAAAAGACACATTCTTTTTCATATTTCTTAACCAGGTGGATATTATAAACATACGTAGATACCTAGTTAACAGCAATTGAAACAGCATCTATTACCAATAAATAAAGGTGTTTCATTGTAGACATGAAATTGTTTCTCACTTCGGCAATTTTATATTAATAATTGCTTGAATTATTTTATTAAAACAAACATATCTTGCCTATATTTTCCAAAACTGTTAATCGTTTTTGGTTTGTTTTATCCCTTAAAAAATTCTCTTCGTCATGAATCATTCCCGAAAATGACCCGGCAGGAACCACACCCGAGTTTGCGGGAACCACCTAAGTTACGGTCCTAATTGCAAAATATCAAATACATAAAAAAAAAAGGTCATATAAACATAGAGGGTAATGTGTGTAGGCAGAACTTTCCCGCCATTCACCTGGTTTAAGTGAAATTAATCTAAATGAATATAAAGACATCTCTGAAATGTGATTGATTGTAGGCTACATCAGTTTGGAATTTCCTATTTGCCGCAATAGATAGCTGAAACAATTGCAATTTGGTATATTACATTTAAGATTTTCTATATATTTTTTTATGTTAGTTTGATAATAATTTAGGCCTGCTACAAACGTTCTGCGGCACATGTGAACTTCCGTAGATACTTTAAAAGGACTTATTACTAATTTAGTTAATTTTAATCTAAAAATTTAGAAAGTTAATACAATTTTATTGTGTTTTTCTTCACATAAATGTGGGTTTCAGGAGAGTTGGAAGACGCAATTTTACATGATCTTCTGATCTCTGATAACTGTACATATTTCACTTGAAAATACATAAACAAATGTCAGGATTTTATCTATTAGTCTGTTAAAAATACCTTAGAAATATTCTTAACTCAAAAAAAAAGTTAATATTCTTTTGCTGACTTTATATTTATTATTAGCTAAGTATTATCAAACACTGATTAAAAACACTAAAACTGATTTGTTTCAGGTACCCGTTAAAACGATATCTATCTTCAGAATAAAAACACCAAGGAAATAAACAACTAACAGGTTTCAAATTGCTTTTGGAAACTGTTAACTATTTATTTTCTTTGTGTTTTTATTCCGAAGATAGATACCGATTTAATGGGTATCTGAAACATGTCAATACTTTATTTTTAATTTTTTCATGTTTAAAGAGTACATTATTGATCTTCATTATTTGTTTGTATTCTTAGCGGCACGTTAAATTGTATTAATTATATTTTTTACATTTATTATAAATTTTAAATATAATAATAATGATATAATAAAAGCCTTTTTTGACAGATTTAAATTACTTAAAAATTGAAATATTATAAAATTAATACAGAAACAGAGTTTAAATTTAAATCTTTGAATAAAATATGAAGTCAAAAACACACAAATAAAACAAGAGGATTAATTTAACAGAATAATTTCTTTTATATAGTAATTATTAAGGATAAATATTTTAGTTTAAGAAAAATAAAGCAGTTCTCAATTCATGGAAAAATGTTTGGCTGAAATTTAATGTGAATAAAACTTGTTTTTCCAATAATTATAACTTATTAATAATTTCATAAACAGAATCTCCACATCAAGGCTTTTACACTTTTGATGTATTGATGTGCTGACAATTAGCAAATGATTTAAAAAAAAATATAAAAATAGCATTGTATTATTTGTGCAATAAATAGTCTTTATTATTTAATCCGCAGCAGCTTTGAGTAATTCAGGTAGCATTGTGAAAATAACAATATTATCTTTAGAATAATGTAATACAAACTGGTTAGCTGTAAAAAAGAAACATGTTTATTGAATTTTATCAAAGAAACTGTCACATTTCAATGAGTGATTTTTCAATTAAATGGGAAAACATAATTGAAAATAAAAATAACAAAAAAAAAAAACTTTTTTTTTTTTTTTTCTAAACTTTACAAACATTTTATGACTTTCCATTCATGAAACAATAATGATGTTTCAAAAGGGTTTTTTTGATTTCAATAGCATTTGAATAGTATTTACTGTGGCACATATGTCTGTAAGAAACAGAATGGCATCGAATAAATTCCATTTAAAATAAAAACATTACATTTTAAAAAGAATCACAATACAGTCATTGTGAACAATGGATTATACAATCGCAGTTTATAAATCAGTTTTACTTTTTCTATATTATTATATATAGTAATCATTTAAAATAAAGTGAAATTGATATTAAAGTGCCAACGTAGCAAAAACATCGGCAGGAAAAATAAACAACCCAGCTGTGAAGAGATCTAGGTATGCCTATTATTAAGGAGGGGAGGTAAGCAATATTTTTAAACTTTTTAAAAAAGATTATAATTGAATAAATAAAATAATTTTGTACCTCAGATCTCTTCATATTAACTTTGCAAAGGCCTCTTAACTGAATATTGAATTGCTATTAAAAAATTGGATTGACTTATTTTTCTTACAAAGCTATTCTTTTTTTATCGCAAATCACTTCACATTATTTTTAATATAACTAGATTTGAATCAAGCTTATATTATACTAAAGGAATGAAAATATTATTTCAAAATTTAATGTTTGGCGAAGTTTTAATAACGAAAAATCAAGAGAAATTCATCATTCTACCTGATCTGAAATCCTGATGAAAGACCCCACTAGGCGAATGAAGAACATCGAAGTGCCTCAACGGAACAGTTGTATTCAACCCTAGAAGATACTGAAACGTCTTGGAACATCATGGAATCAGCGCATCATTTAAAAATATATAAATAATATTTCAGAAAGCATACAACATAAATTTAAAAAAATAAAAATTAAGGATTACAAAAATCCTTAAAATAATTTGCAAGCTTAGTTTTTTCTGCATACTTTAATAAAACTATTGAAAATATTTTCTTTATAAGCAATCTGAAAATTATAACTTTAACTTAACTTTAACTTTAAATTAAATTAATTTAAAATTTTAACTTTAAATTAACAATAAATTAACTATAAGCTCTCAAAAATAACAATATATCAATTCGAATGATTTCATATTTAAGATATCGTATAATAAAATTGGACATTTTTAAGAAACGGTTTTCTTATTGGAATAATAGCCTTGAATAATAATAGGAAAAAAAATAGTACATTAACATAAAGTCAAAAAGAAGCTACAATCAGTTATTTTTTGAAATTGTTGAAACTGTTGGATGGTTGATATTTTAATGTATAATTTTTAAAGGTAAGTAAAAAAATAATAATAATAATTATTAATAAATAACTTAACATATCGTAAATATTATTTTATTTTTCCTTTTTGTAACATTCAAACAGTAGTACAGTAAACGTAATGTAAATGTATTTTTTAAATGTTACTTAACTAAATAATTTTTAAATTATAAATAAAAAAATGATTGTTATTATTTCATTAAATTTAAAATATTTTATCTTTATTATTAACTTCAGAATAGACAGTTTATATAGTATGAAATTTTATATATAATTTTAAGTACTATTAGAAATACCAATAAATCTGTTCATCCTTAGATAAATATATATGTTATTCAAAAAGTTCTTCAAATTATTCATTTACCTTTTCCTTCTAAACTCTTGACGAATGAACAGAATTTATACAGAATCTTATTTTTACTTCTAGTTAAGTCCTTGGTAAATTAGGAGGAGACAATGTTGCAGATTTGGTGCTGATCTAAGGTAGGAATTTTCTATAAATTTTAAGATATCTTATTATACATTTAGAAATACTAATGTAAAGGTTTTCTTAATTGTTTAATTACTGGTTTTTTTTTTTTTTTTTCGGAAACTGTACTTAGGACTTTTAAACAGTAAATTTAGTTGAAGATTTAAAATGTGGTCAGTGTAAATGGAAATGAAGGCGCCTATTTCTATTATCTTTCTATTAGTGACAACAGAGTAAATGGTTGATTGTTAATATTAAGAAACACCATTGTTGAAACACGTGCTATGTCGTAATTTCATTGTTGAATTTGATTTTCCATTTTTAAACAATGACTTTCATTTTAGATTTTCAACAATGAAGTTAATGCATTATGTATTTATTTATTTAATATATTTGATGTATTTATTTATTTATAATACAATTTTCAGTGTATGAGAGTTTAATGGATTTTTTTTCTTTGTTTTTGTTGAAATAGAAAAATGCAGAAAGTGAGAAGCCTTTTTTATTTTTATTAGTTTCAATAAGAATTAAGTTTTGATAAACTAATGTAAACTTGGCAGAAAATAGATCAGAAATAAAATGAATTCATAAATAGTGAATTTACTTTGAAAAATATTTTATTAGTTTTTTGTAAAAAGAAAATCAAAATTAATTTTATGTCGTTAAACTATTAAAAATACTAATATTGAACTGCGTATCTAAATTCTTAATACATCAAAAATAAAAATAAAAGCACCTGTAAACAGAAATACTTAGCAATTTCGTCATTGTTATTTACGATGCAATTATTTATTAAATTTCAATTTCTATTCCAAATCTAATTTACGCTTTTAGCAAAAAAAAAAAAAAAATGATAGAAAATTTCGCGCATTTTTCTTTCTTTGTTGATGTTTCTTTGATGTCGCAATTAAAAATTTATGCTTCAGTCATCAGATCCAGAAGAAAAATATTAAAATGGAAAAGTAGGCCTACGGTACGTTCAAAAGTACTAAAACTATTTAGTCAAAACTCTAAAATCCTAATACAATACTTAATTGAGCGCAGAAATAAATTATAATTTATTTTACGTGTATGTTGAATTGAAAATTTTGCTGAATTGGAATAGTAATACACTTCTCATAGCATAGAATCCTGTAATTTTTCAAACTAACGCTTTTTCTTTGTTGTAGACTTTAAAAGACGCAACAATCCATGATAGAGATGACAAGTGAAAGTATATAGTAGTCTAACTGTAAATAAAGAAAACTTGTTACAAAAGGTGAATTGGCTTCTTTGTGGACGCACATTTCAATGGGAATGCATCCAAGCTCAACCTCTGACATCAACGAAAACAGCTCAATTTAGCTACATTAATTTCGAAAGCATTGTTTACTATTTCTTGATCATCTGCCACAGATTTATTTTGCAGGTTTTACAAAGCTTTCCCGCGTTTCTGATTTATTTGCTGTATATTTTCAGCAACTTTTATTTTAATAACTATTACCACGTCTGGCTGGTGTACCAGGGTATTTAATAATATTTACTCCAGTTGATTTGTTTATGGTTTTTAACTATTTAGGTTTTGTTTTGTTTTTTTCAGAAAGATACTAAAAGCTATAAAAATTACATATAAATGACTTCAGTAATTTCTAGCTTACTGTTTTCTATTAGAAGTATGAAATGATAAAAATATAAATCTTTAAAGAAAACCAAAATATCCAATTAGTAATTTAAATCATAAAACGACTTGTTATAACATTTTTAATGTGTTCGCCTGCTTAAAATTCTTTTAAGATTAATTTAATCTATACCCCTTTTATTGTTAGAGATATTCTGTAACGTTTTTGAAGATGGATAATAATTCATATTAAAGAATAATTTTAAGAAATTTAAAGTGGTATTGATTTAGCAGATAAATAAAATGAAAGATATGAAGCCTTCATTCCGAAAACATGAGAATGGTATAAAAACTTGCCGTTTTCACAGAATAATTGTCATTATATTAAGACAAAATTAATACAAATTCAAGTTCATTTAAGTTTTTTTGTGTAGGACCACAAAGATTTATATACGTCTGATTTAGAATGAACCGTTCAAACAGTGCCAATGCATCGTGATAGTTACAGCTGACGAAAATCTCACAAATAAAAACTTTTATAATTATTCTAATTTATAAAAAATCATAAAATTTGTATAATTTATAACTAAAGAATCTTAGATATCATTTACAGTTTATTTCAGCCTGATTTATAAGTCCATTCATAAAAATAATATTTAGAATATTATTATCATTACTACGATATTTATAAGCCAAGTTTGGAAAAACGAAATTAGCTTTTGATGTAAATGAAAACAGACCTTTATTAAAAATAATTATCAATTTCAGAAAATAATTTTAATCTTAAATTAGTTTTTATTTTTATTTTTTTAAGAAAAGTTACCCCAGGACGTATTTATGTTTAATTATTTATTTTTTTAAGAGAAACATATAAAAAAAATATTAATGGTTATAACAAAAGGGATGAAGACAACAAAAAAAAAAAGAGGTGGTATGTAATTGGAGGACAGGTTTTTATAATTCTTGTTGTTGGAATTGAGAGAAATCGAAGGATAAGTGGGTGGAAATAACCTTGTAGCAAAAGTGACCCCTCTTATTATTTAGGCTGTTCGATTCTGTTTTTGCACCAGAGATAGTGAGGATGAAGGCGCGTAAATATAGGTGTGACTCCCTGATACCATTGTTGTACGTAAACGTCGCCGATTCTTCGCCAATTTGGCGAATCACAGAGGAAGTGTGTTGCAGGCTGTGTTCGTTCTTTTGAGTTTTTCTTTCATTAATGAGAAGGTTTGGTTTGTTCGGGGAGTGGCCAGTGGGTTCCCCAGGCCCCCGAGGAATGTGGCTTGCATGCAAGGATGTGGAGTAGGAGAGGAGTGGGCGGATTGGGGAGATTCTCTTCCATCCCTTGTTTTTTTCCCTGACGGTGCATCTTTGACAGGCTGTTATGAAGCCTTCTCCCGTACAGTGCAGAGAAGGAAGGATAACGAAAGAGAGGAGGATGACAAGAAAAGCAGCCAACTTCCCGGACGTTAGGGGAAGGAATGAAAGAAAATGATATATTAGATATTGAATTATTCCTTAAAGCATAGGGCTTTTCTTTTCCAATTCACGCATTATGAAATAAGTTCCCTCAGGATTTGCCTGAATTAATTAGTAATCAATAATTTTTAGGATAATTTGGCGAAATCATTTCATTTGCCATGTTAGAAGTTTAAATAGAACTTATAATATAAAACAAATACAGTAAAACCCCGATTATCCGAGCCCCGATTATCCGAGTTTCCGCTTTAACCGAGCTAACAAATATTTCTAGGATCTTTTTTTCGCAAATTAATCTTCGTTCGTCTAGTCACATGACCTCCTACTTGGAATCGGGGAATGGTTTCGACACCAACAATCCTGGGTTATCCTTAAAAAAATTCCGAAACATTGCTGCAGGAAAACACCAAAGTAGCGTAAAACAAAAAACAATTAAGGACTTTTTTTAAGTAAAAGAACTCTTTCAATATGAATTGTATGTGGTGTATCTGTACAACTTTTGTATTTGTTAAAATATACATTTAAACCTACACGATTTATTTTATTTACAATTTTCGGTTTAACCGAGTTTTTCGGTTATGCGAATTAGTCTTGGTCCACATTAACTCGGATAATCGGGACTCTACTGTATACAAATATAAAGAGTCAAGGAAAATGAAAACTATACAAGATATTTTGTTCTAAAAATTAAAGTCGACATATTTTATTAGAAGATTGTAACTGAAACAAACAGTTAGTTTTTTTATTATTATTATTATTTTATTATTTAATAATGACAGATTCTAGATCCTACGAAAAGAAACAACATAGAACTAATTCTCTCGTTAGCAAATTTCATTCAACTTCATTTATCAAAATTTCATTATTAATTTTGATCTCGTTTAAGTTGCATCGATAAAGAATTATTTCGATGTTGGAGAAAAGTGTCTCCAATTGTATTTACGGATTCTATTTAAGAATATACTTCGAATAATGGATATAAAGAAAAAGAAGATGATACTAATAAATTAATTTCCAACGAGAAAAGAATATTACTCTGCTGTTTCGTATTTAGGACAGACCGAGAATCCTCGAATCGTAGATCTGGAGTTCTATATTTACGTATTGTTATATCTGGTAATTATTCAGCATTAGATACTGCATTAATTACCTCTTCTTAAAGTGATTTCTTGATATAATATTCAAAAATATCAATTATTTGATAATGCAATGGTATTTTTTTTTTAGACATGAACCGATACTTCCTATAAAAACTAAAGAAATTTGAATCAGTTAGATCTAAAGTCAAATAAACAACTTATTAATTTAAATAACAACTTTTCATCTTATTTAAAAATAAAAAAAACTATTAACTACATGTTATTATAGAATGAATGTAAAATAGACAGAATTCGAGTCCAAATTTTAAAAATTTAGACCAAAATAATTGAATTGATTTTAAAAAATCTGGCCAATTTTAGGAAGAAGAAAAAAAATACAAAAAACAGAACCGAATTTAATGGATATAATAATTTTAGAATTCTAACTTTCCTCAGAAAGATGAGATAAAAATTTACAGTTTTAACAGAGTGCAATAATTTTTTATCCTTAAGAACTTTTTTTTTTTCAGATTGAAAAATGAGAAATGAGATTGTAACGAAAAATAGAGCAATCTCATAGAATATTCCATTAACAAAAAATCATGTAAATCAAGAAAAACACCACAACTGGATAGCAAATATGCCTTCGCACACTAAGCCAACATCAATGGGAATCCTGAACAGCTGTTTCATCCTTATTAGGAATCATCAGCAGAATTTACCCTCAATAATTTCCGCGAAATCATTTCATTTATCCATGTTAGAAGTTTACATAGAACTCATACTATAAAAGAAATATACAAATATAAAGAGTCAAGGAAAATAAAAACTAAATAGAATATTTAATTTCTAAAAATAAAGCTGACATATTTTTATTAGAGGATTATCGAAAAAATGCAATTTGTTCTTTATTTTTTTCAAGAAAATGAAGATGAAAAGAAACCAATTTGAATCTTAAACCTAAGTAGAAATGCAGATTTGTCAGTCGATTTTTACATAAATTAAGTAGAAAAAAAAAACAGTATAGTTTTAATATTAATAATAATAGTGTTATAAAGTAAAGACGATTATTCCATCGGTATTATTACACATAAACCTATTTTTAGCTACAAAAAGCTTTATTTGTAAAATATCGTCAATTTTACAAATAGGGAGCACAATTTTGTGTCAAAGTGGAGCAATATATACATATTTTATATATATTATATTTTTTATTATTTCTTTCCCATTTGTGAACTAAAAATATCATTGACAGATTTTACACACTCGTGCTTTTGTTCGTCCGTTCCCACCATAAATGACAATTCCAATGTACGGATTTCGTTATTTATTTTTAATAATTTCACAAAGATTGAGGGACCAGATCAAGCAATTTGTAGAGCTTCACTATAACTGTTTTATTAGGAACAATTTAAAAGAAATTTATATATACATACAGCAATGGAAGCGAGGAGTGGGACACTTGGAAAAGGGCTGAAAGAATAGGTGTTTTGGTTGAGAATGCAGCCATTTTTTTTTTGATTGGAAGATCTCGGGTCATGGAGCGGTATTTTGATCACACATCAAAAAAGCCTAGCTATGTCACTGTATTTACAATAAACATTTTCCAAGTAGGAAAGGATTTACAAGTAGGCTTTATAGTAAGAAACCATTGGAAAAATAATCTATTAAATTTTAATCAATTACTGAATACAATTTTAGCCTAATTAAAATAGAATATCACTCGTCAAAGCCTCGTATTGAAGGCGAAACCGGTTGTGAACTTTTTAATTCTATAGAATGTTTTTAACTAGTCTTGTGTGTTAGCTCTCCGCAATTTTTTAATTACTATGCGCACACGTAAATTTCTGTATTTTATTAGAGTGGCTATGAGTCACTTGTCAAAGCCTCGTATTGGAGATGAAACTGGTTATGAACTTTTTAGTTGAATATAGGCTACTGTTTTAACTAGCCTTGTGTGTTGGCTATCCGCAATTTTGTAATTAGTATATGACCACATATAGAAAATAGAATATGTTAACTGAATGTTTTAATCAATATGACCCAGGAGGAAGAATCATTGAAAGAATTAAAAAAAAAAAAAAA
The DNA here is from genome assembly GCA_023159025.1 of Thereuonema tuberculata. NCBI lineage: Eukaryota > Metazoa > Arthropoda > Chilopoda > Scutigeromorpha > Scutigeridae > Thereuonema > Thereuonema tuberculata. The sequence goes on along the minus strand of JAFIDM010003189.1, from coordinate 11,441,794 downwards.
AAATAGTCATTGTTTCAAGGAATTAACGAAGAATCCGAAATTGCTTTTGTTCTACCGTAATTTTGAAATTAAATAGATTCTAAATTAATCTAAAACAGAATCGGAAAATGATCACATCATAACTGTCACTTGAAGTATAAAATTTTAGATATTGTTTAATTTTGAGAATTAGTGCAGCATGGCTTTCACATTTCCTCTGCATTTTTGATTTTATCACCTTTGAAATCTCCGCTGAATGTCTACATAGGCTACATTCAATAACATGCCAATTTATTAAACATAAATACGTCCTGGGGTGACTTTTCTTTTAAGAAAATGAAAAATTTTGTTTTGTTTTTCTTAAATTGATGATTATTTTTAATAAAGGTCTACCGTACTACTTTTAATTATGTAAAAGGGATCAGTCTGGTTTGGGATAACTTAAATAATTTGTCACGGGATTTATTTGAAATGGATTAAAAAAAAAATTATTGAAAATTCAAAATTTTGATTTTTTTTTTCCATCTGATATTTTCACATTTTTAGTCTCTTTTCTTTTTTGTTCTGGAAAGTTTCATCTTTTATCGTTAATTGATTTATTATAAATAAATATATTGCCACCAAAAATTTTACAGTTTTAGGCAGAGACATAAAAAGGATATTTGGGAGGGGGGAGCAAATTAGGTCAAAATTTCGGGAGAAAGGATGTCAAGATCCTTTCAACCAGGTTTCCAATCCAAAAAAAAAAATATACGAAATAAAAATTGACCTAATCCAGGGATTCTAATAGGGTGTGCCGCGAGAAAAACAAAAACGAAAAGCATTTTTATTTAAAACGGGAAAAATAAGAGAAAATATAAAATAGGGATTTAATATTTTCAACAACGTTATTTGTTAACACAAGAGGAACAAGTAAATTATAAGTAATATAACTGTAATGGTTAAAATTAATGAGTCGATAAAAATCATAAGTAAATTACATGATTTTTTATAATTCAGTGAGAAATAAGGGCTTGTTTACATTTGAACAATTGTTTAATACAGGGTCGAATACCTACGTAGTGAAAACGTTTAGTGAATCGCCGGATATTTTCCAAATACCTAAGTGTTCCGCGAAGTAAAAGAGATTGAGAAACACTGGTCTATTTCAGGGCTGGAGATTTCAGGAGATTTCGACCCCCCCCCCCTTATTATGCCTGTGGTTAGGAGGAGATCCCGTCTGGCTCTTACGGAATATAGAGGAAAGTGATATGTACCGTATCTATATATATATATAGGGAGCCTCCCCTTCCAAACCCAAAAATAAAGTAAGAAAAAGACAAGAAAGAAAGAAAAAACGAGAAGAAAAATCTTTATTATAACTGACGTGCTTTATTATTATCTTATTATCGTGGAAAGTGATCATTGAAGCAATTTACTTGTAAATAGGCCTACATCTGAATGGACTTTTTACAATATCCTTAGCCCCCCCAAACTTAATCCTGGATGCACCACTTATATATATATAAAATATGAAATCTCTTGTAATAACGCTGTCTTATTATATTGATTACACAGACATTTATCAATAGAAAGTTAATTAATAGATACGTATTACTTTGTTTGTTGTTTTTCTAAATTGTTACTGAAATTACATCACTGAAATACCACAAACCTTCTTTACGCCTCCACAACTTTAAGGTTTTTTTCCTTTATTTATTTCTGTAAAAAACTGGAAAGATCATTAGAAGGATGTCTCTCTCTTTATTATTTTTTTTTCCTCCCCGTTTTTTCTTCTTCGATTTTTGTGGCCCGACAAAGTGAATTTCCGTGTTGAAGCCCAATATCTCCATGAACCACGCACATTTACAAATTACCTCTCTTCCCACTGCCCTTAATTCTATCCCCTCTCTTTCCCAGGCTGGGAAATTATTATTCAAAGTTGAATAATTATCAAGGAAAAACTTCTTGCAAGGCTGCAACTTTGAAAAGAAGAAACATAAGGAATATTAAATATAATAAGAATGGGATTTGGTGGGTGATAAGGCAGGGAAAATCTCAGATGGGATTTGAATTGGAAAATTATCCTTTCTTTAGGGCTAAGTTTTTAATAAATTACTGAAATATAATTTTGCTTCGGAACTAATTATATACATAAATAACTGAACATATTGATAAACATGTGTAAATAAACGGAGATAATCACCCAACATTATTTGGGAGAAGAAAGAAAGGTTTAAATATTAAAGGTTTAAAGCCACCTTTTGAGGAAAGTAGGCTAGAAGTTCTTTTAGGAACTTCTTGTTTAAAATACAGTTTATCTGTATTCATTCTGCCTCGACATCCACAATGTTCTTGCAGTTCCATTTCCACGTTCAGTTATCTTCTGGTTGTAATCACGATTAGCTTAAGACTACTTATCCAAGGGATGATGAAACTTTGAGGACCAATTTAGACTGTCATGTAAAGATTTTCAGAAATGGTTCTATCGGAAATGGGATTCATATAAAAATCCACCACTAAATACCCATTAAATATAAATTTTTGGAATTGTAGTGAATAATTTCCTCAATAACAATGTGATGTTTATGGACAATAGCTGTTGTTGTGTTCATATACTTCATTAACTAACACGTGACTGAGTGGGAAGGTCATCTACACATTAACCTATTTTTTTTTTAAATATTGTTAATTTTGATTTATTTACGATGAAAATCATTTTACCGTTCTTTCCAAATCTTGAGTTTGAGCGAGAAATTTTATTATTTATTTATTTTATTTTATTTTATTTTATTTGGTTTACTGATTTATTATAATTTATTTATTTATTCAAGTAAAGAATTATTCCGTTAACGATCGCAATGTAGAATCTATTGACCTTTCGCAAATGTCGTCACAAAACTCACAATAACAATTAGACTTCTCAATTAAGTCTCATTCACAAAATCACTTGAATCAAGGGATCTATGTTACTTTAATCCTCAAAACAAATTGTCTTCATATAAAATAAATTTAATTTCCAGTAGTTTAAATAAGCCATCGCACATAATCACATATAAAAAATAAAATAAACAAAATTTACAACGGGTTTCAAGGAATCAAATTATAAATACTCCTCTTCGTCAGACGGTTAAGAACAAAATAAATAACTAAAAGCAATAAGAATATGAAGAGAGTCTTAGGAAGCAGAAGAGGACAACAGGCGACGATTAATTTCCTTTTGTTTTTTATGAAATAATATTTTTATAACATTTCAATAAACCTAAAAACAATTAGATATATTAAGAATTAATAATCGCACTTTCTAATACTTCTTATGTTACATAAGAATACGAAAGAAATTAATGTATATTGTTACTTCTTATGTTTATTCAGTGAAGACTTTATATTTCGAATTAAATTGAAGATATTTACAATATATAGGTGATTTTGAATGATCTTCATTGGGATTCAGTGATGGTCACCAATCAAATGCTTATTTCTCAGTAGCAGAGTTCAGCTTTTCTTTTAAATTCTATTACAGTACTTGAATTACGATCTTGTTTGTTTGTTTTGTATCTGAAGGTGACATTTATTGGTCGTAGGAATTACGTCATCTTATTTCGTAGATTAATCTGATGTTATTTTCGGCTCTATTATAATGAAGTCTTATAATACCACTGCTGCTTCATTAATAACGTTAATTACAACAGCAAACGAGAAGTTCCTGAAAGAACTTACAGTCTACTTTCCTGAAAACCCTGTTCCTTCAAAATTTCTTTTTCTTTGTTTACTTTTTTTTTTAAATCGTAAAAACCCACAAACAAAAGATCTAGGTTTGCTTTTAAATGTCTAATATCTACTGAAAATACAGTAAACAGAAATTTTTTTTTTGTCCATGTACATAAAATGACATTTTTTTTCTGTTTATTTTCAATAGATATCAGATATCTAAAAGCAAACCTAGATCTTTTGTTTGTGGGGTTTTTACGATTTAAAATAAATTCCATTTTCTAAAATATATAAATTTAAAATCCGCATTATTTATTTCATATGTTTACGTCCAAATTATTTTAATTAAATTAAAGCGCGAGCAAATTAATTGGTTACCTAAAAGGATTAATATCAATGGTCAGACATCGTTTGTAATGTTTTTGTTTGTAATGGGTTTCTATGGGAATTTTCTTGCCAAAAACTCATAAAAAAAAATAACTGAATATTATGTCGCCTCTTGCCCTTAAATATCTACGACAAATTTCAAAAAGATCTATCTAGTAATTCCAACTTACTAATTTGAAGAATCTCATTCTCCTAGGAAAGTAGACTAAAAATAGTAATTTAATTTATGAAACTGATAATGTAATTAATGTCATCACTTTTAATTAATAATAAATTTTGATGTTTGTAAAATAGTTGCTATAAGAAACTACTTCGTCAATTCATGTTTTTTTTCATTTTATTATTTCATCTTTTTTATCTTTCTAATAGGAAAGGGAGGCTTATCAAATCAGTTAGTCTGTTTATGTGTAACTCTTGGATGGATCTTCTCGTAACTTGGTATGCATATTTGAGGACAATCTGACTTTTCTATTTGAATTCTTTTCAAATGGGTCCTTGACAAGAAATTTGTTCGTTAAAATTCCATAAAAAAGGCATTGGAATCTCAACAATGGATTCATATCCTGTTTGTTTTAATATTTCATGGTCTTAAACAATGGATATTAATCCTGGATACATCCTTGTTTGAGGGATTTTCCCACTCCGGGAAAATATTTATTTTCCCGGATATTTCGGTCCTGTGCCTCGGGTCTTCTTCAGGAGACATATCTATTAATTACATTAAGACTGGCGCATATCTAACAACTTCCGTTGTTAGTTTCTCGGATATTCTCGAAAGTTGTTAGATATGCGCCAGTATTAATATAATTAATATATATCTCCTGAAGAAGACCCCAGGCACCGGACCGAAATATCGAGTAAATCTCACCCCGGACCGGGAAAAATCCCTCAAACAAGGATCTATCCAGTATCATGTCCCATTCCTCCTTCAGAATCAAAGAATATTAATCCTTTAACTAATCCATAGCACATGGTTTGATAAAATTAAAATCAACCCCATTTAGACAACTGAGTAAACAATGCCGATTTAGTTATTTAATTAAATATTATTTATTTATCTACTTTTATTTTTTTTTTCAGAACAAGGAAAATTTGTCCCGTTTATATTCAGCCGATATTAATTTGAGTAGAAATGTTGACTTTTCGTTTTTGTTGTTGGCTTTTCGTGATCTAATAAAAAAGGAAAGAAAAATAAAGAAATTTTGAAGAAACATCATTTTTAGGGAAGTAGGCTTTAGCAACTCAATGAATAAATAAAATGCCTTTCTGGTTCAATTATGAGAGGGAATCGGCCGTTTCGTCCTGCAAGGGACTCATCAGCCCGATTCCCCTCCCCGATAAAAGAACCCAGAAAGGCAAGAACATAAGGGAAGATCACCGCCGCACCCGGAAGTGACTCCCGAAACCAAAAAAAAACAACAAAAATAAATTGTGCTGTTAGGCAAAACCAAAAAACCTTGTTTCTATTTTTGATTTTAATTAAACCTTCTGCACGTTAAGGTATTCTTTAGATTAGGCTTTAGTTTCTTTGAAGCTTCTTTATTTATTTTTTATTTTTTTTACAAGAATTCATCCTTTGACATCGCTCCGAATTACGTCATTCGCAATATGAATATTCTAATATGAAATATATCCTTTTTTGTTTTTCTAAATGCATTAAAGAACAAGATGATAATAAAGTCTTAAGAAGTTAAGTACTCCCTCTGTTCCGAAATACTGTTCCAATTTCACGTTGTATTTTGTTCCAAAATACTATTTCGATTTGATGTTATTTCTGTTTTTGACTAGAAAAAATCAAATAACTTTAATAAAATGACTTTTTTAGAAACTAATAATTTAAGAGAAAACTTGTATATGTATACATACACACACTACGTATGTATATACACGTGCGTATATATATATATATATATGAAAAAATAGTCTATTAAATCAAAAATCCAGATTATTTATTGTTGTAAAAATTCAAGGGGCTTCTCCAGTACACTTTGTTCAACAAAAAGAGAAATTGGAAAGATTCCTTGGTTGATTAGTCGATTCTTTCCAATATGAAGTTGTTTGTAGCAATTTCCCCCGTTGACTTTCAATATTGCTGACATATAATCTTGAAGCGATAAAAAGACTTTATTCAGTATACCAACTTCCAAACATATCTACAAACATTAAAGCCATCTAATACTATATATCTATAAACATTAAAGCCATCTAATACTACATATCTACAAACATTAAAGCCATTTTATCGCGGGAGGCGGATTACGGCTGATGATCTCGTAGAAGGGTGAAACAGCTGTTCCCTAATCCTCCCCGTAAAATGAATCAGGAAGGCAATTGTGTTTTTGTTTATTCTGTGCTGGGCTTTACGGACATTTTCAATCCATCTAATACTGGTTTAGAATTTTCAAAATGCTGTTACTATTTTACAGTCTTTCACTGAAAACGAGAAAATTGTATTAAATTTTCAAGGTTATAATTCATTTTTAACAAATCGGAACAGTATTTCGGAACAAAATTTTTCTTTAAAAAAACAACTTTTTTTTTTGAATAATTATATGATGTAGTAGACTATATTATCGACGAAAAATGGTTATTGAATTATAGAAAAAGTCTAAATTTTATATAAAAAATGTAAACAACATAATTTATTTTCAATAATTCTTTACTTTGAATGCAAATCGGAACAGTATTTCGGATCAGAGGGAGTATTATATTATATAAAATCGTTATTCTGTCTGTCATTGTCATAAGACTTTGTTTTTTCCAATTTTATGACCAAACTGTAAGAGATAGATTGGTCATGCAAATGGATAAAATGTAGAGCTTTTTAAGACAAACAAAATGCTACAAAAGTCTTTCGAAAAAATGTTTTTGGTTTTCAAGATGGCGCCTTTTAAAGGGTCAAATTTTGACTTTTTCTCAATTTAAACGAAAAGTATAAAAGTTGGAAGAGAACATTATATTGAGAAAATGTTGATATTTGAAAGTTCTATCGAACGGTATATCCATCATTAACATACGTTTCTGCGTTTGGAAGATACTTGCAAAAATGAAGTGTTTTTGCGGCAACCCCCCCCTCCCCCGTGTGAGTACCAATGCGCAATAGACCTGAGTTAAGCGGAGAAGCCACAACGAGCTGGGAAGTCGTGTATTCTCCGATCTCCATATTAATTTGCTAAAGGACAAATCTCCTTTTTTACTTATTTAACCAACATTAGAATATCTAATGCAGTATTAAATATTAAGTATCATCACTTAAGCATCTGCAATATTTAGAATATAGGCGATTTTTATTATTTCTAAGAAAACATCAAAATCCTTTAATAAGGAAATTAAGCTGAATTATAATCACCTCGTGATTCTTAGAAACTTACAGTATTTCATTGTTTCAAACGGAAATTTTATTAATTGAGCAGGAAAAAAATCCGCGAGATTTGTATTTTCAGTGTATCAATAACATTAAATCTACCTATATAAAAAGAAAAGTCCTTACTCACTCACTCACTGACTCATCAACGCCCAGCCGAAACCCTTGGACCTAGAGAGCTGAAATATTGCACAGAAATTCTCTTTATGATGTAGGTAAGGAATAAGGTCGGATTTATCGAAATTCCCACGGGATAGGGAATACAGAGGATTTATATTTTCCGCTTTAAAGTTGCCTTATCGATATATAGGTGTGTGGACCAACCCGCAATACATCTGAGTTATCCGGAGAAGACGACAACGGGCTGGGAACTCATATATTTTCCGATCTCGATATTAATTTGCTAAATAAATATATATATATATTTTTTTTTTTTTATGCTATGTATGCAGTTGTTCCGGAGCGAAGCGAAGGTGCCCGGCTAGTTTAAAATAATAATAATAAAATTTGTTATAGATACGACAAAGATATCTTGATAATACTGACACATTTAGAGAAAATGTCGTAAACGAAATAGTCCTTGTATTAAAGTAATAAATTGATTGAAACAATTGTGATAATTAAAGTGGGCGAATTTGAATTCGCAAGTGATATGGAGGACTTTTAGAACATTGCAGTGTGCACCAACCTTTCGTTAACTTTAAGGGTTGTAAAATCTCTCCTCAAATGACATTTTCTGTGCACCAATATTCGGAGGGGTTTAACAATCTTTAAACCGCTGATGAGTCGTCAAATTTTAACGGCAGGAATCTGGCCCATCAAATCACTCGTCATCTTCCATCAGCCACCGGACCCGTTCAACTTTTCCAAGATTGCTGACGTAGGTTCCGATTGAAACAGACTTCTGTGATTTTGACGATGAATTAGATGTATTTTTTCTATGTACCGAAAAAAATATTAAATACGTTTACTTCCTGTAAAGGTTATGCCTTGACAATTCTTGTCTTCAAGAAAAAAATCCTGCCCACGTGCTTTATTTGTTCCTCTTCTCCATGGAAGCTGCCATTTTGAAATGGCGTTAAATGCTATTAACCAATCACATCCAGTTTTAGAAACATTGTATGCTATCAAGGACTCATCAGTGAAGTTTTGTCAAGGAGTATTGGTGCGCACACATTTCTATTTGAAGGCTGGTTAACATTAAAGGCTCATTTGACGAAACGTTGGTGCACGCCGCCCTAAGAGTTTTCTTCTAATGAGAGAAAAAAATAATTTTGTCCAATGTAATTTTCCATAGAAGTGGTTGATAAAAATATCAAAATTCATAATGCTTATTCTTGTAAAGAGGAGAATATTTTTGATTTTTTTTTCTGTGTTGGATTCCAAACTACGTATGATCCGCCTTTTGTTTTTTTGTTATCAAGATAGGTTTGTCGTAAGTTTAGTCTTAACATTTCTGTCTTAAACAATTGAAATTCAATTGTTATTGACTTTTTTTTTTCCCTCAAACTTCAGAAAAACAGCAGGAAAAAAAATATTTTTTTTTTTCGTTTTGTTTACCAGTGCTATTAGGTACACCTATTCGAGTGTACATCTGTGATATAGGTGCCGATAGATTAATATAATTGAAAAATATTATTTATATTTATTCAAATATTTATTCAAATCCATTCTCGATTAACCTGAGAAACATCCAAAGTTGTAATGGATTGAAATATTGTATAAGAAAATGTTATTAGAATAGATTATAATATTCTTCAGTATTGCTTTATTATAAATTTTTCTTTGATAGTTCAGATTTTAATTTTTTTCCTTATATTTCTCTGTTCTTGTAGAGACTTTGTATTTTAAATTGATGTGTACGTTATCTAATATTTTAGGAATTAAGCTATTAATGATTTTAATTTGTTGTTTATTTACAAAATATTTAAGATCCAACATTCCAATCTGTAATTTAACACAGAATCAATTAAGGATTTAAATCTAATTAACTTTTTTATTTATTTTATTTTTATATTTATTTATTAATTTTTATTTCATTTTATTTATTTATTTATTTATTTATTTATTTTTTTTTGCAAAGGATATATTTTGGAAGAGAAGAGACAAGATGAAAGCATCAAAAATATTTAAATATATGATTATGGAATACTTGAATGCTTTCATAATTTTTCCTTAATTAAAACTGTACATTTTTATTAAAATTTATAATTTAATTAAAGCTTCAGTTTGTTAAATTTATTGATGTGCTTCTTCTTTTTTTTTTATGTCTCAGTTGGAAAAAGTTTGAGAACCACTGATGTAACAGAAAAATATCAGGTACTTCCGGTACAAATATTGCAGGGAAATTCAAAATTGTAAATTTTTTTTTGAGATATCCAATGAACAAGACGATTGGTATTTGTCAAGTTTAGATTTTCGATGAAGTCTTCACTATTGAGAAGAACCTAATAAAAACGGTCTCGAATTAAAGTTTTAAAGGACAGCTCCGAATATTTTGAAAGATTGCCTTTTACTACTTCAACCTACTTTCATTCTTGAGCTTCTTTTAAAATATTGCTAGATTTCTGATGATAAATCAGTGGTTTTCAAACTTTTTCAACTTTTTTTTTTTTTACAGTCCTCTCTCAGTAACAGTACGTCCAAAATTGGCGAAACAATCATTAATTATTCTAACGAATATTATTACAGGGTTTTTTTTTTTTTTTTCAATTAAAAAAAGGCAAAACCTGGGTTTCATAAAATACACGAAACTGAAGCGACTCCTTCCATGTTTCAATTCTCAGCCACTTCCTCTTAGACAGCAAGTGACCGTAGACAGGAATTCGTATTATCCCCGCCTCTACATTATATATATATGCATACGTATATATTGGGTTGGCCAAAAAGTTCGTTCGGTTTTTAAGCAAAAATAAAACACACATTTTTCATTGTCATCAATAGTTTTATTGAACAACGTATTCCACTACCTTCCATCCACTATCTTCTGCCATCCTTCAGGCAACTTCATAATTCCATCTTCCCACAACTTTTTATCTTTTTGAGCAAAAAAAAAAAACGTTGCAGGTGCCTTTGGTGTCTTTCAGGGAATTAAATTTTTTCCAATAAGAGAATTTTATAAAGACCGAAATCAATGGAAATCCGAAGGTGCAATATCTGGTGAATAGGGCGGATGAATCAGAATTCCCAGCTAAGCTATAACAGTTTTACCTGGTCATCAAAGAAACATGCGGTCTTGCGTGAATATTGTCTTTCATCTTCAATATTAAATTGGCAACATAAAATTCACCCATTTTGATCAGTTTTTGTTTTAAATGCACGCTGATAGGATAGCTGTCACAATACAATCTAACAAAATGGTGTGGAATGGCGTTAAAGACACCTAAGCGCTACTAGAGCGAACTTATGTAAAAAAAAAAAAAGAACGGACTTTTTGGCCAACCCTTTGTAATGTAATTATCAGCTATTCATTATTCCAGTAATTTAAAAGAACGATTTCTTTTTCATTCTTAACTATTTAACAACAATCTATCTTGGGTTTATGAATTGTGCTGCACTTTTTTTCATCAATTTCCAGATTAAGTTAATAGACAATTACAACGTTCGATTGTTTATGTCTTCGGAATGGGTTCAGAAAATAACTAGGCCTAATAAAAAAAAATAAAAAAAAACATTTACACACACACATTTACATACAAAATTTAAATTTTTTGAAAAATATTATATTTTGTAATTAAATATTTTTTTTTGTTTTGTTAGAATTACCTTTAATAATAAATATTAGCATCTCTTATCTTAAATCCACCCCCTATAAGTTATTCTATCTCAAAAATTTATATTAGAAACCCCTAACTATAATACTCTTCTATGAAAAAATTTAGTAACGTAAATACTTCACTGATAGAATAAATAAATTACTTTCTTCATTCTATCCTGTAATTATAAACAAGACTGATCAGTTCCAAAAAAACAGTATTGTTAACATGTAGGACAACAGCCTCGATTTCATTCAAATATGGCCGCTGGCAAGTTTCGTTATAAAACCGTCATAAAATTTTACTGCCAACAGTTTTTTTTCCTTCCAATAAGATTTCCTGATGGATTAAGTTGATCTTAAAATAATCCACCAAGGAAATTGTAATTAAAGCTGTTTAAGTACAACTTAAAGGTAGCAATTTCAGTTTCGGTGAAACTGACTTTTCTTTGTCCCCAATAAAAAAGGCTTATGTCTCAGTATATGACTTATGATGATGAATTTTCTTAAAATTCAAAGTCATTTTAAACTATTAAATTCCTATTTTTAAGATTAATGTTGAAATTTTATCAAAGGAATTACACCGGAGTTAAAAAAAACTGCTACTTATCAAAATCTTCCTCCCTCCCACACATACAAGATATAATGACAGCTATAATTTAAATAATAATAATAAAAAAAAATGGAGTTTATCTATTCTTAGAGAAAACATTTAGAACAAAAACATCTTCGTCCTTCTATTAGCCCTTTTGCTAATTTTCTCACTGCAGCGCCACACAGTGAAAAATTTTAGAATTGACAGGATTTAAAATAAATGAAATTGAAATTGAAAATTTTTAATTTTTTTCTTCCAATGTTTTGCTTTCTGTTGTAATAAACATTAAATTTTAAAATGGTTTTCGGCAGGAATTAACATTTAAACAATTTGTTTTATTTAATCTAAATATTTTGCTCGATTTCATTAAATTAAAAGTCTTATTACAATATATTATAATTTATTATGTTCTTAATCTTTAGTAAAGTAAAACAAACAAACGAAAGGTCTTGTTCTGATAATTAATTGAAAATTAGAAAATTATAATTTATTTACTTTGTAATAATAATATATCACATTATATTCCAATTTTTGCATTCTAATTTTAATTGAGGAAGTATACAAAAGCTAAAGAATTTTTAAATTTATTAAAAAAAAAAAATTGTACTATAATAATATTACATGTGTTGTATATTTCAGTATAAATTTTTTTAAATCTTTTGGTTTTACTTGGTTATCATAAAATTATTAATCATCATTTTGTTTGATGGTTTAAATTGTTTTGTTTTATTTATTTATTCCCCCCATAATCAATTTCACTTGAATTTTTAGAAATTACACGTAAATGAGATAAAAAAACAAACAAAATTATTTGGTAATTCCTGATTAGTTTTCTGTTTTTAAAATGGGTTAAATGTTTGCAGAAAACAGAAGAATAAAAAAAAATTCCATGTCTTGTAAAGATATTTCATTGAGGTGTGAGCCTGAAATAATCCTGAAACCGAAAAAAACTAGGATCTTACATTAGTCAAATTAATTTGGCAACGGAGCAGCGTTTGCCAACGGTGATTATTTTAACAGCAAAGCCCAAATTAAATCATGGTGGCAAGTTCTTTTGTTAGGGTGGAGGGACATTGGATTCTGAAGAAATATTCCAGCCTAATGGGCGGAGGGGCTGTGGCCTTCGAAATGGAACATCCCGTAAATAAACTCTCGTGAGACAGGTAGGAATAGCACTGAATTATTATAGGAAAGGAAAAAAAACACAGCAAACTGCAGATCTGCGCGTTTTTTGCAATATTGTTTTGGTCTCAGAAAACGGCTTTGCTATCCATGTGATTGCTAGCAGTAAAGTAAGGATTGTTCGATGTGTTTAACCTTACGTCTGTCTGTCTGTATGTTTATGTTCTTTCTCATATATATATATATATATGTAGATCTTGAGACTTGACATTTATGAACAAGTGAGAATATAATGCTTTTATTTGAAATTTTTCCCCTGTGGATGCCTGTCGAGAAATTTGCGCATGAAGTTGACAAAAATCCCGATGCAAAAACAGTACAAACGAAACAATACAGTTTTGTCGATTCTAACAATGAATTTTATTAATCCACTTTCAAGTGCTCGTATAAAATATGATTATAGTCAATTCGATTTAAGCATATTTACCAATTTAATTTTATTATCAGAATTAAATAAAAAAATAAAGCATTTATCTTAAAGACGGTAGTTGAATTTGGTAATTATTTTGTTACTTGCAAATAAATTGACATTTTTTCTTTGTTTCATTTTCACAACTTTAAAATATATATCGTGAAAGTAGGCTTCAAAGTCTTTCGCCAAACTTCTTATGTTCTTTGGTCTCATGTTTTTACCAAAGCAGTTTCTTGTTTTAAACTGTCTGTCTTTTTATGTTACTTCCGTTCAGAATCAATTGATGGTGATGTTGTAACATACAGATACTAATTCAAAATCAATACAAAGTCGTTTGTTTAACGGTGTTAATACACAAATGCATTCTAAAGGGTTTAAACTATGGGCCCTATGATACTTGAATATATCTAATCGTAGATATCACATTATTAGTATTTATTGATAGCAGTAGTATTAATTATGATCATTATTTGAGAGCATTGAAGCTTGTCTTTATAATTTGTTTATTTAATCCTTTTCCTGTTAAAGTTTTAGAAATTATTATCCTATTTTCCTAAAGGTTTCTTAAGCTCTGGAAGATTTTTATACAATTTTTTAATTATTTGAATTTGACGGATTCCTTCTAATTTTTTGTTGTGTGTGTGTGTGTGTGGGGGGGGGGGGTGATGAAATTCCGGCAGTTTGTACGAGAGGTTCTCAAACTTTTTTTAATAAATGAAACAATATGTATCTAATATTTCTTATCTGTAATTCAATTTTAATAAATTTAAAGATATTAAAGTGAATTCTTTATAGGGCAGTTAGAAAAAAAACAAAACATAAAATATATTTTACATGAAAAAGAAATTGCTGTTTGAAATTCAATCACTGTTTAAAATGATAAATAAGTAATACATTAAGAAAATCATGACTAATACGATGTATATTATTCTTTAAGATATTTAAACTTAAAGGAATATAACAAGTTTTGTTTAATTTTGTAAATGAAATAATATGATTTTTTTCATTTTCGAAGTTTTGTTTGTACGATATAGGTTGTTATTCCCAATTTATTTGTGGATCGTGTATTCTAACAGTAAGCTTAGATGATGATCTCGAAACAGCTGTTTTTCTATTTGGTGACCTGAATTTCTTCTCCTGGAAGCTACTTTTCAGAATATATTCTATTTATTTTATAAAGGTTTTTTTTTTTGGTCTTTTTGTCGTAACAAATTTAAGAATCTCTGTTATTAAGTGCCGGCTGCATTGGATTCAAGTCCTGAGAGACATGGATGGATAACAGCCTTTTTCGAATTTTTTGTCTTCAGACATTAATTATTTCTGACTCTCAAAAAGACACTGCGGAAAGTGATGGGAATCTACTACAGATTCTTTTCTTTGAGGATACTTGCTCAGCAACAAGAAATTAAAGTTGCCTTAGGAATCATGGTTTATGACATAAACACTGTCAGTACTCGGATCAAAAAAGAAGTACTGTCCGCTTTCAAAACGCAGAGCCACCACTGGAAGACGATTCTACTCCGCTGAGGGGTGATACGCTGAGATGGGCACTTTCCTAAGAAATTCTTTTGGACATTTTCGCTTTTAAGAAAAAAAATAAAGGAGGAGCATTTCTGCAATAGTATTTATTCTTTCCATAATTTTTTCCTGAAAAGCGAAAATAGAATGCAGCTACCGGTAAACTAACTCTGATAAGAAGTAAACAACCCCTATTTCAAAGAAACCGAAGGAGACCTGACGCATGCGCAAAAGCATTGAAGGCTCTCATAAACAAAAACCGAACAGTATTTTCTGCACTTTTATCTCAGTAAGTAAATCGTAGATTATTATATGAATATTACAATGCTTCGGTAACTATCGTTGTACATTGAAGTAAAACTAAAACTAAGATTAAGAAAATAAATTCGATATCAAATCCATTGACAGCTAAACACTCACCAGAAAAGATATTTGATCAGAAAGGAAAAAATAAACAAATAAACCATTAATAGATTTAAAGGAAAGGAATCAATTTTATAAATTGTGTTTTTTCGCTGCGTACTACCCAATAATCTAAGAAAACAGCCCGACAAGTAGGGGAAGAAAACTTTATTTTTTTATTTATTTTTGTTTTGTTAAGTAGAAAACATAGCATTGCGTGACATTCATGTAGATTAAAAATTAATAATTTAATAAAAGTGTTTAAAATGTTACATAGACGTAGACAGTTTCAGCCGATTTTACTTAACTATCATCAGAACTAGGGATAATGATCAAGAAAAATTGGTTGAAACTGTCAGTATTATGTAGCATTTTTAACCTTTTCACGTAATTATTAATTTTTAATCTAAGTATGTGTCCTGTAATGCCATTTTTCTAAAAGAGTATTTGTTCATATTCAAATATAAAATGATTTTTTTTTTTAAATGAAAACCGTTTTTTTTTTAAATTTTCAAACTTTATAAATGAAATTAAGAAATAAAATGACTAACCTTTAAATAAATTTGAAGAAATGCGACAAAAATACTTTTTGTGCTTGATTAAAACAATACTGGAAAACTATTAATTTTAAATATTAAAATGTAAAATAAAAAAAAAATGCTTAAATTTAAAATGTACTTGCAAGAAGAAGACGAGTATTTTATTATTTATTTTTGTTTAGATTGTATCCCGTTTCGTAGCATGATTTATATTTTTATTTCTGTTTTTTTGATAAGCCAATTACAAGGATTTTAATAATAATAATAATGATAACAAAAAAAAATTGCCTTTTTTAAAAACATATGTCATTAATGTTAAATACTAAAAATAATAATAACACTCAAAAATAAACACCAATATAATGAAAGAAAGCGGACAGACATTTTTGAATAAACATTAGGCTACTGAAAAATTTTATTTCTTTTTCTTCAGTTTATGGAAAAGTCATCTTGTAGTTGATGGATGACTTTTCTTTTTTCCGTAAGGGCAACATGTAACCAGTGTTTCCGGGAAAGTGGAAAAAAAAACAAAAAAACAAACCATCTTATTTCAATTGTGTTTTTGTGGTGATTTGACTTTGCACTGTTTTCTGGTGTGAGTGAGTGAGTGAGTGCTAAGATAATGTTGTCGTCAAAGGCTGTTCGCTGGCAAACGGGGACGTGTTCGTGACACGAGCGGGCAGGAGGGGGTAAGGGGAGAAGGAACAGGTAATATGGCACATGTCGTCCCACCTGCGCAGGTGTGAGAGAGGGGTGACGCTGTCGCATTCGGACGAGTCCATACCTCAAGTTCGCTGGGGAGGGACACACAAGGGCCGTGAACCCCAACTGATCTACGGATGTTCGCTCGATTTTAAAACGACTTTCCCGACAACTGCGTAGCTCCCGAATGAAAAAATACAGTCAAAGAAAATATTAAAAAAAAAGAGAAAATTATTATCCTTGTTTTGTTGGAAACATAAATAGAAAATAAAAAGTGTTTTTATATATACTATATGAGCTACCTTTAAAACAATGTAAAAATTCCAAACTAAACAAATTATATTTCTATATAAATCAAAAAGAAATAAATAAAATAAAAAAAGTAAAGCTATGAAGACACGTTCTTAAACTTACAGATATTGTGCTATTAAAGACAATTCATATTTAATTGTTGTCATTATTTCAGTAATCTTTCTATGAAATAATAATTACAAGCTAATAGTAATAATAATAATAATAATAATGCTTTCCCTCCTTTTATACAATTGAAAAATAATTATTTCATTGACAGAACCACATATCATGCGCTAATAGGCTAACCTTGGAATCAGAATGTTGAACTTTCTACTGAAATTAAGCTTCAACAACTTAAATAATAATAATAATACTGATTTATTTATTTATTATTATTATTATTATTATACTTATTATTATTATGTATATCGTAAAGTCCAAAGTTATAAATAATTTTTGTAACATTATTGAATATAAATGCGGGGCGGGGACTTAGTTAAATAAGCCCCAGCAATAAATTTCGCTATCAGAAATTCATTTTTTTGTTTTTTAAATTAAGATAAGTTTAAGTCCAATAGTCCTTTAAATAAATCCTTGTTAAATACTAAATGAATATTATTTTTATTTTTTTATTTTTGTAAGAGGATAAAATAATTGTTTACTATACACCAACTGTGATTTATTATTGAATATTAAAGGCCTTGAATTTCTCTTTAAATTTTATATAAATTTAAAATTATATTATATTTTATTTAAAACAAGTAAAAAAACTTTTGTACTAAAGCCTAAAATTAAGGGCGACCCATGGAGCGTTAGAGGGTTATCCGCTGCAACGACAGCCGACTGTCCACCAAAAAAAAAGTGATGTTTGGGAATTTTTTTCTGGACAACTACTGACTCGATCGACTTGAAATTTGAATATGCTGTAGTTTAGAGTAGCTACTATACAATCTATATTTTTATTCGACCGTATCTGTAACATTTAAGGCACAGTTGACTGTTTGTTTGCACAAACAAATAGTAGACACTGTCCGCATTTTTCTGGAAAGGCAGAAATAAATACCCCATTCCTACGACGTTTGGGCCTCTGAACACGATGATTAAGTCCGTTTGCCGATCCGACCTTCCGTTCGGGAGTTGTCAGGGAAGGCCAGACACGAACGGACGAATGGATAGGAGAAAAGCAACAGCACCCATATGGTCGCTAAAAATCTGTATGACGCCAACAGTACGAAGCTTATAAGTGACATTAGGATATGACATTCAATGACATTAGCATAATAATAAATTCTTTACTTCGTTGTTTTTTACTCTAATAGAAAAACGAGTGTCATCAAATGAGTCAGTCTACACACGTGTATGTCTTAATAACTGTTGAGCTGCTGTATGGATCCTCTTGAAACTTGATATGCATATTCTAAGACCAGGGAGTAACGAACTTTTATATTGGAAATCTTTTCCAAGTGAGAACTTGTCGAGTGCTGGAAGGCGACAAAAAATATCATAGAAAAACATTTGAATCAATGGATTTCTATCCTATTTCTGTTAATCTCTATCATAATCTAAGCAATGAATATTAAATCTTAGCTAATCCATTGCGCGTGGGTTTGAAATTAATCCGATTTAGACAATTCCAATAAATAACGTGGATTTATTTATTTATTTATTTATTTTAAAAATTGGAACATTTGTATTCTTTGTCTTCAGTAGAATTGAAATAGATAGGTGGGTTTTTCGTTTTTATTGGTTTCACGCCTTTACAAAAAAAAATTAAGAAATAGTCTAAGGAAAGTAGACGTAAAGTTCTTTCGAGCTTCTTGTTAGTAGAATTTCAGTAATTGCTTAAATATAATTTTCAAGATATTTTTAAAACAGTTTTTATGTATTCGTATTTTTTTTTATTCTTCTTTCTTTACTTTTTTTTTTTTAATTTATAATATTCTATAATTTTAAGGTAGGTATTAAAGATAAAAAAAACTCTTTGTACTATTGAAAGTTTGTAAAAAAAAAAAAAAAGAAAAAGAATTTCTGTACGAAATTGTTATTTTTGAAAAAAAATTTTTTTCAAATGATCTTAGTGTAAAGTTTGTAAAAAAAATTTATCAATATATTTTTAATATATAAAATATATTGACTATAAAAAAAGGGTTAGATGATGTCTTCTCTTTTTAGCTACTATTGAGATAAGGGCTGGACATTATTTCGTGGTTGTCTGTCATTATTTAGTAGAGGAAGAAGAGCAGGTTCATTAGAGCACAGGTGGTGTCAGCAACATACAGGAATCTAACGTTTCGTAATTCACTCAGAAATTGAGAGAGAAGTAAAGTACAATTTCACTTATGGCCTCTTCTACAAGAAAACAAAAATAACATAGATTTTTATAGTACAGACTCTTATGATCAAAGTCTATAAATTTACTTAGTGTTTTATCTATTCTTATATTGAAAATGAACTACAAATAAGATCTATTTTTACTTGCTTCAATAACAATATTTTTTTATACGTAATTATAATTAACTAACAAATTAACATGATTTAAATTATTTTTGAAAAATAAGATTAGAAATTACCTTTAATTTTACCATTTAAAAAAAATATATAAAAAATTTTAAAAATAACAAAAGTGATAGTTTCGGGTCGTTGGTCACGTGGTTATCCTAAGCTACTTATTAGCTTAATATGTCTTCACTAAACTAAACACCTTTGCTTTGCTGTATTTTTAAAATTTGCATCATTTGAAGTATACAATAAATATTTTTTAATTCTTATATATCATTTTTATACTTTAAATTATTATTATTAGGATCCAATATAGGTTCAGCACTAATTATTACAGGTTCTCTATATTAACAATTTAGTTGGAATTATAAAAAAAAAAAAAAAAAATGTTATACTTACTGATGATATTCTTCTATAGTTACACTGTCCCACTACAGGTCGCCGGAGGTAAGGCGCCCGGCGTTCCGTGACCAATGAGATTTAGTTGAAGTCGGATGGTCATCCCGACGCTCGCCCAACTTTAAACCCCGGGAACGAAACCAGGTACAGAGGGCTGGATAAACCCTAGGACCCGTTTGCAGGAGAAAGGAGCGTCGAAAAATTGCAGCCGCCGAGGCCGGGATCGAAACCGCCAATCAGCAGCCAAGCGATATTCATAGTTATAATAGTTATCCATGCAGAAACCACATTAAAAAATGATACAAGCAAAAACAATGCTCTTTTTTAGATTTTCTTCCTTAGTGAAGATATGGAATATTGCGCATAAGAATCAAAATGATGATTTACCAAACATTCTTCGACTCACTAATTAATTCTGCTTTTTATTTCTGGGCTAATACAAGAGATACTGAATTAAAGAATGTTTACAAACTACAAAATAAAGTAATCTTACTTGTAAGATTCTACAATTAAATAAGTGTCGGTCTAATTTAATAATAATAATAATAAAAAAAATATTCTGAAACCGAAAATGCATTAAGCTGTTCTTTAATCTCAGAAACAAAATCAAATTAGATTATCTAAATATTTTGAGTAGTTTGGGAAAAGAAATGCTAAATACAATAATAGAAAAATTTTATTTTAGATTAGATACGATTTTTTTTTTTTTTTTAAATAAAAGAATTTCTGAAATTAAATTTTTGATGTGCCTAAACCTAACAATAATTTTGCTTATAAAATTATTAATGTTATTAAATTCAAATTGTTTAACCAAATACAATAGTCTACTATTTAAAGACATTAAAACACAATTAACTGCAGATATCATTGATGAGAAAATTGCTTGGAGATACTAAAAATGTTCTTATTAATTTGAAATTTTCTTATTAAATTTATTTTTATCCTATATATTAAACAGTCAGAACCTGTAAGACAGGTATATAATCTTTATACAAATTATATCTAATAGGACTAGAAACATTAAAAACAAAAAGTAGTGAAGAATGGCTTATAATCAACACTGATAATATAAAATCAGATATTGTAAATAAAGTCATTCTCCTTTTGGAGAGAATTTACCTAATGACCTCGAATTTAAACTTTATACTTAACACCTACATTTACGTTATGATAGTTTCTTATAAAACGTTGTATTATAAATATCTCTGGACGGCTCTGGACAGACGTAAAACCGATCTAAGTAAATCCGTATTTACGAAACATGCATTAAGTTTGAGGAAATGTTTTGTGGAAACATTCGAGATGTGCGCAAAGCAATTAATATAATAGTACCTATTTGAGAAAAGATAAACACAATCCCAGAATAGATTTGAAGGTAAGTACAGTACTGTATATATCACAGTGAAATCTACATCATTTTTTTTTAAACTAAAAATATGCTGAAAAATAGAGGTTTAATGTTTAATGTTTTCATTTAATATGCCTGTCTGTTAGTATAATATTTAATATGTATGCTTTACAGTACAGCTTTGTGAGAAATCCGACGTACGTAAAACCTGATTGTATATCGTCACGTTTACATGCATAAATCTATCATTACATATTTATCGTTAAAAATATCTATAAGTTTCTATCTCACTTGTTTTAAAGTTGTCCTCTTTATGTTTCTATTTATGTAAACTTTAATTACAGATCTGTAAACACGTTTAACTCAATGAAAATGTCTGTATTTAATTAGCTATTTATTTTCAACTTATAATATTCAGATATGTTCCAGGCTAAAATTAGTAAAAACAATATTATCGGTAATTTTTATATTTTAAACTATATATTTTTGATAATCATTTAAATTTATGATGCGTAAAAAATCCTTCAATTATATCAGTATTAACTGCACTTATTGATAGGAGTCTACGCTAATGCTTCCTGACAGTACTCTGTTAGAATCTAATAGTTAAGTAAATGGAATGAATGAGTATTATTATTATTATTATATCGAAAAAGTTTCAAACCATGGGATTCCCCAGCTAAGACAATATGGCGGGTCAAGGACCAAAGCACAAGTTGCCAAGTGTATTAAAAAAAAAAATAAATTATTATTATTAATGATGAGCAATTCCTTTTAAGATAAAATCTACTAAATTGTTATAGATAATTTGTAAGCAATTGTAAAACAGCGTTTCTCAAACTATGTTGAGCGGATTTGAAGACCGTAAATTTGTACGAGTCGTAGCTCATGTAGTGTAGGCGAATGGCTACCCTAGAGCCTTACATTTCATTCTTTTCTCATGAATTTCCTCGAAGGGCTTCATCAATTGATTTGGGTCTCCTAAGAACGCTGTTGTCTACTTTCCTGTGGAGAAAGGGACAAATTGGCAAACAAAGAGAACACCCCAAAGCAACACAAAGAGAATCACCTGTATTTGATACTAGGTTCTTAAGTGGACTCTCGTGCTTCCAACAAGAATCTACTACAGATGTTGTGACTCGTCTTGTTTAAATTTCTGACATAACAAACTCAATTAATGTTACTCAAAATTCTATTTAAGCCTTATAAATTTAAGTTTAAAATAGTGAAGAAAAATCATTAAAACTTGGAATCTTAAAATATAACCAATACTCCTTGAAAATTTTGTAATATGATACATTGTTTTTTTTTTTCCTTAACTTGAACTGCTTTTCTAGCGGGAAGGACCCGGCGTAGACCAGGAATAATAAATAAACAGTCCATTCGCTTAAATTGCATTATCTTTAATAATAACGGCGCTGGATTGTAGAAACCGAAAATTATTTTGACTGGCTTGTTTGAAATGTGTTTTTACATTACACATATCGATTTTTGAACATAGGACCTGCAAATAGGATCGAATCGGAACCAAATCTGGCTAAAACCCATTGCACATTCTACTTAATAACCATGTGAATTTTGGTTTTGAAACGTAGCAAACAACAACAAACTATCAAATAACCAGACAAACAAACTGGGTGTATGTATTATATACATTAAAAATATATGATCTTCTCAAAGACACGAACCTCTTGTTGATTAGATTAGTTGAAAAATTTACGTAAGAATGAAATTAAGATATTTGTAATTTACCAAAGATTACAATGTCATTATTATTAAACATTTAATGGGGGTTTTATTGTCATTTAAAATGTTTTCATTTGCAAGCATGGAAAAACTGAGAAATTTAAGAATTCTTCATTGAAGGATTTAAGAATGAATATAAGGATAAATCACTCAGGAATTTAAGGACAATTCGAGCGGATTGCTGTTCGAGCAGATAACACCCTTTGTAACCATGAATTTAAGAAATGGGAAAAAATACAAAACCATCGAAGCGTTTTAGTTGAAGTAATTTAAAAGGAAAACACAAAGTATTTGAAATTCTGAAATCACAACACACTGGTTAATAAAGGTTTTTCTTTTTTAACGTAAAGCTTACGTAACGATTCCAAATTTACGCCTTGGATCTTTAAATGCTAGTAATGGCTCTGATGTTTATTCTTAAGATTTTAAATGGAAGGTTGGTAAAATTAAATTTATATAAGTAATTAAAAAGAAAATTGTTTGTTAAAAAAAAAAAAATTAAAAATTAGCCTGCATCACTGTCGTTAATATTAGCCTAATCTCAACCCTAAGATTAACATGGATATAGAGAATCACGCCAAAAACAGCTGGTTCTTCATTCTTTCTTTCTTTCTTTTCTTTTTTCATCTCCAAAATAGATCAAAATCTTCTTCGATCAAATCTTGCTTTAAATTGAAAATGAAAAGTTCAAAAGTGAAAATTAGTCGAAGTTGTTTTTGTTTTTTTAACAATTTACATTTATATTGGTAGAATATATAATACATTTTATTAATATTAAACTTCCTGTACGCAATTGCCGCTATTTTTAGTGAAACGTTCAGTTAATTGTGTAATGTGTTCTTCCTTTCAAAAAATGTCGAAACAGATTCCAATATTGGTTTAACAATAAACTAAGATATAAAAATATTCAAATCTTTTTAAAAAATCTTGAGATTATTATGACCGAAGTTAACAAACCATTTGTTGTGAAAGATTTCTTTACGTCGTTATAATAATGATATAACTATCACAATGATATTTTAATACACGCATACTCCTGTATCACGACATGTTGTCGTTAAGCGGAAATCGTCGGATAATGAAACACTGCCTTTTTATTAACTTATCTGTACAAGTACCTCAGTGCAATCATCACATATGTGCAGTGAAAAACAAAGATGTCGGACTCAGGCCGATGTAGTACAGCAATCATTAACTTGTTTTTTATTTTAATCACTAGAAAAAAGAAAAATGAACGTCGTAAATGGTTTAATATTCGTTACATCACAGAGCGTAACAAAAACAGATGCTGATGAACTGTGTGTGAAGGCAAACTGACGTGATCTGGTAGAATCATGGAGCAAAAGTGTCGTATCGGCGAATCAGTTATAACAAAAATTTAGGCATGGTTACAATTGAAAACTCTCGTATGAACGAAACATCGGAAAGCAAATTGTCACAAAGTGGGGAATTTTAGTTAAACGAAGAGTAGTTTTTGCTTCAACAAACTATCTGTTTTAAAAGTAACTTTTAAAATCATGTTTCCTACAAAAGTAGCCTAAGTGGAAATTCTTAACACTTTCTTCTAGACTATAAATCTCTAGATAATAATAACTCTCTTGTGTTTAGCGTCTGGCAGAATTATCCTAATAAATAAACCCAGATTAATCAGACATTAATTCGTTTTCTGACTCGAAGAATCTAATAAAACAGTAAGAAATAAAAACAAATAATAAGAATTAAAAGGAAAAAAAAATCTCACAAGTAATTTATAAAAATTATTAGAGACTACAGTTAGATTCTATCTATGAATATTTTCTAATTGTTAATTTTATCTGACGGATGATTCTTTTCATAAGAAATCCGAAATGGACAATTGAAATCACTTCCATACAAGAAGAAAACACGATTAAAAAAACAAAAACAAAACTTGAATTTTTCTTTTTCTTCCCAGAAATGAAACATCATTCCTAATTACAGAAATTCGGTGTTAACATTGTTAATAATATATTGTTTGAATACGAACTTTAAGATTAATAATAGAAAATCAGTTAACTAAGGCATAACATAAAAAAAAAGGCTTATTAAAAAAGGCTGACTTTATCTTTACGAAACTAAATTATGCGTAATGTCATAAGTCTTGTAATTATTATTAAACGTAATATTGCCTGATATTTTATATTTAAATAAAGATTCTTCGAATCTGGTTAAATTAAATTTGTATTTTTATATTTCTGTTTCTTTGCGAATGTTCACTTTGTCTTTGTAATTCATTGCAAAATGTTTGAAACGGTTGGTTCAATTGATGAGACAGGTTGAGGGGACGGGTGGGTTAGTTTGACAAATCGACTTCAAGGGGTCTTGGGCTGTGACACTTGGAAGAAACACGGGTGGGGGACGTGGATTCAGGCAATCTAGCCAAATTTACTGCCATCCCCGTGTCCAAATGAATTATTGTACCCTCTTGGTTGTCCTTCTCTTGTGTCCCAGTAGGTTCTTCCGCCACCCCTCCTTGTTCTTCCAGGATTCCAAAATGAAGGATTTCCTTTTCAAGTCATAAAACCGGACGCACCGGAAGTCATCCGGCATTAGCATTGGATTTGCATTGAAACAGCTTACCGCTTTTCTACTCTTCTTAAAAGTAGACTTAGTGTGTTTCTCATTGACCCACTTAAGTCCAGGTGACGAGAGGATTTTAGCCTTAATTGTGTCATGCATTTGATTGATTTGTGTCATTGATTGAATCTTAAAGATTATTTTTAATTCAGCTGTTCAGGAAAAGTGCTTCTTCAAACAGAATACTTCAAACAAACAAATAAAATAACTGTAAAATTTGCAATTTATTAATCCCAAATGAGACTAATAAATTAGAGGATTCGAGTTGATTCGTTTATGTGACTGTATTATTTCTATTTCACGGAAATGCCTTCAAATCTCAAAACTAAAGTAAATTGAGCTACGATAAATTTGAAGTAAATACTATCTTAAAATTTTTTAATGTGCACCAAACATCAAACTCAATGTACAAATGACCTGCAAATGCTTATTAAATGAAGTTACGACAAGGGAAAAAAAAGTTAATAAAGAAAAGCATTTTTTTTCATTGTATTAATAATACAGGTATGTATTAAAAATGTGCAATTTTAGACTATGTTAGATGTCTTTTTTCAGACAGTCAATTTCCACCATTTTTGTCAGTTTCTTTATTTGGTTAAACTTTAGATTACGGTACCCCCAATGGCCGCCTGCCGTAGTGGTGCATACAGTTATCTCAAGTTCGCAGTTAGCCAGATGAGAGTTAGTTTTTCTAGTAAAAGATCGTGCAAAACCATTTTGAAATAAGCATTTTACTTTTTGCTAATTAATTGTTCATTTCACATTATCTTCAAAATAGTGCCGGCTATCGGGCAGCCATTGGGGTACCGTAATCTAAAGTTTAACTCTTTATTTATTTGAATCTAATACGGTATCGAAATTTATCGTTTCTTTCTCTGTCCAGCCTATACGTGAAACAAGTCGACAGATGGACTTTCATGATACTTGATAGGTAGCAATGTCACTAAAAGATATTAAGAATTTCCAAATTTCATCAAAAATCAGAGGTCATTCCTTCCATATTAAAACAGATGCTGAGTACAACTGTACTGCTAATGGATAGAGTTTCACTTGCTTTGATATTTTGAGATAAACATTCCTGGATTATAGAGACATGTAATCTTTGTGATGGACTAGAGAGATTTCCTTCTGCTTCATCGCTATCCTGAAACCCATAATTCAGTGCAAAACAAACAATTGACTTTCGTCTGATCAGAACTCTTTACTTTCGGATATGGATATATTACTTTAAAGACTTTTGATCTTAAGTTTTTAAAAATAGACATATCAACTTGAGAAGAGTACAGCTGAATCCTAAAGAGGGGGAGCACTGGATAATTTATTAATCAATGCATTTTTATTAATTAGTTGATTTTTTTTTCATAAAACGAATTTTTTGCAGTAAATTAATTATTGAAAGTATTTTACGTGTGTATTAAAAGTTTTGATAAAAGTTCCATTCAGCCAACACACAAATAAAACTAATTAATTGTATATAATTTTAGTTTTTATTTGTGCGTTGGCTGAATGGAACTTTTATCAAAATTAAATTATTGCTTTAGAAAGATTGAAAAAAAGCTGAATTATTATCACAATACAAAGGTAAATTCGATATTATTATAAATATTAGTTCTTATTCTATAATAGACCAAATTGTTTACCAAGTGATATCCTGGGACAGCTGTTTCACGCTCTTTGGCGATCATCAGCCAGGAGCAGTCATCAGTAAAACAACGAGGTCTCCGTACTAAGGCTAATAACGTCGGAATCGCAGTTGCACAGATTGAATTTTTTTATATATTAAAAAAATTCATTGAGGCCAGTGGACTGCTGACACAAGAATTTTCTCACCAATATTTCATTAGTCAGTTTTACTGTTGATTTTTGCTTTTGAGGCGCCACTGCCATTTCGACGATTATTCTTATTCTGTTTTCTCTTTTAGCCATTTATTATTTTTGGTATCTTTTTTATTTTAAATGTTCATTCGTAATTTGGTTTAGTCTTGTTTTATATTATTTTTTTAAAAATCTTAAAAAATAAATATCAATGTTTCTTTAAGTAAGAATAGTCTTTGTTCTGTAACGTATGTCATTTAATTCACTGATGTAATTCGGAGGCTTGATGCTGAAAATTTTAAGAACATCTGCTATAAAATCCAGATTCCAGAAGATTAACATCAAAAGCAGTTCAGAAGTTCAACAAAGACTCGTACTTTCCAAATTAATAATAACAATCAAAGTAATGGATTTTTTTTTTTTCAAAGTAACTACTAGAATAGTTACTATAAGGGTAATTCAAAATTCATAGTGGAACGTATGTCCGCGAACGCTACCCGAACGTGCTAGAAGATTCAGAAATAAAAGACAACAAGTAAGGTAGACAATCATGTTTGTTAGCCCTATGTTTACAATATGACAGTAAGGTGTACACAGTAATGCCTGTTTCCGTCGAATGATTCAGTTTCATACAATCTCTGGTACAAACTCGCAAACGTTTGATGTTTGGGCTCACGTCGGTTGAGGAACTGTCCACGATACAATTGTACAGCGGCTCGTTCGCTGGCCGTAGGTGCATATTTGCCCTCTCAGCATTAGTGAAGCGATACTCCTATTCGTACAAAGTTAACGTCTCAAATGACGAAGGCTCACACAGTCCAACTAATGTGATGCCAAACAGCGCCCTCTAGCACATTCGGGTGGCGTTTGCGGACATACGTTCCACTATGAATACGGTTTATTTTTTTAATCTGACCTACCTTTAATGTTTGTACATGGAATTTTAAATCACCCTGTATATTATTATTAACCACAGAATAAGGACTACATATTTTGTCACTTTTTGTTGCATATTTGGATTTGTTCAGGAAATGTATAATTTTACACTTTATTCTGATGTTGGTTTTCTGAAAGTCGTATAGAATTGGATTCACGAAAATGACAAAATAATTAACATGGTAATCAATGATTAAAATTTGAAATTAATATACCGGTATCGTTAATCTTTCTGTAAGAAAAGTCCTTTCAATAAATCAGAGCGTGGAATCACACCATAAAGTTACATCAAATGCAAAAAAAAAAATAAATAAATAAATAAATAAAAAATAAAACCAACTTATTTTCTTACTAACTAAAACACAGCCGAAACTTACTTGTTTTCTAAAACTGGATGAAATTGACAAGTTTTAATATTAATAAAAGTAAACGTCAAATTTAAAACTATCTACTTCACTTACTTGTAAATACAAGGCACTTACCTTTCCTTACAAATAGAAAAGAAAGGAAGACTTATTAGGGGCCTTCCAACAAATTTACAATAGTTCGATGTCAGAATTTTTTATTTTACAACATTTAGTTTAATAAGAAATGACATTTCATCAAATTGTCGAAGTATTCATTATTTTATTTTATTTTTTATTTAGACCTAAGAAATTAAAATGTTAGTTAGATTTCTTTTTTTATTAAGATTATCTCTCTAGGGGTGAATAAAAGTCACTATCAATAAAATCTACAGAAGCCAAAACAACTTTTTTAGGAGTTTTTTTTTTTTTTTTTTTTAATATGAGGGAAAAAAAAAAAAAAAAAAAAAATAAAAAAAAAATATTTTTTTTTTTTTGTTTTTTTTTAAAACCCCGGAAAAAAAAAAAAAAAGATACACACCTCACCCCCTGGGTCAGGTTAGTTACCATATGTTTAGGAAGCATTTGTACTTTTGTAGGGGATTTCGTGAAATGATGTGAGGGTATTAGAAAACAAAAGAATAAAAGCCTCTTCCTCGTTGTGCTGGGTACGATTTCATATATTTTTTTTTCTGGTGATTTTTTTTTTCCTCCTACAAAAAATTTCAAACAATACAAACTCGTAGGCAGAGCGAATTTTAGGACAATTTCTGAACAATAGATGAAAAACCAGACACTTAAAAAGAAAAAAAAGCTGTTGTGTTTTAGGATGAAATGACAAGGTCACCCATCCATCTTTTTTTTTTTTTTACATCCCCCTTTCTTAACCACACTGAAATACCCCAGTTTACCCATAGTTTTCATGTAGACTGTAAAGCTTTTAAAATTGTTTTTGTATATTATTAAAGCTTATAAAATACATATATACTTATTTAAAACCTAATTCCTGATAGTATAAATAGAAAACTATTAAACTGAATAGGTGTAAACTTATTCATTACAGTAGATTATTTCTAACGTATTCTCCATCTGTGATCCTATCAGTGGTTCAATTTAATTAAGGTGTTCTAGAATTGAATTGCTTTTTATTGTCTTTTTTGTTGGAAGCTTTCTTCATTGATATTTCATCATTGTTACAAATGTTCATTGTTCTTACTAAGTTTCATTGTTAAACGTTTGTTGTCGATTCACATACTTTCATACTGGGATTAATTCTTTATTGTTAAGCGCTTATCTCTTATATAGTTTTCCAGAGCTGTCTGTGCACAACGCACTTCCTCTCTGTTTCAAAAATAAATTTAATTTCCTGAAAATAGAAATAATTTCTACAATGAAACGTCCGCGGCAGGAATCGAATCTGCAACTTTCTGATCCGAAGTCAGACGTCTTATCCATTAGGCCACGGGAACTACATTCAAATTATTGTTAAATATCTCTTATCACTCCGTGTATATGTGTAATGAGAGAAGAGCCAGACAAAAAAAAATAATAATGATTTTAGCTTACTAGATTGAAATTTAAATTTCAGTGTTAGATGCACATTTCGAGCATTAGATGCCGAAGCTCGATCTCAGCAACGAACTTAAGAGTCGTTAGAGACATTTCCCGACATGAATGAAGAAATTACAAATGACGAGCAAATATCTCAATGAAAAGCCGTTACATTATTATCCCATCATTGTTGACGGGGCGAATATACTAATTGTTAAAAAAGTTCTGCGCAAGAAACACATTAATCAATAAATCACATTATTTTCATCGTTGGTTGAATCACAGTTAGTATATGGGTATCGAATGTTACGATTTAACAACATCCTTGATGGAATGCTGAGACTCAGTAAATCAGTGGTGCAGGTAAAAACTGTAAAGAGTTTTTAAAACTTTTTCTAATATAATTGATTATTGAAGGAAAAATTAAAGAAAAAACAAAAACAGATAACTCTTTAATTTATTTACTACTAGCTGTGTCCCCGGTTTCACCCGCGTTAAATTGTGATTATACAAATATGTTTCATACACATTATGAGTATGTAACTAAGTGCATCTCATGGCCGCGCGGTTGGCGTTGTCGCCATGACATCGGTATCTCACCTCTGAGTACCGGGGTTCGGTTCTCATGTGGGTTTCGTGATGGTGGACGATCCACGCTGGGCAGGTTTTCTCGGGGTTCTCCCGTTTCTCAGTCTTTCTCATTGTATTCTGACAGTGTATTCGACCTCTTTTTTGAATCTCGGATAGCCGAATTGGTTGACATTTATGTTTACTGCTCCGCTCCTATTGGTCGCAGCGTGATGTTATATAGCCTACAACCTTCCTCAATAAACGGGCTATCTAACGCAAAAAGAATTTTTCAAATCGGACTGGTAGTTCCTGAGATTAGCGCGTTCAAACACACAAACTCTTCTGCTTTATAATAGTAGTATAGATTAATAGTTTTCAAAGAACAATTAGAAAATGATTTGTGGAGTTAACCCCCCTGTGTTTTAATTAGCCTCTTGTTGGAGGCTCATTGAAACAAGAGATCTATTTCCAAAACCTTATCTATTATTTAGATTTTGTAGTTAAGAGATTCTTATCTAACGTATTCTCCATCTTTTTTTTTTTTTGGAAGCTTTCTTCATTGTTATTTTATGTCATCATTGTTAGCATTGTTGTTAGGAGCATTGTTACGAATGTTCATTATTGTTACTAAGTTTCATTGTTACATGAGAGGTTTTAAGCCATAGCCTAACCCTCAAACAGAAAATTTTTGGGGATGTGGTTTGAAACGTTTGGTAATCATGTACAAAAAAACAATATACACTTTTCTGCTGTAATTTATGAAGAAAAGAAAATTAGCTATGTAAATTACAGCAGCAAAGTGTATATTGTTTTTTTGTACACGACCACCAAGCCTTTCAAATCATTTCCCCAGTTATTTGCTCTTTGAGGTTAGGCTAGTACGGCTTAAAGCCCCTCAAATCTTCCTAATAGATTGATTCTGAATTTTTAGCACTCTTCTAACACAATTCCATTTTTGTAAACAATCTTAATCTGTTTATTTAGCAATAAAAAACAATTCAGACATGAGATTAAAACATGAAGTAACATCTTCGAGTGTAATCACTTCTTTCGTTTACGATATTTCTGTATTGTAAGTACTAAAGTAATCCTAATTTGCTTCCTCCTTTTTTAAATACAGCCACTACAGAAACTAATTTTTTCGGGTTTCTCCCATTTGCGTGCCACAATTAAATTTTTTAATTCTCAATTGAGATTTATTGCACATAATTTAAATGATATTTTGTAACTGATCAATTGGATTTTAAGATTTTCAGTGGGAATCAATTTTTATTTGCAAGTTTTCAATTGCGAGCCTGTAAGTCTTATTACTGCAATTGTTCTTCTGCGTCTGTCTATTTATGCTCATCACGCTGAAATGGTTAGACTGATTTCCTTAAGCCCCGCGAACACCATGCAAGTTTTCAGCAACATAGTCGGCCGATTTTGACGTCACGAGTTGATATAGACAGTCTTGGGCCCGTTTCTCAGCAACTTGGCAGCAACTTTTGTCCTCCGACTCAAGTTGTTCCTACACCAGCAACTCGAAAAGTTGCATCAAAGTCGGTGGGAATTACCCAATCACAGGGCAGCGTTGGAACACGTCAGTCGGGACGTCACGCCCATGGAAGATATGGCGTCCAAAAATGGTATTCGCCGATTCGATGCGAAGACAAGTGCGTAAACAATTAATATCAGAGTATTACGAGTTTCTTTCATGCATAAATAAAGTTTATACTGAAATGCAGTAATTGTATGCGGCAGAATTTATCAGAGAGGTTTCAAAACCTCGATATTTTCGGATTTTAACTGCTGTTGGAAACGCATTGCATTATGGGATTGCTGCTGACGCGGTCGACTTCATGTCGACTTCATGTGCATGGTGTTCGGGGTTGACAAAAGTTGGCCAACTCGAAGTCGACCGACTAAAGTAGCTGAAAAGTGGCATGCTGTTCGTGTAGCTTTTAAATTTTGATGCGATGTTTACTCCGGGTCGAACTTAAAATATGATTACTTTGTTCTTTTCCTCTTCAAACATGACATCCATTGATTTTGGAGCAACTGCACCCTTATCATTGATTGTGTGCATGGGTTTTTAAATCAATAGGAAATAAATTACCCATCATCTGTAATTCAAAAACTACTTATCCAAGGAAGCTGAAACTCAATAAAGCTGAAATATATGAAGAGTTATTACGTACAGCAATTTCCTGAGTAATTGATCAATGTTAATTTTCTTTTTCGTAGAAGTTTTTATTGGCTACTCAATTATAATCTTATTGTAACAGAGACCTGTTTCCATTGCTCTTTTTATCTCCCTTCTCTGTTTACCCGAGGTGACCAACACCAAGGGCTATTCTGTTAATGGTGTCGTAGGTTGTAAAATAATTTACGCTCTGGTCCCCAGTAGACACCCTCCCTCCATCCCCAAATGATGCATCTTCCATCCCTTGAGGACTCCTCTGCATATCGTCCCTCCCTCCACTCAAGGCATATTTGTAAGAATTCTCTAGAATTGAAATCAATTTATTTTTGAATTTTGTATTTTTGTATTTTTGATTTTTGTCTTCGTTCTTTTTAACCTTTTTCGCTAACATATATTGTATCATAATCTACAGTCTCCAATCTTTAATCTTCGTGAAACTTGACAGACATATTTATGGACAAGAGTATCTTTGAAAACATTTCTTTGTCAATTCCGCTTTGTTTTTGGTTTTGTTTCTGGTTATCTTTGCAAGCGAAGATAAACTACAAATACCAAAAGCGAAACGACAACCAACTATCACTGATGGCAAATAGAGCAATGAATTTCTCTCGATAATTAACAGTGTATCGCAATCTATTTTATTGTCCATTTTAAATTTGCGCATGCTACCTTTGATTAAAATTAATTGAATTTTGGTCGCTCACTTTCCATATTTGGACGTTTTAATGAACAAATTGATAACTTTAAAATGCATCATCCAAATGTGTTAAGGTTAAGGTAAATTATTAATTGTTCAGAAATTTTTATGATTTACCGAAACTGGAGTTTCGTTATGTAGTTTTCGAGAACTTTCAGACAAAGAAGGAAAAAAAACCACATTTGAATGGAACTAGGTCGTAAGTTCTGTCAGGAACTTCTTGTAGTTATTTATTCGTTGTGTGAAAGACGACGTTATATTAGAAAATAATGAATTGTTAAGAATTGACTAATGATTGCGCAAAGGAAACTATTGTCTTAACTATTAAATGACAAATTTAGTTAAGCCTTGTTAAAAAAGATCTTGAAGGAAATTGGAACGCACTTCAACATCTTATTCTTCATTTAGTTTCTCCTTCCAACGTTTTCTGAGTTTGCGTTTTATTTGATAGATTAATGAGGGAATTTCAAAGTATTCTTATTCTGTCACTGCAAAATCTTTTTTCGATTTTATGGTTTCTATTTAATAGTAACATAGATTTAATTCAGCAAATTTAGAAGATTTTGAAGGAAAAAATTCATAGGATTAGTGATCAATGAGAAAGTAAGGGAAATATAAAGCATATGTGGGTGTATTTATGTTTAAATTATGTTAAGTTATCTAATGCGACTAATCTGAGATAAATTTTGTAAGTACGTTAGCATTGAATTACGTTTTATGTAATATGTTAGATTTGAATTAAAAACTGCGAATTTGATGCAGGACAATGGGATTTCGAACTCCATTAGGCTCAAATACTGTCTATTTCTGATAATTGCAGATTTCAGATAACATCGGTTTCTTTTACATAATTAAAGACTTTTTTTTGGTTAAGTTAATTAATTCTTCAGTATTTTTTTCTTGTTCTATTTTTACATCACAAACTATAAGAGAAAGATTGATATAAAACTATCGCCCCGTTTCTCCGTCGCCTGTCACGGCAGCCTATATATCAGCTCGCTGAGTCCTTTCGACCATTAGCGAGCGATGGAGTTCTACCCCCCTCTGCACCAACCATCCCCTCTGCCTCTTCGCTTGCAATTAATTCTCGAGCTTTCGCGGTGCTGCCACGACGAAGGTGTTGCAGCGAAACACACCCTCTCGTCATCATACCTCCCCTCTGCTGGCATAGTGTGGCTCATGCGCCGTCGGCCTCTACCCTGTGATTGGTCCCCGCGCTTCGATTCGAGCTGCTCCCAATTGCCAGCAGTCCTCCCCCGCCAGTCTATTCGTTGCGTACCTGCCATCCGGACTCGATCTATCCGCATTCCGGAAATCGTGAGGCTTTTGGAGACGATTCGGCTCCAAGCGCTGAATTGAAAGTAAACTAATCAAAGGTGATTTATTAACAACGAAAATCACCCACGATTACATTGATTTATTTAAAATCCCGTTTTGTAACTGCATGATTGAAACATAAATCATGGTTATCTATAATATTTTGATAGTCTGATAAATAAATATTCCAAATTACACAACAAATAGCTTAATAAAAACTGCCTTAAAATAACTGAAGCATTTCGCAAAACTGCATCAAGGTCTCGATAATCCGAATCCCGAACAACCGTCAAAGTATGCGTCTCATTTTTGAACCAGGGAACGGATTACTTTGAAATTTTACATGCATATTATGGAGAAGAGACTATTACTCCCTTTTATTTCAAAACATTTATGATCTTTTAGTAAATATCTTTGCAGCATGGCGGCGAGATGAAATCATGTTTTCAAGGTGTTTAGTAATTTTGCCTACACGAGTCCCTAATCAGAAAAGATCTGAAAAACAGTAGATCTTTATTCATTAAGCTTTGTTGGGAAGATCGTCTCCAAAAATTAAAATTAAAGTAATGGCGGACTTTCGAGAAATGAAATAAATGATAAAAAATTTTCAATATTGTTAAACGAAAATGATTATTCGGCAATAGGGTCCAAGTTCTTTCAGGACTCTTATGTTTAGTTCCTCAATTTATGTTTCAGCCTTTAACTTTTTTACTGCTTTACTAGGAGCTACAATAAGATTGAAAAACACCAATATCAGGTTAAGGCACAGCCAGGCTCAGGCTCAATTTCCAAATGTCTCGTCACTTACCTCTTCAAATTTACAAGAATCAATCTTCACTGTCTTGAATGATGCTGTTGGAGGTTAATAGCATTGAAATACAAAGTGGATAACAAATTTTAATTCACAGATATATTATTATTAAGTTATAGGTATTTTTTTTTTCAAAATTATAAAATTTATTACTTCCTTTGAAGACGAGCGCAAAGCTAGCAAATGAAATATTAAAGCAGGTTCGTGACGATCTTATTATTTCTTAGCGTTGGATTTATTATTTCATCCAGTTTATTCTTAAAGAATAAATTTTCAGTAGTGGGTGATCTTCATTTACAAAATCCCTTCTTACAGGAGTTTTGCCCTAATTTCTAATTGTATTATAAAGACGTGATTTCCAAAACAGCTCCCCTCCCCCGTCTTAAGCTATGGGGAGCTCTGGGTAGCCATATTGTTGGCCCATCGATCACGGGTGCCATCCGGTTGGGCCAGGTGTCATCGTAGGACGGGGCGTGGGGGGAGAGTTCCGCCGAAACACAAAAGGCAGCAAATATTATTGTGAATCGTGTATCGATCACGCAGGCGACGACGTCTTCAAAGACACTCCATTGATTCCTTTGGCTTCACAATCCCCATTTTGTCGATCTTCGGTCTTAAGAGGAGGAAAGTGATCGCGAAGTTGATCTCGAACTGCGTTTCCGGCTTCTCTTTTTTTAAGTGTTGGATGATTTACATAAGTCTCCAAAGTGTTTGTATTAGATTAAGATTTTGAAGACAAATCATTTTGTGTCATATTGAAGTCTTGTTAAGATTCATTTGCATTTTGTACTTGATTTCATCTGTCACAGAGGTAGGCACGGGGTTTTTATTTTGTTATCATATTTTTCTCAGTAATTTTGACTAATAAAATCTGAACGTCTCTAACACTACTAAACCAGTGAATGGGTCTTCTTGAAATTTGATATGCTTATTTATGAATGGATAAGTAATTTTCAAAACAACATAAAATAAAATTGAAGATGTTTAAATTACAAATGCCTAATAATTCAACAAAATGGTAACTATGTTTGTTGCTGAATTGTTTTATGCTATAGACCAGCGGTTCCCAACCGGTGGGTCGCGGAAGGGTTACAGGTGGATCGCAACTTGATCCTAAAACTATCAGAAACCATCGAATAAACCTTCAGAAAAATCGAAAATCGATCATATATAAGGAAGGGATACGATACAAATATGGTTTTATTCTATATTCTTCTATTCCTATATATGTGGAGGTATTCCGATAAGGAAAGGTGGGTCGCCAACTGAAAAACGATAAGGAAAGGTGGGTCGCCAGCTGAAAAAGGTTGGGAACCGCTGCTATAGACAAATCCCTTTTGAGCCTACCAGAACGCAAGACAAGGATTTGACATTTTTTCTATTATTCTGTGTTTTTCAATGTATTTTGCTTTTGTGGGTTCTGTCTTCCGGGAGCGAGAGTGTCATCGGTGGAGTTTGTCTGGCTGATGAGTCCTAAATAGGACGAAACGGCCGTCCCAGACTCTGCCCGGTGACAGCTCGAGGCGCGAAATCTTTTGGTTCCTTTGCGTCTTCCGTAGTTACCATTTTGTAAAATTGAAGATGTTTGCATTTGGCAGGTGGGCCATTTACCAAACAATAAGACTTTTTTTTTTCTATATTGTTCATGGCTTTAAAAAAAAAATCGAAAAAAAAAATATAACGCTCGCAACATTTCAAGGAAAATATGCTTTTTAAGAGTTCAGTTCAGAGCCTATTATTACTCTTGCTTTTATTGTGAATTTGCTTTTTTTTTGTCTTGAAAATTAAGAGAGAGAGATTGTCTACATCATATCTTTTCCCTTCCACATTGAGACCCCACTGGTCTCAGCTGACGATCGCCATCTTTACAGCATTGAAATAGTGACATAATTAACCTTATTATTATTGATTATAAATAGTTGCTTTTAAATTAATATTATTGTCATTACTATTGTAATTAATTAATTACTATTGTAAGTAATTTTACGTTGTGTATTGGTATGAAAATAACTATTTCTACACGTCTTGAATTTACAGTTAGAAAATGTCAAAAAAAAAAAAGAAAAAAAGATACAAAGGGTCTCCTACTGTTTTCTCTACCTTTTAAACCTTTAGTAAGCTCCTAAGAAAATTAAAAAAAAAAAAAAAAAGGGGGGAGAGCTTGAAATTTACGACTTAGATGAGCGAAATTCGGTATATTGCAATATTGTTATAACCTGTTACAATTAAAAATACAATCAAAAAAAATATTACCATTGTGAAACATTGTAATCTTGTTTTTGTAACTAGTCTGTCTCAAGAAAATTGAAATTATTTGTAATAATGAAATTGGAGGTCAATTGAACGATCGAAGTTTTCTGTTTGAAAATCTTGTGTATGTGTATTCCTGTAGAGAAACTTGCGAGTGAAGGAAATAAAAGTTCCCAATGAAAATCATTTCAATCAAATCATTGAAAATGAAACAATGAACTTCCCTTACGTCTAACAATGCATAGAATCCTTTTAATAGTTTTTGCATGCTTTGATAGGATTTAAAATAATTCAATTTAAGGATTTAATTAATGAGGTTTAATAATATTAAATAAAAAAAGTAGTTGTTGTTTTGATAAATTTAACATTTACAAATGCGAGGAGATTCTTTCTTTGTTTTTCACGTCATTAAAAATAAAAAACAAAAAATGAAGAAAAATGGGTTTTAACTTATTTCAGGAATCTATAATTTTTTGTTTTGACTACTAATTACAAAAAAAAAATCATTCTTAAGGTTTTTATTGTTAATGAACAACAGCGTTACTTTTAAAAGTTAAAATCTTATAAATATTAAAGTATATATTTTTTTTTTTGCATCACTATTAGAATTAAATATATTAATTTAAAATGCAGTTACAGCAAAGATATCAAAAATTAAAGAAAAAAAATAAAAACAAAAAAACAAAAATAATAAAAGGAATAAAACTGAATCTTTACCTTAGAATTCGGTGATTATTATTTTTCCTTAATAAAATTTTAGTTTCTTTTCTTGGGAACATTGGAGAGTGGGGGTGGGATGGCGTTGCAGGCACGAGCCAATCGGCGCTCGTCCATCATAGCAGAAATGGCAGGCGGTAACACCACTAGAGGCGCGAAAACAATTAGCTGTAGGAGGGGGAGACCACGGAGTAAACAAAATTCAGCAACGAAGGTCACGTTGACGTGAGTCTCCCTCAATTGTAAAACAGCGCCGGAAACAAATGTGCTTAAAAAAACGGATTTCAAGTTAAAAACTTAGAAATCTACAGTAAAAATAAAATCTAAGACTGAGTTTATCTTAAGGCTTTTAGAATTAATTTTCTTATTAAGTTAATAATAAAGTTAATTGAAAATTCATATTTTTGTTGGGTTGGGTTAGTTCTTTCCTACTTTTACATATTCATGCATTTTTTAATTTTAATTTTTTGAGTCTCCTTTATATTTTGTATTAATTCAATCTTAGTGTCTGATGAAATACTTTTATAGTATTATTAAATATAATTGTTAAATATGGGCTGTTTTATTGTGTATTAGTTGATTAAATAACTAAAATGTGACTTAGTAGTTTAGATATATATGATAGAAAATGACCCTTGCAATGAACGCGAAACAAACATAACTGGAATAGGAATACATTGAAAAAGGAAATATATATTTTCATAAACGCATCTAATTGGAATCTGAGATAAGTTTTTGTTAGGACTCATCAGCTGCATTTACTAAGTTGATGAACAACTCAGAGGATAAGGACAGAGTGACTCCAAAATACAAACAGTAATTAATTAACTGAAGCCAATACAAATTCAAACTCTTGATATTGAAAACTCAAACATAACATATAAAACAACAAAGCAATCATTTAGATGGAAATAAATTACAAAATCTTTAGGTACAGTCTTAAATGAAGTCTTCATTAAAATTTCATTGAGAATTGCTTCATCCATGAAAGTTTGGGTTTGCGACGATCGTTAATTAACAATAATTAACTTTCAAATGTTTGAAGGTTTTCAGAAAAACAAAACAAATTGGAAACGTCTTGTTATATGAAAATACAATCAAGCCATTAATTTACTTTTTACTTAATATTAATTTTACTTAATTTTGAATCGAGTATGAGATTCCCATATTCTGAAAATTTAAAAAGCTTGTTTTGTAAGTAAAAAGGGAAGTAAAATAAAGTCTGTGGATCTAAATTATAAAGTAAGTTCATTTGTTTTAATAATACCTTAGCGCAATTGCAATCAAAACATAGAATGATTATCTCCGGAGATCAAACGGTCCATGTAATAAGAATTGCCCAGAATAGCTCTAAATCCTAACTTCATTCAGCGCCAAAATAACGAAACTACATAAAAAAAAGAGCTAAATAAAAAAAAGAACTATTAAATCAATAATAAGGATAAATCACAGTTAAAAGTGTTACTTTTGGTGAAAAAAAAAAAAAAAAAAAAAAAAATAAACGAGAATATATTAGAACATTATTTTAACATTATTAGAACATTATTTTAAAACAGTATGTTTTAAAATTTATTGTTCCTTCATAGGATGTACAGTTCAAAATATTACGAAAAAGATCTAAGGAAAGTAAATCTTCTTCCAGATAGAAATAAGTCAGTCAAAAATAATAACAATTGTACTTTCAAGTTTAGGTATGGTTTGGCATTGTATCTAAATAATATAAAGTGCTTATGTTCGTCCATCCTTCCCACGTCTAACTTGAAGCTCAGTAAGGAGATGTCAGTTTCATAACAAAGGTTTACGTGTTTTTTTATTTTAGTTCTCAGGTTTGTCATTAAAAAAAAATGGTGAGGTTAATAAATTAAAGACAAGTAACAGTTTTAAAAGTTCTGGTTTGAAACTCTAATTCGCAAAGACCTCATAAGCTCAAATCTGTTTTTGTTTTTTATTATTATTTTGATTAATATCGCCTTTTGACGGGAATTTACTAATATTTCATAATTTCTAATATAAGCTATAGACTGCGATATGTCATAGTTTGTTAGTTCCCTTGTAATATTTGAATACAGTATACATTTTAAGTATTTTTCTCCAAACATATTAGTATTAATGTAATGTAAGCACTATATTAACTTGAGAGTTAGTTAGTGTATGTTAACTTACTACCGAATGCTAGTTATTATTTATTTATTTATTTATTTTTATTTTTATTTCATCTCGCAGAGCCACCCTCATTGACAGGGGGGGGGGGGAAACAAAAACCTTGCAACCCCGTCGGGTTTTTGCGCATGCGCTTTTTTTTTTTTTTTTTTCCTTTTTCGAGTCACGTGGTATGCTTCGGCGCTCGAGAGAAGTTCATGCGGATGGGGGGGTTGGGGGTGGAAGTGAGAGGACGGAGTCTCTTTTCTCGTAAACACCCAGATCCGACGGATTGATTGAATTCGTAGGCAGGGGGCTCGGCGCGAGGGGTCAGGGTTCGATCCCCACCCCCTAAGCGCAGCTGTCCATTCTCGTTACCTTTTCCGAAACCAGCAGACCCCGTTTTATTCACTGTTTGCAGGTGATAAATAATTAAACCACATTTCAGTGGACGGGGCTGGTCTCCATGAAAGAAAACCAGTTGATGCAAGGTTTTAAATAATGCTCGGAAGGAAATTAAAATAGTAAACAAATTTTTTTGGTGTATTTGTTGATAGAGAAATACCCTACGTACATAGCAAGATTTTAATAATATGATAAAAGTAATTATTAAAGAATTATTCAAAATTACTTGAAACTTTCTAGATGTTATATTAGAAGTTACTTACAATTAATGCAACGAGAACCAGAATTTACAAGTATTTCCATTAAGTAAAATAATTTCCTGAAGTATGTCTTTAAACTATACTATTCCAGATTCGTAAGTTCAGAGAAAGAAGTTCATTTACATTTTGTATATCAGATAACATTTGATAAGAAAAAACGTGTATTTTTGAGAAACGACGGCCAGAAACGAATTTTTGAAAAAAACTGTCAAGAGTGAATCCCAAGTTGTTTAAAAAGTTTTTTTTTTTTTTTTTTTATCTAATGCGTGATTTTTTTATATTTCAACTCGTATTTTTTTAAAAAAGAAAAGAAAGTCATAAAAACTGAAACTAAAACACAATCGACTGTTTCGGTCTTCTTCTACCAGTCATTATCAAAAGAAAACGAAATATAAGCCCAAGTACAACGGATGATGGAAGAAAAATAAATAATTACTATTAGCCGGCAGGGATTTCTCAGTAAAAAGATTAAGTGAATATTTGAGATTCAGCTAATAAAGAGCGTTCATAAAATTGTTCAGTAAAGGGCTTCCAAATGTCTTTCTAATAAAATACATGCAATTACGATGAACAAGATATAGCTAATGAACATTGAAAAGTTACTAGAAATTTTGTCATTGTATTAGAATCCTGTAATAGAGGTAACGTCATGTAATGGGAATGTTATTCTCTAGTATCGTAATGCAAATCAAACTCTAGGGGAATATTCAAATATTGAAAGAAAGTATTAGGCTACGCTTCGTTATTTATTACAGATTTCTATGAAAATATCTTATGAGGCGGACTACTCATATGATAACTTAAAATGGATATTATTTTTTTTTGCTATATTTTAGGATTACAAAAACAAAAAGGAATATAACCCGTTAAATGCGCTGATTCTGTCGTGAATATCATCTTTTGAGGCTGTAATTCAAGACCCCTATTAACTAAAGCCATTCCATCATAGCAATTCTCAAATTGAATAAAAATCAAGAAGATTAAATCTTAGAGGATCTCAATCACATGAAGTTTAGGATCGACCATCGAAGACCGCCATGGCTTCTTCGTATGGCGGGACTTTATACCAATCAAATGACAAATGGTGGCGCTGCTAGACTCCTGTTAGGAAATCGGGTCCCATTTCTACACAGAACAATGGATTACAGAACGTGTTTGGAGTTGAAACAATATGGAGAAATTCAGGACCCTGCGGAAGATCGAATCAAGTTATTCCAATCTGTAGACAGAGAAATGTCTACTCAATTGAGCAACTGAATTATATTGCAGAATAATTTTTTTAATTATTTCCACATATCAACTAATTACCATAACACTATTCACAGTAGTCTAAGTATTTAAAAATTTTGTTTTCAGATAAAAATATGAAATTTATAAAAGTTGTCTGGACGGCGCGAATCAAGGAGTGATTTTTTTGTTACACAATAATTAATAATAATTATTATTGTTATTGGTTATTGGAATCTCATGTTCTTATAACTTCTGTACTGTAGTCACACAAACAACGGCTAGTCCTTCCACAAGTGATGAATTATAAATGCCTATTATACAT
Source organism: Thereuonema tuberculata (assembly GCA_023159025.1). Taxonomy (NCBI): domain Eukaryota; kingdom Metazoa; phylum Arthropoda; class Chilopoda; order Scutigeromorpha; family Scutigeridae; genus Thereuonema; species Thereuonema tuberculata. The sequence goes on along the minus strand of JAFIDM010003189.1, from coordinate 11,398,840 downwards.
CTGCATTTTGTGTTTTGTAATAAAAATAAATTTCGAATTAAACCCAATTATGTGAAATTCTTTAAGTTATCTACATTAGAAAGCCGTCAACTATCTCGGACAACCAATGTTGTTATTGGATCCACGGCGTCTTTTTTGTGCAGCTTCTGCAAGAATTTCTTGAGAAAGATTAGTAGACAAACACTTCAAAAGCAAACAAAGAAAATCAGTGAGTTTCTTAATCATTTTCTTACTTTACAACAAAAGAACTTCAAAAGTTAACTAATAAACCTTCCTTTTAAAGAAAATTTAAGCGAAAATATCCATATTAGACAACTAAAAAATTAATTACTCACAAAGAGATAATTATTCTCATTTTATTTCTAGCATTTACGCCTACAATTGGAAGCAACTTTTTATTTTATTTTATCTAAACCTAAAATGTAATTACAAAGATGTGACTTCAACGAAAAAGCCATTCAAATAGATATTGCAGTCCTGGAGTAATTGATTTGCCAGATTAAGCTCAAATAAGGCAAACATTTATTTACACCAATCTTAAATCTTTTCGAATCATTCAAAATTGACAAAAAGGTATTCCAATAAAAAAAAGACCTGGAATTTTTTTCAATGATTTTTTTTTTTTAATTAAAGCATTAATTACTGGAAAATTTCGAAAAAAAAAAACTGAATTATAAAGAAGTTGATCATTTTCTTTAATAATTCATCAAGAAGAGATAATCTTCGCCAATGTATAATTGCCGTTACTCTGATAAACGAAATAATAAATTTTAAAAGTATTTTTGTTTGAACGTCAAATTTGCAATATTCTTGTGGTTGCACGTATTGCATCCTAGTTTTTGTGGCGTGTTTCCCTATAAACAGCTGACTCAGCTTTCCTAACATTTCAGGAACCTTTTCCATATGTCTACATGTCACTTTTAAATGCCTCAGTAGCTATTTTAGGAGCAAATCAAGAGAGATATTAAAATAAAGTTAATTTTGTAAAAAAAAAAAAAAATAATCATTTTTATTCCTCTTCTTTAGCTGCAAGAGAACAGATTGACTGATTGCCGGGGGAGGGAAAAAGAGATGGTTAGATTTGTAACTTTATGAATCTGAAAAAGAAAGGAAACTTTTTTTTTAATCTTAATTTTTTTCTTTTGGTTGGAGAGCCATCATTTTGTTTGTAACTCAACCAATCTAGAAAAAGGACGCAACATTATTATTATTTCGGTTGAATGGCAACGACCATTACCCCCCCCCCCATTCTAAATCCCTTGATACGCCTTTGTTGCTGACAATTTAGTTACAGCTAATTATTGATTTGCAGGTCTAATTTTTCGGCGATTATTCTTAAAAAAACCATAATTCAACTTTTCTTTATTTAAACATTTAATGCATTAAAACATAAAAATACTTTTTTAGTACTTTAATTTTTATTTACATTAAATAAAAGCACATACTTTTAATAAAAAAAAAATCACTGAGATTGGTCAAGTAGTTTAGATGGTGATTTTTACGCTCAAGTTCTTTGGTTCCCTCTGTGAGCATTGAAATTGGTTTTCCAGTCATTATTATTTCTCAAGAATACTATTAATTCTTGATCTAATTTTTTTTTAAGACTAATTCCTCATTAATAGGCTTAATTATGTACAAAAAAATCCTCATAAATATATATGTATTGAGATTATCAAGGATTAAGTTTTCACAGTGATCGATCATAAGCCACTCACTCCATTTCAATAAATTTATTGAAATTGATAAAAAGTAAACGGAAGTTCTTCTATTGTACTGTAACAAAATTTTTACGATAGAAAAAAAATTCCGTTTATGATTTAAAAATTGCAAATAAATTTATGTTTTTATAATTTATTATATAAGTTACAAATTATATAAATTTAATTTAATTTATATTATTTTATTTATGTACATATAAACTAAAGTTTTACAAAAAAAAAAAAAATATCTATTTTTTTATTTAGTTATTTTTAGACTCGTTTCTAGAGGTTGCATTTGGAATTCATAAAAACAGCGGAGCCCCATTTTTGTCAACAAACTTCATTTCGGAAATGTTTGAAAGTGATGAATGATTCGTTAGATTGTTTCCTGTGAATCATTCGTTTAATGTGACGCTTCCTTATCAATTAAAATCAAATGTACAAATTATGAGCAGTTGTTGATATCACAAACAGAAATGAAAGATGCAATTGATTAACCCCGCCATTAGTCATTCAATCTGTGGTTTTGTTTTTAATTACAATAATTTATTTATGGATTTTAAGTTTCGGAAATTTTTCTCGTCAGATTACATCTGTCAACACTTTAAAAAACATTAAAATATCTGAACAAAACTACAAAACCAATAACTGAATTTTTCAAAATATTTTATGTACGAAGGTTTAACGTGCATCAAATGTAAAGTAAAAAACGGAAAAATATAGAAATGCGCAAATTCTATGAAAATTGTGCTGTACTAGTTATAGGCTTTCACGCGTTCTGAGCTTGATCATCGAGGCTAAATCTGGCTGATGAGTTCTAATAAGGACGAAACAGCTGTCCCAAATTGCCGACGATGATGGCTTAAAAGGCGTGAAAGCAAACGAATTTGTGCATTTCTATATTTTTCCGTTTTTCAAAATATTTTAACAAAATATATTTCTTGTGGATTTTTATTATCATGCTTTTATTAACTTCGGTGACTTTTATTAACTCACACTGTCTGGTTTTCGGCTCAAATCTTCTAATCAATTTTTAAGGCATTTCCCATCGGTCAATCATCTAGAAATTTTGCAATACAATTAAGGCAATACAATAATATACTGACATATTAATAAATTTTATATCAAAATATTCCCGCCAAGGCAACATGTCCTTCCATGCACCGTTACTAGATAAAAGCGTAGTTTTTAATTTTTAATTTAATTATTTTGTGGGTTTCTTGTGATTTTTTTTTAATCATTGTTCTTAAATTATTTTGAAAGTTCTCAAGAAGTTTTAATAATGTAAAAATCTACAAAGCACTTTTTTTTGTAGTTCTTACTTTTAAATATGGTATTGTCAGAATAATAATGTGAAACGGTTGTTAAATGTATAAATTCGAACTATTTATTATCGCATATTTCCACATCATCGAAGCAGAGAAGAGAGAAGCTTATGAACAGTGTCCTTATGTTGAGAATGACCACTACATGGATCCTCAGCTGAAAAGTCACAGCTGATGAGAAATCAAAGAAAGTTTGCTTATTTTTCTGCAGATCATTTTCTTGACAAATACGAAGAAAATATTAAAACAGCCTGTCGAGATTTCAGCTCAATTTTACAAGATCTTCAAGGTATTCTAGATTCTTCAAATCTTCTAGAGTTTTCTTCGCATATTGTGGTGTAGTGTTTTTAAGAAATCTTAGTCATGATTATCTTAAATATCTAAGTAATTGACCATTTCTATCATTGGAGTTGAAAACTTGAGAACGGCCGTTTCGCTTTTTGTCATCAGTCAGATTCACCACGGCGTAGGACCCGGATGAAGAGAAATACAGATGCTAAAAACGAAATAACCAAGTAATCCTCAAAAATTTTCATAATTCCTTATTTTTCTTTTAATTAATTTGCCTAACATGACTTGTGAGAAATTGAAATGCAAAAAAGAGTCATGAGACAAATTGTAAATTTAAATTCCTCTTGAGCCAATCTACACATTAAGTCCGAAGATGTCGATTGACTTTTAGTTCCTTTTCTTTAGAAGAAAGTTGACTTTAACATTAAAAATAGAATTCCGGAAATGAATTTGGTATTTATGGTTTTACTATATTTTGTTTCGCCAAAAACTTTGCAGGAATTTACAACTTTGAGTAATGCCGCAAACAAAAATAGTTCCTATGCAAAGCTTAGAACTAGAGCCCGGAGTTTCAAGACAACTTATTTTGTTTTGAACAATATCAATCGGTCTTTTGTTTTTGGGATTAAAGATATGGTTGGCTCTTTTTTTTTTTTGGTTGGATCAGTTGTATTTTTAATATATTTAAGTCTTAAGAGCTCGCCTACCCTAAGATGTTTAGATTATATAAAAATTCAGGTCCTACTTTTAACAGAAGTCTTATCTGTGATTTGTTTGCTTTGTATCACCAATATATGTAAATCTGTTTTTATTTAATATTTTTTCAAATCCAAATGAAATTCGAAACATAATCCTCTTAAAAATTAAAATCTTCAATAATTCTTTTCTTCTTAACAATGAAGTATTGCGTATTTAATTCTTTTATCCAGTTCATCTCCGATATTGACATTAACACTAAAGCGCTCTGAATGATTCAATATGCTTCCCATCCCTATTAAGCCGACGAAATCCCGTCAAATTTAATTTCCCTTCCCCCACCGCAATTGGAATCAGGTCTTCCCCAGGAGTCGAGTTGTTGGTAATGGCCGTTTAAGCCATAACTTGGTCTCCCCATCACTAGTGGAAATTTGAGCAGCTTTGCCCCAAGTGCACGCGGTGATGCCCGCGGGATGTGTGCAGGCGGGTCGGCCAAATGGTTACGCCTAATGCAGGGTTAATTGGGCCTAATTTAGACCCTGGGAGGAACTGACGAACCGCTCTCACATGACATAGCTCAGCTCCAACCAAAGCTTTTAGAGAAAAAATAATAATAATAGGAAAACTACTCATTTTTCATTTAGGAAACTCATAGAAAATATAAAATTGACTTTGGTTTAAAATAATTCATTCTTTTAATTAAAAATTCGACATTCAGTTGTTGCCAAGATTTGTATGTCTGTCTGCTTCAGGTAGAAAAAAATAAAATAAAAATCTTCATTCTCGCTAGGCTGATGTTCAGGAAATATGAGTTAATGGATATAACGATACTGAATAAACATTAAGGATATTTAATTTAATTTTTAAAAGATATAAATCTTTTACAGCTAAGGCTGCAACCATGTAGAAAGTATCTCCATCTGGTGACTACTTTCGGAACAATTCAAAGCGAGCACTGCGATTATTCTTGTATGCTCTTCTGCGAGTTTATTAATAACTTCATAAGAAATATTGCTATTTTTGTTATAAATTTATTCTAATATTTTAACATCTCAGTAAAATACAATAAAAAAACTGTAAAATATAATTTTAATATAAGAAAAGCATCTAACAAGTCTCACTACAAACATTTATTCATTAGCAGTACTTTAAACAAGTAAAAAAAAAATCAATATAGACGATAACAAATGTTAGAGCAAGACACTGGCATCCTCAAAAGAAGTCAACATAAGAGGAGATAAAGCCTCCTGTGATCAGTAACCTTTGGGACGAGGCGGAAATCAGGAGTAGTCCAAAGCTCATCCACCTTAACCCGGATTAAATAAAAAGATCCATATCCATTCGACAAAAGATAAATCGCCAAGAAAAAAATCCAGGCTATGTCGGGATCGAATCCAACTCCTCCTGTGAATTTCTGATACTTTTAATTATTTCTGTTGATTATAACCACAACTTTGTTTAAATATTCGTAAGGGTATCGTAAGGAGTAAGAGTATGTAAAATTATGTATAGAGTATCGTTAACATGTCTGTAAATGTATCGTGTCTTTCAGAATTTTGAATAATGAATTTCGGAAGAAAAAGAAATCAAATTAATGTGAATAAAAGATTAAGTGTCACTTAAGGTTCCAAATAAAATATGATTTCAATTTTTTTATTCCTTCACAAAGCAATTTACCGTGTTCTATAAAGATATGCTATTGTCGTGATATGATCATAGCCTAAGTCAAGATCCTGTCAAACAGAAGAATGGTGGGAGTCTGTAGGCTGTCTGATCTTTCCCAAAGGCTTCGACAGATTCCGATCGGTGGTGACAGCGACAGGGATTGTCAGCCGTCTAGATGACAGATGGTGTCACATTTAGCCGGCATTAAACTTTCATTGGTTTCTGATCGCCTCCGATACTGACTACCTTCCCCCATCCACCCTCTGTCGCAGGGGGCGCTACGGGTGGAAAGTCTCCTGCTCCCATTAAAGATGGCGGCAGCCAAAGGTGTTGACGTTGATAGATGCCGGGATCGTGCCTGTAGATGCTAGGTTTGGCGTAAAGGGTCAATTGGACCCGGAAATGAGAGGGTCTTCGAGTGGGATCCACGGGAATCACTACCAATCTAAAGAATAACATCTTAGGATGCAGCAGCCGATCTCTGCTTTCCTTTCCTGGCTTTTTTTATTGTATTTTTTTTTAATGATGATTTTAATCTGAACCAGAAGATACAACAGCATGAAATTAAAATGAAAGAGTAACTGAAAATAGTAATATAGAAAAGAAAACATTTTCTTTATAATTGTTATTCGCATTATTAAAAATTTCAGAATTGTCATTAAGAGTAAATACATGGGCCCAATTCATTCTTCCCCGAACTCTGTAGAACAAACCCTATTTATTTCTTATTTTTTTCCACTTTTGTTTCCGCCATCTAAATTTTGAAGAAGAGTTTTTCTTTAAAATATCATTTCCTAACATGCTCTTCACCTCTTCGAAATAAATCCCTATAAAAAGGCCTGGTTTTGTAAGCAGAAGTAAACATTAAAAACAAACTTAAATGAACATTTTCCACGGGTTGCATGAAATCAAACCTGCTTCCTATTAGGACCAGGGCTCTTGTTTAGGCCACCTCATTTTTTGGAGCCTCACGCTATATCTAAATACAGCAACAACAATTAAATTAACAATTAAAGATTTGGAGAGAAATACTTAAACTCCTCAATATTTTTGCTAATTTAAAAGCAAACAGAAATTTAAAAAAACACTCTCGATTTTTAATAAATTAAGAATCACAACATACTTTAAAAAACGGCCCCTGCAGATACTCAGGGCTTCCGTGAACTCTAGGGACGGACCTGATTAGGACGAAGCGTAGTAAGTACAGCTGAGAAGGCGATTACACGAAGAGAATCAAGAACTTTCCAAAAAAAAAATGTTTCCAGGCTACCATTTTTTTGAACTAAACAAAGTAAAAAAAAATTGAGATCCAAAGAACAATGAAAATCATCATTATTACTATGAGCCACTATTAATGGAATTCTGGGACAGTTATCATTTCTTGATTGATAACTAGTATAGTAGAATTCTGATTATCCGGATTAATTGGGATTGGCATGATCCAGATGTGCAGAAATCCGGATGATTGCGTCGTAAGTGAAACGTACTCTAGCAACGTGTTATTGTGAAACTGCTGTACTGCATGTATTAAAAGAACTAAAATTACAAATATTTGAACACAAAAAGTACTTTTTTTAATTTTTGTAAAATTTTTTTTTAAGTTTTTTAATTTTTTTTCCCCTGACAATCGATCCGAATAATTGGAGTTCTACTACATATGCAAGACTGCTCAGAAACATTACTTGTGTGTAGAGACTTAAAAGTTCGTATTTTGTTTAGTTTCAGAGATTGTTAGGATATGGCTTTTCATTCTCTCTTAGATACTTTAAATAAGATTTTAAAAAAAAAACTTAAGGAAAATATTTTGTATTTTTTAAAACATCTTATTTAGCTTAAAATTACGATAAAAAACAGTTATAAAGATTGTAAGTATCAGATTATAAATATCTTTCTATCTGTTGTCCATCTCAGATGTTTGTAGATCATGTTTAGCTGGCAAACAACCACAGTGACCTGTGCTTTCTACCTATTGGCGTACAGAGAGGGGGGAGGGGGCTTTAGCGGTTGTAACCCTCAATTCATCCGAAAAGGGGGAAATCTAACTTATTTTGAATCTTCCTGTTTTTGGTTGGAAAATAATCATTTTGAAAGTCAACCCCCACCAGCCCCTGAAAACAACCACAACCTTTTTTTTTTGGTTGAACGACTAAGACTATTAAAACCCCTCCCATTCCAAATTCCAAATATTAGACTAAGCAACAGAATCTATAAGATTTGCTCTACAATAAATAGGGGTAATTAAAATTCATTAGTACCTGATCAAAAAGCAAGCCTCCAGCAATGTCCTAACAAATGGACAAAGAAATCTGAAATGGACTACAAGACAAATTGCCAAAGTTCTCGTAGAAAATATTGCTCGGGATTTATAATTGATCGTTCGCATTTAATGAGATTTATTTGATGCTTAGTATAAATTTAAGCATATAATAGACTAAGCAGCAAATTTTAAAAGTCAGGAATTCAATAAAAAGTATATGAATTTAAAATACTGTTTCAACCGAGTAAATTTAAATCATTTTAATTTTAATTTGTTTTATTTTGTAACAGGTAAGTACAGTATTTACGAGTTTAATATTGTTATTATTTTTACTTTCAGTAGAGTATTCATGAAAATGTAGATTTTTTTCGTATGCAGTTATCTTGATGTGGATATATTGTAATATACTGATTGTAATATTTCGTTTTGTAAGGATTTGTGAGGTTAAATCAAAAATACTCTTTTTTAAGTATCACGTTTTCGAGGCAGTCCCGTAGGAGATGGAGGTTTCTTCAATCTTAGCCCTAAAGCAGAAATAGCTTCAGATCCAATCCGACGCTCGTCCACCTTCCCGGGAAAGAAAGGAGGCATCCATTTGACGGAGGCGGCACCAAATTGATCTGTTATAGGAGATGGAACAAGAAAAATCTTCCCCCGGAATCGAACCGGCCCATCCGGCCCATATCAGTTGAGCTAACAGGCTATATGTGTTCTATTCCTAAACCAAGGAGGTTTTAAATTATGTGAAGCCCAAGGACTTTCTTTTGAATAAGTTTACATCACTGCTTATCAAACTTTTCACGTTAAAAGTTAAAGTATCCTACAATAAGTTTACGTAGCCTTTGGGGTCGCTGGAGGTAAGGTTCCGGAGATTTCGTGACAAACAGGACTAACTATAATTAAACACACACATTGCAAATTTAAAAAGTGGTAAGATTGAAAAAAAAAACAAAAAAACCTAAATCTTAATACTTTTTAACTTTGTAATGTGTGTGTCTTTTTTAATTATGTACAAATGATTTTACTACACATCAAAGTGAATATAAGCAATTCTAAGTGGGCTAGGCCCTGTCTGGAGAGCAATTCAACATAGAAAAATCCCGATCTCCTGGGGAAATTGAAGCCCGAGTCATCATATGATGTTCGAGCTCACATTTTTCACCCCTAACCAACCAAAATAAAAAAATCAATAAATAAAAACCAGTGTGCTTTTGAAGCCGTAGGAAAAGCACAAGATGCCTCAGTCTAAAACCGTTTCTGCCAGTATATATATATGTACATGTACATTTTCTATTATAGATTGAGACCTACTAAATATAATTTTATAATTTCCTAATATTTATTTGCTAGGTTAGTTTCTTCTCTAGTGCAGGTGTCCGTCCGCTAGGCGGCTTTCCTGCCGCGCTCTTCCAACTGGTTCCGGCTGACAAGGGAGGTGACAATTGCCTTCAGGTGATATATGAGCCTCCACAACGACAAAAGGAATAAATAAGGAGAAGGAATTCCGACCCGCGGTTCGTCGCAGAGTCATAATCCCGTGGCCTCGTGAAACGCAGCGTCTACGGGAGGGCTCCCAAACCGACAGGGCTCCGAAAACACGTACTAATTATCAGGCCGAGAAACTGAACTTCAAATTTCAATTAATGCGAATGAACTTTAAATGCAACAAAATTTACATTTCAGTTTTCTAAAAGAAAAATATAAAGAAAAATAATTTCAAATATCCATTACTTTTTTAAAAAAATTGGTAAAAAAACAAACAAACAAACAAACAAAAACAGTCTACTGCATTTTGCATTTTAATTAATTAAGACATTAAAATGCATTGTAAAATATTGATTTTTAATTTATTTAGTTCATTTATTTAATTGTAAAAATTTGCAATTGATTTTACTTTTTATTTATTTATTTATTTATTTATTTATTTACTTATTTTTGGTTTGTTTTTAGGCTGTTTTCAGGCTGCTATTTTTTTTATCCTTTTTTAACTAAAATTTGTAGTTAAATAAAGTTTAGTTTTTACAGTTAAATAAAGCTGCCGTAGTTTTGAATCTACAATAACGAAGTAAATTTTCTTATTGTTGTTGATTGTTTTGTGATTCTATTTGAGTGAAGTCCATCCTCCCACACCCTCCCAGGTTTCCATGAACTGTGTAGGACTGTGGCTGGAGTCCTAATAAGGCCGAAACAGCTGTTCGAAATTTCCTTTGTAAATAAATTCAATGTGCATTTCTTTTATTTATTTGTTTATTTATTTGAGGATATCGGATACTTAAAAATAACTATTGATTTTAGTGCCTTTGATTTTGACAAATACTTAAAAATATATATTATAATTCACAGCTTATAATAACTTAAATTTAATATTATTTATTTCAGTAATACTTCATTAGGTTCCTTAATTTCACTTATATATGATTTTTAGAAGTTACGTGGTTTATATTTAAAAGTTAGATGATGAAGGTTTCATTCTAATATCTCTAATCGTTTGGCCACTACAGAGTGTGACATCCAGCAAGCATAAAAGGCAAGAGCGGTCCCCTATGTTTTACAGGCAAGCTGTAACCTATGGGCCGCTAATAACTATTTTATTATTATTATTATTATTATTTTGTACAGCCTACAGTTATTAAAAATTAACTTTTTAATTGGTTTTATTTTGAAAATATTATTATTTTTATAGTTTTTTTTTTTGCTAGTCATCTTCTTTTCTTCGTTCGATTAATATTTGCAGTTTTAACACTTTAAAGTAGACCAAGTACAACCATAGTCTACTTTAGGCATAGTTATAAAGATGGTAGAACAGTAATGGGCCGTTTGTAAGGGGACTTAGGCGCATATCTATATACTTGTTTATTGTAAAAGGAGGAAGTTAACCAATACTAAGATTTCGTATTTAGGAGTGTGTTTAACAAAATTGACCTACTGCAAGAATATTACTTTGCGTTAACTTTAACGCATCTTCATTAGGGTTTACATTGACGTCATTACCCCAACTCGTATTTACAGTATTGCAGAAAACGATGGTGATATCGGGAGGCTTTTGTGGCCAAACTATATCACAATCTTCCTCGTCAAAGTTATCAATAAATCTTCAAGTCGTTATATAGCAGAGAATAAGTACAGCCTTTACAGATTTATTATATATGAATAAAAATAATATTTTTTTTATTTATTTTTATTAAAAAAATATTCTATCCAGTTAACTACACGTAAACATATAAAAAAAGAGCATATAACAATCTCTCTTCATTTTAGGATAAATTTCTCTTTCAAAGAATTAGATCTTTTAAAATTTGTCGGAAAAGAGATATCTAAAATTTTTACCTGCAAAATTGACAATAGAAGTGATTTAAAGAGAGTTCTAATTCATCTAGTAACAAAAAATAAAGTGTTTAAAATAAAAATAACTAATTATTAAAACCAAACCCTTATTAAACATAGTGGTGAGATCAATAGGGCGTTGTAGGGTTAATCTAATGCTGTAATCTATATTACTAAAATCTTTTATTTCTCTGTCTGTCTGTCTGTCTGTCTTTCTGTCTGTCTGTGTGTCTGTCTGTCCGGCGCAATTTTCTGAGAGAATGGAAAATAGAAATAATTTTTACAATGAAACATCCGCGACAGGAATCGAACCTGCAACCTTCTGATCCGAAGTCAGATGCCTTATCCATTAGACCACTACGCCTACATTCTAATCTATATTACTAAAATCTTTTATTTCTCTGTCTGTCTGTCTGTCTGTCTGTGTGTCTGTCTGTCCGGCGCAATTTTCTGAGAGAATGGAAAATAGAAATAATTTTTACAAAGAAACATCCGCGACAGGAATCGAACCTGCAACCTTCTGATCCGAAGTCAGATGCCTTATCCATTAGACCACTAGGCCTACATTCTAATCTCTGTAAAAAATAAAAATATATCATAGATATATGATTTACAATGTGGTTCTAAAAGCAGTCGTAGATTGAGAGAATATAGACATCAAAAATTAAATTAAAAAAAAAGCTTTTAAAAAATGTTAGTTTTAGTTTCCTTGATGTAATTTGTGTGTGTGTGTGTGTGTGTGTTTTTTTTTTTTTTTTAATAAATAAAAAATTGTTTTCCGTTACATAAGGGAGGCTTCCGGAGCTAAGCGACGGGTAGCCGACTAGTTCTTTTTAATTTGTATCGGAGAAATAAAAGAGTTAAAACTAAACTTTACATTACAACACGTCTAACTGTCCTTCCATTTGTGATCATGATGATTTAACAACTATTCATCATACGAAGAGTATTCAATAATTGCGCCCCAACTACACTTCCTTTTTTCTTTTTAGTAGTTGTTTATTTGTTCTATGTTGAAAAGCGAACACTGAAAATTGATACAAATGCTATCAGTCATTGCTACAACTTCAAAATTTTCGAATTATTCAGATCCTTGATTAATGTTCATTTTAGAAGTGTTAAATAATCAATTCGAATTTTTAGGAGGCTGTGTGTTGGGTTTATTCATTTCTTTGTTTGTTTTACAATCTCTTCCTATTAAAGAAAAGGACCATATACACAAACAAAAACATATATATATATATAAATTTCGTGACATGTTGCGAGGCTTAATTACAGGCCCCTTCATCAGAGGATAAGTAAGATGAATAAACAGAAACAAAATAGGTTTTTTCATCTTACTTATCATCTGATGAAGAGGTATGTAATTAAGCCTCGCAACATGTCATGAAATTGTTTATATATATGTTTTTGTTTGTGTGTATGGTCTTTTTCTTTAATCTGCTTAAACACACTAATGTTATGAAAATCTCTTCCTGTATTGATCAGTTGTAAGTCCTGTCTTTCAATTAATTTTCGTGTTATTGTTTATGTTTTGTGGTAGTAATTTTAGTTATTCTTTGGTTCTCTAAGAAATTCTACAATACTTCCTATTTTAATACTCGAAGATATTAGAGAGATCTCATTATTGTCTGTCTGTCTGACTCTTAACTAGAGATTTTTACAAATGAAGTCAGCTCTCTGTCACATTGTGCACCTTTTCTGGAGGGACTGACTTTTGCCCGATTAACGATATTATTATTAGTAGTAATTTTAACAATCTGTAAGAATAATAATTAAAAAAAAATAGGAGAAATTAATTCTTTGTATTTATCTTAATCCTTGTTTATTTTAGAATTTTGTTTTGACTTTCTTTAGTCTGGGATGACACAGTCCTGTCACTGTAATAACAATCTGCCGTAGCCTCTGTCTTTACGAGGGGAATGAAACGCGGCTCGTCGTCGTTTGCTGGTGTCGAGTCCGTCCGAGGTTAGTGCTCTGCAATGTTTCTCTTCTCTTTCAAGGACAGGGCGTGGGTTCGGAGCCCGCCAATCGGCGTTGGGCAACTGCCCGGCTATTAGACTGCTTGCCTGGGCCGGCCGGTGGACCGCTTCGGCCCCCCAACGTGTCATTTTGGGCGGGGTCCCGTACCGTCCCAGGATAAGGACCTCGTCGATGTCACGACGCCCTCGCTACAGTGCAACACGATCCGTGAACTATGAGCAACCCAACAGTCTGTGACCCACGCCGGTGCTTTGACGAGAATAACTTTGTATTTTCAGCCACGCTATTAATACGCCGAATTGCTTTTAGAAGCATCTAATTTTCACAGATAACACTGCATTTGAACAAAAATAATAACTCAGTCTTCTGTATCATTGAGACAACTAGCAAAAAAAAAAATCCCCCTTTAGTGTAAGTTAAATGTACTTTACATACATTTTATAACGGACTAAGCTGGTGAATTTGCCTTCCTTCAGAATTCTTTATTAAGAAGCGAAGTCAGGATTTAGTCAAAAAAAGGAACGGGATTATTGTACAATGCATACATGGTTAGTTCTACAATATTAAAATAATGATGTTTATGGGAGAGTCTTTGGGATCTAAAGACAACGAGTCAAGTTCTGGAACTGAACTGAATTAATTTATTACATGAAAAACATGGATTTTTTATAGATTGCACTTTGAAGAATTTGATTGGAAGATTAATTAAAAATATGCTTCAGGATTAGCTAAAAACATAAATTAATTATATAAGTTAATATAAATTAATCGAGCTTAAATTAATTAACTGATTCAACGGCTGCAACGGAAAAGAACTTAAAAATAAACAGAACAGCAAGAATTAGGAAATAGAAAAGGAAATGATTTAAAATAAATAACGGTAAAGATTAAAATGAATAAAATACAGATAAATAAGATAAATAACTTTTACAATATATTTAAATAAATGGTATCTAAAAATATTTACATATAAACTGTTATAATACGCCATGGGTTTAAGGTTTATTTAAGCAACTATAAAATAGTAAAAAATTCAATATACCAATTTTTTTATTGGATATTTTTAAAATTAATTATATATAAATTATGTTAATTGGAAGGGCTTCGTCTCTCACTCCCTCTTCTAATGATATTATATTAGTTTTTGAAATAAAAAAAAATAAAAAATTGTTTTGAAGATATTTGGTTGCTTTCTTTTCTTTCAAATTTTTAGCTTAAAGCTTTTTAAGCTAAATAAAATAAAATAATTTCTTTTTTTTTTTTTCTTAAAAATAAAAAAAATAAAAAACATTAATACCGGTATAACTAATAATGTTTCCATTTCTATGTTAAGTAAATAGCAAAGACAATGACATTTCTTCTGTTAGATCGCTACAACAATGAATAGTACCAATAAAATTCCATTGTTACAATGACCTAATGGAAAGAAAGTAAGGCACCAACAACGTTCTAAAGAAATCGGAGAAATGGATTCTTTAGACTTTAGACACAACTGGTGAATCAGTTTTTGAGATATTCATTCCACAGGTGTTGTTTTTATATACTTCAATAATGTTTGTATATAAAACGCTTTGACGATGCGGTATTTTCTTTTCCCTATTGAAAATTGTTATGAGATCGTACTGGAAGTAGTAAAATGAATTTCATAGACTCTATCTACCTTTTCGAAAATGAAATGACTCAATTTAATTTTTTTTTAATGTAAATTTTTTTAAAAAAAAAACCTTTATTGACAAATATGCCTTATGATAATCTGGTACTAGGTTTATTATACTTTATAGTTATTACACGTAAAAACTAATTAAAGATGCATTTAACAAGATATTTATTAAAAAAAAATATTGATTAAAAATAGAGTTGCAACTGTTTACATTTAAAAAAAAATAGTATCTGTCATATTTAGTTCATAAAAATTAATATTTTAGTGCAAAGCAAAACTTCATACTAGATAATAAAAGTAAAAGCTCTGAAAGTATGTTGTTTGCCATATGTTGCACACTTTTTTCTACATTTTATTGCAATTAAATTGAACCTTAAATATGCCATTGATTTGAAATTCTGTAGCTATTTAATACACGAAACTCTTTATATTATCCAGAATGTTCGCTTTGGATATTTTTTGGGGATGCTAAATTTTTTTTTTGTTTTTGTTTATTTATTAAACATCAATCTTTTTTTTATATATAATAAAATGATTATTTTAGAGAAATATTCAGGCCTTTTTTTATCTTTATAAATAAAATTCAAAAAATGTTAAATCTTACTTCTTTAACGCACGAAAAACAATTTTTTTTTTACTGCTTATTTAAAATATTTCTTTTAACAAGGTCCTGTCGCAGGATGCGCTGTTGTCGCGTGGGTTAATATGTAGTGGCGCGCGCACGACAACGACATCATTTCTACCAAAAGTGGTTTCATTAAGGGTGGGTTTTTTTTTTTATGTAACTTGTAGAGAAAAAAGGTTTGCCTACCTCCCACACAACAGGAAGTAGAAATGCATTGGATATTCAGTGGACTTTCAATTGACAGTACTTAAATAAGACAAAAAACAAAGTAATACAAAACTAATCATGTGAAAACAAATCAGCTAAAAAACAAGTTAATAACTTATTTTTATTTTCGGGCTTTTTATCGTAAATTAATAAAAAAAAAACAGTTGGAAGCATACATTGCTGTTGTTTAAACCATGACTTCTTAATGTACAGATATTTTACAACTCGCATTCATTTATAAAGATTTAAAAAGATTTACTTTAAAAAGATTATTACGATTATTTTAATTCGTGTTTTAGCTTCTAAGCTATTGCTCATACAATTAATAAATTTGTCTCCTTCCCAAAAAACTTTTGAACTGCTGAATAAATCTTTTTTAAATTTGGAGGAATTCTAAAGATAACGGAAGATCTGTATGAATCCCTCACGACAATTTAAAATAATAAAAGTTTCCCACAAACAAAAACATTAAAATCATTTATTATCTAATAAATCTCCATAAGTATTTCATATATATATAATGGATTTTTTTCACGCTCCATTCTCGTCCAAACGGATATTAGGGTCTACCCAGACCTCTGTTGAATGGGTACCGGATTTCTTTTTTGGGATTAAAGGCGGGCGAGCGTCGGGCTGATCACCCGACCTCAACTTGTAGTCCCGTTGATCACGAAGCCCTGCAAGCTTTACCTCAGCCGGACCCAAGGGCCTATTAACTACAGGTTTCAGGAGTTAAGGTTCCCGGCATTTCCTCATCAACGGAACTTGTAAATAGAGATTGGGTGGTCGCTGAAATCTAAAATCTGATCATAAAGCACGAACAAAAACGAAATATTATATTTATTTCAACTTAAAAACGAATTATTAACAAGTAAATTCAGCTTAGGCTAATCGGAGACAATTAAATATAGCATTATTACAGTTATCAAATATCAAGAATATTAAATATTCATTTAATAGACATCAACTGTGTATCTGTTATCAGAATTGAATTGCCGCAAGTTCAGTCTATAAATCTGGACCAATGTAAATGAGATCTTTTCTTTTAATAAATATCTGATTGCTTATTCATTGGAGCAGATGCTACATTGCTTGTGACATATTTGAGTCCCAAGGATTGAAAAAGAAACTTCCTTCTAGTGAACATTTTTCAATTAATATTTCGAACAGACAAGTTGGCGGAAGTATATATAGCTAAGAAATAATTATAATGTAACATTAATAAAAAATAAGAGTAGTTTTTTTTTTGTCCAGTTTTCCGACGTTCGAATTTTTATTTATATATATTCGTTTTTTTTTATCATCACCATCATCTAGAAATATTTTTAAGTCAGTAAACACTTCCATGTTTTTCTAGTTATTTTGGTTGTAAACTGGTCTTATCCAATTCATGCGTTTCTTTGGTTTCCTTTTTTTCCTAGTATTGAAATTTAAAATTACTGTTGTCCATCATCGATGATTTTTTTTTTCTTGCTACTTGTCGTATCTTTTACAATTTGTTTACAGCGAGTGATGCTTTACTGTCACTTGTGTCTTCCCCTTGGTTTTCTTATATGTTGTCTGTAAATTAAATTTGTCTTGATAAGGTCCTCCATGAGAACTGGTAATGTTCCTAGTCTCTTAAACTTTGTCCTTTCGGTGTTGGTTTATTTTTTATCAAAGGTGCTTAATTACGGATCATGATTTTTTAAAAAAAATATAGTTATGGACGAATTTTAGTAGATTTAGATAGTCTTCTGGGTTTGTTTTTTTTCTCTGAGTCTAAATATGTGTGTGTGCAAGAATAAGCATACACTGATACAACTGAGATCTGAAGGAGGAGTAGACCATGATAATGAAATATAACTTACAAATAATACTTAATAATTTTGCCTTCACAACCTGACAAAATCAAGTGTCCGTAGCTTCACGAAAATCCCTTCTTCCACGACCTATTATGCTCAATATGGCGACCAGTATTCCGGAGTACGACCCTGCAATGTAACTTCGACTGCAGGAGTGGACGCTGTAAAATACATATCCTCCTCTCTACATACAGTACTTTTCATAGTCCTGTTATAGTAAGTCTGTTCCCTAGTCCACAGTTTAATAGTCCAAAGCCACAAAAATCCATTGGGCTGGCATCAGGAGACTTCACTGGAATCTCACTGAAGCGAATTGTAGGTATTCCTGTTCTGGCTTCCATTTTTCTTGATAGAATCTGAGGGATGATTTGGCCTTATCCTTACGATAAGCGACTTTACAGAGCTGGTAACTCCTGAGTGTAGACTGGCGTCAGAACATGTTGTTGATAATACTGGGTAATCACTTTGGCATTATTGGCAATTCTACAGATAGCCAATTTGCTCCAGTGACAGTATCCCACAACCACCATGAAACCTTTGGAAAAACTTTC
This sequence comes from Thereuonema tuberculata, assembly GCA_023159025.1. NCBI lineage: Eukaryota > Metazoa > Arthropoda > Chilopoda > Scutigeromorpha > Scutigeridae > Thereuonema > Thereuonema tuberculata. The sequence continues at coordinate 11,380,712 of JAFIDM010003189.1, read as the reverse complement.
CTTGCACTGGGGCACAAAATTCGATCTGCCTTTTTCGTCGATGGGTTGATAAGAAATTGCCCTTATGATCTTTCCACAGTCGGTAAGATGGATACCAGCCTCATCCAAAGTGATCACAAATCTATACTTACTGCCGTCCAGGTGTCGTTCGTAGAGCTTACTGCAGTTGGTTCGTCTTCAGCGCATGGAAAAGTGCGAAAATGTAACCTTTCGAAAACAATTTATTTTTTGTCGCCATATCAGAAGGACTAGCTTAAAATGATATATTCGAGAGGCACGTGGCTAAGATACTACAGAATGTCTTATTTTGAATATGGGCGCAAGCTATCACATCGAATTTGTCAGGTTGTAAAGGAATCATCATCCTAAGTAGAAGCTTGGTTGAGGGATTTGTCTACTTAAGATGATGTGTTCAATATTTCGGCTTGGTACCTTGTGCCTCCTTCAAGAGTTTGAGAATTACATTAAAAAGTCCAAACCTTTACGTTATCGAGGTCAATACTTTAGAGAAGAGAATGCATGCGGTGTTGTATAACTGATCCCAACCATTCTTATTGACAAGTAACTGCAAGGACTTTTTAATGCAATTCCGAATGTTCTGAATAAGGCTCAAGAAATTCAGCCGAAATATTGAATGAATTTCAATGGAGATAAAAAAAAAAAAATCTCTCATCCAAGCTAATATTATTTGTATATTTAAAAACGCATAAGAAACCACAGATGTTATGATATCTCTTGATTTAATACAAAATGATTTATTTCTGTCAAATTTCCCTCTTGAGATAAAGAACTTGGACGATGGTCTTTAAAAATAAAAGTCATTTCAATAAGATTTTAATAAGATGCTTCCTTTTCGCTGTCTCAAATAAGAGCATCCATATATAGCAAAGTGACCTCAAAAAGATAACTTATAAGAGGATTTGCAACGTTTGGTAACAAATGTTTCTTTTTATAAAATATTAGAAAATTGACTAATATTCGATCTAATGTTCAGCTGCAAATTGCTTTTGCGATTTTGAACCACGGCTTTGGACAAATGGAAACTCTACCGCTCAGGAATACTAAGAAAAGCAAGGTACACGTAAAGTGAGAATTTCCCTGAAGAATTTCAGCAGGATTAGATAAGCTCAGTAATTGCTGATTGAAATTATAAATAAGATTAGAATATAAAATGACTGTTACTCTATTTTCTTTCAATTAATTGTATCTCTTACACTAAAACTCCTCTTTTTGTAAATTGAAAATCATTCTCAGTATTGTTTCATACTTTAAAGCACACCAAAAATTCAAGTAAGTTAGTTGAAATGTAAGGACTGTTACAAATAATTATTAATGTATTAAATTTAACTTAATACGTAATATTTAATTATTCGTAAAAAGTGTCAATTCAATTTTTTTTTAATGTAAAGTAAAAAAAAAAAAAAATTTTTTTGAGGTCCGAATCAGTCAGTACAATTCAGGTAAACTTTGCCCTCTCAAACATAGTTTATTTTTCATATCCATTTATGTAATTATGTTTATAAAGGAATCTTATTTTCTATGTAGAATGATGGAAATGCTTGGGTCTAAATCGGTCCTATACTTTATTTCTAATTTATTTTTATTTAATTTTTATTTCTATAAATAAACGATTCCTTTTCAAATGCCTTTTTTGAAATGTAATATTTCACTTGGTCTTTTGTTTTTTTTCATTGTAGAGTTCCATTCAAAATGGCGTCTGTTGATAACCGAAGCTCACATGAGGACGAGGATGAACTAAATTCTCATCTTCCGACGAAAGGAGGATGTATTCAGGTAAGAGCTTGAATCTATTCATTTATTCTGATCGACAGGAAATGACTACACCCAAGGAAAGGAGGGGAGGATCAGATATCCGCCTCAGAAACAAAACATCAATTCTTTTTTATTCACAAATGCCTTCATTTCAAAAATTAGGTCCTAATAGATTCTAAATTTCTTCTGTAAAATTCCGTACTGTAGATTCAAATTTTAGTGTTTGACAATTCGCCAATGAGTTAAAGGAAATATTGTTCGTTTCACAATTCTCGATTCCAGGAAGTGAATCTTCAATCGAGTCTAAAATGGGTTTTTCCTGATATTTAATGACAGTTTCTGACTCTACGTAGTAAAGTCTCACTTTAATGTCGTAGCTTCGTCTTCTTTCCATGGAAAAATCCAAGGAAAATGAATCTCATCAAATCATTCTATTTGTGCATTTATCCTAATAACTATTGAATCGCTGGATAAATCTTCTTAAAACTTGGCTTGTACATTTAAGGAGAAAGGACGTTCTATCTTTTACATTTGAAATATTTTCTGTATCGACTCTTTTGGAACTGGTCGAAAGTTTTACCGAAGTCATATCCGAGTGGATTCTTTAAATGCCAGTGGAATGTGTCCTCCATTGAAGGACTGAAGAAAGCCTTTCAATTTGCTGAAGAATTTAACAGTCTCTGATATTCTAAGATTAAAGAAGTAAAAAACAGCGGCAAGTCAATCTTTTGCTTAGGTCTATTGATGTGTTTTATTTTGTTTCTTCAATTAATAACAGATTCTAATACAAAACGAAACAGGGTTGTATTTTAATGCCTCTTTTTATAAGGTGAGAGTTTTACTCTCATTTCGTTGTGCTATGTATAGTGAGCCCGGTAGCCAGTAATAAGGCACTTGATTGGTGCCTGGAGGAGCCGGATTCTATCCCAGAGGAGGGAGGCAATTTTTTTCACTTTTAATTCTTCTCAAGATGCGTTCTAAGGCATCTGGAGAAGAATATCCATATCAGCTGTCTTTCTGCGTGTATATCGGTCTGATCCAACATAGTCTTGAAACTGCAAGGAGTCTTACCTTATCCGACCCGAAAGACTACAATGGCCCAGTGTGGGATACTTCAACTGTGTACGTATGTATCACAGGTGATACAAAATTCCCTGTACAAACTTTAAGGTAGAACAGGAATACAAAAACAAACCGTATTAATAGTGGAACGTACGTCCGCAAACGCCACCCGAATATGCCAGAAGGTACACTAAGGTTCAGAAATAAAAGAAAGTCAGGTAGATAACATAGTTTACAATACCGTATGACAGTAAGGTGTAAACTTACAGGTTCATAGAAAGTGCTGAAAGTTCCTTCCACCAACAGTAATATATGCCTCACAACGTCGATGCTTGGATTGCCAAGCAAGTGCAAAAATGCGAGACCTTTTGTGGACACATCCAGCTGCCACAGCGACTCTTGCGACGAGATCAGCGTCAGTGGCAATGGGGGTCTCGTACACGATGCCTCTGAGATAATCTCAGAGGAAATAATCAATGTAGGACAAGTCGGGTGATCGACACTGCCCAACTAATGTGCTGCCAAACAGCGCCCTCTAGCACATTCGGGTGACGTTTGCGGACATACGTTCAACTGTGAATGCGGTTTGTTTTTGTATTCCTGACCTAACAGGAAATTTTAAATCGTATGTACATAGATATACAAAATAAATAAATAGGCTTAATGGTCAAATAAACATCTGTTCGACTTTGTATTCTAAATTAGTAATATTGAAATTTAGATTACTAAATTTAGAAATAATGTAAATCTATTAGAATGTAAAAATATAATTGCTTACATTACAATACATATTGCCAGACTACAACAAACGAAGAGTCCAAAAGCAGTTTCGAAACCATGTGAAGGCTTATTACAGCCTCATTGCTAAGTCTAATTATTACGTGATTTCTCATCAGTGGCTTAGTACTTGTTAAAATTTACAGACATTGATTCTTATAACAGAGTTTAATTTATGAATTTAAATTTAAAATATAAAAAAAATAAAAATTGTATTTCTTATTCAAATTTTTTTTAAAGCATAAGAATTATTTCGGAAAATAATCAATTCATGAAGTAATCCCATACAAGAATAAAATGCTAATATCCAAATATAAAATAATAAACCACTGATGAGAAATCACGTAATAATTAGAGCTAACAATGAGGCTACAATAAGCCTCCACGTGGTTTCAAAACTGCTTTTGAACTACAACTCTTTGTCGTTTTCAGGAGGCAGTCAGGTAATTGTTATTTCTTTAGCAAGGGTTTATTGTAATAATAAATATACAGGGTGAAGCAGGAGCAAAAATCTACATTTTGGGAGATCACAATATCGGCCATTCTAAAGGGAAAAAAAAAGCTTATATGAACACTTATCCCGAACTGTTTCCGAGATAGTTTGGTTTAGATGTAGCCTACAGCATTTTGAATTTGGCGCGCAATATTGTCCTTCCCTCCCGCTGTATTGCTTTACTGTCTGAAGCACTAGAATCGGCGTGAAGCTGAGTGCATTCATGTCGACGGTGGAATTTTTGAAAACTTGTTATAAACTGTAACAAATTTGTCAATTGAAAAAAAAATAAATAAATGTAAGATATCTCTTTTTTATCAATAATTTTGCAGCTGTAGAATCAAAAAGGCCTATCTCGAGAACTGTTCGGAATGGGATACATATTGATATGAAATTTTTTTTATTAGAATGACCTCTCGGAATGACCTTTCCTAGTGGCCGTCCAATAGATATATTTATATTAGGGGTGGGCGAGTAGTGTTTTTTTGATTCGAGTCGAATAGTTGAGCCAACTACTCGAGTATCGAGTCGAGTCGAGTAGCAAGTCTTTTAAGTAAAAGACTTATAAGACTTAGTTTCCAATAGTTTTTATTAAAATTTAAAACAAAAAATGTTCCTTATCTCTAAGATATTGGTTTACAATTATATAGGCCTACAAATGTACAAACTCAAAATTATCTTTTTCTTTACTTTTTAATGTTAAAATGTGTAAATAAATTGATGAATTTAACTGAAATGACCATACTTCAAGATACAAATATAGTAATAAAAGGGTGAAGTGTAAATAAAATAGTGTCAGGTAAGTATTAAGCAGGCCTAATATAATTCTAATATTACATTTAGAATTAATCAAGTAAGTAAAGTATCCTAATAAACTACAACATGTAAATTATAACTTAATAAAAATGGAATTGAACTTTGAAGTTTTCCTTCATAAGAGACCCTAGCGATCCTGGTGGCTGGCTATTACACTAACTCAGTCTGGCGCGATGTATTCAAAAGGAATCAGCTGATACTATGACCACTTGCAGCACAGTTGTGTTGATCGATTTCGTATTTCTGGGGAAAACTAACTGGAATGGATTAAAGTTTTGACTTTGACTGTGGTAATGTGAATGCGTGGTCGAAACAAAGTGTATCTTATTTAGTATCGATTCACACCCACTTCGGTAATATCGTAATCTTTTAGCGATACGGGAAGGATATCAAACTCGTTGTTGAATATGCTGGAATTTTTGTAAGAATCGGGACATATTTATTTTTGGCAACGTTAAGAGGAACTTTTTTTTACCGATACTGATACGATAAAGATTACTACGCGTCGTCTACGATGCTGTCTCGGTCCCGTCTCTGTCCTGTCTGTATCTACTACGGTGTTCGGGAACAAAATAGATGACTGTTGACTTAATTATTCTACTTATTGCGTGATTATACGAATTAAATCAGTATTCATTTAAAGGAATGGGAATTAAATAAAACATACCAAGTAAGTTTTTAATTTGTCAAACGCATTTTTTGCAAAATAATAGCGATCGGCATTTTCAACACCTTTTAATTACTCGACTCGCGTTTACGAGTAGTCTCCACTACTCGCTCGAGCTCCGACAGATACTCGAAAACTCGAGTACTCGCCCACCCCTAATTTATATAAATGGTTGCTAAGCAAGAGTATCCACTCTTAATGCAGAAGAACATTGTAATGAAAAAGACTCTCACGAAATGTAGCAAGAATAGGGGAGCAATCTTAGTATTTCCTTGCCTCACTTCCTCAAGGGACACCGGTGGATACTAGTTTGACAACCACTGCTTCACATTCTCCGGGTTTTTGTTGACCATCTTTGAGTCACTCGATTTTTTCCAAACAACTATTTCAGTTTTGTAGGATTTCCAAAGTTCGTGATTTATCTTGATCTCTAACTGACGAATCTAAAGTAATTCTTTATCCAAAATTAAACTGTTAATTAAATTAAAAAACCCACAAAAACTATAGTGAGGGGTTGAATGTTCAAATGAATAAAATGACTGAATTTCAATTTATTTGTGTGTTGTTTTTTTTTGTTGATTTTTGATATAACATTTCAGAGCTAACATCTGATAATTAAATTACAAAATACTTAAACATTTAAATGATTATTTTGAAAAATAAATGGATAGAGAATATATAGAATTTGTATTGATTATTTTATTTATTTATTTATTGGTATTCATGAATACAAATAATTTCTATTCAAAAGAATAAAATAACAAATTTTTACCAAGTTAGTCATCTTGTTTAAAACATGTGCTAAAGTGAATTTCAATTATTTGGTGACAAATTATATAAACTACAATAGCTTAAGTTTGAAATTTGAAATATTAAAGAAAATTAATTAAATGAATTCTTTACAGTTTTGGAATTAAAAAAAATAAAGTGCACAGCAAACATCGGTTGTTTGAATGTCGGCCTATTCCTTTTCTAACATGTTTAGCCGTGACCTTAGCGCCATGTCTGGTTGAAGCCTGGCTGACGAACACCACGTCCGAGACGAATCCTGAAATTAAAGAGATGAACCCAGTTTAAAAAAGAGTTGTCCTTTTTTTTATTAATTTTTTTCTCTTTCTTTTCTTCGTTTCACCGTTTTTTTTTTTTCATTTTCATTTCGTTCTATCATTTCGTCACCCTGTCAAATCGTGGATAATAATTTATTTTCTTTCTTTCTTATGTAGCTTAAAAAAATTGATAATTATAAAGAAAATTAAAAAAAGAACTAATAACGAAGACAGAGAGATTAAAAGGTACAGATTTCGTGTTCTCAAGCATTGTTTTTTTTTAATTAAAATTAATAAATAAGGTCTTTTTTCAACTTTTCTAAGTACCTCTAAAGTAATTTAAGATACAATCACTAAATCTATGCTAATCTACGGAATTCGTGAGAATAATATGAAATAAAAAGTAAACGGAAAAACGAAATTTCCCGTTAATCTATACTCAAAAACTGTATCTGTTAAGTTTAAATTCAAGCTAGAACAATAACAAAAGTTAATGTTAAATGTTAATTTTAAATTGAACTCTCAGTCCAATTGACGTACGTCAGTGTTGTTCTAAAACTTGCCAATGAAATAATGAGTGTTAGTAAATGAACAGTCAATCGAAATTAAGGAACCAATAACAGAAAAAGAAGAATGTCAGGAAATGTCTTCTAGGATAACTTGGTTCTGAAGGAAACTGGTGAGTTTCTGGTGAGTTTTACTCAATATTTCGGCTCTGTTCCTTTAGCCTTCTTCACAAGATGATGAGATTTACTTGAAGTTTGCCGCTTCTACTTTGTCCGTGTCTCACAGAAACAACTTGTCCGAGACACGGATAAAGTAGACGCATCAAACTACATGTAAACCTCATCATCTCCTGAAGAAGGCTAAAGGAACCGAGCCGAAATATTGAGTAAAGAATGGAAAAAACCCCTGTATAGCAGAATGCAACCTACTGTCTTCTAGAATATTCAGCTAATAAAAAGTATCAGTAAAATATCTTCTCGAATCTTTAAGTAGAAGGAAAAAGAATATCCGTAAAGGAATTCTGTAGTCTTCAGAATATTGGTAATGTTTTCTAGAATCTTTAGAATCGGGAATAAAGAATAGCTGTAAAATACAATTTCAGGAATTTTAATCAGCAAAAGAAAAGAGTGTCAGCAGGTAAGTAAATTGAGAATATCACCAAATAATTCAGAATTCTCCGGGAGTGAAAGTAATAATTTTAGAGAAAAAAAAAAATACAAAATTCTACACGTAAGTCATCAATCAAGTGAATTAATTAACACATTCAGTGAATTCTAGTGGAATTTATCTTTGAAACAGTGGAATTCAGAATATTCAGTAAAGGATTTCAGAAGTGATTTACCAGCGGAAATAAAGATTTCAGGAAGTGTTTTTAAGAAGCATCAGCCATAATTGCTTTCTTTGTACTGTCCTCCAAATGAGAGATGGCCGCCCTGTTTTCGTGAGATCTGCGCATGTATCATCGATTAGTCTGGTCAGGCACTTCCGTCTGATTTAATGACAGGACGCCGCCATGACAGGTAATCGCTTGTTACTTTGCAAAAGAGCATTGTATTTATAAATAAAACATATTTATTTATTTATATAAATACTTATTGTTAGCAACTGGTATTGAAATAACGCTAAATAGTCGAGAGAAGTTTTAATTTGGCGTTATCAACATGTCTTTCTCAGTGAAAACAGACCCCGTCGTACATTATGACAGGAAAACATAATTGATCAGCTACCGGAAGGGCTGCGCAGTTCAAACTTCCGCTGCCCACCTTTCATTTGGAGGACAATAAATTGATTCAAGATTTCAGTGACTGTAAAAGAAAATTTCAGCAGCATTTCATTTTTCAGAAGATGGTGTTAATGATTTTCTAAATCAGCTAAACAAAAAAATCGTAATACTAACATTTAAATTCAGTGTTACTTTTTTTTTTTTTTTGTGAATGTTATTTGGTCGTTGTACATCATTTGTGAGTGGTCTGTTTCTCTTAAGATTTCATTGTGTAGGTGGTGAAGATTGGGATATTGGGAACTCTTTTCGTTAAACTTGTTTTTTAAATATTCTTCGTTCTTCAATAATGTTGTAAAATTTTTGAAAGAAGTAAAGAAGTTGATACCGATGTTCGTTTACTACTGAAAGGTATCGTCCGGAATGAATTTCAATTAACTAAGAAATAGAAAAAAAAAAAAAGAAAAAAATGTCCTCAAGTTTATCAAGAATTTTATCGAAAAACATCTGAAATCTCAATAGATCAGCAAAAAAATTCCAAAACCTTTTGGAATAAAAATACCAGGTCGTTGTTTGACAAATGTATCTAAGGACAAAAATAATAAAGTCTTTAAGATCATTCCATTGGATGTAAGTGGAAATATGTTGTCAGTTACGTAACAACAGAAATGCTAATAAAGACCGCTCATAAAATAGGTGCTTTCAATACGCAAAGAAATGTTTAGAAAATAAATGATCGCTTAATAATAATAAATAAATTATCCACTATTTAATATAGATGGATGGATGTCATTAATCCTAATCCATTTAGTTAGTGCTTTGAATTTTCCATCTTAATTATTTGTGACTGATGACATTATCTTTTGACTTTAGGTGTTAGAAGGAGTGTTCGTAATCTATGTTGAATGAGCACCGTGGACGAGAGATAATGAATGGACCTGCTTTTTTTACTGCACGTGCTTCTTTTACTGCCCTTTTGTCGTAAGTGGGAGCTGTGTCGGTGATCAATGTTCAATTAATTATTTAAAAAAGGGGTCTCTTAATTTGACTCAAATTGATGGCAGCGTTTCACACTAAGGTATTGTGTAGAGAGAAAACGTGCTCTTTTGATGAAGATGCAATGGTCGCAATTATATAAATAGAGCAGCGGGGACGACTATTTATCAACACGAGTAGGAATTCTTTGCTGCACAGGGACTGTATCCTCTCTTTTTGCCTACATTCTCAACGACTTTCTTATTTTCTGCCGCCAAATTGATACAAGTTTCGAGTTTTTCTCAAATAACAAGAAATAAATAATTGTTTAATAAATAATAATTCATGCTTCCTAAATGTTTCTTTCTTTGATTTTTAGAAGAATGTCAAATTTTATTGTTTTCTTCTACTCGCATGGTATTACAGTTGGTCTAAACTTTGTAACGTCCCTTAATTGCTGCTTCGGAGAAATATAGTTAGAATTAAAAACATTTTAAATTTTTTATTTATTATTATTATTATTATATAATATATTATTAATAATAATAATAATAATAATAATAATAATAATAATAATAACACACCTCACACCCCTGAACCTCGAAAACTCTTCTCTAACAGTCACCACCCCTGACTCCCACACTCAGCAGCTGCGTGAATCATGGGCTCGTAAGGAACTCCACGGCAGACATCATCATGAACTCAGCCAGCCTCATGTCGACATGGAAGCGTCGAACAGATGGCTGACGAGTGGTGAGCTGTTTGGGGAGACCGAAGGGTTCATGATCGCAATACAGGACCAAGTCATCTCCACACGCAACTACAAGAAACACATTCTACACGATGCAAACACACATGACGACAAATGCAGGAAATGCCACACTACGCATGAGACGATCGACCATGTAATATCAGGCTGTCCCCTTCTCTCTCAAACAGACTACCTCCACCGACACAATCAGGTAGCGTCGATCGTTCATCAACAACTAGCACACAAACATTCACTTATTAAGAGCACGGTCCCGTACTACAAGTACATACCACAAAGCGTATTAGAATCACCCTCATATAAACTATACTGGGACCGCCCCATTCACACAGACAAAACCATACATCACAACAGACCAGACATCACACTTGTTGATAAGGTCAACAAACAGACCTATCTAATTGATATTGCAGTGCCTATCAGCAAGAACATGCAGAAAACTCACGCAGACAAGATCAGTAAATACACTGATCTAGCACACGAGCTCCAGAAGCAGTGGAGGCAGGATCGAGTACGTGTTGTACCCATCGTTCTGTCTGCCACTGGTCTGGTGCCTCACACATTGCACCACAGTCTCAGCACACTAGGACTTCACAAAAACACTTATGCACAACTGCAGAAGGCTGTGGTACTCAACACTACACGCATAGTTAGGAAATTTATGGACACAAGCACACATCCCTAATCATTCTTGCACACATCTTTACACTTGGCAGTATGTGCTTTGGTCCTTGACCCGCCATATTGTTTTTGCTGGGGAAACCCAAGGTTTGAAACTTACAAACATAATAATAATAATAGCGTCGATTGATGAACGGTATGTCGATCGTTCATCAACAGCTGGAACACAAACACTCACTTATTAAGAACACAGTCCCGTACTACAAAGCGTATTAGAGTCATCCTAAGCTATACTGGAACCGCCCCATTCACACAGACAAAACCATACATCACAACAGACCTGACGTCACACTTGTTGATAAGGTCAACAAACAGACCTATCTCATTGATATTGCAGTGCGTATCAGCAAGAACATGCAGAAAACTCACGCAGACAAGATCAGTAAATATACCGACCTAGCACACGAGCTCCTGAAGCAGTGGAGGCAGGACCGAGTATGTGTTCTACCCATCGTCCTGTCCGCCACAAGTCTGGTAGCTCACACATTGCACCACAGCCTCAGCACACTAGAACTTCACAAAAACACTTATGCATAACTCCAGAAGGCTGTGGTACTCAACACAACACGCATAGTTAGGAAATTTATGTTCCTCCATTCCAGGAACAGCCTTAATCCCTACGATGCTAGATAATCCTTTAATCCCTTGAACTATGCACCACGTATCAATATTTAGGTTGTTACAAGGAAATCTCTATTGATTTTAGTAAAACAAGAACCAGTAGGCTTGGGAATGGCACCTCCAAAAAAACTAAACTAAAAACAAAATACACATTAAAAATAAAATAAATAAAATTCTTGTGCTGCCCTCCGGCAGCCTCAAAGAATTTTCAATGCGCACAGTTTAGGAGGACAGTACAAGAATTTTATTTATTTTGTTTTTAATGTGTATTTTGTTTTTAGTTTAGTTTTTCTGGAGGTGCCATTCCCATGCCTACTTATATTTATATTCACCTCTGTATGAGATCTAATGTGTTTACAATGACTACTCCCAACTGATGATCGCCAATCAAGCGAGAAACAGCTGTTTTGGGATGTCATTTGTAAACACGATCTCACCCTTTTAAAATGTAAAACAAGAACCAATAAATTTGGATATGGGCTACAAAAACTTTATAAGAAGTTAATGATAACTGTTCTTTTTTCTCTAACTCTCTCTCTTTTTTTTTCTTTTTGATAACTTCTTTTTTTATGCATTCTTTATTTCATTTAGATTTTCGAAAGTTGATACGTCAACTATATTCTGTTAGCTAAATCTCACAATGAAGACTGTGGTGAAGGTTGTCAGATAATGTTAAGTAATTCGACTTCATTATAAATGAGACGAATCATGCTGTTAAATAATAAATGTTATCATCATGTCTTTACAGTATGATGTTTGCCGCTATTTATTAGCTCATGGGTTGAATGCTTTGTATGTTGACTGAGTTCCATTTCATAAAAATGGATTCTATTTCGGGTATGATATATTTCCAAGAATAAAAAGAACGATTAGAAAGAAAAGCTATAAATTACAAAAGAAGCAAAAAGAAGATATTAGGAAAAGATGTGACGAGTATTGTATCATATTTCTTGTATGGAATTCCCGCTGCTTTCCACAGGCCTAAAAACAAACAGAATTCGAGAGACAGAGAAAGAAGCATCCTATATAGAAGTGCCACTAAATCCCATTGATTGGAGGAGTGCTAGGGTTTGCGAAAAGTTTTGACTCAGTGAGTTAACAAACATTACAAATGAACGGTTGGAGCATTATAAATGAAAGCATCATTAATTTCTAATTAGGGGCCGTTCAAGTATTACTTAAGAAAATTTTTAGTCATTTTAAATTTTAAATTCACCCCTCCCTCCCTTGTAAACAAAAATAAGCAGATGCCTGATCCCCCCCCCCCCAATATGCTTACGTAAGGTTTGCCAAATCATTAACAATAAAAACCACTGAAACATTGAAATACACATGAAATACTGAGGGGAAAAAATGTTTGTCTGTCTTACGTAAGCATTGTTCTGATCCTCCCCCTCCCCCTTGAATGCTTACGTAATACTTGAACTGATCCTTATATATAGATAGATAGATAGATAGATAGATAGATAGATTTAATTAGAACCGTGTCAGATTCCCTTATGCTCAATGAGGGTTGTACTTTTTTCTTTTTTCCTGATTGATGATGCATCAATTCTTGAAAATCTCGATCAACACATTACTCCTGAAAAATTTATATCAAATTATTCCAGTTCCTGACTTGGAGGTAAAGTGACTTGTCACTTCAAAGCAATAAAAAGTTTCTCAGAAGAATATAGATGACGAGGAATAAACATACACTGATGCGAAAGTCATGAAATGTACACTTGGAATGTCTTAGAATTAAGATACATTTGGTACAACAACTGGAGCTGTTTGATGTGGGGAGGAAAAAAAAAAAAAAAACGAACTTTCGGAGTAGTACAGTGCTTGCAAATGTAGACTACAAAATATGCAAATACTGAAACATTCAATATCTTTTACAGATTAAATAATCTCTCGTAGTTTGTATTGATTCTAAGGAATTTCCTTAAGTATCATTTACTTAAGTAATTGTTTTAACGTGTGACTAAAAATTAGTTATAGTTTAAAAATAAGTCTGACACAAGAACTTTTTTCAAAAAATTTTAATAAAACTTTAAAAATATAGTACAAAAGGACGAAAGCTTTCGAAGTCCTTGAATGGCTTCCTTGTCAATTGAGATTTCCCCTTCCAAGTCGCCAATCGCAAATAATCTTTCAATCTTTATACCTTCGAACTCTCTCATTCCTTCAAAACAATTGTTATCTTCTTTATTTTTGGTCATTATGAATAACCAGTAATGTTCGCATAATTATATATATATATATAATTAACCAAAATTTTTAATTTATTTCGATTGACAAGGAAGCCGTTCAAGGACTTCGAAAGCTTTCATCCTTTCGTAATGTATTTTTGAAAGTTTTGTTACAATTTTTAAAGAACATTCTTCTGTGTTTTATCAGGCTTATTTTTAAGTATAAGTTTAATAGATTTACTAACGGAGTTCTGGTGGAGTTAGGAAATAGAATATTGTGTTGATCTACTATTTCTCTGTACCACATTAGGTATTCAAAACAACCTTCCCATCTTAATCATCAGGTAAATCATCAACACAGTATCCAAATCTTTAGCAATCCATCTTTTCCAAATTGTTAGACTGCGCATCAGTGAAGCCATAATCCATATCATTTTCTCCTTGAGGAACTCTTCAAAGGCAGATAGGTTCCACTCGTACATTGTCAATTCACGTCTTATCAAATGTAATTCAGGGTTGAATTCGAAATATTAACGCCCTTTCCATTAACATTGAATTTCAGTCACAATTGAAGTAAATCGCATTGATCGCGTTCGCCCACCTTCAGATCGTTGTCGAACAGTATTTAGTGATGGAAAGAACTTATTTATCTGCCAACACTAAGCCACAACAAATACACGAATAACAAAGGAAAGAATTTAGTAAATGTAGCGAAATCAGTGAACTCATAAAGAAGCCATTTTGCGAAATGTAACTCTCTTTAATTAGAATAATCCAGTGTTTGAAGACTTAGAAAGGTGTAGTAGGGAAAGTGAAAACCATGGGTAGAAAAGATGTCTTCTAGTCAAAGTTAGAATAAAAAAAAAGAAAAGTAAATATAATAATAAAACTGAATTATATATAAAAAAAAAAGCCTTTAGTTATTCTTACACCGATCACTAAATATATTTGTCCGCAAAACAAGAAAGAAAATTAAATAAAGAAAATGAATATAGTAACAAAAGATCATTTAAATCGTATTAGGACAGCTGTTCCGAGTTTTTCAGATCCTTTAGCCAATTTCTTGTTTAATGTGTAAGTATTAGATGAAGAAGTCAAATGTATGAATGAAGTGAAGAATTCTCCTTGATTTTATATTGAGTCTTCGTCAGAAGCAATAGGAATTAGAGTAAAACAATTTTTTGAAAGCCCAATATGTAATAAATAAATAAAAAATAATCAATACAGTGGCATTTATTAAATTCAAAAAATAATAATACTCAGAATAGTAATTAAAACTAAACGGTTGTCCATTGCTTCGCTCCGAAAGCCTCGCATATGTAACGGAAAATAATATTTTATTTATTCAAAACAACAAAAAAACAAATTACAACAGTCGGAAATTTGCGCAGTTGAGTTGACCATGCCACAGTACTCCTGTTGCCTGGCAACGCGAGTGTGAACTTCAATTGTGGCGTAATTCAGTTATTGCCGATGTACGCGCACATGCTGTGTTTTTTTTATTATAATTATTAATAATATAGATCATCTAAATAAAATCTTTTTCAATTTTACTGATGATTATTCACAGTGAAGTAACTTTGGCCCAGGTGCAAAACTGTTTCTTACGAATTACTCTTTAAGTTTTGACGTACTTTTTGATCTCTGCTAAAATATCAAAATTTCCAAGGAAAAAATTTAGAAATGAAAACACTTTGGAAGTTTTAACATAAACAAAATCCACCTTAAAGTTACGCCTCTTATCAAAAATATTGGATTTAGGTTACTTGGTAAATATTTACTTATTTCATTTTCAATTAGAAAACTTTAGCTTTTTATTTGGCAAATACAAAATATAAAATTAAAAAAATATAAAGAAGAAAAAAAAATTAAAAAAAAAATTATTGTGGCTTTTTTTTTTAGGTTTAACATCAAAATTTAAGTAATCGACGATTAAAACCTCTATTGGTCTGTAATTATCTTCCGAAAACAAAAAAATTACTGCAGAGTAGGAATGGATAGATATCTATAATAACGGGAAATACAGAAGGAAGTTCAGGCATTTCTCACTGCGTCATTCACGTAAATGTATTTTACAATCTGGCTTTGATAAAGGGATTTCGTAATTGTTACTAAATTTATCCCTAACTGAGCTTCGTCGATCTAAACAATATTTGATCAGATCGTATCAGATAAATTCTATCTCACAAAGGAGTTGTAGGTATATTTCGAAAAAAAAAAACAAGTGAATGTAATTTTGTGCTAAAGCTTAAATTTAAAGGCGACCCATAATAATAAAAAAAATTAAAAATAATAATAATAAAAAAATTAAAAATAATAATAAATTTTTTTTAAAATTATAAGAAGAAGAAGAAGAAGAAGCAATTTAAGGAAAAATCAAAAAAAAAAAGTTCGGAAAATAAGAAAAAAAACAGTGTACGGATTCAAATCGGCAATCTTCCGGTTATGAATCCGAAACCTTACCGATCACGCTATAGCTGGCAACCTAGTGGAAATCCAATGAAAACAATCGCAAATACCTCGAACATGGGGTGGGGTAGGGGAGGGGGAGGCTAAAAATACCCATTTCTACGTTGTTTGGGCCTCTGAACACGATGGTGAAGTCCGCTGGTCGATCCGACCTTCCGTTCGGGAGATGTTAGCGATGGACGGACAGAACAAACGCAATAGCTCCCAAATGGGTAGCTAATAAAAAGTTCCAATCAAAGCTTACAACGGATTTACAGCATGAGTAGATTTACAGCGCATAAATATTGATAGAAATATAATGTTTATTTGCCGTTTCTTTAATTCACATTTTATTTTTTACCGATTTTACAACTGGAATTTTTTTTTATTGTAAGGCATGAGGCGGAAGGATATGTGACGTGATTTCAGTAAAGAGCCTGAAAAGAAAAATCCAAATAATTAAATCTTCCCTTGTCAATAATTCGATAGATTATTCCTTTTATTTAATAAAATATCTATAAATCTTAAAAGTATAAATAGTTCAATTACACAGCTTTTAAAATTAAATCTGTCAAAGCTAAAAAAAAAAAAAAATGAATCATGTGATTTACTCATAAACAATATCCGTTTTAAAGGAAATTTCAGAAATTCAGGTGCCTTTTGAGTAGAAAATAAATTATGATTCATGCAATTCAGAAATGCATTACAAAATAAAAATATTTGAAAATGCCTTTTTATTACAAAAATAGAATTATTATATATTATAAGGAGCCAATGAGAACGGAATCCTGAACAGCTGTTTTGGGTTATTTTAAATCAGTTTACGACTTTCATGTCTTTTTCTTTAATATCTTTTATTTAATATTCATCCTCAAATGACGCTTCTACCGAATGAAAAAAAAAAGAGATAAGGATTTGAGGAGAAGTTTAATCTTATTCTGTTGTTTCGTAATCACTGTTCTTATCATCACTGATGTTTCTTCTTTCCTTTTATTAATTCTAACAAAATACGGACGAAGTTAGTGGAGGGGAGGAGCAATTGTACAAATCTATATAAATAAAAATGTAAATGTTCGTTTGCTCAAAATCTTAAATCTCCGAAAGTTCTTCACCGATTGCTTTGAAATTTTGACACAAAAATACATGCGCAACACTTGGATGGGGAGAAGGCGAGACAAGGGCATTAGTGTCCCATACCCGACCGACACCGGGCCCTTTTATTTAGGGCCCCTTCTCGGGCCTCTAAGTCTATTGCAAAAAGGGAAAAATTCGCTCTCCTACGGGGGGCAGGGACAACACACTTAGGTAGGGGGAAGGCGACACAAGGGAAATATAACAATCTAAAAAAAATAATAATAATTCTAATAATAAAAGTATTTGGTAAGTGTAATACTTCGCAAGCATTTGACTCTCTTTTCCTTTCTATTATTTTCCAGGACTTCAAATAATAATAATAATAATAATAATAATAAATAATAATAAATAACACAACTGCAGAAGGCTGAGGTACTCTAAACTACACGCATAGTTAGGAAATTTATGGACACAACCACACCTCCCTAATCATTCTCGCACACATCTTTACACTTGGCAGTATGTGCTTTGGTCCTTGACCCGCCATATTGTTTTTGCTGGGGAAACCCAAGGTTTGAAACATACAAACATAATAATAATAATTTGGTTTGAAACTTTTTCGAGATAATAATAATAGTAATAAAGCATTTAAAGAATACTAGATATTTCATTTCAAATATTCATAAGTTCCTAAAATCAGTATAAAATAAATTAAAATTCTGAGCGATATTTCTCGATTTTTATTTAATACGAGTAATAGTTTATAATACAGTAAAAACTGGGTTTGTACGTATTTCAAGGAGAAAATTTTAAATTACACATAATTGAGAATTACTTACAACTCAGGTTTAACTTTATTTTTAATTAAACTTAAATAAGAGCATTCGTAATAAACATGTGAGTGTGCGTGTGTGTTAGGTACACATTTTTCAACATATGATATGCATAACTGTAAAACTGTCAATTTCAAAATAGTGTATTCATTTTCAGAGAGGTTTTTTGATTTCGTGTTTTAAGAAACTTTAAGGGATTGAATAAAATACTGTATACCAATTACACAATTACAGTTCTAAGATAAATGAAAAGCAAAGACTCGCCAAATTTTCACTAATTTTCTATCACATTGTCACTCACTTTTCCATATCTGCAAATTTTCTCATGCTGGCTGCGCAAAATCAGGCTGCGCTTTACAGATTTTGAGCCTAACTTTGAACATAAAATTGACCCCTTATTACTAATGACTGCACATAATATAGTGTAACTGATATCTAAGCTATTCACTATTTCGGCTTTTGATTTTTGCTGGTTGTCTTTCACTTCCCGAATAAACCTCACTTTTTCCTCTAAAGAATAACTTTTATTCCTTCTATTACCAATGGCTGCAAGACAGACTGAAGTCAATGAAGGGAACACATGTTTCATCAATACGAAAATTCATTCAGTTTTTCATACCGCCCTTTTATTGAAAGCCACCCAGAAATCTCATGAACGCGACAATTATACATCGATATGGAACGCCGAGCTGTATTATATGAGTGCACTGGGGAATATCTAGACTGTAGTTGAAAATACCTACAATTCAATCTCGTTTTCAAAAATATACAACGTATAACTAGAATTACGTATAACTCAGTTACGTATATCTCAGAAATAATTTGTATGTAATTAAATATAATTTCCGCCAGGACCCACGCACAAACCAGAACTACGTACAACTGTGTTACGTATAAACAAGTATTAAGCTTACTGTATTAAACTTACATCTTTATTTTTTTTTTTTTGCAATATGACGAATGGAAATCTTCCTCCGAAGTAAAAGCAATCTAAAAATCCTTATTATTTTTTTTTTTTTTCACTCATTGACTGAAGGAAACATAATGCTATCTAGAATCGAAATCGGTACCGTAGTAAAGTAGAGGCTCAACAGCCCAGCGACACGAAATCGGAGGATCAGTTCCAAAGCCTTTGTTTCCAGAAAATATCCCTTTATTTATTTATTTATTTTTTTTTTGCTAATAAAAAACAAGTTTATATGAAAGTTTCCAAGATAGAATTATTTGAATGTATTTTTAATTTGGCGCGCAAAATTATCCTTCTCTCTCTTCATAATGCGCCACTGCCTGTTTGCAAAGTGCATTGATGTTGACGGGAATTTGTTTGAAAACTTTTTATTAATTGTAACAGATTTGACATTTGAATAATAAATATTAGTACAATATCTATTTCTTATCAGTAATTCTAGCAACTATACATGGTGTTACACGTGCATTTATGTTGTAGGCGGTCGTCTTGAATCCCTGTAAGTACAACTACTTCCTCTGTTCTAATTGCTATACTTACAAATTGTAACTATTAAATATCTGTTGTGCCTTTTACAATAAATAATTAAAATAAATATAAAATAACAAATTTAACGTGCCGTTACGACAAAGATTAAAAAAGCCAACTAATTCGGCACATATACAAATAAAAAAATTAAAAAAATTCTCTCACTTTCTAACGACTCCCAACAAGGGATGACATTTTTTTAAGGTAGGGGGGGGGGAACTTATTACTTGATAATGGAACCTGGGAAATAGGGGTTCCGAAACGTACGTCGGATTTTATTGTACTTAATTTTTTTTAATTTTTTAAATAGTTAGTTAGCTTTTTTAAATATAATAATTAAAATTTCGTGAAAGGGTGATTCTAAATATTAAAATGTTCCTAACTGATGTATTATTTGGATATTCCACGATTCCACTAAGATCGATAAATAGTTTAACTTAACCCAGCAACGTAAGAAGGAAAGCAAATATTAGATAAAAGCGCAACTTACAACTCGATGCGTTGTTTGCGACGTAGTTTTGATCTATTCGTCAAAGAAAAGACGTTTTATTTATTTATTTTTTCATTAACGTTTTTCTTATTGAATTATAAAAAAATGAATTCATTTATTTTATTTATACATATTTTATGTAGAGATCTCACATTATTTTAAATAATCTGATATTTATTTATTTTATTTATAAACTTTTTGTACAAAAATCATACTCTGTGATCTCACATCATTTTACCACAATTTAATAGAATAGCAATAAACATTAATCGGTGATAAAATTGTAAACAACATCATCAAAATTATGATTTCATTTTGAAAAGTACATTTGAAAAACTGAATTTTTAAATTGAGCAAATCTTTTACTAAAGGCAAGGTAAGCACAAGGAAGAAAAGTTAAGAAAATAAAAATGTTGGAAACGGGTGATCATGGTAAATACATGGCTGTTAAAGGGAAATAATTGCTGATTCAAGTCGACCGCCCGCCCCCTGTAACGTTGGCAGATGCTGAACACTTGTAGCAAGTGTCGGTGCTTGTACGTGGGTGAGATGCCATGGCCACAACCAATTTATTTACCTTTTTTTTCCTTCTATAGAACTAACGTACATTTAACTTAAAATAGCTATTTTTATATTTCGGAATAAAAATATAGAAGTACTTGGTATTATTTTTATTCTTCTTTTGTAAAATATGAATCTAATTCGTAGAAACATCAATAATATCAATAACCCAAACATTACTGTTAAAATTTCAGCTTTCGATGATAAATAGTTTTTGAATTATCGTGATGACACGTTATTTCCACTTGAGGCTGTTTTCTGATAGCCGTGTTTTTTGATGGCAATACATGGAAAAAGATTTTTACGGATTTGATAGAAGGATTATAAGCCATTGAACAACTTTAGTTAGAGGGTTATTATTTGTAGAGGCTTATTATTTACACAATAATAAATATATACATAAAAAAAATGCAAATAAATAAATAAATAAATATTCCCAGTTTTTTATTTGATACATTGTAGATTACTAAATCAATGACAGCAAAATCCGATGAAAGCGAGATTAATAAAGGGATTTTTATGAATGAAAAACGCTAAATGGTAAATAAAAGAATCATTATTGTTTACATTTCCATTCATGACTGCGTAATTTTCTATTATTGTTATTTTATTCCAACTGAATAAATCTCAACCGTATTTCCGATTTGTTTATTTAGTTGCTGAAATTCCTATAAATTCAATCTTTGTTTATGCAAACTAAATTTATGGCTTTTATTCTGTTAATTTTGTTACTTATATATAAAAAAAAAAAATCAATATATTATAAGCTTTACTGCAATTTCTTAATAATTTTGGAAAACCGAAAACTTTACGAAAATGCAAAAAGATAAAAACAAGGTAGGGAAAGCGATTAGTAAACCAATCACAATGCTTCGCAACGTCTTCTGATAAGAAAATATAATTGCTATTGCTTTAATTTCCTTATTATTATAAATATGATTGTTGCGAATGCAAAAGACGCAATTGTTGCGATTATTGTGATTGTTGTAGAGCTGCAATAGAAATGTGATTGTTACGCATGCAAAAGACGCAATTGTTGCGATTGTTGTGATTGCTGTGCTTAATGACATTTTAATGATACTTGTCTGCGGGACAGACGAAACGGGAATATAAGTCTGCTGATCTTATCAGAAGACTAAAAATACAAAGTGGCAATTAGTTTTCAAACGAGCACAGTTTACAGGAGATAATTTTGTATCTTAATATTCTCATATATTTTCAAAATTAATTAGAGAGACAAAAATAATTTGTATTAATTATTTTTTAAAATTACTTTATTTTTAGCTATTTTATAATTTAAATGTAGATCCTATATGATTGATGTTGAATAGGCTATTAAGCTATTATAGTATAAAAAAGACTGATTTATCTTTTAATTAATTTAATGTCTACTGTGGTCTATCCCTTACGGATTTTGAAATCAACAACCCCAAATTTAAGAGTTTGATACAAAAATCCCCGCGGAAATCTTGGAAATCTTGAAAATATCCAGCCTGGGCCATGGCTCAAAAAATTTTGAAGGTGACTTTTTCTTCTTCTTTGTTTTGATCTTCACTGCATTCTCCTCAAAATAAAATCCAATAAGTGTTCATTGATCACCTGATCACTTTCAGTAAAAATATTGTTTGGCAATTGTTTTTTTTTTAAACAATCGAAATTTCGTTCATTTCGCTCATTTTAAATTCTACTGATAATCACGTGTTTTTCTTCACTTCCGTTCTGATGCAACTGAAACTAGAAAAACTGAAGTATAATTTCAGTAGACAGACCACAAAGTTTAATGCTACAGATGTTTCCGATATTTCAACAGCGCTTGTACTAAAAGTGTTATTTAGTAATATTAAGAACATTAAAGTAATAACCGAAAATTGGTTAAAAAAATCTATATAAAATATACATAATGAATATAACAGTAATTGATATAACAGTTTAGGACAATCTTTTATAACGTAGTCATTTAATTAGAAATCTTTTGATAAATAAATGGGATATTGATAGTAATTTTAAGCGCAATTGTGATTACTTGGATAAAAGTTGAACATCAACAAAAATTATTATTAAAGACTCCGAGATTAAGCGAAGGAGAATATTTCGAAAGTTTCACAAAACGAAAGAGTAAAATTTTATAAGGTACTAATGTTAAAATGATTTATTGTTTTTCCCAATGACCACAACAGTCAGAAGCAGTTTAGAATACATTCCAAGTTGAATTTTAATGAAACATATAATGCACCTTTACACATATAATATTAACAATTAAAATTAAAACAAGGCGACGTTTCAAAGTTCGAGTATTCAAACTTTTTCGTCAGGCAAAGAAAACAAAAATATCCTACAGTTCTGTCTTCAACATATTTGTATTCATTTTTGTATTCTTTGCCTGACGAAAGAGTTCGAATACTGGAATTTTGAAACGTCGTATTGTTTTAATTTTAATTGTTGCATTATGGTCTCTTATGTTTAATTAGTTTCTACATGCACGTTAAAACAGTTTAATTAAGGAGTTGAATTTATTAAAATCTTACGTTAACTTAAAACTATGAGATTAACGACATTTGTATTATTATAATTATATATCACTGATGACGTAAGTTTTTTCTGATTAATTTGAGAAATTTAAAGAAACATTACGTTTTTACATTTCACAATTTACTATAGTTGTATATAACAAAATAAAACTGGATACTGTCGAGATGGCGGATTTAGATTTTATTATTATTATTATTTCTTTGTGGGAGATCCTAACAGGACTTTAACAATGTATCAAAGAAAATAAATTATTATTATTATTATTATTATTATTTATTTTTCTTCTTAAAAAAAGTATATTCTCTTGCTGTATCGTTTAAGAGTGTTTTCATAATTTTGATATTTTTCCCAATATTTTCTTAAACCCATACCTATTTTTAAGAAAACATTTTTTTCCCGACTTCTTCCAAATATCAGATAGTGGAGAGGAACTATAGAACCATGAACAGTAAGGAAAAATATTGCCAAGTCATACGGGATCAATATCCTGGCCAATCACATGATATTCTTTTCGCGGTTTTTTTTTTCCTCCCCCCTGTATTAATCGTTGTTTTACACATGGCCTGTTCCATTGTAGGGGAATGAGAGAAAATTTTCTTTGAAATTCGAACAAACACACAAACTATTAATGCTAGCGTGTTTTATCTGATAATAAGTAGAGCTTAAATTTCACTTAGTAACGGATATGGAACTTGATGAGTTAATAAACACCAACACAAGAGAAAAAGGTTTTGTTGGCAGCTTCTAAGAAAAAAAATAAAATCTTGTTTATCAAACAGAAATTGCGAGGGTGGAATGTTACATCTAATATACAGCAGCGCTGGGGAAGAAAAATAAGTAAGGGTTTTACGTATCATAATCCCGAAAATTCCGAAAAGTTTTTAAATAAACTACATGTTATGGTGATGTGGTGTTTTTCTTTTTGATTAATAAACAAAGATGAAAAGGAAGAAGTTGAAAGAAGAATTTGGAAGGGTTTTACAGTTGTAAATACTCTTAACAACTGGACTGTGTTCCATGTGACTTTGTTCACTAACTAATTTGCAGAAGTTCAGTCAATTATAAACTCAATGATGTCATTAGTTTTGTATTTTTAGATCTAGAATCATTCTTTTGAGAGACCAAGAATTGTTGAAATGCAACTGTTTAAACAAAATAAGGTGTATAATCATCGTAATCGCAGTGGCAAAAAAAGCAAAAAAAAAAACAATAAAAAACTCACTAATAAAATATTAGTGAAAAAATTCATGTGCCAGCAGTCAGCCGGCCTCAATGAGCTTTTTTTTAATGCATAGAAAATTCAATCTACGCAACGAATTATTAATAAAAAAAAAATGGGTGTTACCAAATTGTTTACCAAGGGACATCCTGGAACAGCTGTTTCACGCTCTTTGGCGATCATCAACTAGGAGCAGTCACCAGTAAACAACGAGATCTCGGTACTGAGGCTATTGTGAATAATCTTCGGAATCGCAGTGGTCTGTACTGGTGACTGCTTCTAACTGATGATCGCCAAAGAGCGTGAAACAGCTGTTCTAGGACGCCACTCACTAAACATTTGGTCTCAGCCATTTTGTTGTTTATTAATAAAACAAGGTATAGCTGTTGTGTGCTGATTTTTGGGAATACCCTCGCTCACAGGTAATATATATATATAAAAAAAAAACGTTTTCTAGTTGATCTTAGTCGAACAAATTGATCATTCTTTTTATAGTTTTAATGATTGCTTTTAAATATTGCATTAATTGCAACATAATTATAATTAAAGCAATGTATTAATTTTGCTTTCAGATATTCGTTTCTCATATGAATTTATCTGTACCATCTGTAATTGATGTAATTTTATGTAATAATAAATAAATAATTTATTACAAAACAAGTGTTAATGTTATTTACATTTCTACATTTACAGGCTATCATTAGATGATCTAATAATAATAGATTTAAGCAATAAATCGTAAAAGGGTGCATTTTATAAACATATAATTTTATATACAATGTTCTCAGCTTTTATTAAATATATTAAGACTATAAAGGCATTACAAATGTTGTATCTAAATTTGCGTTAACACTACTTTAACGGTACATAACTATTAGCATTATTTCAGTTATTGATAATATTACATAACTATAGAACAAAATACAGTAAATAAACAGAAAACAATTGCTTACTTGAATTTTCAAAAATCATATTTAATAAAAGAAAGTTTTATAACCTTGATTAACATTGAAGGGAATAGACTCATTACATTAAACTATCAAAAAATAAATCAAGAATTTTACAGTTCATTGTATGTTTTTTTCCTTTCTTTAAAAATCTCCATTGCTTTTGCCAATGAATTGTCTAATTTCGAATGAACCCTAATTAAGGCAATTGAAATGGAATTGAATTACTGTTAAGATAATAACAGTCAGTTTGACTGAAACCTCATAGCTCTTCGTCGACATCCATGACTTGTCACACGGCCTCGTTCCACGGCTCATAAACTCTGTCAGGACTGAATACCAGGAAGAGCCGTCAATATGTGGCCCATCACCTGGACTTCCATCTCTCGTTCGTCGTTTTCTGTTACGAAAGATTGTGCTTCGCTCTACCTATTAAATATTCTGATATATTCAAAAAATAAAAATATTTAAAACAGCAATTTTTACAAAATACAAATCTCTTACCCTTTCAGTGATGTAGGTAACAAATTTCCTTGGTTCTGGCATTTTATTTGTGCTATATTAATGTTTTAATACAATAAAAATAAATAAACAGATGCTGTTTTTTTCTAATTTGATATGGATTTATTAGTTAAAAGAAATATGTGAGGATGTTTAACGTGTGTAAAAATGTAATTAATATGAGTATTGGATAATAAAAACGACACATACTTTAGGGAAGAAATAATATATTAAAACATTTATAAAATATATCAAGAATAAATACATTCAAAAACAGAACAGTTTCGTCCGGCAGTGGATTGCTGAGGACTTTGTCAGCTAAGTTACAAGTGACAAGGAAAGGGACTTATATATTAAGGAAAGGGACTTAGATATGTAAGTCCCTTTCCTTGTAACTTGTAACTTAGCTGACGAAGTCCTGAGCAATCCACTGCCGGACGAAACTGTCCTGTTTTTGTAATGTATTCTTTCTATATTTTATAAATTTTTGTAATGTTTAACAATTTTTTATAAATTTTTAATACATCAATGTTTTATAAATGGCTTAATATATCATTTCTTCTCTAAAGTATGTGTGTCGTTTTTATTATTCCAATACTCATATTAAAAGAAATACAGTAGTTTTTATTTTCGAATTATTTGCATGTAATTGTTTCGTTGAAGATCCGGAGTCTTCTATTTCTGCACTTTTAAATACCAGAAATGAAAGCAAAGTTGTTGTGAGATTCCACTTTTTAAAAGCTGGGATTTTTCTAGATACTTTTGTACACTTTTGATTTTCGTATATTTTATGGCAAATAGCAAAAGCCTAAAACCTCGAATCAGAAATGCTCTTAAAGCACTTTATTGGCTTTGGTTGATCCTTTAATGGGGAGCCATAAGCATCATTATCATCTGTTGTTATCACGATACCTTAATTATCTTAGGAAGTTGAAAGTTTAACTTCTTAGGACAATTAAGGTACTTTGATATGTATCCAAATGACAAATTGAGATTATCCACTGTCTTACCCTAGTTTTTCTGCGGCCTAATATTGAACTCATGACCTCTTCATAAGTAGATAATAAAACTTTTTTATTTTATTTTGCTTTATGTTATTTCTATAATTTTTTCTTTCTTAATAATTATCTTCTATATTTTTTTCTTTGATGTATGGTATTGATAAGATAATTTTGAGCAAAAAAAGTAAATTTATTTTTATTTTTATTGATCTATCTATCTATCTACAGATGGTTAAAATCTCTTTTTAATAGCAATTGTCACAACTACTAAGAATTAGCTCAGGGTCTGAAATCAACAAATTAAAAATTAAGCATTTTGTGAAATTGTACAATTATTTTTTTGGAATGTTTCTTGACCTTTGAACCTGTTATTTCTCTTATGTGAAATTGGATTCTAATCTTTTTTCTTTTGATTTCTTATTTCTTCTATAATTCAAAATATTGTATCAGGATTTTTAAAAAAAAAATAATTAAAATAAAATAAAAGTCAAAACAAATAAATAAATAATCTAAAAGTGATTTTGAATTACAGAAATTGTTTAATTCACGAACGCATTATAATTTAATGTCACTTAAATTGACAAATTTATAATTTCTGTTAATCTTTAGAGGTTTAACCATAGATTAATTTCGGATAATTATGGATAATCAATTTAAAAATTTTTTTGATGCTTGAAGAAAAGATAATATTACAAGAAAGAACATTACACTATAAAATATTGATATATTTTTTTTAAAAGTAATCAAATTATGCAATTTTAAAATATCAGATCGGTTGTATATAAATGCACGTCTTTCCACATGAATAGTAAGTATGACACCAAAACATTTAAAATGATAAAAATAAAACACAATTAGCCCATATAATTTTTTTGATAAACAAAAGCGTATTTAAAACAGATAAGGCAGTTATTAGGTCTGGGTTAAATAACGCATTGACAATAAAGAAAAGAAACATCTCATTAGCAATAGAAATCATTTTTCCGGCAAGATGTTGTTTATTAGAGCATTTCTGAGACGATTGTGAAAAGAATCTCACCTCTTTTGTTGGAATATTCTATTGAAAACCTCCTCAAGTCCTTTAGAGCGGATGTTAATGGCACCATGAAGAAGTGGATTCTGATGAAATATATGTTAGGGAAGTAGACGATTTATTTTACGATTGACTAATTATGGAACGTTACCGTAGGACGGGTTTGTTACCAGCTTGATTGGGTCAAGTGCACTACCTTCATTAGCAATAATAACTTTATGTTTCCGCTTTTTTTTTCCTTTGTGACTTATAGTTCATTTTTTAAAGCTAGAAAATTCTTATGAAATTTTGGTATATAAACGTATATAGAAAATGAATTTATAATGAATAAATAAGGCTATTTCAGTGAGACAACAATACCAATTGACTGACATATTCCTTATAAGGAAACTGAAATGGCATTGGGAAGGATGTGTATCAAGATGAACGAATTGATAATGGAAATTTTAATGAAGAATTTCAATTATTTCGAGGAATGAGAGGAGGCTAAGAAAACGTCCAAAAGGAAGATTGATCGTTCAAATTAAAAATATCATTAGAATCGACTGGAAAAGCTTTCAACTTTTTTTTTTTTCATAATTTGAGAAGTCTTTCATCCTTCAGTGGATTGCAAATGGTTAAAAAGAATGACGTTTGGAATATATAAATAATAAATATAAATATAATACAATATATAAACCTTAATGTATTATGTAAGTGAGATGTAAAATTTATAAACATATTCTGAAAGTTTATAATTAAAGTTGAGAAGCATTTAACGGTTTTATTGTGTTGCTTACACAAACACTCCTTCAGTTTTTGTATTCTATAGAGAGATGAAATGACTTAGATTCAAATCAGACAAAATTAGGTATGTTTAATGTATATGTACAGAAAATGAAATGATTAGAATTTCAGAACAAATGGATGATTTATTGCACAGAAAGAGCTACATAATGTGAGCAGGCCAGTATGGTGTTAATCCACCTCTGGCCTGGATATAAGCTGTTACCCGATGTACATTTATTGATATAGTTAGCGGATGGTGTTCTGGGGGATTTCTTACCAAACGGCATCTAATTGGCGGGCTAATTCGTCGACATTCTGGGATGGTCGCAGGACACGCCCCATCACATCCCAAATGTGCTCAATAGCAGAGAGATCTGGCGATCTGGCTGGCCAAGGAAGTGTGTCGCAACCACGAAAATAATCAATGGAGAGTCGTGCCGTGTGTGGCCGGGCATTATCTTGCTGAAAAGTAAGTCCGGAGTACCTGGAATGAAACGGCAACAAAACGTGTCGTAGAATTTCGTCAACTTACCGGTGTGCTATGAGGGTGCCAAGGAGGACTATAGAGGGGACTATCAAACGAAATGGCACTCCAAACCATAAATCAATGTTGTTGGACCGTGTGGCGTGCGACAATAAGAGCGGGATCCTGACGATGTCGGGGCTCTCTCCAGACACGTCTGCGCTGGTCGTCGGAGCTTAGTTCAAAACGGGAATCATCACTGAAGACAATTCGTCCCCAGTCAGTACAATTCCACGTTGATCGAGCCCGGCACCACTGCAATCGCTCTTGACATTACCTACCGGTTAGTGATATGCGGCATAATGGGCGCCGCGAGCGTAGATTCTACTCCCATAGTCTTCTACTGATGGTCCGGGTGTTCACTTCAGTATTGATCACACGTTGGATGGTTGATAGCGACGAATCTGGTGCTGTAACAGCCGCTCTCTCTTCCCATTCTGTCGTCGCATTAGGTCATCCTCTGCCCTCTTGTCTGCCGTTCAAGAACCATTCTTGCCTGCATCGTGTAATTGCCGCATCGCTCCGACCCAAATGCTGAGCGTTTCGTACCATGGTACGTCCTCTTTCAAACTCCGTCGTATGGTCGTAGTGATCGCTAATTCACCTGCGATGCTTATTACAGCCAAGATAGGAAAACCCAATAAAAATCCATTGGACGTTTTGTACCTGAAAGCGAGATTCGCTTTTTATACACACTATCACGATGCTCAGTTCCTATGTAGCTCCTATGCTGTAGCTGCGGCTATTCATTCATTTGCATATTCTATCGAAAGGTTTTTGCATGTGAAGTTTCATTACTATCGGATTATTTTTTCGGGATGCGTAGACCTTTTTTTTGTCAAAGAGTGTACTTACGTACGATTAGAAATAAAATAAATAATATTTTCCTTAACTTACAGTATTTTAATTTATTGAAATGAAATATTTCTTTTAGTAAAATCTTAAATTTTTATATTCTTCAGGTAAAATTCAAGTGCTCTGAAAACCTTCTTAACCCCAACATAAAATCCTCTTCAAGTCATTTCAATTTCTAACGGCCGCAGTAATTTATTAAATAAATAAATAAATAAATAAATAAATAAATAAATAAATAAGTTCTTTTCAAACAGTTAGAACAGCGCAAAATTAGCAGTTTATAGGGACACAAAACATTCAAAAAAGAATGTTCAGAAATTAGTTCAGTGTCTGATCATCTGACAAAAGTCAATTACAAATCAAATACACCTTAGCGACAGGGCGGCTGAAATCTAATCATTCTTGCTGTTAGATCCAAAAGCGATATTGAAAGGGTTGTGGTATCGTTGGTGGAGGTATCAAAGGATTAAATTCGTTAGCAAACAAATCCTCTGGGCGTCTGTATGGGACGCTTTTGAATGTTCCTTGATTTGAATAGTCATTGATGTTTGATCAGATCTATTCACACTGTCCCAACTTCGACATCAAATAGAATTGCTAATGTCTGCGTACGATGAGCAAATCGGTTCATACAAATTGGCAGTGTTATTAAGCAGGTGACTTTATTGGCAGAGGATACTTGTGTTATTTCAGCCGTTCACCTAATTTAATTGCAATCTAATTGGTAGAACTGCAAGATTTATTTCTTTTTATCAATTAAGATTTTTAAAATTTGATTGATACAAAAAGGACCCTTTAAATCCTACAAGGTATAACTATAATATCAAATTGCAATGTAAAACACTTTCACTTTTTCACTTCTTTTAAAGACATTGTCTCTTGTGACAATGGTCCCCTCTATTTATAATTTGATATTGTATTTTCTTGTATCGTATTTTCTTAATATTGATATTTATTTTCTTTTATCGTAATTTTAAGGGGACATATTCTCGCTCATTAATTTTACACAAGGATTACAGGGTTTAAAGATTTTAAGAAATAATTAAAAATTTTAACTTTTTGTAATAATTAGAGGTTGTTCTTTCAGTTTACTTTGTTTGCTATTAAATTGGAAGGTTGTTTTTATTTCTATTATTATTATTATTATTATTAACTTAATTACAACTTTTAGGTAAAAGCGTTTTGAATTGTATCTTTTAATTAACTTTATTTTCATTTAATTGCAGCACATGTACAATTTTTCTTTAATTAATATGTTTTTAAGTAGTAGTATTGAAAAAAAAAATTGGAGATATCATTTGGAGATAAACATATTAAATAGTTAAAAAATATTTCATGATGATCAATATACTACAATCGTTTGAACTATAAATATTTTTTAATATAAATTATTATTTTATTTTTCTCCAATTTCTTTTTAAAATATTGTTGTAAATAATAATCTGATGTTTGATATTATTGAGATTAATTTATTTCCTTGAAGGAATGTTATAATTTATGTAAAACTAAGAAATAAAATAGATCAGAAAGCTATGTTATAGAAGCATGTTAAGATTTGTTTCATCCTGTTGATTTCATATCTATCGTGAAGGGAAACAAGAATATCTTTTCAAGTGCAGTACAGGGAAGATGGCGACATGTACTACAACAAAAAAAAGAAAATGTTTATTTTGTTTGTTGCTTTTGCTGCTAGTTACAAATCACTACGTCTCAAATCAGGGTGAAACATTAAATTAGATCATGAAGTAAAAGATGGCTGACGAAACAAACTGTATTGTCCCCCACCTCTACAAGTCATAAGCATTCCAATAAAGTATGCCTTATGTTTGTCCGACTTCATTCTGAGCTGTAGAGATGAAGACATGTTTTATTTTCGGTTACTCCATTTCCTGGTGACCGCAGACCGGATCTCTTATTTTTCCCTGCTTTTATAAGTCATAAACTTTCCAATAAAGTATCATTCATCTCTGTACGACTTATAGTTTGAGCTGTAGAGATGTAACGGACGGACGGACGGAAGGACAGAACCTTTAACACTTGTTTAAGGAATCGCTAAAAAGTCAAATTTAAATTGAAAATTAGTAACTATTGATATTATAATAGAAGAACTATTAGGCAGGCTTTCATTTCTGTTTAGATTTCATTTATTAAACTTAAATAAAATACTTATTTCATTTCTGCCAATCATAAGATGCAATGATGACTTTTTAATACTCACAAGGAAACTTGTCCAATTTTGGTAACATCTCATAATATGATCCTAAAAATGCTTTACATGCTTCTTGAACAAGCTTCTATTGTACTGTACAAGACAGTTGTCAGTTTGGACTCTCCTGCAGCACACGCTGTCTTGCAGCAAAAATAAAAAAGAATGATAATAAAAATTCTCAAAAAATTAAAAAAAATACATGTATGGATAGTCCCTGCCTTTTTTCTACTTTTATTTTTTAAAACTGTTATTTTTTTCTAAAATTTACTCTTTTCTCTTATAAAATTCAGAAGATTTTGTGTAATTATTTAACAAATTCTTAAACAAACCAGTATGAAATAATCGTTCGCAAAAATAAACTGACAGTTAACAAGTAAAAATAAATAATTAACTTTTGTTCCAAAAATAATAATAATTAACACTCAAGGTTTGTTTAAGTGAAGAATTATAGACACTATTAAGTCTAAACGAATTTTTTTTAAAAAAAAACCCACAATAAACTTCAGATAAGGAAAGATCGAAATTTTTCTTTATAGGATGAAACCGGCAAAAATTACTAGTTAAAAAAGTAATTGGTCAAATAATGTAAGTAGTGTTATTTAACAGTGAAATAGTCTCTTATATAGTTTTCCAGATCTGTTTGTGTGTAACGCACTTCCTCTGTGTTTGGAAAATAATTTTAATTTCCTATGAAAGTAGAAATAATTTCTACAATGAAAAGTCCGCGACAGGAATCGAACCTGCAACCTTCTGATCCGAAGTCTTGTCCATGAGGCCACGGGGACTGTATTCAAATTATTGTTAAATATCTCTTATCACTCCCTCTGTGTGTGTGTGACGCAATGAGAGAAGAGCTAGAGATAATAAAAAAATAATAAATAAAAAAAAACCTCTTTAATTTTAGCTTATTAGATTAAAATTTAAATTTCAATGTTCATTTTTTTAGCCTACTACAAGCGTAGGTCCGACGAGCATTAATGCAGAAGCTCGTCCTCAGCGACGAACTGAAGAGTCGTTAGAGACATTTCTCGACATGAATGAAGAAATCAAAAATAATTAAACACATTAAAAAACTTCTACTTAAAATACTGTATTTCAACTAAAAGCCGTCACATTGTTCTCCCGTGACGGGGTCTCTACGCTAGTGATGTATAAAAATACTTACATAAACAAAGATTTAATTTGAATTAAAAACGGCTTTACATGTTTCATAACTTGTTGCATTTTCAAAAGCCTAACAGAATTTCAACTTAATAAACATAGTAATGATCTTACAAATGATTTTCATGAAGATAAAAAATATTCATAATATACTCATGGACAAAAAAATTAGCGCACCAAGAAATAATTGCGGTATCGTAACGAAACTTGCAATGAAGGTACATGTCGGGGTGATATGCAAATGATTAGAAATGCAGCGTGATTGCGCATTACGTATAGCCGGTAGAGGGCGTTGAACATCGTACTCTGTGGAGTACAAAACAGGTAACCAAAGCTTGTTTGAGTGTGCTGAATCATTTACAAAGGAAGAGCTGAGGTAGACATGCCATTACGTCGTGTTCGAAGACAGTATACGCAGTTGTCGCAGTTTGAGAGAGGGAGAATCGTCGGGATGATGGAAGCTGGGTGGTCAGCTAGGCGAGTAGCTCGTCAATTAGGCCGCTCTGATTGTGTTGTGAGGAGGTGTTGGGACCAGCGGACCCGAGAGATGTCATGTACACGAAGACCAGGCTCAGGACGCCCTCGACAGACCAGTCGT
Source organism: Thereuonema tuberculata (assembly GCA_023159025.1). NCBI lineage: Eukaryota > Metazoa > Arthropoda > Chilopoda > Scutigeromorpha > Scutigeridae > Thereuonema > Thereuonema tuberculata. The sequence continues at coordinate 11,346,887 of JAFIDM010003189.1, read as the reverse complement.
CGAGAAGACCGCCACATAGTCAGAAATGCACGCGTACAGCCAAAAGCTTCATCGGCCGCCATCCAGGCACAGGTAGCACCTTCACTAGGGGCCGCTGTGTCTTCTCGAACCATACGAAGGCGCCTGGCTGAAGGACAGTTGGTATCGCGGCGCCCATTACGTGTGCTGCCCTTGACGCCCACCCATCGACGCCTCCGTTTGGAGTTTTGCCGCGCACGAGGAAACTGGACTGCAGCGGAATGGAACCAGATCGGCTTTAGCGACGAATCCAGATTCAATCTCGGCAGTGATGACAATCGTGTTCGTGTGTGGAGAGCCCGTGGTGAACGCTTTAATCCTGCCTTTGCTGTACAGCGACACACCGCTCCCACAGCTGGTGTGATGGTATGGGGTGCCATTGCCTACAATACACGGTCACCCCTAGTATTGTTCCGTGGCACCATGACAGCCCAGCGGTATGTTCATGAAATCCTGCAACCACATGTGTTGCCACTCATGCAACGGCTCTCAGGAGCCATTTTTCAACAAGACAATGCTCGGCCTCATACGGCAAGGGTGTCACAAGACTGTCTCCGCACTGTTACTACCCTTCCTTGGCCTGCCCGATTCCCAGATTTGTCTCCAATCGAGCATATCTGGGATCATTTGGGACGACGAGTTGGGAATCCCACGAGTTTGAACGAACTAGAGGCAAGATTACAGCAAATATGGAACGAAATGTCTCAAGACATCATACAGAACTTGTATGACTCAATGCCCGATCGTATCGCATCGTGCATTCGCGCTAGAGGGGGTCCAACGGAGTATTAACACCTCCGTTCTTTTGCCTTTTTCTCTGAAATAAATTATCCTTTTTCTTTGATTTTCTAATCATTTACTTATATCAAAGTAGTCATTACGTATGTAAATTTTCGTTTCATTTTGACGACTCCTTCTTGGTGCGCTAATTTTTTTGTCCATGAGTGTAATAGCCAGCAACATACTTGGCAATTTAAAATTCAAATAAAGCAGTACAATCCGGTATTTCACGCTTTTTATTAAGCAATTGTAAAGAATATTTTTAATAAAAAGGGCTTCGTTCATTAATAATTTACATTTATTGTTTGAATAAGCAAGAATACTGACATTCTTCCAATCAATAACATGGTAAGGAAAGTTTACAATATGCTTAGCAATTGCTGAGTTGTAAGAAATATTCTTATGCTGTTTTAGTAATAATGATCGTAATTATTTAATAATTAAAGATTATAAAAACTTATCATAACAATTAAGAACAGTTAAGACTTGTTGGTTAAATAATCGAATATTAAAAAAATAGTTATGCAAGAACTTATAATCATAAATCGACTGTCATCAATAAAATAATTATCATCATTTAATTATAACTATTAGTTATTTCGTGGTTTAATGTGTGGTTACAGCATCTAACAGTTAACAATTTAACAAGAATAGCTTTTTGAAAAATAGCTTTTTTGAAAAGAAAAGTAAATAAAAAATGTTAAGCAAATGATTAAGCGAATGAAATCTATATTACTAAAATCTTTTATTTCTCTGTCTGTCTGTCTGTCTGTCTGTCCGGCGCAGTTTTCTGTGAGAATGAAAAATAGAAAGAATCTATATTACTGAAATCTTTTATTTCTCTGTCTGTCTGTCTGTCTGTCCGGCGCAGTTTTCTGTGAGAATGAAAAATAGAAAGAATCTATATTACTGAAATCTTTTATTTCTCT
>JAFIDM010003189.1:11330574-11345150 GCA_023159025.1 Thereuonema tuberculata | reverse complement strand
AATGAAAAATAGAAAGAATCTATATTACTGAAATCTTTTATTTCTCTATCTGTCTGTGTGTCTGTCCGGCGCAGTTTTCTGTGAGAATGAAAAATAGAAAGAATTTTTACAATGAAATATCCACGACAGGAATCGAACCTGCAACCTTCTGATTCGAAGTCAGACATCTTATCTATTAGGCCATGGAAACTATAACTCTCTTTATATTGTTCTTTTGACTTATCTGTCAAAGCTGAACTGACTTTGACTGAAAAATAACAATTGGTGTAAAAAAGAAAGTCAAAAAAGAAAGAACACTACTTCATTAGATAGAATTTTGAGAAATCACTATTTGTAACTCAAAAACTCAAAAGCTATCATTTGAAACTCAAAAACTATCATTATTTATAACTCAAGAACCACTCAAACGTATCAACTGGAAAAAAAGAGAGTCAAGAAAGAAAGAAGCACTAATTCTATTAGATTGATTACTGAAAAACCACTATTTGTAACTCAAAAAGCTAGAATCACATCAAAGTAAAAAAACTAACGATAAATATGCGGCTCATCAACCAAGATGAACGAGAGTGTCGATAACATCAATCGAAAGATAAGTATAGGAATACAAGGAGAGACTACAGAGCATACAAGTGCGAATAAAATTGATACTTCTGATAAACCACCACACGAACATCTCTATCGGCCCGAGTATCTGAATGCATTGAATCTCAGCGGTATTCCTCAACATCGTTTGTCATTGAAGATTGGATCTCCAATAATATTGTTGCGAAACTTCAATCTCAAGTTTGCATACTGCAATGGAACTCAACTTAAATGCAGTTCATTCGATAATGATCTCATAGAAACCGAAATTATAACAGGAACTCACAAAGGAGATTTTGTTTTCATCCATAGGATGTCTATGCAACCATGCCATAATCTACTTCCATTCACTTTCACAAGAAAACTATTTCCGATCAGACCTTCTTATGCTATGTTTATCAATAAAACTCAAGGACAAACTCTAAATAAAGTTGCCATATATTTGGAAAACGTTCTCTTCACTCACGTACATCTTTATGTCTTTGAGTCACAATTCAATAGAATTTGGTTATCGTCACAATAGTCACAATCAATTTGTCGCGAAGAATTTCGTATACAAGCTATGATCTTCATTTATCATCTATATCAACCAACGTTCATCTGAACATCTCTTCTTCAAATATCTATATCGAACAATCTGATGACCTAGATTAGTAGATAAATTTCACTATTTGTAACTCAAAAAACCAGTGAAAAGTATCAATTGGAATTGGATAAAAAAGAAAAAAAAAAAAAAAAGATTCACTATTTCTATTAGGTAGAATACTGAAAAAAATCACTATTTGTTACTCAAAAACAATCACTATTTATAACTCAAATACCACTGTAAAATATCAATGGAAATAAAAAAAAGAAACTCAAGAAAGAAAGAAGAACTATTTTTATTAAGTAGAATACTGAAAAACTCACTATTTGTAACTCAAAAGCCACTGAAAAGTGTATCTATATTACTAAAATCTTTTATTTCTCTGTCTGTCTGGTGCAATTATTGTAATTTACAAACATAGAAATAATTTCTACAAGTTATCTACTGGAATCGAACATGCAACCTTCTGCTCCGAAGTTAGACGTTTTAGGCATTAGAACACAAGGATTACATTCTAATCTCTATAAAAAATAAAAATATATCTTAGATTCGATTCACACGCTGATTCGAAAAGCAGTCGTGGATTGAGAGAATATATACATCAAAAATTAAAATAAAATAAAAAAAAAAACTTTAAAAGTTTTATTTTACTTGATATAATTTGTGTGTGTGTTTTTTTTAATAAATAGCCAATTGTTTTCCGTTACATACCCGAGGCTTCCGGAGCGAAGCGACGGGTAGCCGACTAGTTATTTAAGAAATAACTAAATCTGCTGTATTAAATTTAAATATTTAATCTGCTGATTAAATGAACAACTGTCAGCTATGAAGTCATATTGATGAAAACATATTAAATGTCAATATTTAACAATTTTATTGATCAAATTATTTTAAGATTATAAGCATCCATCAAGAAAGCTACTATAAACACATTGTGCAACAGCCTTATAATTAGAATCTATATTATTTTTTAGATAATTATTAAGGGGATGTTGTGCTTTAAGACTTGTTGCTTTTCCCTATTCTTCGTTTTTATTTATATCGACGCGGCTCCATAACGGAAGAAAAATTCAATTTTAAACTTCATGAGATGGTAATTTGTTATTTTTACTGCCATTGCCTGCATTATCCCAGTGAGCATTATTCCAGTGAACATGAGAGGCTGTCGATTAGTTTGTGGGCATCCTGTGGTGGTCTGAGTTGTAAAGGCTATAATAAAAAACTTACCATCGGCCTCTTTTTAATACCACTATTAATTAACATTTGCTATAAAACTTTACAAGGCTTTCCCCTCAAAAACCCTCATAACAATAAAGCCGAAATGAGAAATAATATTTTTTTTCTTCTTCTCCCCCATCAACACAGCCGCAGAACATCTTTGGAATTCGAAAATGAATTGGGTACTTACAACAGATGCACTTTAGGCTTCATCTTCGAAGTCTAATCTTTAATGATAGCTTCCAAACATCCTTACAAAACAAAGAGTAAGTGTACTTAAAAATTTGTAGCCAATAATAAAATATTGAGTTAAAATTGTTCTAATATATTGTCATTGACTATTGTTAAACCTTGATGTATAAGATTAGTGTTTTAAGAAAGAGTGATATTTTCTTGTTTATTTTGTTAAACGAAAAGGTCCAGTGATTTTTTTTTTTGTTAGATGTTGTTGCTTTTGATGTTCGGACGAAAAAAGAAAATCGAATATGATATGAGTGATGATATTTTTAAAGCTAAATTATGATTGTAAATAATATCAAAGGTCTTGAAAAGTGAGTAACGATCTAATCCTGATATTAAGTAAATTTAGAAAGATTGAAGAACTCTTCTAAAACAAAACGAAATGAAGATAATGTAGGATAAATTTTCAAGTGTTCGACACAAGCAACTTGTGTTAATATACGTATTTGAATATATAAATAAATCCCATAAGTACCATGTTATGTCATTGTTTATTCATTAAAACATAATATTTTTGCGGTAAAAGTTTAAAACACGGTAGCAGCCGACGTTGGACTATTTTTCAGATTTTTGAGAAGATGGCGGTATTTTCACTGTTTTCAAGATGGCGGATAACGTATGAATAATACGTCGTTGCCGTTGAATAATCTGTGAATAATAATTTAAAAAATTTTTCAATATAAACATCCTGCAGTGGGTGTAACCTCAACTTACCTAACCTATAGCTAATCGTCATAAACCAGTGTTTCCCAATCTTTTTTGTGCTATGCCCCACCAAAGCCTTTCTAAAATTCTTATGCCCCCTATTACTATTACTTATTGCCCCCTTTCTTCAATAATAGTAATAATAATAATATTGGCAATCTACTTGTATTTTTAGTAAAAGTGCAAATGCCAATGGTCTTAATTTATATATTTTAAATGTTCTGAGGAACTTTACGGGATTGTTTTTAAACAAGGTTTTTTTTTTTTTTTTTTTTTTTTAACTCTCAACAATTAATTGTTAGTTAATTGTTAAATAAACATTACTATTATGAAATGTATATATTTGTTACTTACTTTAATAATAAAATTTATATATAATTACGATTGTTCATAATTTAAATAAATAAGAAACAGTACAGGCCTAAATATAACAGTTCTTAAACAACAAATCAATTTTATATATCGTTACGGTTAAAATACAACAAAGTTATTATTATATATAAGTAAAGTAGATATGTAATATCGTATTTTATATCATCAATTCCTCTATATTATAAACAAGAAACGAAATCTTTGCATTTGCACTGAAAATGGAAAAGCGACACTGACCCCTCAAATAGGTTCATAGAATTTTCGATTTGCCCCCCTTAACAATCAAATTGCCCTCCTGTGGGGGGTGGGCCCACATTAATAAAATTCTGATACCGAAACTTGTTATCATTAGAATTTTAGAATTAAGAGAAAATTACAAACTTAACAGTGTAATTGCCTTAATGTTACATTCTACTCTCCCAGGGGGAATTGGAACTGGAATAAATTATTTTTCAGTTTAGTAAATGCCAGTCGTGTTTTAACTTCTATCAGAGTGAAAAGTCACTGATAAAGAAACTATCGTGAAATTAGTGTTTATGTGAGACTTCCTAATATTGGATATTGAACTGGGATAAATCCAGTATTACACATTTAAAATTCAAAGCATCAAAATATCAAACTTACCAATTTTTTTTTGTAGACAGGGTAGTTTTAGTAATTGTATGTCTGTTAAATTTCTTTTATCCGCCTAAAGCAAGAAACATTTTGACTTCTACGGACGAATTTCAACCTGTTAACAGGTCTTCCTCAGTGAATCTCTAGGTTTGGTTTCTCAATTACAAGGTTTTTAAAGATTTTTTAGTTTTTTTAAGCGAGTGTTTTCGCTTTTTTAAATTCGTCTGTAACTACATTGACACGCGTTAAACTTTATCATCATTTGATTTCTACTAAGAAGATTTTGATGAAACTTGCTAAATAGCGTGATTGCTATAACAAAGAAACAAAGAAATAAATTTGTCAATTCCGTTGAGATCGCCTAAAAATTAACATCTATTCTAACTTTTTTAAAAATAGCCAAGTCTCGAAGCCATAACTCAGCTGTTATTGTATTAGCCACAACTCTTCAGGAGTTAGGAAGTAAACATAATATGAATGTAGTTTCGTCGTTTCGTCTGTGCCAGCTGTTTCGTTATTATTAGGACTCATCAGCTGTCCAAGTTTGCCGTCAATGATGGCTAAGGCATAAAAGCAAACGAATTTGTGCATTTTTATTGTTTTTCCGTTTTTCATGTAATATTTAATGAACGTTAAACCTTCTTACACTCACTAAACTAGTCAGTGTAAATGTCTACAAAAATACGAACTTTTAGGGTTTTTTTTTCTCCCAAGAAGTAAATAAATCGCCTATTATACAAAGTACGATTCTTCAGCAATTTACTGTTAAGAGATCAACCAGAAATTTAGAGAAAAATAATTATAAATCCAGCATTTTTTTAATTTTTTTTTCTGGAACTTATTCTCTTTATTCTTATTACGCTGTTAATACTATGAATATATTTCTTGAGCTTCCTACAATATTTCAGATTTATGGCTGTTGTTGTTGAAAGTACTTTAAGGAAAAAACCCTATTTTTTCCTGCATCAATTCCAAAATGATTAGACAAATTTCGAAGGTAATTTCGGAGCTGATATCCGTGGGATTTTTGAAAACAATTGCTTGGCTTCCTGATCTCTTCTGTCTTGTAATGATGACCGGGAATTTGTTCTTTAATTAGCCTTATTATTCCGTCACCTACATTTTTCAACGTCGGCCGTTTACGACGTCAGAGCACGGGGGAGGTCTCGTCTTTTCATGGACCATGGTTCTTCTCGACCCAAATGCCCAGCGATGCATCTTGTTCGGCCGACGAAAAGGGCGGACAGTCCACGGTACTCCCACGCCTATCAAAATATGAAATGCATTCATAGATAGATGTAAAACAATTAAAAAAAATACTAGAATTAATGTAATATTAATTAAAATAACTTGTTTCTGTTAAGAAAATTTAAATTTTAAAATAACATTCTTCGTAGGCTATATTGACATAAAAAAATACAAAAAAAGTAACATAAATTCTCTATAAAAAGTCTAACATATTTCTGATTCCCCAGAGCAACCTTTTTTTTAAGGTGTTATTAAAATGTGATATAAGCGCAAAAGATATTAAACCGATGCCATTGAATTCCGGTTACAGCTAGTAAAAGGATTAGAATCTTCCGCTTTTTGGTCCTATTCAGCCTATTAGCAATACGCGACCAATTCTGCCATTAAGGATACTTATTAAGTTACTGGAATTTTTTTCAGATTCTAGACATAACGAAAAACATATATAAGCATATAACGTATGTGATGTAGAAGAGGAGTTCCTCGGAGGAACTCGAAAGGATCCTACATATTTTTTAAATGTTTTTATAAATCTCTTTAAAAAAAAAATATGTGTTTGCTGTTTCTTATTCTGTTTTTTATATAACATACGTAATAATTAAAAAGTAAATTTTAAAACAATTCATTTACAGATCAAGCTGTTTCCGAACGCGAACCGTATGTATTCATGTTATAAAAGTCTGTATTCATTATTTCTTGTAAGACCGAATTTTGTTTGAAAGTTTTATATAATCAACCAACACAAAAATTAAATCTGCAAATTTTTTTAATTCTGAAAGAAAAAAAAAAATGTTAGGCCTACATAGTAATGTTATGTTGTTGTTTTTTTTTAGTTTCCTATTTTTGGAAAATATGAGGCTATGAAAATCAGTTTTTGTTGTGTGTGAACTTTTTCCCAATAACTTTTGAACTATTGACTCGATCTTCCTGATACTTCACGTGGACAAGAGACGAGTGAGCTTCTCTGCATTCGAAATTTCTTCCTCTGGGTTGTCAGGAAATTTGTGCGTGAAATTTACAAAATTCTAAAAGAAAAAAAAACTTTAGATGTTAAAACAGCGAATCCATGTGTAGCATAGGTCTGTCATTGTAACAACAACAAGTGACGTATGATTTCTTTCTATTAGGTCACAGCAACAATGAAATAGTTAAAATTACATTCATTATTACGGTGATTAATAGAGAGATGATCAATGCCATTATTAGTTATTTATAACCAAATGATCTATAGAAATATGAGACGCACTGTAATAACCCTCGTGCTCTTGCTTTGATTTGATAAAAAATAGTTGGATTTAGGCAACTTGAATTAATAACGGGGATTTATTTCATTTTTCAGAAAATTTATACCGTTTCTAATTGTCAGATATTCTAATTTATTTTGTCTTTTTTTTTCATTTGTTTTTTGACCTAAAAAAAAAAAAAAATACCTACGCTTCAATGTTTTTCAGGAATTCTTATTTAAGTTGAATTTTAAGTTAAATTGATTTTTTTAATTTTATAATATGAAGCCAGTTTTTTATTTTATTTTTTCTAATCGCAATATTTAATACACGTCTACCTAATTGGAAATACGAATTGCTCTTTTTGAAGACAGACTTCATTATTAGAAAATTATCATGAAACGACGAAAATTCCTAATTTTTTTTCTTCCCTAAATACATCATTTACGAACAACGTTAACACAGGTTGTTTTACTTTTATTTTATTTTTATTTTTTTTGCTTTTTATTTTTAGAAATTCAATGTTGATTGAGGAAAAAACAACGACACAAAACTTTTATTCCGCTTGTGACGGGAAGACACCAGAGTATTTGTGTTTTGTTTACTTAGTAAAACTCAGCGTCGCAGATTAACGGACAAAGAGCGGCGGCTGAGCAGGGGGAAGGACGGGGGGGCAAATCACGTCAAAACTGCGCTTCTAATGAGCTGGTAGCTTCTTCGTGTAAATACGGACTGACAGTTGCTATCTTCCACTCTTCAAACGGATCCACTCATTTCCGCTTATGTTTGTTTGGAAGCGACGTAGGGTCTCTGGAATTTTTTTTTAACCCTCCCCATCCCTCCCGACGGAGTTTTAATTTCTCCTCCTTCATTATACGGAATGTGGAAAACGGGAGTTGTGCATTTCAATTAGGGCTAGGAGGGGAGATAGGACCAGCACTCAAAACTGGCGCTTGTCTCCTCAAGTGTAGGAATTTTCGGCTTGTGTAACAAAGTGAGCGTTTGTGCAAAACGTTATCACGACGTCACGAAGAAGCGCGCTTGAAATACGTCGTAGACCAGCGTTACGGTGAGGAGGCCTTAAACGGTGACGGTTATTAGACAAGTCATCAAATGATAAATAGGTACTTTTGTTTACAGCAGAAAAGGCGGCTGTCGGAAGCTGTTCCTTCCTGCATTCGATGACAGCAGGACTAGGAGGGAGTGACAAGCAACCATTCCACAGCGATCATCTTTAAAATGCCTTCCCCACCCACCCACTCCGGCAAACTTCCGTTCGCAAACTGTTAAGAAACGACAGTCCCTAAGTCGACAAAAAAAAACCCAGAATAAAACAAGGAGTTTTTGTACCAAACAACCAATTTTTATTTTGTTATTTTTTTATTATTATTATTTTGTTTAGTTACTTAAAACTATAACTTGACGTTGTTGTACTTACCATTAAATCGCCAAAAAAGTGTTTTTCCAGGTGATTTCAATAACATTTGTTTATTCCCATTCATTTTGACTTTGTGTGGACGTTAGTATCTTTCTGGATGCTATACATGGAAGTCTGATTTTGAGAAAAAAATGATAAAATGATGGCTTTTATCCAACTGACCCTAAACTCTAACAAGTTCTTGTCTCCATTAATAAATGGAACTCAAGGTAATGTTATCAAGTAGTTGAATCTCATGATCATAAGTGGACAGAATTTTGGATAAGAAATAGACAAATAGACTGTTCAACTCATAACTATTAAGATACACAAATATGTATAAGAATGGGTATAAAACACTATTTACTCCTATGTTTTCAGAAGTGTCTCTCTTAATTCAAAGAATTTGATAAACTTTGATTTACGGATTCATAAATTTCTAGATTTCTAGAATGTAATGATCTCAAGCTTATTTCAAATCAATGTCTTATTCGCAGCCTTATTGCGGACCGCAACAATATTAAGCAAAATTTATTTCAGAGCTTAAATATCTTTTTTTTAAGTAAGAAATAATCATTAAAAAATATTCATAACATCATTTTCTTAAATATTATTAAATTAAATCCAATATTTTTTTCTTTTTATTGACAACATTTTGTATATTTTGTATAAATTCCGTAGTAGGCCTACAGAGGTTCCCAAACTGACAGATAGCAGAGATGGCTGCGGAATATTTTAAGAATGAAGTCTTGTTTTTGTTTGTTTCCATTTACGTATATTACTCTTTCAAACATTTATTACCGTCATTAGTTTATGAAATGATTAAGTTCTTGGGATCTGACTACTAAGCAAATGGATATTTCTTTTATTAGATATATCTTTTAGTCTACTGGAGCCGTGAATTGAGTAACTTTAAGAACCTTCATCTTTTCTACCTCAAGTCATGAAAAAGAGCAACAACTAGATGATGATCACGAAACATTAAACTGACAAATGAAAGACGAACATAAGAAGTTTCTTTGCTTAGGCACTGTTCTATGAGATACGTATCTTACTGTACAAGGACAAGACTATTTACTCATGATTATTATGAATTTTCTTTGTTTTGCTAAGTAATGGGACCCTAAAAAATCAAATTTGAGGCATTTAAGAAATACTGTTTTTCTCCTATATGGTTTAGTATTGTCTTTTATTAAAATTCTTTTTATATTAAGTTGATTGGGTACCGGGATTATTTCCTGGGGTTAAAGGCGGGCAAGCGTGGGGCTGACCACCCGACCTCAACTTAGTCCCGTCGAGTTGAGGCGTTACCAAGCCTTACCTCTCGCGATTCCAAGGGCCACATAGGCCTTTAGTGGGACACTTTTAAGTAGCATTAAACGTATTTAAATAAAAAGAAATTAAAAAAAAAATAGGAATTTTATGACAACTGAAATTGGATTATGCTAATTGGATTGCCAGATGAAAGAAAGCATCGGAAAATATTCATAATTAACTGATTTCTGTAATAATTCCTTTTTCAAATTTATTGCCTAGGAGGTTTTCTGCTGTCATTCGTCAATCTACAACTCTTCAGTTGAAAGTTTTCGTACTTTCTTAGAGACTACATTTGTGATTTGGTAATGTTACTAAAATTCCATGGCAATAAATTTGGAAAAGAAACAAGGAATTGTATGTCTGGAAACAAATAATAATTAACATTAAGGACTACACTGACAACTTGGTATCACGAAGTACAAATAAATGATGTACTTTCTTAGCTATTTTCTAAACGTAGCTTAGTATTTTTCTTTGAACTGTTTCTTAAAAAAAGAGATTCAAATATAAATGAAGAAGCTTTAAAATAAATGTTAAGTTGAAAGTAGCACGTGATCATAATAACTAAAAAAAAAAAAAAAAACAACTATAAAACTTACAAGACTGAAATTTTAGATATAAGTATAAGATATTTACATGAAAATTCTTGGAAATTTAAAAGAAATTTCTTACTAATAAGAAACTAGCCCAAACCGTCAATATACCTGAAGGACACCTCCTTTTTCTTTAGCATTTTCCTTTAACAGTTTTAAACGCTGATACGAAAGTTGGCACGTCAACTATATCTTGAGTTTATGAAGATAGTCCTGCGATAAATAATGACATTTTAAAAATATCAAAATATTGCTTTTTTTTTTCCTTGTAGTTATGTATCGATCATGTGCATTTTCAGCCATACTTATTAGAGTTGAAATTATTTTCAACAGTATTTCGCTGGTATTAGCATTAAAATCCTTTATGTGTGTTTTTTCCTCCGGCATTATTTTTTTTCCTCTTTTTATTTTTTGAGTTGGTTTAGACAAGAATGTTATGCTTCTGAATCAATTGCCTTTCTTGATCTCAAATGTATAGACCTAAATGTACTTAACTTAAATGAACACAGGGTGTCTCAAAACTCTCTGTACAAATTTCAATTGGCGACAGGGATCACCAAGACCAACCTTTTTCGTCTGTGAATGTAAACCTGCTGACGGCAACTTTCAGTGCTAGAGGGCGCTATTACCTGATCACCAAGATCGCCTATTGAACACACATCGATTTCTTCCTCTGGGGATACCTGAAGAACCTCGTGTATGAGTCTTCCTTTGACTCATATGAAGATCTTGTCACAAGAGTCGCCGTCGCCGCTGCAACTGTTCGCGAAAGGTCAGGGATCCTTCAAAATGAACAGCAATCAATGCTTCGACGCTGTTATGCAGGCATTGCTTTTCGAGCCGCAACTTTGAACATCATCTTATTGAATAAACATGTTCTTCACACTTATTTCCATTCATTTAGGTTTGTCTTGATATTCTCCATCTCATCTCGAGCCGATTGCAACTCTTCTAAATAGCGCCCTCTAGCACCGAAAGTATAGTCTTTTAGGTTTAGCACCAATTTTAGATGTAGTGCACATCTCTACTGCGCATTTTCCCTTTCACGTTTTCTTAATGTTATTCTAAAAAACATATTGAAGAGAAATGTTGCTTAAGATAATTAAATAATAAGATAAATTATAAGTGATTATGAAAAATTAAATCTTGGCTTTTTTAAAAAATGTCATTCAGATTTTCTGCTTAATCGGATTACTAAGAAAAATAATATTGTGAATGGTCAATTACTTATTAGTAATCAAGAAAAAAAAATGACTGTTATGTGAAATGGTCCTTTGAAAAAAATTTAGCTTTCTTTTCACATAAATTTATTTAATAATGTACCGGTAATTAAAATAACTTTTTAAAATTTGGAAAAAAAAAAAAAAAAATTTTAAACATTGTTTTTTATTAATAATAATAAAAAAAAAATTGCTTAAGTGTGAAAATGTTGCCAGAATATAATAATAAATAGCTTTAAAAATTCATGAAATTTAAAAATTTCTGCATCTTTTTAAATTTCATGAATTATTAAAGCTATTTATTATTAAAGGAAAGTAACCATTTTTCGGATGGTGCCTTAATTTCGGATAAATCGCATACCGGTCAGCAGATTGCATTAGTGTCTACCATGAGCAGAAACTCTGGCCGCCATATGTAATCTGTCTTGTCGTCTTGAGCCTTCGATCTGCATGTACGCTCCAATAAATAATTTAAAAAATATTACAAAAAGTGAATTATTAAAGATGTCAACTTCGAACACAGCTGGAGCGCAAGTGATAAGTTCTAATAATTTGTTTTAAAGTGTATAATGAAGTTCATAAAATGTAGTTTAAGTGGCAAGTCGCATCGTTGTATATGATTTTAAGGTTAGTTTCAAATGTTGATTCAAAAATATTTGTCATAACGTCCTAATTTCGGATAGTCAATGGTGCCTAATTTCGGATATCCATTTGCTATAGAAAGCACCCACAAAGGCTGGAGTTCGTGTAGAAGAAATAACGGTAGACAGCAACATAGAACCTCTTGTATCCGAAAATGTTATCTCGAGCTCACAATATTCAATCAACCCAGTAGACCTACAGAAACAGTCGACCGCATCTACGGATGCAAACACATCTGTGTCTAAATTTGTAAAACCCACTCATATAAGTCCTTTACCTGCCCTCAAGAATCGTAAAAATGTTGATTGTGAGAATGCAACGAAAAAACAAAAAGGAGGTAAAAAGGGTAAAGCATTTTTGGTCACTGGGTCTCCGTGTAAAGTAGCCCTTGAAGAATCCTTGAAAAACATTGCCCAACAGAAAAAGCCCAACTGAAAAGCTCTTTCAACGAATGCTAACAAAAATGCGTCTAAAAGAACCAAAGATCCACAGCCATCGACATCTGGAACTAAACAAACAATTAGAAAAAGAATAACAAAGCCCACAAAAAAAAAAAAAGGAACCCATGAAAGCTGTTCTAGTTCCTCTGATGAAGAACTCATTTTGTCAGATGAGCCTAACTATAGAGCATGCCGAGGGCAAGTTGTGCCTAGGACTGTTTTCAGAAGATACCCAACGGCGAAGACTGGGCTAGATGCAGTACATGTTTCAAGTGGAGTCACGAAAAGTTTACAGGATTTAAAAATAAGGCTAAATTAATTTGCGCAGAATGGCTTGAATAAACATATTGATATTTTTATTTTTAATGTATAATGTCGTTAATTTTATTAGAATGTCATAAAGTCATTACTCAAATAAATAAGTTACTGTATTTGCATTGTATGTTTCATTTAATTATATTATCATAATTATTACCGTGAAATTCTTATGTATCCGAAATTAGGCACCCACAATATCCGAAATTAAGACCCCATTTGCTTCACAACAAAAACAGCAATGTTTTGCAAAAAAAAATAATTAAGCTATCTATTTCTTATAATGGATATTTACCAGTTCGGGATCTAAAATTACGTTATTTTTAGAAGATAACAAAGTAAAATTCTTAACCAAAACTTCAATATTTTAAATTCTTTACATTAAAAACAAAATGGTATCCGAAGTATGGTCACCTTCCTCTATATTCTGGCAACATTCGAAATGCCATTTTACTCAGTTGGACTTATATTGGACTATATTAAATTGATGATTTAATGATCTAATAGTTAGAATTGAATTTACTTGACGCAATATTGTTTTCACAACTTTTGCGAAAAGCCGGATTTTGTAAAAAAATTTGCAGGTTTTTTGTAGATGTTGCATCAACGAAGACACGCTTCATTGGTTCAACAGCTGTAAAAAAAAACAAAAAAAACAGCAAAAACAAAAAAAATATAATCTTCGGAAACTAGGAATTGCCCATCATTTTATACGGAATGACGCGAAAAAAAATTGAATAAAAAATTAAAAGCAATTATATTGCCTAATATGTACCATCATGGTTGCGAAATGAATAAGAATAGTCATTTGCCGACTGCAGGACCTATAAAATTCTTTAGATCATGGTTTTCGATTTTATATTACAACTAGCATGGACCCCGTCAACAATGACAAGAGAACAATGTATTTTAGTTGAGATAGAGTATTTTAAGTAGAAGTTTTTTCTGTGTTTAAATATTTTTTTATTTCTTCATTTATATCGAGAAATGTGTAACGATTCTTCAGTTCTTCGCTGAGCTTCTAATGCTGTCTGGCCTGCGCTTATAGTAGGCTAAAAATCTGAACATTGAAATTTAAATTTTAATCTAGTGGGCTAAAATTAATGAGCTTTTTTTTTTTTTCCTCTGGCTCTTCTCTCATTGCGTCACACACACAGAGGGAGTGATAAGGGATATTTAACAACAATCATTTAAATGAGTCCCAGTGGCCTAATGGATAAGACATCTGACTTGGGATCAGATGGTTGCAGGTTCAATTCCTGTCGCGGACGTTTCATTGTAGAAATTATTTCTATTTTCACAGGAAGTTAAAATTATATTCCAAACACAGAAGTGCGTTTCGAAAATTTTCATGAATGTTTTTAAATCAATGTTCACTAAAAGATTCCGACTTGGAAATAAGCAGCTTTTGGTTTATTTCTGGGATTTTTTTTTTGATCCCTTCCCATCGTAACCCTTCTAAAGCGTTCATCCCTAGCAGTGCAGTCCCTTCTTTTGTTTCGACTCTTGCGGGTGCATTACTTGTCTGCAGCCATGCTTTTACTCGGCACGTCGTAAAAAGACGCATTTTACAAATTAATTCTCGCCGTGTTCCTCTATATCAGGGACAGTCTGCCTCCCCCTACCCCTCTTATGGAAACAATGGGCAAGACTAATTCCCTTGCTCGGGTTTAAAACACCCCCACCCGCCAACCCTTCCCTCAGCCGTTTTATTATTTATCACTTTTCCTCACCTCACCCTCGTGCTTTTCGGCGAAACTATTTTTGCCCTAACATCCCCCCCCCCCCCCCCCTCATTCGAGGTTGATTTTATTAATTCACGCATGCCTGCTGGCGGGGCTGC
>JAFIDM010003189.1:11307608-11330564 GCA_023159025.1 Thereuonema tuberculata | reverse complement strand
TTTATTTATAATTTAGCTTTAAGTAATCAGAATAAAGCTTAAAATATTAAGGCAACGAAACCTCTATTTTTAGTTTTGTCATTAGGTTTTCTTTTTTCCAATTTAAGGAGACTGTGATCGATAATCGATCTTTTTCAGATAAAAATTCAAATAGAAACCAAACCAACAGTACAAATACATATTTGAGTACCATTATTTAAAGAAGCCATTTTAATAATGGATGTTTTAATGGGAAAAATATGCGCTTTGCCAACAATTGTAGCGGTTCCTTCCGAAATCATTTTGTTGTATATCCTCCATCCGTAATCCAACCAAAAAAAAAAGAAAAGAAAATCGTCTCATCAAGAAACTAAAACAAAAAAAATGTATATTTTGTAAGAGATGTTGGTATGTATTTCCCATAGGTGGCTTCTGGGGCGCCGATGACGTTTCAATGGCCATCGGGACTAGTTCAGATTCAGCCGCTTTCACTCCGGGAAAGAAATCCGGTTCCCAATTTACAGAGGACCTGTCCGAAAAATAAATCTCCACTGGGATTGAACCCGGCTACTTCATCTCGCTGGTCAGTGCCTTACTACTGAGTATTTCCCAGCCTTCAATGAGAAATACTATTTAACGCGACAATCCTCTGTAAGAGAAAGTTTGTTTGACAAGAAAAAACGAAGAATTAAAGCAGAGAATGGGTTTTGTATCGAAAATTTAAAATGCATAACTAGAAGCTTTCAGTTGAATTGATTTCATCCTGATTTCTTGTTTTCGAAGATATTTTCCATGAAGCGTTATTATAAAACACAATGAGATGTAAAAGAAAAAGAGTCACCGACTTTCTCATATTTGATCCATGTAATCTACATTTATTTGTTTCAATCAAGACCAAACGGTTCCTCATTTGGAACCATCGCAACAACAGTATCTGGATTATTATTCATCGTCAGCCGCAATTATCAAAATTAAAAAATAAAAACAAAAAAAATAATAAACGAATTGTTTTTCTAAAGCTTGTTGATTCCGAACAAATACATGCACAGTACGACAGTAAAACAAATAATTAAAATGGTAATGATTAGAAGGAAAGGAAAAAGAAGAAAGAAGGGTTTTCTAATAAATCATATTTATCGAAAATGTAGTATTATAAATTATCTACACGGTTTAAAATTAGTTGTAATCTTCTACTATAATTTTTGTAATTTTTACTAATTTTCTATTAGTTTTTAATGGAATGTGCCTGAATTAATTTAAAATTAATACATTAGCGGTTTTTTAGATTATAGTAACTAAAACATAATTTATAAATAACTTTAATGACATATGAATCCTTTCTATTTCCGCACGTGCTGTTCGATTTCAGTCTCAGTTTTCGGCGAACTGGGACACTGCATTTGAAACAACAGAAACCAAGTTGGTGTTGAATATAGATTGGTTATCAGTCGATGGCTGCGCCACCTGGTAACCGAGCAGAGGAAAAAATGCTTCGGCCTCCGGAACGGGATTATTTATTAATGACGGCAATGTTGGGTGATCATTCATTTATTACAGGGTTCAAATATTAAAAAAAGGGATAAATTATGGAAGACAGATGAGTCTCACCAGGGCGGCTACACAAGAACTTTCTGCCCTGTTTTTTATTTTTTTTTTCATCTTGGCAACCCATACCCCAAACAAACCTCACCCCCGCCTACTTGTTTCGACCCCCTGCCTAGGTCTACTGAGCCAGAGTTCAGTTTTCGTGCTGTTAATCTCCAGACGTTCTTTTTAATCAAAACATTGATTAATGTACACCTGTTTCAATCATTCCCCATTTCTTTTTTAGTGTTGGCAACGGATATGTATTTACCCTAATGCAGAAGTTCTCAAACTCGGATCGCGATCTATAAAATGAATGACTTTCTAATCCAGGGCTTTTATTTTTTTTTTTTCTTTTCAAAATTCTAACAATAATCACAATAGTATTCAAATAACAAAATCTTGAATCAGCTCTCCAAAATTAATCATTAAAAAAAAAAAATTGGCCTAAGCAACACAATAAATAATACAAAGATCTTTACATATTGGTAATATTATATCGAAAAAAATTTTAAAAAACCTAGCAAACATAATTTTCTCCCCACCCATGTCCGCGAGCGCGTCTCGGAGACTTCATGTTTGATCGTAAGTCACGTGACTGACCCACGTAGATAACAATGAAAATGTGAGCATTTCGGAGACCGTCTCGGAGATCCGGGAGATCCTTTTATCTAATGGGTCCGCTTGGCCCAATTAGACAAAAATGAAAACGTGAGCATCCTCAATATTGTGGTGATTGTTTCGGCACCAAAATAGGTGGTGGCTCCGGTGCAGCAGAAGCTGGGTTTCTGCACAAAAATATGTGGTGATTTTCATTGGTGTCCTGGCTCGTGAAAAGAAGTAGATTAGACTGAAGTTGGATCTAACATCGTTCTCTGTGTTCTGCTGTGTTGTAACTGTGTTCTGTTTATTCAGGGAGAGCAAGGGCTTTTATAGAGTATTTATAATGATCGATCATTGGCTGGAGGACTTTAACAGTTCATTGGGTGATTTAAAATAACATATGATTCATAACTGAAATTAACTGAAGATTTTAAATTACAGGGAATTATGGGAACCCTCAGCCGTTGAAATTCAAAAGTAAACAAACAAAAAGATCGTTAACGGTTATAATTTGAATTTTACAACTGATTAGATTATAATCGATTGGAATAGTAAAATATTTATAAAACTAAATAAGATAAAATAGAATAAGCAAAATAATTATAAATATAGTTATAAAACTCATCACAATATTTACCACCTTATTTGTATTTCTGTGTCTTACGGTTTCGGAGGCGATAGATTCATAAAAAGTAACTTTTCTTTTATGTGTACATATTGCTTTTTTCAATATTTTTATCAAAAAAAAAGTTTTGTCAAAAGTTTATTCCCACGAGAATCTTTCCAGTGTTTTTCCATTAGTTCTCCAGTATACGGCTTTTCTAATTACTCCCACTAGAAAGCTTAGAAACAAAACTTTTTTTTTGACCTCTTCTGATTCGTAGGAATCCAATTTAGAACTTCCGTTATTATTCTATAGTGTTTCTTCTTTCTACTTGTCCAGTGAATCGTATTGGCAGGACAACTAACAGGACAAATCTATTTCAATTTCTTTATTTTAATCTCACTATGTGGATAGTCCTTCATTCAATGATTTCATAATATTATATTTAATGATCTTCCAAGAACTTTACAAAATGAAGTAAATTGATTACAAATATTTTATTCCTTTGTTATCAAATAATAAAAATAGTAATTATATACTTAGAACGTATTTCCTGAAATTCTATCCGCCTGAGTTCTGAAATTTTTATTTTCTCTTGAGGAAGCTTTTAATATTTTTCAAATCCTTTCTTTCTCCTTTAAAACATAAAATACGATTTAGAAATTCTTCCTTTTGTCAATTCTTCATGTTCTATTTAAATTTTTAAAGCACTTATTAACGTCATTCGAATATATAAAACTATATCGAGTATCCCACTGCGAATGCGTTGTCATTAGTCAGTGTCACTGTGACAAAAATATTTTCCCTCCTTTTTCTACGCTGGACTAACTGCTGAGCCTCCAGTCAGCTGGAAAAATCGACCTTGTTCAAATTAATTAATTTCGTTAAATGGCGTTTGGTGCGCATGAAGGCCTCCTTTGGGAATTCGATCCAAGCGCTCGGATGTCGATTTGATGACGTCACAGGGTCTCAAAGGTGATGTTTCCATATGGACCGACCAATGAGAAAAGCTCTGTTATTAAATATTTCAGTTTGAAAAATTTCCTGTGAAAATATTGGGATATTTCCATCGAACATCTTTGATGTTAGCAAAGAAAAAGTTTCTCAAGAGACTCCTTTTCTTAAAATAGTTTTAATTTGAGAAAACATATGAACGAAAAAGACGTAACCATATTTTGTAGATTTTTATATCTGTCTTGTATATTATTAACCAAAATTTTCGAAATTAACTTGAACTGATTAAACTTTCAACTTCTTAGGTTAAATTGATCACTTAATAATGATCTCAAAAATTCATTTTAAAAAATAAGCCTATCACGAAATTGTAAGCAGCAAATCCACTGTTTAATATCAGAGTTTCGTTCTATCACTATCACAATATCTCTACAATATTCAAAAATTTGACCGATAAGTCATATCTGGTTCTTCTGTGAATGTATAGCAAGTTGAAGAAAATACGTTTACTGGATCAAATGTTGTTAGGAATGACACACAGACAAACGCATACATTGTGATTTCATAAGTCTTTCTTCGGAAAAGTAAAATTAAAAATAGCAATCAGTCCATCTTCGTTCTTTATTGAGAATGAACTCAGACAAGACAAAAGTTACCGGATTGTGGAAAATGATAAGAATTCTTCAGAATGTTTTTAGTAAAGAGATTTCATCACGTCATGGACGTATGAACCGCTTTTGATATGCACTGTATGTTTTCCGCCACATAATCCAAAATTACTTAAAGCTAAAAATCTTAGAATACTTTACAGAACGATAACGAAGTAAAGGAAATCGCTCCTATTCTCATCAGCGAACACTGGTACCGAAGAAAGTATATTGCACGTCTAGTGAGAAGTAGTTTGGATTCCATTTTTAAGGACATCCTGGGCGCCCGCATAAAATTATAAGGACAAGGGAAGGGTGGGGTGGGGGTGGGGTATTTGCTCCATCCGGGAATTTTCAATTGAAATGAAAGTCGTAGATTTTGTTTTCTCTCAAGAGGATGAAAAGATAGCAACTGTTAAATTTTATTATAACTACTTTACTTATGCTTAGTTTATATAATTTCAAGATATAAAGTATTTTTTAATTTTTTAGACTTTTTTACACTGTTATCATATTTTGCCCCTCCTGGAAAAAAAAAATCTTGTGGAGACATGAAAGACATGTATTACATGTTAACATTTGATACAAGCACAAGACAAACAAAATCTATCACCACACCTTTTTCCATCGTTTACTTCGCCTTGACGGAGTCTTCACTGATACGCCTGATGTGGAGGAGAAGGGGCATCACTTGTTTGGCACTGGTTAGTATCCAGCTATACACCAAAAAGAATAAATGATATAGTACTATATGTACTGTCCCTAGCGAACATCGGAGTACTTAATTTTGATGCTCAGCTTTAAAATTTACAATTTACTAGCCTCGAATACTTGTTAATTCGCAGTGTTTGAGATTATTGCTTGATTTCTGATAATAATCTGTAGATCATTTTGTAATGCTCTTCTTTTATTCTTTCGTTTTGTTCTTCTCTTATCCTCTTCGAGACGCTTCGAGATAATCTGACGCTGTTTAAATGCTCTTTATGACTTGATCTTGTGAAATATGGACAGAGAATAAGAAAAAATGAAATAAATAGAGACATACCAACAACAACAAAAGTAATGCTATATTAATTTTACGAAATACACTACTTGAATTGTAAACTGATCTCTATTTATCTGTTACTCTGCTATTCATTATTGGATGGCGCTTCTTGAAATTTTGGTTGGGGATTATTAGAAATTTGCTGTTTGTCATCAAAGGGGAACGATTCGTGTTTAATGCTCTCCATCTTAGGAGATTCTTCGTAGATCCCCCGGGAAAGTTTCAAATACAAAAAGTTCGAATCGTCTCAATCGATAAATACGCAACCAAAATATCATAATCTACATCGTTTGTTTAAATTGTAGTTATCAAACTAAGTTATAAATTATTTTTGTAGAGATGTAGTCTTAAAATAAGATTATTACAGATCCAGACTTGTATTAAAAAAAAACAACGTGATATATTCTCTTCTTAATACCTATAACTTTACACGACAAACATTTATCATTTAATCTGCTATTTTAATTCCTATCTTCAATCTTCGGATAAAATGTCTTAAACTAGATGTTACATTCACGCCAAGTTCATACAGTCCTGGACATTTTAATCTTCTTACTGTGAAGATATAAGAAAAGTCATATTACCTTGATCTTCAAACTATCTAGGAGAAATTTACTGGAAACAAATGAAGACTTGTAGATACAACCAATATCAAACATCGTCCATCCGTAAGGTTGAAATTCGGAACAGAGTATGATAAAGGTCGTCTACGGATTTCCTCGTAGAATTAAAACGAACAAGTCATGCATTATCTGTATACAATGAATCCACTGGGAATTCCCAAATCTAGCTAAGAACAAATAACAATATCACAAACTATTATGAAGATGCCTAACTTCTCTAAACGAAGATATTTATTTACATACAATCGCTTTGGTTATCCGTTACCAAGTTACTCAAAACAAACATCTGATTTCCTATCATTCATTGTTGTTTGGCATTTGCACTTAACAACAATTCAACAATTTTATGTGGTAAACTGATATGTGGACATTATCACTTTATTATCACTTTGAATTATTTACTTCCTTCTTTATTTAATTTGATCTCTGAGGAAAAACAAAATACAAATAAAAAAATATCAGGATAAATAAAATAAGCCAAAATAAAGCCACTACTTCCTTATCTTCTATCCCCAGTTATTTCTTGAAAATATTTTACTTTTTCTTTCTATAGTTTATCGAGAAATTTTATACCACGTGACACATAAATTACGACAGAAAAGCATTACAATTGAAACAATTAATATTTGCCCAATGACGTAGATTAATCCATTTCGTAATCTTTTAAACAGATACAGTAGACTCCCGATTATCCGCGGAGTTGGGTGGCGCGGAAATCGCGGATAAACGAATTCCGCGGATAATCCGAAATAGGCCGAAAAAGGACGAAAATCAACACAAATTTACTTTTAACATGTTTAATTTACATTAAAATGGCAGTACATTCATTATAAACACAATTACTTTATTTTAGTTTACTTTAATTTCTTATTTTTTAACAAAAAAAAAATCGGTTAGTTGTCTTTGTTTTTCGTGTCGAAACACGAAAACCCCTACTTCGACGTCGCTAAATCTGTCTCTTTTATTGTTTACCTTATTCTAGTTTTAAAATTTTTTTGTTAATTCCGTAATTTATTGTACAGTAAAAAAAAATGGAAACCGGAGAGGTCCGCGGATAATCGGGAGTCTACTGTATTCCAATTAACTGGATATTATAACTTATTTAAGTTTTTACAAATTTAATTAATATTTTTTTCAGAAACTACAAAAACCTATTGTTTATATTAAACAGATATTAACATTTTTAAAAAAATTAGAACCTTTTCTTTTACTTCAAGACTGTCAAAAAAGGAAATATAAAGTTTAAACAAACTAATGAAAGCATCTTTAGTTATTTCGTATAAGGTCCTTTAACAAATAGATACAGGAATTCTGTCATTTTTGTGACATCACGTAGATTTCTGTTTCTTGTCATCCAAAAAGAAATCAAACTTCTTTCTATTTCATACTTTATTTTTTTTTTTGGCTCAATTGAATTCTTTTAAGCTTGAACCGAAACTAATCCATGTATTGATTTGATCCATAGAACAAAGAATTCTTTTTTATTATTAAGAAGTACTTTGGCCCTTACCATGCATTTTAGCGACCCATTTGGGAACTATTACTGTTGTTTGTCCGGTAAAGTCTAGTTTACGGTACCGGGTTGTGTGGGGTTTTTTTTTTTTCGCGTGTCAAACATGGCCATCTTCGGTCCTCATAATTTGATTTAGGAAAAATTGTTCCAAAAGTTACCAACAGATAGCCTACATCCTGGAACTGAGCAGACCTCACTAAACCTAACCTACAGCTAATCGGAATAAACACTTTGGTCCTTCATACCTCAAAATTTGAATTCGAAAAAAATTGTTCCAAAAGTTACCAACAGATACATCCTGGAACTGAGCAGACCTCACTAAACCTAACCTACAGCTAATCGGAATAAACACTTTGGTCCTTCAAACCTCAAAATTTGAATTGGGAAAAATTGTTCCAAAAGTTACCAACAGATACATCCTGGAACTGAGCAGACCTCACTAAACCTAACCTACAGCTAATCGGAATAAACACTTTGGTCCTTCGGACCTCAATCGGATGAAATTTGTTTCGAAGGCTAATTAATCGGACTAAACAGTTCGGTCCTTTGCACCTCAAAATTTGACGTCATGTATCCTTGCGCAATATCGTACAATATCATATTAGCCAAACATCCTATTAGCTAGTACCACATTCTAGACTCTAGCCGTCCTGTCCATCAGTCGTATCTGTCTGTCCTCCTTACCAACTCCCGAACGGAAGATCGGATCGGCAAACGGACTGTAGGAATGGGATATTTATTTCTGCCTATCCGTAAAAATGCGGACGGAATCGACTAAATATTTCCGCGAATTTGAGAATTGTTTGCTCGACAACTACTAACCCGATCGACTTGAAATTTGGATATGCTTTAGTTTAGAGTATCTACTATACAATCTACATTTTTATTCCGTATCTATAACAATTTGCGGACAGGCGACCTTTTCCGGAAACAGTCCATCCGTATTCTTCCGGATGGACAGAAATACAGAAATATTCACTGTATAGTAGACATTCTAAACTAAAGCATATCCAATTTCAAGTCGATCGAGTCAGTTAGTGTCCAGGAAAAAAATCCCAAACTTCATCTTTTTTTCTCTTGTTTTATTTCAATAAATGCGATTTTTTTTCTAAGCATTTTTAAAGAATTCTGTTCAATTTTGCTTCGCATTCCTATTTCCCAAAGACTCGGATTGTCAAGAATTTCCTTTTATAAAAGTAAAACGTAGGATATAATTTTAAGTAGTGGGGAAAAAAAAAGTTTCGGGCAAGTCTGGGAAACGATTTCTTGAACAAGCACAAGACTGTTAGAAGAAGTCTTATTCAAGTTTCCTTTGTATTCATTGTCATAAAAGGGTTCTATATATATTTTTTTTTTCCAAACATTTGTTTTACCTTGTTCTTTTGCGTGTCATCCCCATTCCCCACCCTGTGCCGCTTCGACCTTTGTACCAACATTTAAGTTTGGAATCGCCGAAATGAGCAGCCAGTGTTGCGTGTCCATTCAGCCCCTTCGGAGCTCGCAGATCAAAAAAATCTAAAAGACGAAACAAAAGCAAACGGAATACGAAAACTTTCAAACAATCACCATTGGTACATGTAGAATTTTTTTCTTTTTTATTTCTCTTATTTCTTTCTTTTCTTTCCAGCCTCCCTCTCCTCCCTATTTGAATGAGAAGACAATGTAATCGACGTTTCTGTATTTTACGTGGGTGCTTAGCGGCCCATGCATGAGTTTTTCGTTGCCCAGGCCGCATCGTCTTTTGTTGAATCCCCTATTCGCAAATCTTTGTTTACCCCTTAGGGAGCATCCATTGTTGTATAATTTGCAATTGCACTGTAGCGTAGCTTTGTGGATTTTGTTTTTTTACTTTGTCCTGCTCTTTCTTCACTTTAAATGTTGCTTTTTTTTACTGGTCGTTGTTCAGTTGCATTTAAAGTGTTTTCTCTCTAATCAAAAACCTTTCATTTGTCGCTATTTTTACTCTTTTTTTCTTTTTTTTTTTAGAAAAAGAAAATTCTAGATGAGGGTCTTCATTTTCTTATTCCAATTTTTTTTATTCGTATCTAATGAAGGGCTTTTAATTCAGAACTGAAATCTCTTTGGAAAACAAAAGCTGTGATTCAATAAAGAATAAACCCTTTTCTAGCATCTATTGTAATATGAAAGTATATTTAGTTCAAATTTGAAAGCAATATTAATTGAAGAGATTTTTTTTGATTCGATTTTTCATTTTCTATTACAAATGTAATAATGTCGGATTTTTTAGGGAGTATTTGTCAAATGTTTGGGCCCCTGTTAAAGAGTTTGACTCTGAGGATCCTGGTTCAATTCCCTTTGGGGGTTGGAAGTTTTTCGTTGGTTCTTTCTCGTCCTTAGTCCTAGGATTCAATGGGATTAAAGGCGGAAGAGCGTTGGGCTAACCATCCCACCACAACTTAGTCTCCCTTGGTCTAGAAACGCCAAGGAACTTTACTTACTTCTGAGACTCATAAGCCGCGTAAGCCTATTCTTAACTGTTTTACGAATCTTTTCTTACCTTTGTCTTTACTCTTTTCATATATTATTAAACCAGACGAAGAGAGTCTGAAATTTCCTCGAAAAGATACCCATGGAAAATACATTGCATCTGTTGTAAGTCAGAATGACGCAATGAAAGCCTAGAATAGGAGTAAAACAAAAAAACAAAAACGATTTTACAAGAAAAAAAAAATAGTCGTAGTTCATTAGCAAAGACTTATAAAGACAAACAGCAAATAGACAATTTTCACAAATCATCTATACTAATGCGTCTTAACAGAATACTTTATCAACGGTCCCCTCCATCTTTTGTGTTGATAATACCTTACATTATGTTTTTGTGCAGAAAGACAATAATTTATTACTGAAAGTAATGATTTGTCCTATGAGCAATACTGAACTAGATCTTACGATGTGAGACATTGATGGACATTCACGAAGAAATAAACTGAAAATTTGCTGATTTAAAGATGGAGAGGAGCTATATCTTAAACGAAGTACGTAGTTTCCAAGAGTGGTTGATATTGTTGTGTTGTTCTTGGGTCGTGAATAATGACAGTGGACACAATTAAATAGATAATACATCTAACTAACTTTATTTACAAAACAGATAATACGTAAATATAACTTATACACCAAGGCGGATTCTCAGAGCGATACCAATCTCATTCACATCCGCGTATGCTGGAGGACCAATCAGGTTAGATCTCAATTCCTGATTGAGGAACTGTCTTAATCTCACAATGATTACATAATCCCCTTAATCCATTATCTTGAACCTCGCATTAATGTGATACCACAAAAAAATCAAGAAGAAGTTGGGAAGAAGGTAATGATGAACAGGTGAATTTTAGATGTTAATTTGTGCTTAATACAATTAACAGTAACGATACTAAATAATTATTTTTCATCCACAAGCATTTTTTCTTATCTTTCCCTATCTATTAAAAATTGCTGAATAAAATTTATTTAATAAGAAATTTAACATGCCTAAATAATTCAACAAATGAAAACCAAGAAAGGCACAAAGCTACCGGTAAGTAATAGGATTTCGCACCCCGAGCTGTCATCGGTGGAGTTTGGCTGACAGTCCTAAAGAGGACAAAACAGCCGCCCAGTGACAGTTAGGGGTGCGAAATCTATCACTTAGCTCTGTGCCTTCCTTGGTTATCATTTGTAAAATTTATGTATTTATTTATTTATAAGTTTTTTTTATTTCATTTTTGCTATTGATTTATTTTTTTAAATTATTTTTTTATTTTATTAAAAGGGTTGTTTTCAATTTTCACAAATTGTTTATTGCTGATTCTCAGCATATATAACCTTTACAATAAAAAGGTTCATTTCCTTCCTTTACATTGATTATCATTTAAATGCTAAGTGTTATTTTTCCATTGAAATAAGAGGCTACAATGTATTAACGACTGATATGGTACACGACGTTTTGATTAATACTTCATTTTGTTTTTGCACGTATCTTGCTTTTTTAATTTTTTTTTTATTAGAGACCAATTAAAGTTTAAAACAAACAAATAAATAAATAAATAAATAAATACAACAAGAAATAATTTTTCAGCACAAATTTAACTAAATTGCCTTTGTGGTACGATTATCGGAAAGCAATCGGGAACGGCCGTTTCGTCCTACTTGGGACTCATCAGCCGGATCTCCGCCTTCCCCCGATGAAAGATCCAGAAAGGTAAGATACTTAAGTGGAGGTCACCATCACACCTGGCAGTGACCCCCGCAAAACAAAAAACATCAACAATAAATGTTGTGCTGATTATCACAACCAAAAAACCTCTTCCTAACA
Source organism: Thereuonema tuberculata (assembly GCA_023159025.1). NCBI lineage: Eukaryota > Metazoa > Arthropoda > Chilopoda > Scutigeromorpha > Scutigeridae > Thereuonema > Thereuonema tuberculata. The sequence goes on along the minus strand of JAFIDM010003189.1, from coordinate 11,318,700 downwards.
CTGATAGGACTGTAGGTTATTTAACTATAAAGAAACATAAGTTAATCTAACCAAATTGCCTTTCTGGATCTTTTATCGGGGAAGGCGGAGATCGGGCTGATGAGTCCCAAGTAGGACGAAACGGCCGTTCCCGATTCCTTCCCGATAATCGAACCACAAAGGCAATTTGGTTAGATTTGTGCTGAAAAATTATTTCTTGTTATATTTAATTTAACCCATTTTACAGCACGTTAAAATTTATGAACTTAATAAATAAATAAGTAAATAAATAAAAAAAAAGAAATCTTTCTAATAAATATAGTTGCTACAGAATCCACATTACATTCAAATACTTCAATGTATATTAAATGTAGTCGATTATAATTCCAATAATAATTTTTGTGTGTTTAGGCTCTGTTTTTAGCCTGTCAGTCTGTCTGTCTGTATGTGTTTGTTTCCATAATAATAACCTTTGAATTGCTGAATTTTCTTGAAACATGATATATATATAAAAACTAGAGACAATCTAACTTTTTACATCTTGAAATAATTTTTTCTCGAGAAATTAGCTCGAAAACTTGATGATAAATTACAACAATAAATTCCATAGAAAAACATTAGAAATGAAATAATGAATGAACATTACTCCATTTTCTTCGTAATCGCCCTATTTGATTTTGATTAAAACTAATCGGATTTATGGTCCTGACTCAAGCAAACGCAGGCGACTGCAAATCTTTTATTTCTTTTATATATTTCTTTTACCAATGCATCTAACATTCTGAAAATTTAAATATGAACTTGTGAAGCATCTGGGATTTCTATTTTCTTGTTTTAATTTTCAAAATAGTCTGTAATTAATTAATGAAAAATTCAAAAACACTCAATTTTGGGGTTTTTTTTCGAGGTATTACTGGTATTTTCAACTTAAAAAAACTTGACGAAAATCTGAAATAGATTTTAATAGAATTAATAAAAATCTATTGTAAAATAAAAACTACTTCTACTCTCGAAACATTAAAAAATTATATTTTTTAATGCTAACGAATTTTCGAAAGCATATTTCCTTTTTTGGCGCAGCTTAGCCACTGCTGCTTTTGCGCCATTAAAATACCAACAAACAACAACAACATATTCCTTGCTTTCTTCTTCAAGTTTGTTTGATAACAATATGATTTCTGGTGAACTTACATTGCTTATACGTAGTTATCAACAATCACAATAATGCAATAACATCTACATTCTCACGTTAATATTACAATAATTGATAATTTACATTCCATTGAATTTCTTAATTATTACAGATTTTGTTATTAATATTACAATAATTGATAATTTACATTTCATTGAATTCCTTAATTATTACAGATTTTTTGTTTCCTTTGAAGCATTTTTTTACCATTTCATTGGCTAAATTTACAAATATACTCTCTACTTCTAAGCCACTACTTTTATTGAAATTTAAGTTCTTTGTATTTCTTATTATGAAGCTCTCCAATATTTTCCTAGTTTTACTATCCTATTCTAACATTAAAATTTTGACCTCATCGTTAATCCAGTGGCCCGTTCGAGAACAATGATTAGCTACATCAGACTTGTAGTCTAATTTATTTTTAATACAGTAAATGTGTTCTTTTGCTCGTTCAAGGGTCGTTCTTTTACTCTCGCCAATATAAATTTTACGGCAATTTAGACATTCTAATTGATAAATTAATCCCATGTTTGCATTTTGACTATTTTCATTTATTTTATGGCATAAGATATTTTTCAATTTGTTCTGATATTCATTCCATGTCTATTTATATTCCATAAAAATCTATTTTTACAAAAAATGCTTCAAAAAAGTTTATTTTTGGAAACGAACAGCATCAAATGAATTTGTATATTTAAAAAACCTTTAATAAAAACATTTTTATTTTGATTGTTTGATAACACGTAAAAAGAAAAATAAGTTAATCTCACATAATTAAAAAAAAACAAAAATTTTTTATTTTTTTAAAACTTTTTTATTGCACTAATAATAAATATTTTAAATACAAATCATTATTTTACCAATATTTTATCATTTCAGATTTTCGTTAGTGTTTTTAAGTTGAAAATACCGAGTAATACTTCGAAAAATCCCCCCAAATTGACTGTTTTTGAATTTTAATTTAATTAATTGTAGAATATTTTGAGAATTAAAAACAAGAAAATAGAAATTCCAGATGTTTCACAAGTTCATATTTAATTTTCAGAATTTTAGATGCATTGGTAAAAGAAATCTACAAGAGAAATAAAAGGTTTGGAGTCGCCTGCATTTGCTTGAGTCAGGACCTTAAGCATCTTAAATTTAATTTATATTCTTTTATTCAAAAATGAAAATTTTTACCGTTTTTTAATTCTAGTAAACGACTAAAATGAAAAACTAGGGTTTATTTTTAAATTGTAACAGATTTTATAATTTAAAAAGTAATCACATATTTTTTTCATTCTTTTCACGACTTAAAAAAAGAAATGAAGAAAAAATAATAAATTTCTGTTTCGATTCCGTTGAGAATGACTATCCGCTTAGATGTCGAAACGTCCGGTCCTCAAGCCCATTTATATAATATATTTTTTTATAATTTTTAATATACATTATTGTTTCCTACATTTGTGTGTCAATGTTTTACTCATTTCATAAAAAACAATAAAGGTATTAAAAATTTTTTTTTTGAAGGAAAGTGAGCTTTAAGTTCTTTCAAGTTAAATCTCATAGTATTTTTATCCAATAGTTTTAATAATCATTAATTAATTTATGAAACAAACATTTTAAATCACACATGCCTTTGGTTTTATTATGTGAGGTTTGTGATAAACTTTCTGATCCTCTTATTATAATGTTTTAATATCAGATTAATAAAATATTGACATTGATAATAAAAACATCATTAATCCAATATTATTTGATTTTGATTAACTTTAAAACCATTATTAGCATAAATTATCAAACCTTAAGAAAGGTCTCTAAAATGCAATTTGATTTCTTACTCTCCATTAGAATGTAAGTTCAAATCCCGACCTCGGTTGGACTGCTAAGAAAAGGACTGTAAGCTAAGAAAAGGAATTTCGGAAGAGTTTAGTTTTTACTGTAAAATTAAATTAATAGCCCATTTTTATTTTAACTTCAGTATACGAAAAACAAAATGCCTTAAATTATAATAATAAAGACTTTTGTTAAACAAATATAAGTCAAGAAAAAAATGTTAAGCCTTCGAATCTTCAAATTAACCATCATTGTAAAAGTAGCTGAAAATGACCAGGGCAGCTCGTTTACTACTTAACAATTAGTTATAATAGATCTACTGTCCAATTAAACAAGAATTATATTTCCCGTGCGACTGCTTCATTGGATTTTAGGGTTAGGTTAGGCATGGTAATTCTGTTACACTTGTCGCAGTGGGTGTTTCTTATTAGTTACACGAGTGCCGTGATTGCCTCTCCCGCCAGTTTTATTCTCGTGGGAAGACAATACTCCGACGTCACCTCGAGTGGCTTTTGAGGTCAGAGGGGCCCATTACTAGCTCTCTAATAGGTCCGGGTCGAGCGGCCGCCCTCGACTAAATATCACAATTTCGAAATTAAAGGATTAACCCCTGTAATGGCCAATGTCCATGGGTGGGTGTAGGGAGGTGGGACGGGTATTTGTCTCATTCAACTATAATCATGTGGAAGAGCTCATTGTGAGGGTGCTAAAGGGTTACTACAATCAGAGACAGGAATGGCTTTAAATACGATACATTAACTATAATAAGTGTTGCAGAGATTTTTAATATTTATTATTACTAATGCCTGATAATTAATGATCTTTTTATTATCATTGTCAATTTTTATTAAATTCTGATATTAAACATTACAATAAGAGGTTTGGGAAATTTATAACAAATCTCACTTAATGTATTTTTTTTATAACTGATCTTATTATAAATTCATTGTTAGGAACATAGTAAATACCAAAGACGACATATCTTATAGATATTTGACAATATGAGTATACAGTTCTACATTTATAAGCTGAGTAATCCGAACTGTGTTTCATGGGGGAAATGTGAAGTAAACAGTTAGATAATGATAAAGTGAAATTTATAGCTTTTTTTTTATTATTTTTTAAGAACTAGTGGAAATTATTAATGCCCAGTATTCTAATAAGCTGTTACAATTTCTTAAGTTGTTTTCCCTCTGTTAGAACTTGTCATTTATTTGTCAGTCCAGTGATTCTAATACGTCGATAATCCGAATATATCCTTTCGTTAATTATTTCGTTGATTATTAAAAAAGGAATATAATTTTTAAAAAAATATAGAAAATTGTTTTGTGATAAAGAAAATTAAATGAAGTAATTGTTTAGTACTTTTTTTTTTTATAGTCAATGAATATTTACTAACAAAGTTTAATTTAGTGATTTTTAAACTTATACTCCTGTTACTGCCTCCATTAAAAAACAAAAAGAAAAATGATAATTAAAACAATTTACTTACTTTTGATTTGAAGAATTGCCATATTTCAATCACATTCTTGGGTCTTCCTCATAACCAATTCTTTTTCATGATTTCCAAATACCAAAATATTTGTTTGTAAAATTAAAATTTCAAGTTGTTTTCCGGAAAAGTTATTCATTATTTCTTGGAAAACATAAAAAACAAAACAAAAAAACTAGATTATACTAATTCTATTTAATTTTAACTAGGAAATTAAAACTTTTTTTTAAAAAGTTTAGTTTGCAAAACATCTTTGAGTGCAAGAATTCGGTTCTTATGTGGGTTCTTTCCATCATCAGGCAGGTTTACTCGAGGTTCTCCCATTTCTCCTGTACTACTTCTACCATTCTTTCTTTATCATTCTGTCCATCTGCCTTTTTTGCTGTGGTGATAGCAGATTGATAGCAGATAGCATAATGATACTAGACTTAAGATTGTGGTGCTCAGCTTCCATGGTCACCTACATTCATCGTACACATAGCAGGTTACTAAAAAACAGATCAACAAAATTAAAACATAGTAAATCGGTGTAATGTGTGTGTAAAATCACATATTATTATTAAAAGTTCCTAACTAAAACACTATTAACATTTAAAAATTTTTTAAATGCGAGTGACTAGTTTCAACCTGTTTACTGCGGTTTTCATCAGACTCTAGAGAAATAAATTTTCTACTCTTTACAATATCCTGAACTTGGATTTTTATTAAATTAAACTATCACGTGATTTAATATCTGTAAAAAATAAAAATTATTATGCCTGGATTCTTCGTTTATAATAACTTTGACAGATTAAGAAATAAATCTTAAAATGTGATTAGAAGTTTTGTGTTATTCTATATTATTGTATTTAAATAATAAAATTTTGTTCAGATTGCGGAGTTGAGCTGAAATCAAATCCTAAGTAATTTTATTTCGCGATTATTCTTCTTCACAAATTTTAGATTCTAAAAGAAATCTAATTCTAAAATTAAAAAGTTAAGATAGGAAGAGTTTAGCAAGAATTTTGAATTGTAGTTATTTATTTATTTATTTATTTCAGTATTAAGCTCAACAAAAACTAAAAGCCTACTAGCCTTACTGAGGTGAATTAAAATTTATAAATTGAGACATTTGATTTTTAATTTTTTTATAATGTTTTATAAGAATGTTTAAATTTTTAAAGTTTTGTGTTTAAGAATCACATTTACCAAAATTTGTTTTTGTGGTGAGGATAGATGGGCAGGTTTCGTTAAAAGATAAGATTCACAGATTTTTCTTGCTTTTTTGTGGTTGAAGATAAGGACCTTACTGTGAATGCCTTTGTGATCACCCGTCTTGGACGCCAAAACAACTCTAGTTACGTCACCACATATTGGAACAAATTGATTAGAAAATGTTAAACTTCAGATTAATTTTCATAACTTAGTTTCCCTTAGTATTTTTTTAATTTTTTATAATGATACATCAATGAAAACCATTTCATTTTTCATTGCGCTGGCGAGTCACTTCAATGACGTCACATATCCTTCTTTTTCCTAACATTTAACTATTCTTCAGTTCCCTGTCCATGATTGGCGGAAAACAATTTGAAAATTCCATTTTAAGAATATAAGCAAAATTGCTTATCATTAAGTTTATAAAAATATAAACAATACTTCCAGAATATTTAATCCACGGTTATTAGCTTTTTTGTAAGTTCCCAATTGGGACTATTTTGTTTGCAGCATTACACAGTTTATTTATTTATGTTTATTTAGAAGTCGTAAACTTCCAAGTGCTTTGGGAAATGAAATAGCTTATAGTAAATTTTGTAAAACTTTTCTACTGATATCTTAATTAAAATGAGTTAATTTTGTATATATTACAAAGTGAATGTAATCAAATTTAAATGACTCAAAACTAAAACTAGCAATTATCTTGCCGCTGAAAATGTTTAATTTAAAATTAAAACCAATATATCATTATCTATAAACTAAACTTCACATTTATATTTTTGTCTGTAACGCACCCGAAGAGAAATGATTTAAACTCGCGTAGTGGAGCTCAAACTAGTAACATTTTAGTATATTTCGTAATTTTATCTATGTTTCACATGCTATTTTTTAACTAATCATTAGATTGACTCACATCAAATCACTTACTTTTATCATTTTACTGAATCTACCAATAAGCAATTGAGTGGTTATGTAATAACAAAATACGAAAAGACGCCGGAAAAGATAACGCAAAAACATCATCTTTAATACTGATGTAAATTGACGCTTTTTGTAGAACAAGGCTCAATTCCTCCAAATGATGATGTTATGTAAATTGACTTAGTTTGATATTTTTTCCTCTTCTTCTTTCCCATCATAAATTGTATGTGTGTGTCTTTCTTTCTTTTTTTCCCCCCGTCTGTCCGTCCGTTGTCATTCCGACCACTTGGCTGAAATCCAGTGAAATCAGACTGATAATGTCAATTATGGCAATTGCACTGCTTCCGCTGGTCATCAACTTTAGACGATCTCTTCTCATTATCTCCCACTCCCTATGGCTTTTCTCTCTATACCCATGAGAGTTCTTTCTATATCTGTCTTTTTTTTTTTTTCTACTTTCATTAAAAAATTAACTTTGTAAATTCTATTTAATGCAATTAGTGAATTTATCACGGTTGCATTTATGTAAGCTGACTTAATTTTATTTTATTTTATTTTATTTTATTTTATTTTATTTTATTTTATTTTATTTTATTTTATTTTATTTTTGAGGCTCTTTCGGTCACATGTCTATCGTGAATATAATAATAACAGTTATTTGAGGGCAAAAATCTGAATGACACATTTGTAATTTTCTATTCATTGATATATAAATTGAGTCAGAAATAACAAATTTAGGCCTAAAGCAACTTTATGTATGAATATATTTAAAACAGCATAATAAAACTAAATTCGAAAGTCACAAAATCAATACGTATCAAGCGTAAAGCATCTAATACAAATATAACTAGTGTAAAAAAAGTTTAACAACAAGACAAAGGATCCTAATTATATTAAAAAAAAAAAATCAGATTTCGCACGTGTTTTATTTCTTTCCTACTCTGATATTCGATCTTCGTACATAAAATGCTTTTTTTTTTTAAATACTTTTCTTTTGTGTGTGTGTGTGTGTGTGTGTGTGTTTTTTTTTAAGGACGGGGGAAATGCATTTACGCATACAAGAAATTGGTAATGTGAGACTCAGTCATAAAAGACTACTACTCACTAAAACCCTACGTCCGACTTCCAAAACACCCTACACGGAACCACCGTCAGGTACTACATCGCGTAGGGCAGAATGACTAAAAGTCCGACTCACATATCATTTCGCAACTGATCAAGTCTGATTTTCTCAGCCATACGAACTTTCCGTATAATAGTGGCAGCATAGTCAGCCACTGCCGTCCAATTAGCCTGGGAGATAGTCATCAAGCCAACGATGTTCTCTGGAGTCACACGCTGTCGAAGGAATTTCTTCAGCTCATTTCTATCTTCATGGAAGCGTGGGCAGACAAAGAAGACATGCTCCACATCCTCGTCCAAGAACTGGCAAGTCGGACATGACGCACTGTCGACAATTCCGAAGCGCCTCTGGTACGCTAGAAAACAACCATGGCCACTTAATAGCTGAGTCAGATAGTGATCCACCTCACCATGCTTTCTTTCCATCCATGTTGTTGTGTGTCTGTGTGTGTGTGTGTGTGTTCTGTCACGTGATAGGTCTAATGACAAATCAGCAACTTCGTAGCTTGTTGTGTTTTTGCCATTTATCTTGGAATTAATCCTGAGGTCATCTGCTTCCCTTAGGAAACCATTTTAGTAGGCTCTGAACTGAAGAGAAAGAGAAGAAGAAACAGACAAGCACGGAAAAGAAAGGAAGCATCCATGCCGAATGTGGGATTCGAATCCAGATTCAGACTCATCGGCCTCCTGACAGGCCGCCGCCTTAACCAGAAGGCTGTGATGTTGTATTTTAATAATTAAAGTTCTAGCATTGCGCTCAGTCACAAATGAATTAATGAAGTTCATTGAAAAAAGCTTAAAAAATAACTTTGAAATAATTTAAATTCGAATGTTATCTATGTTCTTGGTCACAGCCAAAATCTATGAGTTCAGCTTTCAACAAAAATGAATAGGATGATTGAAGTTTAAAGTAAAAAATCATTAAAATTTATCGTCCTGTTTAAATAATTATTCCGATTTTGACTTGGATACAAATATTTACAAATGCCTTCGATAAAGTTTCAATACTATAACATTATGTGATATATAAATGTATAATATTGTAACAATGTTGAAGTGAAAAACAGCATTTTCAATTGATTTTTTTAATCCTAACTTTCTATCTGTAAGTGATGGCTGTTTGAAGCAATCATCTTTTTCGTTCTTCAGATCCTCGTACTTGAATTTGGAAGAGTTAGTACAAATTAAAGTTCTTACTAAGTAAAGAATTTACAAATTAAAGTTGTAAATCCTTAAGGACAGTGAATTTTTCAGCATGTTTTATAGATTCAGTAAGTTAGTTGTAAATGTATATCGTCACTGTTTTTTTTTTTTAATCATTTATAAAAGACGTTTATAAAACAACTAAGAAAAAGTAAAGAATAAAAAATGTATTTTAAATTGTGAGCGTCATAATTATCATCATTAAGTCAATGGCATGTAAGACTTTAAAAAAAAATTCTTTTCTTGAAATGTAAAATGGAACCGAAGTAATAAATGCTTAGTAAGCTCATTCCATATAATATTATCTCCATAGGATTACAGTTTGTTTATATCATTGTTTCAGAAACTTTATGATTGTTTATACTTGCCATTAAATTAGGCAACATCCATGCCATATGTTAATAATCAAAAATGATGAAAAAAACAAAACAAAATGCCTTTATTCTGAAATAGAAATGCTTCTTCGTGTGCTTATACTGTATTCTAAATATACTAGCAATCTTACTTAGTGATATCAGGAAGAACAATTGGTTAACAAATTCAAACAATCCATTTCAAAGTTGTTGTTCATAAATTGATATTCATAAACCTAATTTCGTCTTTCCAGTCTTTCTTAGATGCTTGCAAAAAAAAAGAAAAGCACACAATTAACTAAAATCTTAATAGAATTACAGTATAAAAATTCAGAACAAATGTTAATGTGGTAGAACGAGGCTTTTTCCGTGAAAGAAGAAATATAATTTTCCTTTTGTAGTTAATTCATTCACGATGCATTGAATAAACAACTTTTTAAGAAAAAAAAATGTATTTATTTTCTTATGAAAAACGAAATTACGGCACTAATAAATTCTTTGGTAAATCCTTTGATAATTCTCAAGTGAAGATTTTCATTGATAGAAATTGCTTTGGAATTTTAAAGGTTCTAATTTCATTGGAAATCTATCCTGCATTAAGTAGGCTGCATAGAATTGTAAAACAGGCTTTATAATGCTAAGATATTGTTAGCATTGGAATTAGAATATTGTTGACGTTGGAAAACAGAACGCTTGTCCCTTCGGCTTCTGTGTAATGTAATTTATTTGAACGAAATTTCACTAAAGCCGAATAAGTAATATTGGGATTTTCTTTGATTAAGTGAATAGAATTGAATGATTTAAAATTTAATTGTTTGGTTAAAAAAACAAGATAACTGGAAAAATAATTATTCCCTTTACAATTTCTGACCATTGGAGGATTAGTGCGGTATATCCCTAAGGATGAAAGAACACGTGGGGTGTGCCCACGGCCCTACGCCAAATAAAAATATAAAGTATTGCTCTTAAATTAGGATTTTATTTTGTAAAGAAGAGTTAAAGACCAAGAATTTCAGGTTTACTGCTTGCAAAATGAAGTTTTTAAAACACAATTAGTCTTTTAGCCAAATGAAAATCAAGCTAATGCTAATTAAAAAAACAAACATTTACATTGATATTTACCTGATTGATATCCAATGTCATGGATTTCAGTTATTTTCGCACAATGATTCACAATTCGGTTTAGGTGATTCCTCCTCCAATAAGTCTGTACCAACTACAAAATCAAACCATGCAGACATGCGCAGAAGCAATCCCTTAATGCAGAAATGTTTAAAAAAATAAAAAAGATAAAGCTATTTACGCCTGAGTTCAGTGATTATTTATATATACTTTCAAGAAGATCCATTCCCTAGTTCGAAAAACATTAGAGAGGACACCAATATAGACAAGGAGACATGTACACTACAACAGAACTCCTCAACCAGTGTGTCCAAAAAACTCTAGTGTATCTGTAATCATATTAGTCAAATTTTCGTATCTAGAATAAAAATCTTGAATAAATTATCTTAGCAAACAGAAATAAGAACTCATTCTATTTCATTCTAACAATTCAGATTTAATAAAATAATAAATGACATTCAAATCGGCTTCAAATGTATTACAGGATATTTTGAAAATGTTTAAAAATAAGACTGTTATATTCATTGGTGAATCATGTTTTCCAGAGGATTCTAATACAGCAAAAGTTTGGTATAAAAAAGTTTGGTGTGTCGTGGGATTTTAGGAATAAGGTTTGCTGTGCCGTAGGATTTTAGGAATAAGGTATGCTGTGCATACGATTTTAGGAATAAGGTATGGTGTGCCATACGATTTTAGGAA
>JAFIDM010003189.1:11288126-11307598 GCA_023159025.1 Thereuonema tuberculata | reverse complement strand
ATTTTAGGAATAAGGTATGGTGTGCCATACGATTTTAGGAATAAGGTTTGGTGTGCCATAGGATTTTAGGAATAAGGTTTGTTGTGCCGTAGGATTTTAGGAATAAGGTTGGTGTGCCTTAGGATTTTAGGAATACGGTTGTTGTGCCATATGATTTTAGAAATAAGGTTTGGTGTGTCGTAGGATTTTAGGAATAAAGTTTGTTGTGCCGTAGGATTTTAGGAATAAGGATTGGTGTGCCGTAGGATTTTAGGAATAAGGTTTGTTGTGCCGTAGGATTTTAGGAAGTAGGTTTGTTGTGCCGTAGGATTTTAGGAATAAGGTTTGGTGTGCCATAGGATATTAGGAATAAGGTTTGTTGTGCCGTTGGGTATTAGGAATAAGGTTTGGTGTGCCGTAGGATTTGAGGATAAGGTTTGGTGTGCCGTAGGATTTGAGGAATAACGTTTGGTGTGCCGTAGGATTTCTGCAAATATAAAAGTATGGCATGAAGCAAAAAAGGCTGAGAAGCACTGCACTGAGTATATACAAACCAACTGAATTTGCGAGCTTCTTTCTTTTGATGAGAAAATTACTAACTGTTGGAATGAAGAATCAACAATCACATGCAAAAATTAGTCTCTTAATTCAGCTGCAAACTTCGTATTTAATTGGGATTTTTTTTTTTATTTAGGAATTCCCAAATTTATCCTTGAGTTTACGAGAATCCCTAGACTTAAAAATAGTATCAGCTGATGATGTAATGATACTTAATGATATTTCCTTAAGTCCTTTAATATATAATCTTTTAAGAAGTAATCTCACGAAATTCGTTAGAGGATGAAAGTATTTCCTTCGTCTATCTTCTATAGGTTCGTCAGTTTCTTTTTTTTTTTACCAGTTCTATTGGTTGAAGAAAGTTGTCTTGTCAAATGACGCGTGTTCTTAGATTTAGCCATAATCTCATTGGTGCGTCGATTCGACCCAATAGCTTTCTCACCGTCTGGAAACCTCCCATTGTTGGTTGTGGTTTTTTTTTTCTCTTCCTCTTTTGTGGTCCTTTTTGGCAATCCCGGGTCTTTAGCCAAATGGAAGCGAGCGAGAACAAAACGAGACGAAAACGAGACCGAGGATCCTCAGACACTACTCCGATATGGCGACAGTTTATGAGGCTTTTTCTTTTACTCTCTTTCTGCGGCTTTTCCTCAAGAATGATTTTGAATCCATTTTTTTCTTTATGCCGCTAAGGGAAGTAGTTCACACGTAACTGATCATCGAAAGACTTCTGTTATTTTCCGACTGATGGATGACGAAAACGGCTCCGTTTCACCAACTGGACGTACTTTATTGATGTTGTAACACTCGCTCTAAAGGAACCATCCGAAAACTTTGGAAGAGTCTTTGTGAATCCTTTAGATCCGAAAAGTATGGAAATATTCGTGAAGTATCCATAGCATTTAGATGACCCATTATCTAGATGACTTCATCTTAATAATATTATAAACCCATTGTACATAATTATGTATAGTTTTTAATCATTAGAAAGAACCCATTTCGACCCATTTTCTTCTTTCTTTTGATAAAACCAGGATATAAAACAATGACTAGCCTTAGCTTATTATCTTTCAAATGTCTAAACGAAACGACGATGGTCGAAAATTTAAGACTATTATCTTTTTTAATAATAGTTTTAGAACAGGGCCGTTAAAAGCAGAAAGTAAATTGATTTAGATTTTTTTATTTGCTTTATTTCTATAATGCCATTTAGGTTAGATATCATTGGGATACCAGCAAAGTTCTGAGAATCGTCATAACCCCCTCCCCCGCTGCATCTACAAAAGAAAGAAAACCAGCATTTTTCAGCCTTGTTTTCCCTTCTTTTTTTGTTTGGATGGATCCCGAAGTAATTTTCGTAATCCTTTTCCCATTTCCAGTTCCTGAGAACTTTTATTTTATCCTGATATGGTACGTTCTATGTGAGATTTCATAAAAACCAAAGCATGGAATTGGAACCAAAAATGTTTGATAAATCGGAGATGATTTTTTTTTCTAATTCTTGTAGTAATTGAAAGTATAGTATACTCGAATAGATTATATTCTTACTTTTACAAGCAAGATAGCTTTTTTTTAATCGCAAGAAAAAAAATACTATAAATTATTAATTGCAATGATGAATTAAAATGTCATATATTCATACATCTTTGGGTTTTTCATTAAAAAATTGACAAAATTAAAAAAAAGGACAGTTTCGACCTGCTAAATCACCTTTCTTCTTCAGCTGAAGACGAATCAATCTAAAAGATATTTATCAACCTATAGATATTTTTCAATATTTTTGGGACTTTTTTAAAAAAAATGATTAAAAAAGTACAAGTAAAACTCAGAACATAGTTCTTTGTGATTTCAGTTCTTTTTTCTCTCCATCATCTTTAATTAAATGCGTCCAATGAAATGCTGCAATAGAGTTGTCGGCCAGAGATTTCTCTTAACATGAAATGAATGCATATTAGAATGTCAACAGTTGAATCAAACATTTCAATAATTTAATCTTACCAGTGCAGCATTGTAACTATTGATCTTAACAGTATAACAGTTGAATCTAAAGCATCAAAAATTGAATCTAAAGTAACAGATACTAGACAAAAGGTAACAGTACAGCATTATAACTATTGAATCTTAACAGTACAACAGTTACATATTAAATTGACTCTTATGGCAAATAAATCTTATAAAGGTAAGAGATCTCAGTCTTTAAGAGAATATTTTATGTTCGTTTGCATGAGCTTACTTTTAGAAAACACTTTCTGATTCAGAATTAAAAATAAAGCCATTTTCTCCCTCAAATTCAATAATAATCTAATTGAATTTTTGTATGATTGTTCTTAACAAAGTGTCAATACTGAAATCAAGGCACAATCAGTTACGCAATCCTTTTTTTTATATTTTTATTTGTTTTTAACAAGGCAACCCAAATGATCAAAGTGATTCTGAATGACGCAAACCTCTGATTCGTGTCTACGACATTCTCGCTATCTTTTCGTGCAATTTTAAAAACATCCATTGTTTAGAAGATTATAACAACGTCATTTACAATAACAACAGAATTTGCAATAAAGAAACCTCTCCCTTTTTATTTATAACCTTTTGAAATTAATGAAGATGGTGTCCATCGACTTTTAGACTTCTATCCTTATTCAGACAACGGAAATTGTTAATGATGCAAGTTTCTACAATGAATTTCTTTTGTTTTGGTGTTAAATAAAATACAAACGATCGCATCTGGGTTATGATGAGAATTGTCAGCCAAACTTGAAATGCTGTCCTTCTTCTTCCTAAACGCTCTAATATGTTCATGTCATTGTTCTTCTTTACATTTTTCAGAGTACGGGAAGGACATTAAAACAACTATTGAATTTATAAGATTTAATTGCTACAAGCGAGTCAATCCGTTTAATATGTAATAAGATTCATCAGTTATAATATTGCAATGATTATCTATTGATATGATTAATAGGTTATATCATTATAATAGTACTAATCGAAATCTTATAGTGACAGTTTCGAGTGGAAGGGGCTGGCGAGCAAAGCGATCATTTCGGCTCATTTCAAAAACATTTTTTCACCATAGAGCAGTGACTCCCAAAGTGTGGGTGACGATCCCCGGGAGGGTCGTGATAAAGAGCAAGGAGGGTCGCGAGAAGATTTACAAAATAAAACAAAAAAACGTCTTATTAACATACATTTAATTTGTATTAGGAACAGACGTTGAAGATAAGCAAAAAAAAAAAAAAGGTTTCAGTTTACAAAGTAAAAAACATTAATGTGATAAATGTGCCTGTTTTTTTTCAAATCTGGGCTTTAAATATTCTTACAGAAGAAGAAGCTGCAATTATATTCTGAAAAAGTATATTTTTAATGTGCTTTTCTTACGTTATTAAAAATGTTTTTTTTTTAAAAAAAGGGGGGGGGGGGGGGGGGTCGCAGGTTACTTGACTATTAGAAAAGAGGGTCGCGCCTCGGTAAAGGTTGGGAAACACTGCCATAGAGCAATAAAAGTCAAGATACAGAAAATAATTAGAACATTTTTTTTTAAGGACTGAGCCAGTTCATACTAAATTCCAAACAAAAATGAGTTAAAAATAACAACCTGTTTAATAAAAATAACTATAATTGTTAAGTAAAGGTTAGAATAGTGGAATCATTCTCAGAATTCTGTGGACCGTTTTTAGGGATAATTAACAATTACATTGCTGAATACCTTCTTTCTATTGGGTCGCCAAATATGTAGATTCTCTGATTACAAAATCTATCAACATGAATCGTCTACAGAAATATGAGACGAAATATAGTTTTGTAAAGATTACAAGTTAATATGAAAACTAGTAACGAATTACATTTATTTAAGTTTAAATTCTATTCAAGAGAGATTTATTTGAAACTCCTAAGAAAATACATAGTTCGGAAATTGAATAAATCTCATTTTGAATGAGGCTCATTTTTTTTTCTTTTAGATCAATTTCAAATCAATAGATTCATAATAATGATTGAAAATAAAGCTTATTTCAATAGAAGCTAAAGCAATAAGATAACATTTCTTCACAATCTGCCTGATTATCTTGAAGATGAATCAATCACTTTTAAATGTTGACATAAACATATTGACAAAAAACATCTATTTAATGAGAGTAAAAAGAAAAAAAGAAATATAATAACTTAGATATTTTTTCCCCCCACTCAGTCTTCGACTTCCTGAGAGGCAATTCCCTTCCCCTCATCCATTTTATCCCTTCCATTCTACCTATGGCAATCAGCGATGAAAAACAATGGACCGTTGAGGTTGGAGATTGTGCGTCTGTCACTTGCAGATATCGGATGAAAGGAAAAGCAGACTCCACCAATCACAGACGAATCACGTGCTTTTACAATAATAATAAGATTCGAGCACTCTCCATAAAAAAATATCTACGGCTTCTTAATCATCACATTGGTACCGTTATTTTTCTTAAAGAATTGAAAGAGTGACTGGAATCGGGTTCTTGTATCTGCATATTCTGTTTTGACTGAGGAAAAAGGCGTATTGTCACAAAGCAATTACATAACATACAAATTATATGTCCTTTTCCCTGGGCTTGTTAAAAGCCGTTTTCATCAATTGTTGGCCTTTTCGAAATATATATCTTCCACTTCTACTAATGTAAGTTTTCTCACATGTTTCTTCAACACTTTTTTTTAAAAAAAGAAAAGAAAACACATTCTTTGTGAGTTTCGTGATTATTTTGTTCTGGAATCCTCTCACGACGAAACAGTTTCGTTTTTGTGCTAAATTCCGATGTTTTTAATAGGTTTTTCCTTCACTCTGACATTTTCGGAGGATCCTCTCGATTCAAGGTGACTTTGTCAAATCCAAGAAATAAGTTTAGGTTCTTTAAGAATATATTTCCCGCCATTGAACAAAACAGCTAAAATATTGAAAACAATCACTTGGATATACATTTAACGGTCTGATTAAACTATTGCTGGTTCCGATTTTTAGACGTCTTTTAAGTAGACATCTAGAACTTAAGAATATGATCTAAAAATATAATCCAGACAATCATTTTCAAATAATAAAAAAAATAAAATAAATAAATAACGAACTCTCATTGTCTTTAAAATATCCTTAAATATGCTCTTTATAGACCAAATGGTTTATGTGAAAGTCAAAAAGAATAAAATAAAAACTATATTATTCAATCGGAATGACTATAACGGTTTGTTTTTTTTACCTAAAAGTGGAAATAATGATCAAAACAAGTGAATATAATTTTCTGCTAAAGCTTAAATTTAAGGGCGATAACATAATAATAAAAAAATTTAAAAAAAGTAATAAAAAAAAATAAAAGTTCATTAAAGTAAGGAAAAATAGAAAAAAAAATAGGAAAATAAGAAAAAAAAAATTAAAACCTACGCGGACATTGAGGAAAGAAGAAGAAAAAAACAAACAAACAGTAGATATGCGAATTCGAACCGACAAACTTCAGTATGAGTACGAGATCTTAACTGTCAAGCTACAGCTGACAAGTGAAATGAGATGGTTGCATTTCTAACATTTAAGCTAATAGCGGAAATCCAATGAAAACAATGCCAAATATCTCGTGTATGGGGGGCATTGACCCCTGAATATACCCCATTACTATGTTGTTTGGGCCTCGATGGTGAATAACACGATGGTGAAGTCCGTTGGTTGATCCGTCCTTCCGTTCGGGAATTGTTAGGGGACGGATAGGACAAATGCAATAGCTACTGATTTTGGTCGCTATCACAATAGCCCCAAATGGGTCACTAAATATGAAATGTTAGTCTTTTTGAATAAATGCATAAATATGAACAAGAAATACATATTTGATACTTTTTTCGTATAATGCACGAAACAAAAATATATAGAAGGAACTAGAGAAACAGTATCGTGTGTCATTTTTAAATTATATCAAGATGACACTGAACAAAATTGTTACAAAATATTTTGGGATGATTTTACAAAACAATATAAAAACATCCATAAACTGTTTCATGTTGAAATAAACGAAGATGTAGGTGTATATCTGAAAAATAATAACAGGTTCAGCTTTTATGACATGATGTGGACTTACTGAATGTGGCTACCATTGATGGAGTTTTGGGATTTCAGATATAAATACAATTGCTTGAATAAAACTCATTAATATAGTCTAGTAATAATAAAAGCAATTACAAAGCATTAAGGAAAGTAAATTCTTTTCTAAAGTCAGGGCCGCCCAGAGACTAGTGGTGGCCCCGGGGCAACATTTGGATTTGTGCCCCCCCCCCCATCCTGGACAATCCTATTTTACCAACCAAAACAAAAAAAACAAAAAAAAGGCCAATCCTATCAAGAAGTACAATCCAATACGGCGGGGCCCCTCAGGCCTCATGTGGCCCCTCTTTTTGTGGGGCCCCGGGGCAATCTGCCCCTTTTGCCCCCCCCCCCCTCTGGGCGGCCCTGTCTAAAGTAATTTAAGAATCACAACGAACTCTCTCGGTGACACATTTGCAGAACTTTTGCGGAATTGCTGTAAATTCTGAGAAAAACTTCTAATAACATCGAGTATTTCAGAATTTTTCAAAAAATGCAGATTTATACTTTGATACCTTTTTTTTACTCAAATGGACTGTGATTGATCTTTTGAGAGATTCTGATTTTTATTAAGTGTAAAGTATACAGAACGAGTTTCCTGAAAATTAATATCTTATGATTACAGGGACAGTTATAGTTTTCGTAATTTCCAAGAAGTAGAACGATTTATTAAAATGATAAAGACTCGATTAATATGATCCCGCAGAGCCTTGATTCGTTAAAAAGTTCTTTGAGATCCTCCAGACTTATGTAAGGTTCCTAAAGGTCTTCATCTGCAACCACTACGCATTGTTTTATCTCTACTGTCGTACAAATAACTGCCGTCCTTTCTTATATCAAAAAAAAAAAAAAAAAATATCTGACACTAAGTTCACTCTAATAACCAGTGTAAAGTGTCAATTTCAGTGAGAAAGGCTTCGATGCCGTTAATATATAAAATTACAACTTTATTTATTAAAAGACAAAAATCATTTTTTGAAGAGTCCTAAGCAATGCGAAATGATTTTGATTAGTTTTCGTATTTTAAGAATTGCGGCATGATAGACAGCTTAAAGGGAAGGCAAGCAAATAGAAGAGGAAAGTTAGAGGAGAATCACGGCAGAGATAAACTACTCATGATTTTATGTTAAAATTAATAAATAAAAGATAAGGGATCTGTTGTTTAGCTGCACCTTTCCTTTTATGGTTAAATATGTTCTTATACAAATTGAATACTGTACTGCTAGAGCTGTTTTATTCAGTAGGAAGGTATTCAGAGCGCAAATTAGTTAAGTAATTAGTTAATAATCTAGGATTAAGTTTTTTCTCTCTTGTTTTCAAGATAATTAGATAATCCTCTAAAAATGTACTGTGATGTTGAGGCTTCCTTGTTTTTTGAAACAATTATTTTGGTTCTTAGCAAAGAGATATGGTATTCGAGAATTTTCACATTTAACCAAATGTCGTAGGACAATTTCAAAAAAACTTCTCATAACGGAAAGCAACCAATTGTTTCAGCAAAACGATCTCCACAAATACAACTGATGTCATTATTATATAAGCAAGGATTATTATAAGCAAGGATTTTGAGAGATTGGCTTTTTTCCTCCTTTGTTCTCATTATTTAAGCAGTAAAAGCAACTAACAAGAATTGCAGATGCCCAAACAACATTATTTTACTTAATTTAGGCCTAATAATACAGATCCACAAACTAAGATTATTGTTAGCAAACACTACTTTAGAAATCATTTTAATGCACGAAACATTGTTGCTGTTACACAATATTGAAAATAATAAAGATAATAGTCGATAATCATTTCATAAAATAGAAATTCCATATGAATTTAATTATTAACCAAAACATCGTCGATTCGATTTCAATAATGAATGTGTCTACATTTCTAGAGAATTCTCTTATCAAATTCTTTTGGTAAAATCTTACTACAAAACTTAATC
Organism: Thereuonema tuberculata; assembly: GCA_023159025.1. Lineage (NCBI taxonomy): Eukaryota > Metazoa > Arthropoda > Chilopoda > Scutigeromorpha > Scutigeridae > Thereuonema > Thereuonema tuberculata. The sequence goes on along the minus strand of JAFIDM010003189.1, from coordinate 11,299,052 downwards.
GTGGAACAGCAATGACACGGATGTTGGAACGAATTTATGTTTCACTGGCGGATTATCCAAATGTAAGTCGTTAATCAAAATAAATATATAATACGTTCATTCTTAAATAAATAATTTGTTTAATTTAACAATAAATTACCTGCTTTCATTTAATACAACATTAATTGCAGCAACAAAAAGTGATAGAACTGACTTTTATTATTATTTACATTTATTTGCATAAAAATTTTATCTTGCACGATATACCCAGAACAAATTATTTCAGTGTTAGTTTCGAAAGGATTTTTTGTTTGTGTTTTTTAATTTTCAAGAGTCTGATTAAAAATAGAGATATGCTTGATGTAATGATATTCTCACGCAATGACAAATACTTCTCTCTCGTGACATCAGTTATATCATTGAAGAACTTTAATTTCAAGAGATAATATCTTGATTCATGCTCAAATAAAAAAAAATAAAAAAACACTGCAACTTTATGGTCCATTGATATTGATTACGAAAAACTATTCTTTATTACACATATCCCTAATCACTCTGAATGTAAAATGTATTCTTCATTGAAAATACAACAACAATACGATGTTACTTAATAGTACCATATATTAAATAGTAGCTGTATAATAACAAAAGTTAAGAAGCTTAGAATATCGTACCTTTGAAATTAGAAGAAATATCATTCATGTTACAAAATTATTGATACTCAACTACTGAGATAATTCCTGATATAAATTTTGAATTTACTCTTAAAGTTAATTAAACTGCTTTAAAATGCAGGTAAAAACTAATTAAACATAAAAGACCATAATGCACCTTTAGACATATATTAACAATTAAAATAAGGCGACATTTCAAAGTTCCAGTATTCAAACTTTTTCGTCAGGAAATGTATACAAATGTTGTGAAGAAATTGTCCTCAAAAAGAGAAACAAGTTAAGGCGCATTATAAGGATATTTTTCTGGAAAATCATATAGCTTGCGACGCAAGGTCAACGCAGAAAAACCCCCCCCCCCCCCTTCTTCCCTATAATGGAATCTTTCTCCCTACTGGGATGGGCCTAAACTTGGTTCTCATTTTTGAGGACAATTCCTTCTCAACATTTTTTTATTCATTGCCTGACGAAAAAGTTTGATACTGGAACTTTGAAACGTCGCCTTGTTCTTAATTTTAATTGTTAATATATTATATGTGTAAAGGTGCATTATGGTTTCTATGTCTAATTACTGTTAAAGTGTGTGGTTGTTTTTCTTTTTAATGTCGTGAAATAATAAAGACTGCTCCTGTACTTATTTATATCATCAAATTTCTTTTGTAATTAATTTAATCCAACACAGAATTTCTTGATAGTTTTTAAATTACTTATGTTTTGTTTACATAGGTCGTCTTCGCTAACTGTATTGAAGAATAACTTCTTTTTTTTTTTGTAATATTTTAAACACAGACAAACACGTAAATCTTTCTCTATGTGGAACTTTGAAATATTAAGTTTTAATCTGAATAAATTTTAAATTTTTTTGTTGTTGCTTTAGCAATGAATTTAGCTACTATAATTTACACTCTGTTAAATTTGTTATTGACAGATCCTTACCTGTCATCCAGGAAGAGAACCGTGGACCTGCCTCACCTGGAGCAAGTTGAAGAGAATAATTGTTGGTCACCATCTTAGTTCAACTCCAGATTAACAATAAAAAAAGGTGAGGAAGTTTATCATTAAACTCTACATGAATCTCTCTCTCTCTCTCTGTCTCTCTTTGTTCCTGATCTGAATCGAGAGCTTTTGTCAAGGACAAAGATGGAAAAGGGGGTTTTAGAGTCTGTGAGGAGATGTTATACACTTGCAAAACAACATCACCAACTGCTATTACTCAGTTTCTCACTGTAGGCTTTTTTTTTTCTTCTTATGAGCGGTAAAACTTTACACATTCTTTTTTTTTTATCCAGTTTTTAAATAGACTATGTGATTTTCACCCCCTCCCCAGTAAGTGTTTACTTTAATTTTTTTTAAAGAATTTTCGAGTAGAATTAGAAAAAGTTGGAAAGGAAACGAATATCTTACTTTGATTACAACTGTTTTTAAATAAGACAAGAAATGAAAACACAACAAGGACAAATAACCTAAAAAAGCTCGGAACAGCTGTCCAGGATCACAGTAGGTCACTAATTATGAATTAAAAGAAGACGAAAATAATGCACGAGAATCCATCAAGATTTGCAGTGGCTCAAAAGGCAAAAGTATTATTTATTGTTGTACGGTCAAACTGAACCTCGTTTTCCCAATTTGTGATCCACTGTAACATCTTAACTTCACATCTGGCTTTTGAAAACTGCCATTCGGAGTAAAAAACAAAAATAAATAAAGAACAGGTTTGTCATGACAACATACATAAGTCCAATATTCTTTTTTTATATCCAAGAGTAGAATTAAGGGGATCATATTTTGGGGATCATTTTGTACATTATTACTTTACATTATATCCATATACATTCGATTGTATCCGAATATCGTCAGCATGATAATTTTGACCTGCATTGCTAAAAAAGATTTCGTGAAACCTTCGATCTTAAATACGCCACTTTAAAAATACTACAATTACTGGTAATAGAAGTCCGTTATGAATTGTATATAGAATAACTTCGATCTGTTTCTGATGTTCTTTGGAATGCCATTAAGATTTTAAAATGGTTTCTTCCGACCTAAACTTTCTCTTTGTTCTGCAGACCCAATATTAATCTATTTGATAGGTAAGGGTTAGATCTTCCCAACCCCTCCACCCACTACCTTTTCTCAAATGTAAAACTCATCCAGTAACTCACAAAGTTTTCCCTTTTGGCTTTTCGGGGGTGTAGGGTTGGTAGTAAAAGCGTGAGATAGGGGAGGGAAAGGAGTGGAAAATCGAAGTGTCGTTATCCGCGCTCGCATCCACGAGGCGTCCCACCACCCTCACACTGGTATAAATCTCTGCTTCTGAATGGCGTCCAAGTCCGTCCAATTCCATGTCAAGAGTCTCTCTCTCTCTCTCTCCATCCCCGCACCCCTTCCCCCTCACTTTAATGGAAAAAGTCATTAAAAATGAATCGACCGACACATTAAAATCCACACTTTCCAAACGGCTTTTTTCTTTTTCCTTTTTCAAGTTGTAAGTTTTCAAAAATAGAAAAGTTGAAAAGGAACCCTTAAAACAAATCTAAGATTACCACCCTGTCTCTGGAACTGCAAACGAAGAAACTATATTGAATTTTGTCTAATTTATCAAAATTGTAAATTATAATCTTCATTTAAACAACATACAGATTGCACTTCATTAATACTTAATTCCGTATATTAAGACTAATTTCTTATAAATACAACTGGTTACTATCAACTCATTGTTAAAGAAGAATCTATTGATTATTGAAGGAAAGTAAAAAAGGTGATAATGTCACATAGTACCACATAATCACTACAATATGCAGCTACTAATAATAATATTATTATTAGTAAAGCATTATGAATAAAGCATTGTTTAATATTCAAATACCATTTATTCTAACATACGTTAAGAAAAATAACAAATTTTTAATAAAAAAAATTGCTTAAATTTCTTAAATTGATAACTATAAATTTCTATATGTACATAAGTCATTGTAGATATAAGCTATAGGTAGATAATTAAATAGGGATTCTACATATTTCTCAGTTTGAAACATAGCTGGGGACAGGTTTCTAAGCCGACATAGCAGATATTAATTGGTCTCAAAGTTACCATTGGTAGTCCACGTAAGGTAGAATCAGAATTCAAAAAGAAATATGCTAATGAATCATTACAAAATTCAATTCACATTGATACATAGGTAAGTTGTACTTCTACCAAAACATCCTTTGTGAAAGTAATCATTATTTTCATAGGTTTCGTCAAATGAGCCTTTTCGAAAAGATTTATTTCTATTTTTGTTCACCATTTGTTTAATAAATTTTTCTTTTGGAGAATTTTAATTTCTACAGAAGAACTATTTGATAATAATAATAATAATTTTTTTTAACAATGTTACGATATGTAGTTTTCAAAAAAAATTTGGAGTTTGATTAACTTACAAAAAAAAAGAAGAGAAAAGGTTAATAAAACCTTACTAAAATACAAGTTTGGATAATAAAAATTAGAATAAGAACGCTTAAAAAACGGAAGGAATTACATAATTTGCTGTAGTTTGATTTTAAACGTTGTGTATTCGTTATTCTCAATATAATACAGGTACTCCTCACTCTGCTTAACGACTTATCTGCTTAACGACCACTCGTACTTACGACCTCCGCCCTTGAAGGTACAACTTCTATTTCATCGTCGTCACCTCCCTTACCTAGACCCTCTACAGCTCCATATAACCTAATACACAAATGATAATATGTACATTTGCATTTCTTTTTATGAATAAATTTGAAGTTTGTTGCATAATTTTTATAATTTTACAACGATCCTTTATTCCCGGTGCAAGATCCTCGCTTGTCGACCAATTTGCTTAACGATATAGTCGCCGGAACGGAACTTGGTCGTAAAGTGAGGATAACTTCTAATATTGCGTTTATGTCTTTAACAACATTACTCCTTACCTGATCTTTGTATCTGAAGTATTGCGTAAAAAGAAACATGGATTATTCCATTGATCCCGCGTTTTCACAAGAAATTTCAACACTTATATTGAAGATGTTATTTAACTCACCGTCTCCCTCCATAAGTTTCCAATCACTTTAACTAAACCGAAAACTGAAACCTATTTATCCTGGGACTGTTTCTTATTGATTTTGGTATAAATTGGAGCCAAGTCAAAAACCAGTTATGTATATATCTAGAATTCCTATGTGAATTCTAAATATTGGTTAGCCAATTACATTTTTTATTAAATTAGATCACGTAGCTCAATTGGTAAAGTGATGGTATACGGCTGGAGTAGTCCCGGCCGGCGAAGAACGGGATTTTTCCGTGAATTTTTCTCATTCGTACAGATCCGAGGATTTTATGCTAATGAGACCTGTCCAGATTACATTATTTTATTTTATATGCAGGGTGTATCAAAACTCTCTGTGCAAATTTTAATGGGAGATAGGGGGTACCAAGACAAACGTTTTTCGTTTGTGAATGTATGTTCGCTGACAGCAACCTTTGGTGCTAGAGGGCGCTTTTGCCTGGCCGCCAAGATCGCCCGATTTAACATGTATTGGTTTCTTCCTCTGGGGACACATAAAGAACCTCGTGTGTGAGACTCCCATTGACTCACACGAAGATCTTGTCACAAGAATCGTTGTCTTCGCTGCAGCTGTTCGCGAAATGCCGGAAATCTTTCAAAATGTACGACAATGCTTCGACGCTGTCATGAAATGCATTGATCTTATTTGCTGCAACTTGGCACCTTCTTAAATAAACAGATATTTCACACTTGCTTCCATTCCGTTAGGTCTGTCTTGGTGTTCCATATCTCTTCTCTAGCCGTTTGCAGCGCCACTAAATAGCACCCTCAGCGGACATATACTCAAAGAACAAAAAGGTTTGTCTTGCTGCTCTCTATCTCCCATTAAAATTTGTACAGACTTTTGAGACACCCTGTATATTGTCTCAGGTCAAAAAAAAGAAAGATTGGCAAAAGTGAGAAATTTTATTATATTTATTTTGAATACAATTTTTTTAGTATTGAAAAGAACATTTATTTTCCCATTTTCAAACTAATAATTAAATCAACGAATGCAATCCGTTACATGAAATATTCATTAAATTTCAAACTTTGGGACCTTTCTCTTCAATTGACTTAATTCTAATGACTTAACAACATTACAGCTATAAAGGCTTTAGGAAATCAAGAGTCTGCTTCCATTCACATTATCGCTGATACAACACACCAACAAACAAAAATAGTTTTAAAACCTAAGCGATTGTACGTTACTTTGAACCCAGTGAATGGAATTGAAACTTTCCATATATATTTATAGATAAGATCTACGTTTTGTAATCGATTCAGATCGGCCTGTGACGTGAAGGTGACAAAAAGTCTTTAGACTATTTAAAGACTTAAAGTCTTTAAGTCCTGAAGTGAAACCAGGACTTAACTTAATGACGAATAAACAGTGAAGTCTAACAATGAATCGAAATCCATTTATGTAATCTAGTTTAAAGTTGCGCGTGCTTGTTTTAATTAATTGGATTTAGGCAACTTAAGTGAGTATTTGCAACGAAATCAAAATTTTAAGTTATATTCATAATGGAATAATTTAACGTGAAAGGATTATTAAGGTATAAAAAGAAAAAGAAAACACACACACACACAAAGAAAAACCACTGAGCTCCTTTTGGAATTGTTCATATCAGGAATTCAAGACAGACTGTTTCTAGCTTATTAACCATCATCAGTAAACAAAACAATGGCCCTTCACATAAAACGCATTAACAAAAAAATAAAAAATTAAAAAGGGCAAAATGTTAATCCTGGCTAGTTACCACTAGCTTACAAGGGATTTAACTATAAACAAGATATGTACATAATGAGATAATTTAACATGCGTGAAAGGATTATTAAGATATAAAAAGGGATAAAAACTCATATAGAAAGTCTTTGTATTAAATTGTATGTTCGCATTAAAAGAAACGCTTTATTTTGTTTTCTTAATTTTCCATGATTATATTTAAGTTTTAAGCATTTACATTGAAATTTAAATTCAAATTTTCTTTTTTATTATTATATTGTTATTTTTCATTTTAACTCTAAACAATTTGAAGTATTGCATTATTGATTTTCTTAATGTAGATAAATAAACCGACACTTATTAGGTTGAAAACAGATTTCGTAGACAGCTACCGGTGAGACATCAGGTGACTTAATTTAACCAATAGGATCGAAGCACTCACTGCCTTCATAATGGCAGCCGAGTTGTGTCTCATTATTGCATTAGCTCCCATATATTGTGACATCTAGTGTTTCACGAGGGAAAACGATAATGATGATGATGATGACGTCATTCGTCTTCAGAGCTGCTGGGGGTGGAGCTGTTCCTCTCCGGCTCATTTGCATTCTCCGCGCCCCATTTAAAGTGTCTCATTAAGAATCTAATTAGTCAAGAGCAGACGACTCTGCAACTGTACATTTACACTCTCCCTGTTCCCGAATTTACCCTTGACTCGCTCAGAAACACAAATTAGCGTCCTTCTACGCTGAGAGAAAGATGTCACTTACTCAGAAGAAAATAAACATTACTTCAGACTAAAATGAATAAATACAGAAACTAAAGGCCTAATCCCACATAGGGTTACTTAAAAACAGATGCATGCTTTAAAAAAATACTTTTATAATATTTACATCAGTCGAAGCTACATTTTAGTTAAGAGTTCTATGTATTTTATCTCCAAAAGAGCATCGTTCTAAAGTTTATGTACAGGTAATCCTCATTTAACAACTGTTAAGGCTCGTGTTTTCGTATTTATGTCCTGTCGATTCTCTCCAAACAAAAAAAATTATAAAAAAAAAATTATAAAAAAAAAATTAAAAGTTTTGCTTTCACTAAATTTTGCTACGCCAATGTTCTCTTTGGGAGAATCGTTTGCTACAGGAGCTGAATTATAAGTGAACTTTTCTTACATAGTCACAGGTGCTTTCTAATTATCCTGTTCTATAATCAAATCTACCCAATAGAGAACCAGTCATTTGTATAAAAATATTTAGATATTTTTTTATTTTATTTTACTTTATGGTATCGCTAAGTATCCTATTGGATATAATTACATACTACAAATATTTACCCTTAAACTTTAACTTTTTAATTAAAATTGGGCCCCGAAGCACATTCATTACAACACATAAACAATTTCACATTTAACTTTTTAACTTTTTACGCTTGAAACTTAAATAAACATCTTCTTGGTATAAGATTAAGGGTCTTGCAACTACTCCTCTTGGAGTAAATAGATTCATTTTCATCAATGTCTGAACCCTTTCCCATAAAACAATAACAATTTTACAACAAAATGAATCGATCCACTTTCATCAAAATTCTGATAATTTTCACTAAATATGTAAGTAACCCATCTCAATTTATCTTTTTTTTATTTGTTATAATGAAATGTGGTTAACTTCTGCAAGTTCTTTAAAAATTTTATAGAAATTGGGCAGTCGTTCAGGAAAAACCCGTCTGGCCTAAACATTAAAAATTGCTCCAGTTTGCCAAAAAAAAAAAAAAAATGGTTGTCATATTTAAAAATCAAGAATTCGATTGAAAGATGTGCTGCGTGAATTCGAAAAATAAATACTGAGAAATGCACTGCTATGCAAATATATAAATTTAAATTATTAACTTCTTAAATTGAGGGAAAAACAACTATTTCAGGCTTATCTTACAGTTTTGAAAAACACAGTTACTTTATACAAATTATACTTTCCATTATTTTATTTTTCTCTGCTAACTATCAAAGGACGCTATGGTTTGATCTGACATTTGTCATTTCCCTTAAATATTCATCGGATAAAGTGATTGACCAAAAAACAATTACAATTTCGTGTCGGAACGTCCAACTGACTGATCAAAAACTCTTCTACAAAATGGAAACTTCAATAGAAGGTTTAGGATCTTACAAGAAAAATCCTATTTATTTGGTAAATAATGGACCAATGAGAAGGAACCGCAGATCAAAACCTACAAGACATTTTGTATTCAGTTTCCAAACTGCGATAACTCAAAAAGTTCGCTTGACTGTAAACATTTCTTCTCAGGTCATCTTCGAACAATTCTCTTATTCTTCATATTAAATTTTCGATGGCCTTCAAACGATTGCTATTTATTTCCTACGTTCTCAGATTATTTATTGTCATTGATCTTTTTATTTATTTATTTTTTTTGAAATCTTACCATGCAAATATTCGAAAGTTGATACATCAACTACTATATTTTTTTCTTTCTTTTTTTCTTGAGAATTCGATTTCTTATTCTTAGGCTATGATTGAATTCTACGACTTTGAAGTTTTAATTAAAATTATGACTAATGATTCTTTAATACTTATCACCATCTTGGGTTTCATAGGCGGCAATTGAGATTTTTTTTTTATTCTCGAAATAATTATCAAATTTTAATATTACGAGCATTTTCGTGAAGCTGCAATAATTTAAATTTCATTTAACAAATCTCGTCTTTAATTCATTTTAACTTAAATAAATAAATACGAGAAAATATTGAATTAAAATTCCTACTTAACAGTTGAAAGTATTTTTGAAAGATATCTTTTCTTATATTTTAATAGCTTTCTCTTAATTAATCTCTCTGAGTTTTTTCATGTGTGTTATTGTTTGTTTTCTCCTCAAAAAAAAAAACTACTTAAGCCAATTTTTTTTCGAGCAAACTAAAGCAAAAACACTAAATTCTCTCTCTAAGTCTTGGTAAACTATTACATTACAAGTCCATTAAAACTGTTCCAAATAGGCTGGTATCATTTGATGTTTTCGGTATCACTTCAGCTGTTTATCCTTGTTTTTGGCCTTATTAACCTCGCCCATCTCCGTTCTCTGGGTCTCGAGAAACACGAGAAGGGAAGAACAAAAGAACACAAGAAATGGGTAGGTATATGAGGGGTGGGTTAATGCTTTTTATACTTGTTTACCCATATGAAGAGCACAAAAAAAAGGTCGTCTAGATTTCACCCATAAAAAAAAGGAGAATTACCTACTTAATATGCTTTTTAAGGAGAAACCATTATTATATTACGGTTTATTATGAAATGCAATAGACTAATTAAATATAATTTAAATTACTTAATAGCAAGAACGAAAGTACTAGATCCAAGAAGTAAAAGGAAAAAAGATATTTATAAATAATTCCTGTATTCTCATTCACTAAGAAAAAAAAAGACAATATATGTATTAAACAACATAAACAAAGTTAGAAGTAATATTGTAAGAAAGCTACTTCAAGTGTTTATTGCTGATCATCGAGTACGACTAAGAATCAAAGACCAGTGATAGGCACACTGATGATTACAAATAAGCTTGAAAGAACTACAGTAAAATATCATTTCCGAAAATAATGTCTTATTGATTAAAAAATGTCTAACTATTGCATTTAACTTATATAAAGCTGTATTGCATGCTGTCATTTTATATTGAAGCAGACAATAAAAAACAAAAACAATAATTAATTCATATATTTCCATTTTTTATCAATAACAATGCAATATTAATCATCTAATTTCAGCCCATGCTTATTTGTGGAGTTTGTAGAGATACATATTTATTAATATGATGATGTCATGCTTGTGTTTCACGAAGGTAAATACTAAAGAAATTGTATAGGGAGAGTATTGCTCCTCGTAGGCTTACGACAGTTTGTCGTATACGCAAACTAATGAGACACTAACTGGAAAATTTCTTTGAAAATGTGATGAAAATTATCTCATTAAGGATACCATGAACGATTTAACGTGACTAATTTTTTCCTTTATCAACATTATTTCCAAATTGTGGCCGAATTGATTTTAAAATTCTTCCGTAATATTGTAGCAATTCCCAATTTTATTTTTAGATGGAATGAAGTAAACAGTGTCAATATTTAACTGTAAAGGATAATTAGGAGGGAATTAGTTAATGCTTGCACATTTAAAAAGGTGTCCGAAACCTAAGAACGACCACTAGTTCTAATGGTTATAAACACAAAATCAGACGAAACATCTTGTAGCAATTTGCATACCTATGGACGATCAGTAGAAATGTGGCACATGCATATTTTGTAAATCATGCGGACAGAGGTCACGTGATAACACTGAAACGGTTAAAAGTCAAATTGACTCGATAGGTGAATTTTGTTTGACGTGAAGGAAAGAAGTGACGAAGGTGAAATTTTCGTATGTCACAAAGACATCATCTAGATGATTTCATGCGTTGAAGAATTAAAGGAAAGCTGGAAGAAGGCGGCAGTGCACTGATATAG
>JAFIDM010003189.1:11260606-11288116 GCA_023159025.1 Thereuonema tuberculata | reverse complement strand
ATCCCTCTATCCAGTGCTCACTGTAGCGCACGTTTGCAGTGGTGTCTATCGAAATTAGACAAGTTATCAAAGGGCCATTGTACTCTTGATAGATGAGAGTCGTTTCATTGTTTTCTCACATTTTAGACGAAAGCTGATATAGCGTGAAAGTGGTACTGCCTACCTTCGCGACAACATGCAGGAATAGGACAGATATGGCGGTGGTGGAATCACGGTGAGGGAAGGCATCATGATTGCTGGACATACTGAGCTACAGGTGCTGGAAAATGGGAGTCTGACTGGCGAACGGTATTGCAACAAAGTTCTTCTACATTGTTCAATTGTTCCGTGGTGCTATAGGCGAAGTTTTTCTATTCATTAATGACGAAGAATCCCATCTTCATACGACCATCGACTTCAAGCAGACTTCAAGGCAATTCATCGCATTGACTAGCCAGCAAGCTCCCCAGACCTGAACAGTATCGAGCACATCTGGGACGCAGTGGGGAAATGCATTGCAGCATGAAATCTCCATCCAGAAAACAAAGCAGCTGCTCTGAAGGAGGAGTGGACCCAATTTGCCTCAGGAACCCTGGATAATTTGGTGCTCGTATACGTATCACAACGTTGTGCGACCTGCATCGCAGTTCGGGATGGCCATATTTCATAGTGATGTATCTCTCCGCTTGGTTATCTGTCAGCACTATACATCCATTCTCTACGTGTGTCCTACGGGAATTTGTGACTTTTACAAGCAAACTTACGTTTTGGAGATTTCGAAACGTACGTTGCGTTTTTATTAGTATTTTATAGCTATTGACGAGTGCCAGGGTAGTAGGCTGAATAATAATGTTATTTAATTGATTGTGAAATTAGAAAGAAACTGCAACAATGTTCAGATTTTTCTTTTTATTATTCATCTGCGATGACTATCGGAAGCGCTGGCGTGGTTTCCCAGTCTTGGTGGTCGCCTGCTCTGACACAGACGAAACACTTCCGACCGTTGGGGCTGGATGGTGTTGTCCGGGCATTGTGGTAGCCATTCTACAGGATGGGGTGCCACTTTCTCCACCACCACCTGCTGGAGACTGTAGTATATTTATCGAACGGAGGCCTCTGCCTAATCCCCGAACGCGGGTGACTTTATTCTGCGCCACATCCGATGCAGCATGATCAATATCAGAATAAGATCCCATCGTAGATGATTGGACCCTGAAGCTAGCGTAGTTCCACCCCACCGCGAGGAGGTAGGGTCCATGGGGCTTATTATTATTATTATTATTATAATTTTTATAATTGTTATTATTTTGTTATAATTGTTATGTTTGTATGTTTCAAACCTTCGGTTTCCCCAGCAAAAACAATATGGCGGGTCAAGGACCAAAGCACATTTACCAAGTGTAAAGACGTGTGCAAGAATGATTAGGGATGTGTGGTTGTGTTCATAAATTTCCTAACTATGCGTGTTGTGTTGAGTACCACAGCCTTCTGCAGTTGTGCATAAGTGTTTTTGTGAAGTCCTAGTGTGCTGAGACTGTGGTGCAATGTGTGAGGCACCAGACCAGTGGCGGACAGAACGATGGGTACAACACGTACTCGATCCTGCCTCCACTGCTTATTATTATTATTATTATTTCATTTCTGTATTACTGTAGGTACTTTTTAATTTCAAAAAATAGAAACAAATGAAGCTTTGCACTCAGAACTATTTAAAAAAAATATTGAGTCTTTATTATCTTTGATGAATGTCTCCTACGAGAAAAAATATTCAAGTTGATCGGAAACCCAATGCTGGTTTATTTTTTGTAATTATGGAAGCTTTTGAGGAAAGTAGTTTTTAAAATAATAGATAACTATTATTTAGGATCAAACATCTCTTCAATTGTTTTGAAATCTTATAGCAAAATGTTCAGTGTTCGATCATTATTATTAAGACTGTTATTCTGTTTGTAAATCATCCCTTCCCAATAACGTTTGAATTAGTGAATGGACTTCTTAAACTTTAAGACAAATGATACTGATTTCAAGCTGTGGAGAAATTTGTGCCTGGATCCAACTAAAGAATGAACTGTTACGGATGGGAATGATTAAATCTCTACCGATCGTGGCTCAGTGTTATCCGTACTACAGGCTTCAAATGAATCAGATTAAAATTACACTGATTACCAAAAAAAACGACGTTTAGAAGATGCTGGCAGGAATGGGTGGACAATGGCAGATTTTAGCTTCATGAAGCTAGCGGTCGATCTAGGGTCACAGCAGAGCGGGAGGATAGAGTGATTGTCAGATCAGCTGTCACAGTGCCTGAATCATCGTTATCAACCATCAGACGTGCGACCCGCACACGAGTGTCCACCATCATCATTTACAGACGGCTGAGAGAGCGACATCTACGCTCGTACCGATTGCTACGCCACCTGCCATTCACGTCTGCACACCGTCGAGCCAGATTACAGTGGTGCTTGGCTCGATCCGGTTGGAATGATGCTGACTGGGGACGTATAGTGTTTAGCGACGAATCCCGCTTCCAACTGTGTCCTGACGATCGTCGCAGACATGTCTGGAGACGCCCAGGGCAGCGTGCCGATCCTGCTTTCACTATTGCACGCCACACAGGCCCTCAACCAGGAGCTATGGTCTGGGGTGCCATTTCCCTTGATAGCCGGACCCCTTAGCGGCACACTTACAGCACAGCGGTACGTCGACATTCTGAGACCTGTTTTGCTACCCTTCCTTTTGCAGTACCCTGGCCTTTATTTTCGGCAAAATAATGCCAGACCACATAAGGCACGTGTTGCTATGACCTGTCTTGCAGTTTGTGAAACACTTCCTTGGCCAGCCAGATCCCCAGATCTCTCTCCAATCGAGCATGTCTGGGATGTGATGGGAAGGCGACTGCATCCACCAGGGAATGTGGATGACCTAGCCCGAAAATTGGAGCAAATTTGGCAAGAAATGCCGCAGGAGACCATCAGGGAGCTTTATCACTCTATGCCACGTCGTGTGGCAGCTTTCATTCAGGATAGAGGTGGGTCAACACCTTATTGAGCTCGTTACTTTGTAAGTCCGTAACTCTGAAATAAATCATTCAATTTGTCTGAAAGTTAATCATTTTCTAGTCTGTACATAATCTTCCTCTCCACCAATTTTTGTCTCCATCGGACAACTCCTTCTAGGTCGTCGTTTTTTTTGTTTTGTTAATGAGTGTAATTGGATTTAGGCCATTTAATAGGAGAATTTGCTTTTGCATTTGAATTTAGCAAATGGAAAATAGATTGTTTATACTAGAGGTTTGTCATAATCCATTGCATTCTCCCCTACCTGAACAGATGACATCGTGACCTTGTGATTAACGCCGATCAGGGGTCGCAGATCATGAATATATATGCTATTCAAATTCTTCCCACGATATATATATATATATATATAATATAAAGCACGTTTTTCACGTTGATATATAATATAAAAACAAAGTGATTGTAAGGTTTTGATGTAAAATTGTCAAAAAATGGAGAAAATCATAATAATATATATATTATTTCCATGTTTTGACGATTTTTCTTTTAAAACCTTATAGTCGCTGTTTTAGAGCTTTCGCCACAAACTTTTCAGAGCTTTTAGGACATTGGTTGAACTACAAATAACTATGAAAAAATTCGAAAGTTTTTTCGAGGTTTTTCTTTTGGGGTCTTTGAAGTGGAGCGTCACCTCAAAGTTGAGACGTGGATAACTGCCGTAATTTTGAGCTTTTGAGCTAAAACTTTTTTGGGTGCTCGATACCCTTAACGACTCGGCTGATTATTTCAGCCAAATCGGATGAACCTTTCGAATATGGCGGTTGATAGAAATTTCAACTTTTTGACGATTTTCCTATTTTCAAACCCTTATCCTGACGTTGTTTTTAGAGCTTTTGCCACAAACTTTATACAGCTTTTAGGGCATTAGTTTAACTACAAATAAGTAACAACAAAGTCGACATTTATTCACGGGTTATTAGGGGATGGAGCAAAAAGTGGAACGTGATCTTAAAGTTGTTTCGTGGATAAACTAGTTTGACTTTTCAGCTAAAACTAACCTTAACTTCGAATGACTAAATATCAAACTTTCTTATTAAAATATTATTAATAAACACTATTCACAAATCTCAAGGTGGTTTACCTTTGGGAAATGCATTTACCGCGGTAGATGCGCAACAGACATATGTTTAAACCTTCCAAAGAAAGGAAAAATAATAATAATAATAATAATAATAATGAAAAATACACCTGGAACATCTCAAGAAAAGTAGATCGCTTTAAATTCTTTCAGAACTTCTTTTGTTTATGTATATATAAAGTTTGTAAAGCTCAAAAAAAGATTGAAAATATTTTATTTTTCTGTGTAAATAAAATGACTATTTCAGTTGACTGGAATTTTTTCCGGAATGTTTATATTTGATTTATCTTTTTGAATACTTTACATAGGTTTGTTGTTTATATTTTTATTTCCCTAGCTTCATTTATTTTTTCCCCCGCTCCGTGTATAAATCGATGGGGGATATTAATCCAGGTGCTGGTCTGTGAATCTCCAGCTACTGACGGTGAAGGTGGGGCTGTCGGCATCGAACAACAGTAATGTTTGTGCAGTGATTTCACACGGTCCACTCCATCACGCGATTCTAACGGACAAACACAGAAATTATATACACAACAAGAGAAGCTTGTAGAGTGTTTACTGCAATTTGCTATTCTTTTTTTTTTATTGTTTCTTGATTTAAAACAAATTGACTTTAGCTGCTATAAATTATTTTTTATGGAGAATTTTGGTTAACTACAGCTATTAAAGGAAAAGGTCTTGCAAGAGGAATTAAATTACAAAGTGAAGAGTAAATAGCATCAGAGATTAACTGTTTAAAGTTCAATTCGGAGTTTTAGATCTCTTTATTTTAATTCGACTATTTTAACATTTATAATTTAACACAGTATTACACTTGTCTTAATTTAACTAACATTGTAATGAACTACATGAAATTTTATATTTAATAAATTGTGGAATTATAAAATGTGTTTGTGTGGCTCCTGGTATTCACTATATGACTAAGATGTAAGCGTCATGTGAAACTGACCAAGTATTTGAAATTATGTAAGAAGAAGAATTACGTAAGAACCATGATTACGTAAAATAATCTTATTAGTTTTTGAGTGAACACCAAAGACAACTGTAAAAATTCATCTGATATATTAAAATTTTTAACAGAAGCATTTTCAACAAAGTAAAAGTTAAGATATCCCGTGGTAGATAAAGCAACCGGCGTTTCGTGACCAACTTTACTAGGTTAAGTGGGGGTCAGCCCACCCGCCTTTTACCTCCGGAAAAGAAATCCAGCACCCATTTTAAAAAAGGGCTGGATGAACTCAAGATTCGGAAGAGAATACATCGTGGAAAAATCCCGGACATCCATCAGAGTTGGGGGATTTTTCGCGATGTATTCTCCTCCAGGCCGCGGTCAAGCACAATACTACTTGGCTACAGTGCCCACAATATAACAGAATACGATAATTTAATTCTTCTTCATGACGAATTTGGTTCCATTGCGCAGACCTTTGCTCTATCATTTGCATTTCAAGGGGCTCCTTGTAATTCTAGATCGTACTATTAAATAATGCTTAACTTTGGTAAATTGCAAGAGATCAACTACGTTATGTCTCTGAAAGGAACAAATACAGTAGATAAAAGCCGACATTCAGGTCAGTGACAGGTTCGAACAGGCGCATCTACCATTTCTGATAGAATTCATCTATCCTGTGGCTACCAGACATTCATCTATCCCTTCAATGTTGGATATAATGGTTTAGGAATCTTCTAAAATCCTGATTATTGTTTTTCGTACATTCTACGATGACTTTCTACATTGTATTTGACATTGTATTAGTTATCGACGGACCGATAAATTTTCACTTTGTGCAAAATTCTATATTACGATTGAAATGGTGCTGGTCAGCTACGAATATTCAAGTGTGCATTTTCCGATGGCGGAAGATTCAAAGAATTTCCGGATGAAGATCTCAGGTGAAGTTTTGAGCGATTCGAAAGTTCTAGTGCTATTAATAGTGTCATTTGTGGAACCAGATGAAATTACCACAGTTAATATAAGTTCTCTAAATGTAATATGTTTCCAGTTTCTATTTTGCCAATCCTCAATTTCAAGAACTATTTCACTCTGTGAATACAACTAGTCAAGATGTTCTTCTCCCTAACTGTGGCCCTAATTCCACTAACGTAGGATCAGAATTTAGAGAAAATTTAGAGAATTTAGAGAATCTTTATTTAGAGAAATTGATAAGTCATTTCTTCTTCAAATTATTTCTTTATGCGAAGGAACTTTCAGAACAACTGCAAATAAACAGACATTGTTAAATAATAAACTTTAATAAACAGACATTGTTGTTTTCAATTATTCTACATATACAAATTATTGATACAACAAAGCATTAAAATTTCAGTAATGTAACATCAATAGAAGATTAATCTGCTAGAAAAATCTTTGATGAATTATCTGAATTCCTTTTCTATGCAGCAGATGTCATTTAATATGAATAACATGTAATTTTTTTTTAATATCTAAAATTTTACATCTTCCATAAACTTTAACGGGTGATAAACTAAAGTTTGTGACTGATACTTAGAATAAACATTTGAGGGAACAGACCCAACTATTCCAGTCATTTATTGTTAAAACAAGGTAGGGATAGCGATTAGTAAACCAATCACAATGCTTCGCAACGTCTTCTGATATGACTACGAAAATATAATTGAAATTGCCTTAATTTCCTTATTATTATAAATGTGATTGTTGCGAAAGACGCAATTGCTGCGATTGTTGTCTTTGTTGCTAATAACAGTTGTTGCGATTGTTGTTGCAATTATTGTCATTGTTGCTAATGATATTTTAATGATGCTTGTCCCCAGACAAAACGGGAATATAAGTCTATCTTAAGTTTTCGAAATGATTTTATAGAAGATTTAGCAGCGGAATTTAAGCATACTTATCTCCTGATCTCATACAATGCGACTTTTTGATGATATTGATTGAAGACTACCGAAGATTTATTCGGACATCAAATCCAGATACAGTATCTGTTTGTGTTGCAGCACTATTTGATATTTTTGTGCCATATAAAAAACAGAAAATCATAAGAGATCTTAACCAATTCTTTGGAAACTATTCCAAAGAATGAACAATGACTTAATTCATTTTAATAATCTTGCAACAGCCGACATTCAGCAATGATTAATTCATTTAACAATAAAACTATGGAAGTCAACAATCAACATTTGATCGTAAGTTAAAGAAGTTCATTAAATAATCATTTTTCAACAATGATTAATTCATTTCTGAATGAAATCATCCAATCAAGTTTCAACAATGAATAGTCTTTGTTGAAGTGATTATTAAGCATTGACGTAATTTCTAACAATGAAGCTGCTAAGAATAATTAATAGGCAACAATAAGTCATTTCAGTAATAGAGCTATCAAATTAACAATGAATATTTAACAATGGTTGGTTCAACTATTTTTAAACTATACATGTTGTATTAACATTAACAAACAAAGTATCGAATCAACGGTCAGCTTTGAAAACCAGTACAAATGATTTAAGTAATCAACATTCAACAATGTTTAGTTTCTTTCCACTTAGAACATTTCGATGAAGCAACATTTTACTAAGTTTGTTTTAACGAAGCTAGTGAATCAACAAATCATCATTTAAACAATTAACAGAATTGTTATTTTTTTAAACTAGAACAAACGAACAAATTATTATTAATCTACACCGAAGATGAAAGTAATAAGATTTGAATAAACAATAAATAATTAACTTTTGTTCTTATTATTATTACTGTAAATATAAGCCCTATTTAACCTCTTAAGTTTTTTTTTATTCTTTTTTATTTTTACTCTTATTTGTATAAGAATTTTACTGGTTGGTGAAATATAAATTTTTATGATTTAAAGTTTTATTAAAAAACAAATTTAACTTGTGCAAATATTATGAAATTGGAATAAATTTCACAACAACACACTTGAATAATGTTAATGTAAAATATATTAAACATATTTGAATTACATTAATTACGACGTTTCGACTTGCTCTGCGAGTCATAAAGTTTTATTGGTTGTTTTTAACTGATTATAAATTTCTAAAGACTTGTGTTAGTTCTTTTAAACTTTTATTTTTTATCTTTTAAACATTTTTCTGAATTTAAGATATCAATTAAATATCTTTTAAGATTTTATTTTCAATAGAAACTTTGATAATGAAAATAATCAAAAATTAGAAGCAGTATGTATTCTAGCATCAGGAAGCAGCTGTTCAATAAAAACAGCTTATAACAGAAAAGAAATAAAAATGTAGTTTTCATCTGAAGTTAAAATAATGTAATCTAATTAAAGCAATTTTTGTAACTTGTTTTGCTTTTTGAACTTTATTTTTAAAAATGTAAATAAAATAAAATAAAATAAAATTAAAAAAAGCTTTAACTGTTCTTTACATTTTACTTTTCCTGGCTTCGATTTCTTAGTAGTCTTTTGTGTAGAGCTTTTATTTCTTTAACTATATCAGAAAAGTTAGTCCATTACAGTTATATAATTACATCGAACTATATTTGTCAGACAAAGCTAAGTCTATGTAAAATCATTTGTAATGGTTTGTAGCTCATACAATTCTATGTTTGGGGACGAATTATTGAAATGATGTTATAATTCTGTCCAATCATTTCCAAATTCAAATTTATTAATTGTCTTCAATTTGCTTTTAAAAAATGGCAGAAGAAATAAAGAATGCTGTTGCTCCGATCGCAACTCTATTAGAACTTCTTTGTTCTGACGAATTCCTACAAATTCTTCCCAAAGTAAAAAAAAAAAATCAACAATGAATATTTTTTCTGAATAGATTTTAACATTCAACAATTCATCCAACAATAAGAACTTATAAAATCAATATTAAATATCTATTTCACCAATGAATTATTTCCTCTAACATTGAGTTAACAATTCCATTAATGAGTTATTCTTTAAAACAATGAAATTATCCATTTCAACAAAGAATTATTCGTCTAACAATGAATTATTCAATGCAACAATGAATTTAAATTAAAATTCAGCAACGAATAATCATTCTCAACACAAAGCAATTATTATCATTCCCTCAATGAGAATATGCAAAAGGAAATAAGCTGTAATTTCTTCCCTCCACATGGAATTAGCAGTCAAAGAACATTCCAGACATTAATATTTATGATTTTTAAATTAACGTTTTTAATTCAAATCATTAATATTTTCTGAAAATTAATTAAGATTTAATCAAAGATTTGAAAAAAAAATCTTTGCAAATATTTAAAATTATTAAAATTAATGAATAATCAAAAAAATACTTTCATCCGAAAATGCTTTTCATTTATTAAAGAATATTTTCGACAAAAATAATTACAAATAGGCCTAAATTGCCGATGAAGCCCCGTAGAGAAAGAGTTATTATTAATTAAAAAAAAAAAAAAGAAAGTAAGTAAATTAAGAGGTAGTCTTCTTCTTTCTTTTCTAAGAAATTGCTGAAACATCTTCCAGAAGTTAGAAAAACACTTTCTTTTGAAGTTCATCGAAGTTCTTGTGAGAGTGGTGCGATGGAGTCCTTATCACCTGGAGTGCGTGCGGTGGGGCCGAACTTCAGTTGACAGCCTTCCATTATCGCATGTTGTCACCGGCACCATGACGTCACAAGACATGGCGTCCCCCTGTCGCCTCCACCTATGACGCCTGCTGGCAATCCATGGCGCTTGTGCAATCCTTGGTTTTTCTCGTATGTATTTGAATTGACACATTTCTACGAGAACTCAGTGAAAAATGACTATATTTGGTAAACCAAGAGTTCATGTAGCCTAGACTTAAAGAATGGGTTCGTAATTTAGTCCCCATTTATTTCATTTACATATTTAATAATGATATAATACTATAATGTTTTATTAATTATTTTGAGGAGCAGTTATTTTACCATCAAATTAAATTGGCGAAACTTAAATGTATTTAACACTTTTTATTTTCCTAAACTAGTCTGACGAGTACTGAAATTAGAGCAATCACATGTGTTTAGTAAGCTTAAATGGACTTATTTTAAATTTAATGCATTGAGTGTTAATTCTTCTTAACCCATGCGAACCACATCATGTACTGTGAAGAAACTGTTGGCGCCCTCTGTAGAATTTTCTCAAAAATTACAGATTTCAAATTTTAGTATCGGAGTATTATTGTATAAATTGCCTGTTGCTACAATTTATTGCTTTTCGAGAAACTAAACATATAATATCTTTTGTTCCATCATATCAGACGATCATATATTAAAATAATGAAATAGAATACTTACTTTGATTCATCCTTCCGTAATTATTATTATCATTAGATAACATTTGATTCTTTGTAATTTGTATCTAAAATTTCTTACTAAAAATAATAATATAATCAATGAAGATATGCATTATAAAGATATTAAAACATATGTAAGCTTTTCCAGTCAAATTCAACTCTGCTGTTAATTTCATCCTCCCCTCTACGTTTATGAACGTTTTTTTTGGCCTGTTCCTTCTGTTGCCTATCTTTAATTGCTTTGTCTTTCTACATATCCATCCCAATTCCATGTTATTTGCTTTGTTTTCCTTCCAGTTCTTTCCTTTTTTAAATATTAAAAGTCCAGCAGGACTTGCAGAATATTAGAATTGATTGATTATTATTATTCGGATCGCTTACATGGCTCACCATTTCACATCACCATGATGTTCCGGACCGTGCTATTACAGTCCCACTGCTCGGGGCGTAGCCCAGGACCTAAGAGACTAATTTTATGCATCATTTAATTATTACTATTCTGTTACCATCGTTACCTTATTAGCTGCTCCACCGTGATCTTATACCACTCGCACTCAGATTATTTTTCAACTCTTTTGGAATTGCTCCTATCACTACCGTTACCACTATTGTTCTTTTCTCCCAGAGACGTTCTATTTCAATTTTCCAATCCTGGGATCTTGTGATCTTTTCAATCTCTTTTTCTTCTATCCGACCAGCATCTGGGATCACCACATCAATCAGCTTAACCAAGTTTTTCTCAACAACAGTTAGTTATGGAGTATTGTGCTAGAGCTTATCAGTTGGGATCTTAAGTCCCACAAGATCTTGACCGTCTTATCCTCATTCTCAACCACCTTTTCAGGTTTGTGATCCCAGCAATACCTGGCGGATGGTATCCCATTGTTCTTGCTTAGTTCCACTGTAACATAGCGGCGATTCAGTTGTAGTCAGTCTGATCTGACTGCATCCACTGATAATGTGGTCTAGCGTCTCCTTCATTTCTTTGCAAAGCATACATTTACAGTCAGTTCCAGTTTCGTTTTTTTTTTTCATTTTTTGCTTTGATTACGTTAGTTCGAATTGCTTGTTCTTGTGCAGCAAACATAAGTCTTTGCGACTCCTCCTTCAGGGTCCCAGTTTTATCCATTTCCAGTTATTAGTCTTATTGACCTTGTCTTACTCAATGCTTTTTCTATATGAAGCATATAGTGATTTATTAGACCAAACATTTGTCCTGTTCTTTAACACCTCTTTCCTAAATGCTTCTTTCGACTCAGCAATGTTGATGGTATCTTCTCTAGAAACTTAATCAACATTATCTCTTTATTGTTGTGGATATAATCACTGATGAATCTTTTTTCTTCTTTCACTTGCAACAGTCCTTGTCCTCCATTATTCCTCCCGCGATGGAAACAGACTACTTCATGGGTGGAGAGCATTATTTATTTGCAGTCATTACCGTCGTTGTTTTTCCTGTCCAGCGCATCCAACTCGGTCAGCTTATTACCGGAACCGCCCAGATATTTATAGCTTTTATAATATTTCCGCAATTCAGTTTCTATTTCAGGATCCTTCTCAATCTACTTATTAGATATATATTAATTAGGGCCTTCTTCTTTTTATTATTGCATGGCTGATGTCATGTGCCTGTAATATACTCAGGTATCTGTAATTTTCGTCATATCTAAGGTT
The DNA here is from genome assembly GCA_023159025.1 of Thereuonema tuberculata. Lineage (NCBI taxonomy): Eukaryota > Metazoa > Arthropoda > Chilopoda > Scutigeromorpha > Scutigeridae > Thereuonema > Thereuonema tuberculata. The sequence goes on along the minus strand of JAFIDM010003189.1, from coordinate 11,276,066 downwards.
ATGCATTGTTCTTCTCGCAGACAGTTTAATTCCATCTGATTCAGCAACTCTCTTTTCACTGGTAGTTTTGCACATTTTTCAATTTCAAAAGCCATAGCAACATCACTGCTGAATATCTAGACCGTATTGCAGATGTATCTAGACCGTTTTATACAGAATAAATGCAAAATTCTTCCACATATCTTCGATGCTTGATATCCATATTATTCAATAGTGGTATCACAGCTTCAGTGGTATTACAAATAACAGAGGTAAAAACGAATCACCATGAAATATCTCTCTCCTGATCTTGGCATTTCCTCGATCCTATTAGCCATTAAAGGAGTATTCTACTGTTCGTCATTCTTGTTTAAGCACCTCCTTATGATATTGTTGATTGCACAAATCGTATTTTTTCGTTAATCCAAGTGTGCGGTTGATTGTCAAATGACTTTTTGTGATCACTTCAAACAACGTTACACACCTTTTTATTTATAAATTTAACTTAATTATAAATTATATAATGTAAGCACCTGTTGATGGGATCTTTTATTGGGATCCTAACAGGAATTAAACGTAGTAACAAAAGTAATAAATTATTTTTATTAAAAAATATTATTATTATTTGATGTAGAAGTTTACTTTAGCCTCTGCATTCCATCTTACCTGTTTCAGCATTTTTAACAACGAATCTTATTACTAACTATTTAAATATACTGAAAAGTTGAACTATCGCTTATAATAATTAGACTGATTGAAATTGATATCTATGAATTATCTAATTGATAAGTGACATAGAAATATCACTTTAAGTATAAAACTACTATTATAAATTAAGTTCAAGTTCGTTGAAGACCTTTTTATGGTGTAGTACACCTTTAGGTCTTTTTAAACATTTTGTAGGTTTTCGACTGCAAAAGTTTAAATTGTGTTATTTTATTACAATTTTTATATTTACAAAAAAAAGTTAGTAACACACATACACACACGCACACACTACGGACAGACACACATACACACACGCACACACTACGGACAGACACACAAAACACACACAAAAATACAAAATCTAAGTCATGTACAAACTTATAAGATTTTAATAAAAAAGAAACAATGAAGAAAAAGCAAATGTCCTTTAGCATTTTTTAATGATACATTTATCAAAATGTTTATACTCATAAAAACGCATAACTTTCTCTCTCTCTCTCTCTCTCTCTCTCTCTCTATATATATATATATATATATATATATATATATATATATATATCTTTATATACAAACTCATATGTATACACACTCATCTATACATATATTTATTAAAACATTTATTAAAATCGAGTATGGCCTTTTTAATTATTGTTTTTTACCGTTTTTTTTTTATTTTGACCAGTGCATATTGATATATAAACTGTTGTAAAGAAATAACGTCTTGTATGAGTTTAATCCTCCAATTTTAGAATTTACTTAATAACATATTGAATCAAATGTTATATAAGTTTTCATAAAGTTATATTTAAATCAACAATAAAGCTCTCTTATTTATGTAAGTGTTTTAATGGAGCTGTTTAATTGTATTTACGGAAATACGTTTATTTCGTAATGTTAACAGGAAAAATAAAAGTACTAGGAAAATTTTAATTGTATAATTATTTCCTAGAAAGTGTTTCTGACATCAGTTATTGGTATAAAACGCATTTGGAATTCTACTAATATCCTTCTATTAACAAAATAAATGATTTTAACAGTAATTGAAAATGGCGAAGGTAAGACAGTGAGTGTTTTAACCCTTCCCAAAAACCCCACCCCTTTCAAATCCAAAATAAATGATTGTTTAAAAAAGAATTAAATAACAATGAATAATGTATCATTTATTCCTTTAGTACTTTTAATAAACTTTAAAAAATTGCTATTTATTATTATTATTATTTGCTTAATAAACTCCTTTCTTCATTAGAGAGGAGGTTCTTCAAATGGTCATTGAAAAATATAGTAGAAATTCTGATTAAGGGCCACATTTGAGATTTTAGTTACATTGCCTATGCGCATATAGAATGATTATAAAACCAGTTTCATTTAACTTCGGAGAATTTCTATTTTTTTTATTTAAATTTTATCGTTGAAGAGAAGTTTTATAATATGAAATATGTTACAACAAAGTGATTTTTTTCAAAACAGTTTTTTTGTGAAATTCATCAAATCAGTTGATGTGTGAGGGTCAGAAACTCAGACAAATTTCCGCATTGCATCTAAACAATGGATTTCTATTGTATTTCTGTTAATATTTCATTATTTTAAACAATGAATATTAATCCATGACAGGACACGAATAAAATAATCCAATTTAGACAATTTATGCGGACTTTTTTTTTATCTCCTACTAAATTTCTTATGTCGCTCCTCACTTCGACTCCAATGACAAATTTGCTTAAAAACTTAGTATTTTACAAGATCTCTAAGATTTTTCGAACGATTTCAAATTTATGCAGATAAGGCGATAATTAAGGGTCTTTTTACTCTTTTGAAAATAACTGTTAGTGAACAAGATACTCAGATTAGTGAATAGATTTTCATGTAATACAAAATCAATGAAGGTTAGGAAGAAAGAATTCATCTACTGATTATGCAAAATACATCTTTTTCTTTTTTTTTCAATTTGTGTAAGTAATACAAAAAAATAATGATTCAATTTTGAGAGGTCATTTTGTTTCTATCCCTCCTCCTCTTGCAGAATTAGGTCAGATGATTATTTTTTTGAAGATAAAAAGATTTTTTTTTGGTCGTTGTTTTGAAGAATTGTCATCAGATGATGAAAAGTTATTCAAAAATCCCTTTTTTTAAAGGCAACTGTTTCCATGTTGTCTAATCTCTAAATAAAGTAATTAAATGTAATTAAACTTGGGCTTATTATTACTAATAAAAGTTGCTTTTAAAATAACATTTCAACAAATTGAAATAACTAAGCCGCGGGCCCTCATCACCCAACCAAAAAAAAAAATGTTATGGCAGAGCCACAGGTTCTCTAATCGCTTTTAAAGAAAAATCTGTTACGAACGATTCCATATCACGTAAACATTTCTGTAAAATATCTTCCATGTCATTGTGACATCCTTAGTGGCGCCGTAATGGTAAGAAATGAACTAGTAATTCAGTATTTGTATTGATTAGTGCATTGTACATTAGTTTTTATACTATTTCAAAATAACATGTGATTGTTATTTTGAAATCTATTACTATCTGCTTTTTGTTTTAAGAATGAATAAAAAAGCTACATAAAATGGATTTTAACTTTAAACCAATTCAGTAAATACTCAATTAATGCATTTCGGAATATAATTAAAGTATGCGAAGAAGTCCCTTACACGTTGGTGAGCAAGCAGGGACACAGCCCTTATCATTTGTTAATAAAACAAAGGCCTTAATAACGAAAATCCTTATTATCAGAAAGTAATTTATAGAGAGGAGGTTTAAAATAGGTACGAAATGTACCTGACTGACATTTTAACAAATTAAATTTTGGTCCTGAGTTGTAGGAGGGATAAGGGTTTAGGGTATTCTTTTTCCCCCTCCTTCAGCCATCGGATTCCTTGTAATTATCTAGATGCGTGAGATCTTTTGTATTGTATCGATCGGAATTTCAACAGACGGAACAAGCACATCGTCTGCCACAATAATAATAATCTCAAGAAAACATTACGTTCTAGAAACACACATTCTCAGACAGTTAATGGACGATTACAAATTAAAAATCAGTGACTACGGAAGTCGGTGATCCCATGTACGGTAATTAGTCAGCACTAAAGGAATTTAATGAATTTGTATCAGCTTCTGTGCAGCTTAAAAATGTAAAGGAAAACTACATCACCTTAATGGTTGTAATAGAAAGGGCACCAATGCAGTTTCCTGAATGTTGGCGAGTTCTTAACAATTTCTTTGAGATAGATGATATAGTAACTAGAGCTATTAATAATTAACTAGTCTATAATTCGACATTAGTATTTCACTGTAGTTTTTTTCAAATCAAAACGTTCTGGTTTTATTTGTAGGGAACTGATCAGCGACAACCAAACTTAAAAAAGGATAATAAAAAAAATGTTGTTTTCAAAATCCTGGGATAGGGGAGCTGGTTAAGGTCCTTTCTACTTGCTAAAGAAAGAAAAAAAAAATGAAAGAAAACAAAAAAAATGAAAGAAAGAAAGAAAAATAGGCTAATCTATACATTTCGAGATTTCATGGGGGGGGGGGGGGGAAGAGCACTAGGGCTCATAATAGGGTTTTTTTTTTTTTAATTTTTTATACTAATTTTCATTTATTAAAGCAAATAAAGATACAGAAAATAACACAATCTCTTTCTATTATTGGTTGAAAATTGAAAGTTTCACTAATTTACCAATTTGTTGTTTGCTCGCATCACGCTCAAGGCTTTTTTTTTTTTTTTAATATTTGGTAATTTTTTTTTTTTAACGATCAACTGAATTTGTGAATATGATTGTTTGGTCTCTATCCCTCAAAAATAATAATCTCTTATATAGTTTTCCAGATCTTTCTGTATCTAATGCACTTCCGTAACGCACTTCCTCTGTGTTTGAAAAACGTGAAAATAGATATAATTTTTGCAATGAAACGTCTGCGACAGGAATCGAACCTACAATCTCCAGATCCCAAGTCAGACATTTTATCCATTAGGCCACGGGGACTATATTCAAATTATTGTTTTTAAATATCTCCTATGAGTGATAAGAGATATTTAACAAAAATAATTTGAATGTCTGTGTGTGTGACGCAATGAGTGAAGAGCCAGAGGAAAAAAAACTTTTTTAGCCTACTAGATTAAGATTTAAATTTAAATTTTCATTTTTTTTTTAGCGTAGTAGAAGCGCAGGCCAAGCTCGCCCTCAGCGACGAACTGAAGAGTCGTTAGAGACATTTCTTGATGTTAATGAAGACATTAAAAATGCTATTTCAACACAGAAAAAAACTTCTACTTAAAATATTCTATCTTAACTAAAAGCCGACACATTGTTCTTCCGTCATTGTTGATATTGTTGACAGGGCGTATCCGCTAGTAGTAGTAGTAATAATAATAATAACAGTACTCTCTAGTATAAACACTAAAACGGCTGGATCAATTTCCTTCACACTCGAGATTTTTATTTTAATGACGCCGTAATTTCACCTGACTGTAATTTAATAGAATCCTAATCTACAATATATTTTGATTTAGAAAGTAGTTTTACTAGTGAGCTACATAGTTATATCCGCTAAGCAGTTTTGAAGTGTGTTAGTAGAATCACTAACGAAAGAAAGCAAAGTCATAGATTCAGGGGCTCTTCTAATATTACAGTGTGAAATACACATTGAAAAGAACTCTACTTAATTGTTCTAATTTCATGCATAGCTGTACAGCTACAACTATTACTGCCACCGATGCAACGACAAACATCTTTTATAGATAAAATAAAGATCTATTAATTTGATTGAAAAAGTTACTTATCGATTTTGAAGCCAAGTTCCTCTTGTTTCTTTTTAATGGATTTGTTCTGGAAACAGACCTAGCAGCTGAAATAGTGTAGTTCTTGTCTAACTGCGACAGGATCTCAAGAAGTTGGGGTATTTTTCCAGATATGTCGTAGGACTTACCTCTCTATCAAATTGATATCAGATCATTTTCAACTAACAAGTAACACAGGATGAGCGTCACTTCCGTTGTATCTTACTAGCCAGATTTTTTAGCTGTAATTTACCTCCAACACCCTCTACAGATACACGTGTAGACAAGGGTTAGATTGCATTGTAATTATTAGTATTATCATTATTACATTTTTTTTTACTGAGATTAGCAAATTTTGAGTTTGATTGGCAAATTCATATCACAGCTAATAGAAGTTTTTGCTTTACCTTACTAATGCCATATAATACAGTAGAAAGGAAACATTAAAATTTCACAAATTACACTGCGATTTGCTTTTTAGAATAGCGTGTCAGTAGTCAAGGAAGTAAAATAATTGATTTTATAAGTAAATAACTGATGGACTTCTGTAAAAAAAAAAAAAAATAATAATCTGATTGTTCAGAAACTAAAACTTTTCCTACCCAAAATACAAAAACTGGTTTTGATAATAACTTTTAAAATACTCCTAATGAATTTGATATCAATATTTTTGTTAATGAATTATTTTTATTTCCATTGCGAGAGGGTAATTATTCTGATTTGTGTTTCAATTCTATTTCTTCCTCCATAATTTAAGTGTTTACTTTCATTTAAAAACATGTTATCTCGTGTTGATGGAGTCATGTCTAACTCAAAAACCTGCTTTATTTAGCTGTGAACTATTGGCTGCGATGCATTATCTTGGTAACGGCCACTGATAAAGAAAGGGGTGTGAGGGCATTACTTGCGATAATGTTGCTTATTTAGCAAACGAAGAGTGGGGGAGGCAAGGGATGTCGCCTGCAGGCGTTGCAGCCACTTTATACTTAGTACGACGAAACAGGATCCATAAGGTCCGAGCCTAAGTGTGGCTCTGCACAGACAACAGGTAGGTGTAAATACGAGATAAGGAAGATTCCCCGGAAGCGGAAGTACGCCCAGAATGATTCTAAGGTGCGCAGGGGACGATTCCGGTTCTTGGCCCATTTCCGATTGCTGATAGGACCCGCTTCCATCTCCGGCCCGAGAAAGATATGCAAGGCCCTGATACTAGGTTGTAACGCAAGATTATTCCAGAGTTCCTTACCCCCTCCCCATCTTTCCAACTCTTCGGTGACCCCTTCAGACCTTGTTTCGTATCATGACCCACTTCCACTGTCCATCTCCATAAGGAAAAGGCTTAATAGTGACGTCAAATCTTAATAGACCCACCTAATGGCCTCAACTGATAATCTCGCGTGATGAACTGCAGATTTATTATTCAAGTCCAACTTTCGTGATAAATTGAAGAGTTCCACAATTCACGTTTTTAAGAACCATCTAAGGTGCTTTCAATTTGTCGTAAAGTAATAGTAATTAAAGATTGAATTTTCAAATTATAATAAAATATTGTGATTAAAAAGATAAGGAAATAAAAATTAATAATGGTCTACTAATAGATTTTGGTAAAAGAATTTAAATTGTTTTCTAAAGTAAGATAAAAATATATTTCACAAGAAGATATTGAATCGAGAGGAGATAATCCATAATTGTATAGAAATTAGAGATAAGCCTAAAAGAGTACTAATTCAGTTGATCCTTAGATTTATAATTGACGAGAATGGATCAAACACAAAAAAAAATGTTTACTATCATTTTCACTTTGGCCTCTCACCTCTGAGTACCGAGGTTCGGTTCTCATGTGGGTTTCGTGAAGGTGGACGATCCGCGCTGGGCAGATTTTCTCGGGGTTCTCCATTTCCCTGCACTTCTCCCACCATTCTTTCTCGGTCTTTCTCTCCGTCTGTCCTTATTTCCGTGTACAATAGACAAACGGTCGCCGTGCTCGGCTTCCCTGCCACCCACACTTCCCACATACCATAACATCATTTTCACTTAATTTGCTCTTTGATAATATTTGGTAAATTTCAGATTTGCCAATTAAAGAAAATCTGTAGATAAGACAAAGGATTACAGGAAGAATGATGATGATATTAAGATTGAATTTATTGGGGCTATTTGAGGATTTAGAAGACACTTATAATAATTTTAGTTTGACATGCTAATGTTATTGTTTAACTAGACTTCTCATTAAAACAGGTGATGACGGTTAAAGTAATTTATTATTGCTGTTTGCTTTTGTGAGGAGAGCGGGAGAGGAATCAATAGGCTTTTGGCTGATCATCGAGGGTAAATCTGGCTGATGAGTCCTAACAAGGACGAAACAGCTGTACCAGACTCCCGTCGATGATAGCCCAAGGCGTGAAAGCAAACTCAATGTGTATTCTTTCAATTCCCTCTTTTCAGATGATAATTGTTATAAGATGGTTTAAGCGACCATTGCTTTCTTTCAGCCATCTAATGTACATTGATTTAATTCACTTAATAAACGATTAAACTGATTTTAACTAATTCAGTTACAATTGGTATGAAGCTTTGGTTGGCTCCGCAAATTTCTGAAGATTGGCCAAAGAAATTTCCTGGGAAATTAGATACGAAGGTAGCTTTGTTCCTTATATATAATAAGCTTTCATACAATTTACAAAATCTATGATCATTAATGATAAGAAAAATTGAAATCTAAGTACAAGCTAATCATTTCTTTTTTCTTTAGAATCTCATTACAATAATCCTTTACTTGTATTAGAGAAAACTTTACTGATTTGCTATGTATACAATTCCTTGGGGTATATAAGAGAAACACCTAAATCTCGAAATGGAATGAGTAGAGATCATATTATTCTTAGTTGGATAGCCTATTGAGGGACTTTATCCCTCCAGCCCTGTGTACACCCCTGATATATTCACCTAAAATGTCTGTAGATCTTTGCAAATCTTTACATTAGAGCGTCGCAATGAATAATGGTAATTAAATTCATTGTCATGGCGATGGGAAGAAAAATGGAAAGAATAAAAATATTCAAATTTCATATGGGCTGTTGTGGAAGTCATGGCTTCTAAAAAAATTAGCTTAGAACATCTTTTTCAAAAAGGTGGAATTTGTTTTACTTCCGTGAATATTTCACGGGTCGCAACTAGTTTGTATGAATGTTTGAGCTGTTAGCAGAATCATAATAATAGAAAACTCGCCTGCAATAATAGAAAACTTGTAGGAAATTAAAAGAAAAAAAAATAAACTAGTCTTTCGCTCAGTGATACAGGCATTGGGCTGAGCACTGGAGAGCCGAGATCAGAAATTTTTCCTCCGGATTATTTCTCCTCCGAAATGGACAAGGGTCCATCCTGCCTAAATTGAGTAGAGTTGTTTTTTTCTCTGAAGATTAAAGATGGCCAAGTATTGGACAGGTGATTGGATCCTTTGCCACTGAAACATCGGAGCCTTGAACCATTGGAGGTGAGTAAAAGAAAATTGAGCCTAAATTTTTTGGGAAAAGTTTTATTTTTATTGAAGATTCTTGTTATTAGATACAAAAATGTTTCTTTGATTTTAGTTGCCATTTAGTTTTATTAATAATAGAGCTGAAGCCAATAAAGTGTCAATTTTATTTGCAATTATATTATGGAGATCACAGTAATACTCAGTTTATCACTTTCTATAATTATCAGTCTGATAAATATTGTAATAAATATTTAACATTCAAACTTTAAGAAACGTCTAGTTTGATTAAACTTACTTCTCTGTTATACTGTATCCAATGTTTTCCTTGTTTTTATTTAGAAGAATAAATCAATATAGAATAAATATTTGGTTGTCGGTCTGTTTCTTATTTTGTGAATTCCCACATCCTTTGACGTATGGAAACCAGATTTTGCAGAGTATTTAATTAGCATACTGCGGGAGTAACAGAGTAATTGCTGTTTTTATTTTAAGGATTTTTTTAATCCTTTTCTTCCTCAGTGTAAAAAATTAGAGCAATAGGATTCATTTTCTTTCATGAGAACAAAGATAATAAATACTTTCCTTAACTGAGACAACTCAATTGAGTACTTTCCTCAATTTTTTGTGTAGTTTTCCAATTCTGTGTATCTCAATGCGTGTAACGCAATCCATCTGTGTGTGTCGCAAGAGAAAGCTGCCGGCAAATCTTACATGCACTACAGCGCAGATATAGTAGTGTCGGATGATCCAAATGATGAACGAAACTATCGTGTGAGAGTTTCTTTACACTCTCACCTTTTCCGGCCTCATCAACTGAGCCTGAAGAAAGGATCAATTGTGATGCAATCAATGCAAAGAAAGGACTCTGTAATGGCGCAAGGTTGGTCGTTAAGGTGTATCATCGTCATTTAATCAAGGCAGAAGTTCGGAAAGCAATAGCGGTGATATCGACACTATTCCCAGGATCGATTTTCAACTGAATGATGTCAATTTGCCCGTTCAAGTTGAAGCGCTGTCATTTCCCAGTAATACCCACATTCGCAATGGCTATTAATAAGTTACAAGAACAAACCTTTAAAGCACGTGGGCGTTTCTTTGCAGGAGCTGGTATTGTTACTTGGTCACCTTAAAGTTGCATTGTCGCGTCACGAAACAGAGACAATATCGACGTGCTCATCAAAAAAAACCAAAAAAAAAAACCGAAGGCCAAGGTCATTTGCTAAATGATTCTCGAATTTTCACTCGCAATGGGACTTATAATCAATCTTCCAATAAACAAATTCATTTATGCTCTTAGCAATGGATTCATTTTAAATTTCTATCCGTCATATAATATTCATATATATGAAGGAGCTCTATCTCTTATATAGTTTTCTAATTCTGTGTGGGTATATCCCTCTGTCTGTAAGGCAAGAGAAAGCTACCCTGCAAGTCTCTCATGTACTCAAGCGCCGTTGTTATCCCGCCATTGTTGACGGGAGCATATGCTAGTTATAAAATACTGTTATATTGTTAGAAAAATAACGTGAGTTGGAGACAGGTTAACAAGTAACTACAACTGTACTCACTGGCTACAGACTAACTTTATTTACAAAAACATAGGTATTTATACAACAGCTTTGGATTCCCAGAGCCAAGCCAATCTCTCCTCGGTCCTCCTATTGGTGCTGAGGACCAATAAAATGAAGGCCTATGTTTTATAAGTGCAAATCGGTATCAGATTCTACAATAATAGAATCCTGATAAGTCTGTCTCCGTTTTCTTTTATTTCAGTTAAGAGTCATTTACTGATACCTTTTTTTTATGATAGGAGAAAAATGAAAATTTTAAAACAACGACTCATTTATTTTAAATGCGAATTCAAGTCATCAGCCACAAAGCATGAAGTAAACTTAAAAAAAAGTTACAAATCTTTATAACTTGATAAATGTGTTAATTAAACGTAGAAACCATAATGCACCTTTATACATATAGAAATAATTAAAATGAAGACAAGTCTACGTTTCAAGTTCCGGTTTTCCAACTTTTTCGTTAGGCACAGAAAACAAAAATAAATACAAATTTTCATATTCATTTTTGTTTTCTTTGCCTGACGAAAAAGTTCGAATACTGAAACTTTGAAACGTAGCCTTGTCTTCATTTTAATTATTAATATATGTGTAAAGGTGCATTATGATCTCTACGTTTAATTAGTTAAACCTCCACGTTAAAACAGTTTAATTGATAAATTTGTATTTAGTCCCGAGACAGAAGCTTGAGACCATGTTTTTTTTTTTCTTTTTGTTTCTTAATTTCTTTGCTGTTCAAAAATGCCTTCGAACACCAAGAATTTATTACCAAAAAAACGCTTCAAATGAAACAGTTTTTCTTATTTTTTAAATCCTAATTTCTGCATAGTGGGGACTAAACCATTGTGGTTGATTTAATATTAAAATATAATTCATCCAAGAAATATTAAATCAGTAAAAAAAAAAGGTTATTTTAATAATACCTGTAATGTATTTCGATGAGACGATTTTTTTTTTTCTTTCCAAAGTCAGGACACCTTAAACCTTAAACCTCCTCCATCATACCTTAAACCTCCTCAATTTCAAAGAAAACCCATGAACTTCTGCAGTTAGGAGCCGCCTAGTTTGCTCCTGCGCACAAGCGACCGAACTGTGATGATTCTGATCAAACGTGAACAGGATGTGGGATTTGACTTGACCAGAGGCGATCACCGCCCAGTAGCACTTCTTTTATCACGAAGTTTAATTTAACTTTTTTTTCAACGAATGCGTCTCATCAATCAGATGGCAACGTAGAGCGCATGGCCGCCGATACAAAATGGTCGCTATTGTTCCAAAGATTGCCGTCGCGCAAATTATATCGTCACAAGTCTCCTTGTCTGCGAATATTAATTCAACAACTTTATTGACAGGAATGAAACTCTCTTGTGGCAGCCCGTGATAATTGGTGTAGATAAAAATAACCCCTCACGAACCATCTTGGAAGAAACATTCCAAATTAGTTATAAACGCAGCTGTTGTATTTGTGTATTTCTGCTTTGTTTTCCTGTTAACAGCTTTTGCAATCAACAATCTCGACTTCTCACTGGTCGATCTCTTTCTGAGTTGCAGTGGATTCTCGTTGCTTTCCGAAGGCATTTCTGAAAGATCTTTCCCAAAAAATTCGTTTATCGATTAATAAGGATTTGCTAATTTGAGTTTATTTATAAATTAATAAAATAATAATTTAGTTTAATAATTTTTTGTTAGTAATTTTTATTATAATTTATAATAAATTATAATAAAAGACATTTGAAATTAAATTAAGTATCTGTTCATTTAGGATTTATAGATAACAAAAAAGTTTTTCCATGCCTCATTCAATATAATTTCATCAATTTCTTACAATATTACATATTTTGTCGCTAGGAAGTATTAAACAGTGTACAAATAAATCCTCTGGAGCATTTCCTATTTATTCACCTGAATCAACTTAAAGGTGGCCTGAATTCTCACAGATTCACTGGTAGTAACTAGTTAGGATGCTATATCTGTCTTTTAGGTGTAAATTTATGCTTTTAATCAAGACACGATGTTCTGGCATTCTAAATAGAAATTCCGGAGAGGGAGTTGTCGTAGTTGAGATTTACTGTTGACTTCATTTCAAGACTCAGTGTAAGACTGAGTTGTAAGCGCTGTAGCAATAAACCAAGCAAGTGACGTTATCAGGACGTTGTGATGCCGTCGTTGCGTCGTATAAGGCTAAGACCTTTCAAATCTGATGATCATCCTGTGTTGGAAAAGTCTTAATTCCCCCTCTATCTCTACAGCCTTTTAACCCTTCTTTTACTGCACTGCACGAGGGGATAAGAGGAAGAGGTAATGGCTTCCGGATTGAAGGCCCCTTGTCCATTTTGAGTTCCCCTCTCGATTTAACAACTAGTCTTTGCGTTAGAGACCGACTCGACTTTTCCTTCGTACAATTTAAATCGTAGCTTTAAATTAAAGGAAAAGCTTAGTAAAATTGTAAAAGAAAATAATTATTATTACTGAATAATAGATAAAAAAACTTTATATGGAGTAAATCTAAGAACAATAGCTTAGAGCTCCGTATGCCCAACGTATGGCACTTCTAAATTAAAAGCTAATAATGAAGAGACGAGTGGAATAAAAGGTATTTGCAAAACAATTACTGATTATACATTGAATGAAAGACGTCACAGTTTCTAGAGAATTCTACTAACTCATGTATTGGGAGTTCAGCCACGGATTTTAAATTAATTGCAAGAAAACAGTCATGAAAACAGTTGGTTCATAATTTAACATTAGTAATTTAACTACGGAGAGTAATTTAAACATTAGTAATCTTTATCAAAGAATATAATTCCTTTTAAAAATTAAAAAAAAATACGTTTAGATATATTCTAAAATGACTTCAATATAAATGTAAAAAAAGAAAAATGCAACTAAAGCATTTACATATTTCTAGATCAAAATAATAATCTAGAAATAAATGCTATGACATTTCATTCATCCTAGGAAATCTTTGACAAGTTCACGATGATAAAAAGTGGGACTTATTCTCTGTTCCTCCTCCAGTTGTTAGTTGTTACTCCTCCAGTTGATGAAAACTGTAGTTTGTAAAGCCTCCCCCACCCCCAATCTTTTTTTTTTTTGGGGGGGGGGGTACTGCACTGCAATTAATTCTTTCTATGGATAGTCTTCTAATTAGGCTTCGATTGTTGTTATGTTTCATTCTCCGTTCAATTGTTCCAGAGTCTGTTTAAGACTCCATACGATCATTGCATAGTATACTCACGAAGACACAAGAACTGCCTTTTCTTCTGATCAATCGTTTTTCGTGTTTCATTCAAGTATTACAACTGTCTTCCATTGTTGCTTGTTTGTTTGTTTATTTATATACTTATTGTATTTTTTCAGTATCATCTATCATCAGTATTTGATAATTTTGTTTCTGAAAGCTGCAAAAACCTCTTTTTGTGTATGGCTCTTCTTTTTACATTGACATTGTAATACTTTCGAGACGATCGTAAACACTGAAGTTCCTGGAAAACGGAAACAGTTGCTTCATTTCCAGTATATGCTACTACACACCCTCATTAAATGAAGTACAAATAAAGGTGGATATCTCTACAAACCGTTGTCGTTTAATTCACAGTGACGATGACGGAAGTGAAATCATAGGACTACAGAGAATCGTAAGCGATCAACGTTTCGCCATTATGAATACGTCAAGTGGATATAAGTAAATGATGTTTTTATGATTAACAGGATTGAAATTAATCTATAAGAGACTGATAAGATGAACTGAATTTATAAGGGACAGCGTAATTTTCCAAATATGTTGAAGATCCAGCGATAGTTCTATGAGTTTAGATGTATAACTAAGCTAAATGTAGAAGATATATATATACTACAAAATTTTAATTTGCATAGGAACAATTGCATGAAATATCAAACGACAACGCATAAGATTAAAAGTTCACTGATCTGTGAACCTTTATTAGGTGCGTTTTTGTTTGATAACTTATTTCATGTAATTGTTCCTACGCAAGTTAAAATGTTGTAATTCCATCTAATTTCTTGTTTAACAATTAATCCTCTACATGCTAAGCGATCGCCAGCGGGGATTAATTGATTGGCCTTTTTATTCTTTATTTAAGTTTTTGATGTTTTTTAATATGAAGGAAGGGCCGTTGTTGTGTCTGCTTTTGTTCATTGAGTTCACTGAGATTTAAGATACTGGGCGGATCCAACTGACGATGATCAGGAAAAAACCTGAAATAAGTTATCTTGGATTCCCGGTATCACAATTTCCAAAAAAGGGATCAGTGAACTTTTATGTGCGTTTTTATTCTATATTTCATGGAGGCCTAGAAGATATTTAACTGTATTAAATATATTTTATCATTTAAACATTACACTATTTATATTCCTTTTATGCCACTATACTATTACAGTTTATTTTTATTTCCCCCCAAAATGTTATCGTTATTATTAGGTTAGGTTTTTATTAAAACACTTCTGCTTTATTTAAAATTAATGATATCTTTACCCGAATATTCTATTAATGATCTGCTTTATTACAGCAACCTCGCTTTCATCCGAAACCTTCAGGCGAACCGAAAACGAAAAACTTGCCTTGCTGGATCGAAGCCCCTCACCACCCCCGCAGCACAGCATTTACAAACATCGCCTTTCGTTTTCCAAACTCGGAACCATAATCGTAACGATTATTATAACCCGAAGACGCCACAGTGTCCTTATCTTCTTCATAACCCTCTCCCACCCTTAAAACCACCGATAATAATTTTTCAGCAATACCAGCCACCCGTCGCACATTTTTAGTATCACCGAAATGTCGATAGGGACCAGATTAAGAGCTCCGTTTCGCTTTGTAGGGGGCGCTGCTGATTGGTGCGCGATACGGTTCTTTTGTTTTAAGAGTGGGTGAACGTCTCCCCCCAGCCAGGCAAACTTGGCTTCGATCTGCGATTGTTTTGTCAA
>JAFIDM010003189.1:11231739-11260596 GCA_023159025.1 Thereuonema tuberculata | reverse complement strand
TCCTCCTGCTCATCCACCCCGTCTCAGTCCACGCCACCATGAGCAAGCAATGGCTCCGATATACAAGATAGCGTCATTTCCGCCGAGTTGATCGCATTGTTTGCTGGGCTGTTTTGCTTCCCTTACAAGCCGTTCCGATCCTTGCTTCAGTCAAATGATTAGCGCGCCGTTGCCTTGTGGCGATTTCAGACAATGCAGACGATTTTTGAAAATTTTGTATAGGAAATTTTCTTTTAAAAATTCTTTGCTCTTTTTTTTTTTTTCTCTCTGCCACCGTTACTTTACGGCCGCTTTTCTCTTTTGCCCCCAAAGCGATCATTAGAACTGCGGTGGAACGATCAACTAAGCACAGTTAAAGCTGTCTTTTATTTCATTCTATGAATAAAAGATTTCTATGTAGTTTTATAACGAGAAACATAGGTACGTTTAACCTGTTACAAGATTCCGTGCTGAAAAGAATATGAAATATTGTGAGTTAAAAAAGTCAAGCTAACGAAATTTACGCAAAAATAATCGTATGTAAAAAGGAGAAATTGTTCTCCGTGCCTTACGATTGGCTCAAGAGAGACCAAATACGCTGTATGAAAGATCATCAACGAATCAATATAATGAAGAACCGCTTTTTTTAACTGTCAATTATTTATTTTTTTAATGTTAAGCCTGATTTGTCCAGAATGTAGCCTGTCTCAGATTTCTGTTGACTTTTGCTAAGTGAACAACAATGACTGATGTATGCTTTTTTTCTATTAGGTCGTGGCAATAATGAATAGATTTATAAGCAAACTTCATTGATGTTGTGATCTAACAAAGAGAAATCACGCATTATCGTCATTTACGCAAATATATTCAATATTTGCTCTCGTACGGACTGCAGATGACCCTTGCTAATGAAGATTTAGATTATCGCGAAACAGCTGTCTGAGGATCCCCTTTGAAGATCCGAAAATATTGAAACCTTCTGAATTTGTTTATTATTTGACACCATTGAATTTAAGATATTGCATTGATAATACATAAAACAAGAGAAGACGGATAAATCTCACCCGGAAATTATCAGCCACTATCACTTTTCATAGGTTTTAGAAGGAAACGTTGGATTAATTTCCTTCAATTATAATTCGTTGGCGCCACTGTTATTTCTCGTTTTCCGTTAGACTAAAAGTACACTGGCTCCTGTTAATTCATCTAAAAATTTTGAATTTTTAAGGTTCTAAAAATTTTTCCCGTATAATGATAATAATTTTTGCGGATTCATTATGTAAAGGCAAGCCACTGACTCCTTAAGTAAAGCATAATTACTTAAAAAATGACGCCCTTAGGAACCTTTGGACCTTAGTTCTCTAGGACACAAAATTAAACTTTTGCCACGTTTAGAAAATTAGAAGTTTCAGCTGAAATAAATCAAAGATTCGCCACTTCATGACTATTTTGAAATAAACAATCTTTCAACATTTCCAACTGTCATTTGAAACAGAAGTCATTAATATCCAAAAATCTTCTTAATATATTTCTATCGATTAAATAACATCTTACAAAATAACATCAATACAACTTTTTCATCAATATTTCTTTCTTTTAAACAAAGAACTTTTTCAAGGCTCCACAAAATCATAAAAACATACAAACATAAAGAACTCATACATAAAGAAAAGAAAAACCTTCTTTTCTCATACAAATAATAATCAACAATAAATCAATGTAAAATGAACGGGATTCTATATAAACAATTTAAAATAAACGTAATACTATTCAAAAATAAACAATAATATCGAAAAAAAAAGGTTTTTTTTTTTCTTTATGTTTGTATGTTCTTATAATTTTGTGGAGCCTCGAAAAAGTTCTTTGTTGAAATGAAAGAAATATTGGTGATAAAGTCATTAATGTCCATATTTGAGTAACTACATTTGAATTTATCAAATAAGATAAAATTTTCGATCTCTCTGTTAACAAAGAGGAAAAACTTACCTGTAGGCAACAGATAACATTGAAAAACAAAGAAGAGTAAAGGAAGTTCCATTTTTTTTCTGCTATTCCCTAAAGAATATTATAAGTTACAATCTTTAGTTATCAGCCTCAAAAAAGAAAAAAAAAAAGCAAGAATTTAAATTCTTAGTAAGAAAACCTTCACTCCACTACGCAATATATGTAAAAAAATTTATAAAATACAAAAGTAAGTTTCAGGCAGTTGTGCACGTGATGACATGTGTCGGTTCTGTTTCAGGGGATTAAATCAGGAAGCTCTTTATAAGTAGCTGATTTGAAACTAGAATTTATAATCACCAATTCTCCGTACTTTCTTTCTGAATTAAAGATGTTAATATATTAAAATAAAAATTTTTTTAAATCACATTACACTTATAATGTAAATAATGCTATTTGTTTCAGATAATAAAACTCTATTATTAAAATTTAATACTAACCTAACTAGTAAACATGTATTCAATAGTTAGACGAATATATAACTACTCATGTTATTCATTTAAAAATATGTTTTAACTTTTACTATGAAAGATCTCTTTATAAAACTAGATGTGAAGATATTACATTGAATATTAATCTATTAACTTACATGATGTCGTTTTATCAGTTAAAACGTTTTAACATGAAAGCAAGATTAAGCCAAAACCCAGCATTTTTATTATTTTATCAGATATACAAAATTGACTCGGATAGAGATATCCAATTATGCTTTTATTAATGAAGATAGAGTTAAGAGGTTAGTTTAGAAATTGCTTAGCAAAGCTTGATATAAATAAAGATTGTTACATTTTGTCTCCGAATTTTACGGTTTAATTCTAATTTGTTGCTACGTATGTAGCAATGACAACTCAGTGATCTAACAAAGCTTATAAAGTGAAATAAATTGATTCATTCGAAGATTAGAGATAACAGTAAATTTAAATTATTTTAAAATTAAGGAAGGAACGACATAGGTTAATGGAGATTTGTGATAATTGTTTTTTATTATTAGTATTACAAAATCGTAGTACTTTATCTAAGATTCTTAATCACTGTATCTTGACGATATGAGATATTGATAATCCAGAGATTCTCAAATTGTGTGTCGCCACACACAGTGCGGTGCCTTGAGATGCCCTTGGCTTGCAGCCAAGGAAATTCTGCAATGAATAGGACTAAGAGAGACTAGATTTTGACATCAAATAATCCAGGCAAACAGAAATTAAGCTATATTCTGCATCGTTCTAATAGTACTTAAAGGTTAATATACTATTAATTCTCATTCAATTCGATTAAAAAGATTTTTTCCCAATATTCAGGATGTTTTTAAAGAATTAAAGTAGTCTGTTTTTAATGTGCAAATAATGCTCAGGTTTTTCATTGGGTTTTGCTCTGAGATATTAAGAACAATGTTTGCTGTGCCTTTTACCAAATACGGTTGAGAAGTACTGTTCTAATCTACTTGGACTAAATATTACTGAAAATATTAGCATACAATATTATTATGAAATAACAATAATAAACCAATGTTAGTTTAACCAAATAATAGTTAGTTTGCTACATTTCAAAAATGTGGTAGATTTTATCCTGACAGTGAATCTGAAGAATGGTCGATCCTTAGACGCACTGTTAATGATTTGAATCCAGTAGATGTAGTGTGGATTTATCTGTCAAGTCTCTGTAATTTAGACATTCTACTTTTGACAGTGTTCACTCGGGGACTTCCTTTTTGCTCAGTCAACGGAACGGGACAATTCCGACTCTCGTGGGAGTGCGAGATCTCGGAGTGTCATGGTTTCTGTTAAAGTTCATACGCCCCTCCTAGCCTTGTAGAACAGTTGGAACGGGGGTTATTTTCGTTTGCAGCCGCACTGTCGCGTGTTCTTAACCCTCCCCCCCTTACGAACGGAAATGGGAACAGAGCGTTGTTGGTATCGTCGCATTAATTCTCCATTTGGAGAACGGTTGCATCACTGCACGTGTGCGTCCGCAGAAAGACCCCGTGCACGTGCGACATCCAAGGAACCGAACACCCCTCCCTCGGAACGACCTACCTTCGTTTGTCAATTCAATGAAAATGTCAGCGGGATATTAATGAGGGGGAAATTTTTCACAGAGGCCCAAATACCTCCTCTTCATCCCGTCCCTTCTCCCGCACCTCATCAAGTTCTTCCACCCCCTCCTCCTTGGCTTTCTTCCTCATCCCCCCCCCCCCTCGCTTTCGGACCCACCCATTTCCCACACGTGGAGAATTAAATATAGGGAGTTAAAACCATAAATATGTAAGGGTTGTACATTATAATGTCAGCTTTTAAATTGCTAATATGTCACACTTCTTTTTCTTTTTATTTCCCCCTTCTCGATACGATTCGAAGGTTCCAGAACCCAGCAATTCATTTAGAAACATTTAACAACAAAGAAATCATTAATCCTTTAAAATAAAATTGTAAGATATAATCATTATGCAAGCATTAATATTAAATACAATTCCTTTTAGCTTTTTTAAATTAAACATGTAAATTCAATACTTATATAAAATTTAAAGCTTTAAAAAGAATTGTATACGTTTTGAAAGTGGCTGAATAGGAGAGACGAAGTTCATTTCTTAAAAAGATACTGTATATTTAAGTATATAGCTTTTTAAAAGAGAAGTACTCTTTTAATTTCCTTTTATTTATTTATTTATTTATTTTTTTGAAGCAATGTATGAATATTAAGGGGGAAAAGGCAGCAAGAAAAGTAAAAACAGAACGGAAGTATGCGAGTTGGCTTCTTCGATTGAAGCCCATAGCCGACTCAGAGAAGCAGTGCGCATGCGCTATTGAATCGGAAGCGTAGTCGACTGACCGTAAGACCAACGGAAGTGGACGCTCGAGGACTGAGCCAAACCTACATCGAAACAGTTGCAGGAAAAATGACAACCAAAAAAAGGACAAACTCCCCCCTTAAGAGAAGGGGGGCTCTGCTGAATCAAGAGATTCCATTTATTGGCAAAAGAACGGCAATCAATAAAAAAAAAACTGAAGAAATAGAGAGATTTATGCTTTACAAGCAATAAAAACTCACCTTAAAGATTTTTATTCATAAATAAAATGTAGTCGAAAACTTTCTTTATCTAACAGATCTAAACAGGATTTCAGTTATTAACAGCTGCTATGCATACTTTCTTAAAATTAATTTAATAGTTTCATAGTTAAAAGTGTTTATTACAATAAAGGTTAGATATAAAAGCTTTACATGTTAAAGTGTTCAGAATGCCCTCCACTTTCATCAAGACATTGTTGATGAGAAACTAATGTATATCAATTAATATCTTTTAAATCTGACAATTCTCTTCGATTTCTTGCCATAAAGAAATATGACATAATATTTTTTTTTGAGGATTTTCAATAATGGTTTTAGATGATGTCAATGTGCTAAATTCTCAACACTGCCTCTTTGTCCAATCATGATCATCTTCATTCACAACCTGCACTACTTTTCGGATGTAGATTTTGAATTTTGTACACTTAAAATTCATTTTGATTTTGCCATTCGTGTTAGATACATTCAGCTTGTTAGATACATTTCCTTGGTGATCCTACGGCGTCTTCTGATTCCTCGGAATACAGTAGGTGTTGAAATATTTCCAGATCGACCTCTTGTGTACATTTGTGTACGTTATCGTCAGTTTCAAATTCAACTGATGAATGCGGGCACAATGTACACAGGCAGTGATCTCACAGATATTCGGAATTGTACTCGTAATTCTCATTAAAGATTGTTTGAAATTCATTTCTCCACTGTCTCATTCACATTTGCACTTCAGTGCAAATTTCCATTTCTAAGTTCCGTTTTCACCTAAAAAGAAAAGACTTTCACATGAGTTATAAGGTTTGATAAAGTATGTCTACATTTTTTTGATATTCCATATATTACTTACGTATGATATTTTTTGTAGATTTTTATTTATTTAAAAGAAAAAAAGTCATACTGAAGTTATTTATTTATTTATTTTATTTCCATCTGCCTATCTCTCTCTTTCATTACTTACATCCTGTTTTAAACTATGCTATGATTATTGTCCGTACAATAGTTAATTTTCATTTGATATTGTCGTTTCAAATTAAACTACATCATCATCTTTATCATTATTTTCAATTTTTTTTAACCAATTTCACCTCATTTCCTTATCTGTAATGCAGATCTTTTAGGTCGTCTCTGATTCTTATTGTAATTCTTTGTGTAGTTCTTAAAGGGCGAATTCACTTCTTAAGAGTGTGTCCAATAGTTGGTGGGATATATTAGTTAGCTTTTTTTAAAATCTTAATTCCTTCAGAATTTACAAAGACCCTACTTCGATTCTACAATAAGATATGTCTATATTTCTTGATTTGATATTTTTATTTTTGGTCTATTGTCTTCTACGAAACAATAGACTCGTGGCATTAGTGTACGTGTAAGTGCATCTGTGTATTCTCTCTTTAAGATTTGAGCCAGTGATGGGTATCCTTGAAACTGAAGTTTTCGGCAAGAGACTGTTTTTCATTTAGACTTGAAAATTTCTCACTACGACTCCCTCTATAGAAATTTGACTTAAGATGGCAAATGGAAATAATAGTAGAAGCACAACAGTTGTTTGTTACTTCAAAAAACAATGAGTTCTACTGATGATCGTAGTCTTATCAACATTGGAATTTACGCAGATGGATTTAAGAATTTACGAAATTTAGTCATTTTTCATCAAACGGACAATCTGCAGATAAGTTTTTGTATTTAAGATATGACTTAAAAATATGGGATCGTTTTCATGACTTTAAGAGACAAGAAACAATAAAAATTGCATTAATTCAGGAAGATAGACATCAGGTTTTTCAGGAACTTCTTTTTTCATTGATTTTTATTAATTATATTAATTTTTTATTAATTCTTATAAAAAATATATTGATTATGCGATTCATCTTGATCGGATCTATTTTTGTCATATGAAAAAAAAAATGAATAAAAATATCTAATAAAGACCTATTAATGTAAAATCACTTTTGTTGTATTGAATCGATATCTTTAAACCTTCCAATTTTATAGTCTAAAAAAATTTGAAATCTGAGATTATTCAACTGGAAAATGTGAAGCAATAATTATCAATTACTTTCATTTAACTAATTAATTCTTCATTAATTTAAGATAGCTACTTTTTTCTTTCAACTTAATTATCGAAGTTATTGAAAGCACTATATTTTTGTTTTCTTAATAACCAACTGTATAAATTTACATTGAAAGTAAAACTATATACTTTTATAACAACAACTAATTTTCTACGACTGTGATAAATAGTCTATGCACAATAATAATATTTTATTGAAAATCTCAAATTATTAGTTCAATGAATTGTTAAGGATTTTTTTTCCTCTAATGCACCCCCACACGACTTATTGGCTTGCCTGCATTACTCATATCATGGATTTCCTCAAATACGTTTTTCCTTATATCTTTACTTATATTCTTTTTGAATACTTATACTAATTTTGAAATAAATAAAAACATTTGCAGTAATTTCTAATGATAAATTTTATATATTTATGTTTATATATTTAAATATATTTGAAATTTAGTAAATGTAAATTTGATTTGCGAATTTTAACCGGTAAATTTTAAATAAAAAAATTAATAATGATACTAACATTTTCATTTAGATTCTAATCACTTTAATATTATCTTCGTAGATTTGAAGGTTTTTGAAATTCAATAATTGTAACTGAATTACTATCTTATTAACACTACAAGTCACTGCTAACAATAATACTGATAATAACAAAATATGAATAATAATAATAATAATAATAATAACGAAATAGCTAGTTTCTGATTCAAATTAATGCACTATTAATTTGGGTTTATCTTGGATATATTTTTTGTAAACCTACGAGCTCTTTTTTTTTAAATTTTTAAGGAGTTTTTTTCTGCTTAACTACAGATGAAGTAAATTGGTTGTATATAATTTATTTTCACTGCAATTAAAGCACATAGCACAGTATTTGTACATAAAACTCATGACGTAGGATCTGACACCAAGTGTGTGTGTGTGTGCATTTGTGGGAAAGAGGGGAGTTGTGTGATTAGATTAGAGCCAACCCTGAGGCAAGGGGTCATAACCTCCATCCTTCTTTAAGCTCATCTCAACTGATGTGGAACTGATTTCGTCAACATGACCCCATCCACATAGACCCCATAAAACAATATGGAAGGCATTAGGGAACCATTACGCGACGTTTGTGGGGTCTTTAAAGATCACAACGTACTGTTGCTCATTGATGGCGGTAGTAATAGATCTGCAAACAGGCTATCGGAAATCTCAAAGCCACAACTAATTAGTTAAGGTTGATTAACCAAAATTTTAAATTGAGAAAAACCTAATTACTCAAACAGCCTGATTTGTGGCTTAATGTTAAGCAAGAATCATTACATTTACATATCAATATTTTTTGGCATAACATTCTACATAATTCAGTTGAGTTATTTTTTTTTTTATATTAGAGGTTGGCACTTGGACTGTTACTGGTTCGCTAAAGTAATGACGGAATAAAAATAACATTCTTCTGTTTTTTTAAATGTTCTATTGATTTTTCAAATCGAATTCTTTATTTTTTTATTCAAATTAGACGAATTAATTTGAAAACTCTAAATCATATTGAATGATTGTATTTGAAGCATTTAATGAAATTGTAAAGAGGTAATTTTCTAAATATTTTCATTATTATAAACTGGAATTATATATTTTTAATGAAATAAATGACTGTTAAGATATTTGATAAATTTGACTTATTAAAAAAATTCACATCTTCATATTTTTAAAAAAATGCATTAAATTTAGACAGATATTTGGAAGATGTATGGCAATTTATAATGAAATTAAATAATTTGAATTTGAAGAATAGAGTTGTGATTATATTTTGTTTATTTTTATACTGGAAAAACATATCTTAAAAAGATCAGGAGTTAATCCTGTATGATATAGGGCACTTCGTTATTTCTTGCTATTAGGTAACGATATCATTAATAGAATAACAATCCTAGGAGACAAATAAGAAACCAAAAAGATTTCGCGCCCTCAGTTATCATCGGCGGAAGCCTGGGACGGCCGTTTTATCTTCTTTACGACTTGTCAGCCAGACACCACGGATGATAATTATTAGAAGTTGTTTAATTTCAGATTAGAAAGTTAAAATCTGATAATAGAAAAGAAAAAGAAAATATACATGGGATCTCCAAAGTTAAAGTAATTCATACGCTAGCAATTACAAAGACTATAAAAACTAAATGCAAAACAACTGTTCCAGAATGTCACTTGTGGTGAATACAAGGTCTGATTTCTTAAATTACTATTGATTAAAAATGTGTACGTATGAAAGCTGCAGTATATTATATTTTATTATTTTGACTGGATTGGGAAAAAAAATCCAGATTAATTTTCAAAAATAGCACTTTTTTCTTGGTTGATGTTTTACATTTAATCATGTAATTTAAAGTCAGGGGTGTAACTTATGTTTAGATGATTGAGATCAATTATGTATTAAATATAACAGTCAATGTGCAGTGGATGTTTTTTTTTTTAGGCAGGCGAATTAATAACGTTAGTTATTCTTGAATTTCCTATGAGATGGTGTAGTTTGAGATACTGGCAAACGAAACTAACAAAATATTGATTCTTAAAAAAGAGAATCTCAGTTTATATTAATTTTAAAATATGTTGAATATTTGTAGTATAACGACTGAGGAAAACTTGAATTAGGAAAAGCGAGATCTACTGGTGAAACTTAGATCTGTCAAAGTCAAGTGTGTCTCTGGTCACTATTACATCAAACCACTGCTGTGAGGAAGAGGAATAGGTTTTGGGTACAGAAAAATTTCCCCTACCCACACTCCCCCTCGCGAAAGTTAATCAGTCATTGTGGAGGCATTCAGTGCCCGTTAATTAGTTTTGCATTCACATCGTGATAATTAATTATGATGCTTGGAATCCGGCAATTTGGGACGTTCAACGCTGTGTGTGTGTATGTGAGGGAATTGCCAACTACAATCTGCATTGGTTCAACACGTGTTTAATGATTTGACATCCATTTACTCCTATTTCCCTTTGCCTTTTATTATTTTTTTTCATTGTAAATAACCCCTTTTATAATTACAACGCTTCTATTAAAAGACATTCGAGCTTTCATTGGCAAGAATTACTAAAAGCATTTTGAGGATTTGATTTCGTTTATTCTGATATGATACTTTATAATAAAAGATTATATAATGATTTCTAGGGATATTTGAATTTCTAATGAAAATCTAGTAAATTTGCAAAGTATATTTTACACGAATTGTAATTGCATCATGTTTATATTGTTGTACTAATTAAGTTTCTCAGCATTACATACAGGGAAATTTTAATCTAGTGGTCTTTTTTTTTTTTAATGTTAGTAATAAAACAGGATTTTTATTTTGATATTAATTTTAATATTTCTGATTATTTGAATCCTTATATTTTGTTCTTTGTTTTTGGTTAAATTTAATGAGGAAATGATTTTTTAATGACTGAGTCGATAAAGCCTGGTCGCAAAGGCTAAACCGTTCCTAAGTATTTTTAATGTGTTAAAAAATTTTAAACTCGAAATCTTGTGTGTCGGTGTCTACTTTGCAAATTTTAAATGCACACATTAAAAATTTTTATTTATTTTTTAATGCATTGTCTCTGAAAAAACAAGATACATACATTGTGTGACGATTTGGAGGGAAACTGCGCTTTGTATAACATTGCGCAGGGTAAAAGAGAAATCTTTCAAATTAATTTCTGGAAGCATAAATTGATCTCAAATATTGAGAACGAGATTTAGTTTTGGCTTTCTTTAAAACTTCTTTGAAAAACATTTCCCTAAGATATGTCTTTGTAGGATTAGGAAACAATAAAGCTCTGCCAAATACAGAAACTCTGCCAAAAGGGACCGTTCATCAGTTCTGCTTATTAGTGAAGTATTGTCAGATCTCAAAAGAGATTTTCCAAGTTTTATTCAAAATATATCATTCTTACCAGTTGCACTAATCAATAAAAATTAGCTGTATAGGTTAACATTGAGTATGACTTTTGTTATGTTGACATTCTGCAAAAATGGTTCCGAAGTTTCTGACTGCTATATTCATCAGGAATTTCAGTAACAGTTGCCCAATCATTAGATGGAGTCCAATAACATACATGAGATCAAAAAACCTCAGTATCTCGTACTTCTACCCTATCTCATAGACCTACATTTTCTTACCTGTTCACATTTACAGTTTTAAATGAAGTTGGATAACTTCTTTCTAGCTATGATAGAAACATTCTCATGGATCTCTCATATAATTTACTTACATTCTCCACCCCGCAGTTTGGGAATTACTCTACTGATTTCAATAAAGTTGCTTTTGAATATTTCTTGTCTTAAGTGTGGATGGATTTATTTTTGTAATTTCAGTTCGATTTCAAAAAAAAACTCTTGTGTCACAACTTTCTTGATATCGTTTGCTTCCACCCCCATTCGAAAATAAGTTAAATCTTTATCAAAAAAAGTGTTTGAAGGATGGAAGGCGGGAGAAGAGAGATGAGAAGGAGTAGGTTTCATCCTTACCACCCCCATTTTAATAATTCGGAAAGCTCGTCAATTCCTTGGTGTGTCACATCTGAACCATCGATTTTACTCGTGCCATTGTTTACGAAGGGGCAGGAGGGTGGGATAAAGGCAAAGGAGGTCTCTTTGTTTACGGTCTCGCGCAGCGATGACGTGGAAAGGAGGGGGATGCAGACTTCCGGCGCCCGCTCTGTTCACGCACCGCTGGGTCCGCGAACGGGAATGAAACGTGTGAAAGAGTCGATTGGAAGACTTATTACGGGATTGCGGGGGTGGGGTTACCAATTTTTTTTCTAGAGTGATAAGTGGGAGGATGGATACAGGCTCTCGTTACTCTTGTGGGTCCTGAGAGATATTACAATTTCATCAATACGCTTAAAGGGTAAAGTTTGTGTCTGATTATAAGAGACTTCAAATCAGGACTTGAAAAGTTGAAAGAGGTATTACCTTGTAAATATGACTTGCATTTGTAAGAAGAAATAGAAATGATTCCACAGTTGAAGAAATTAGAAACGATTCAACTGTTAGAATTGATTGCTAGGATGACGAACTAAAGCCTCTGTCTTCAATTCTTGGACTAATACATGAAAAACTGTGGCCACAAAAAAGGAATTCACAAGAAATGATATTTTGGAAGACTTGCAAATTGCATTGCCAATTTATGCAATGCGACATTTGGATGTAGTTAGCTTTTTATACTTTTTACGTTCAAATATCGAATCAGCATTACGCAAAGACTCTTCTTCTATTCATCTCTGTGTTGATATTGTTTTCAATATGTTTTTTCTTCAGTCATTGAAGTTGATAAAGTGTTTTCAGAATGATTTTTTTTTCAATGCCATACATTACATCTCGAACAAAGTTCTTTCCATTCTTTTCTGTTTCTATTTTCATCCTTCGTCTTCACATTGCGTCCATTTATTTGCTCAATTTTTTTAACCTATTTTCCTAAGAAAAATGAAGCCATGTGTATATGAATGTTTCTGTCTGTCTATATGAGTCCATCACAATTTATGAGCCATTGATTGAATCTTCATGAAATTTGGAATGATTCACCATTTATCCTTTGAATTTAAAAATTTTTCTGTGAGGGTCCCTGGAAGAAATGTGCACATGAAGATAACAAAACTTTCCAACGAAAAACATTAGAGATGAAATAGCGAATTTCCCTCGATTTCTAACAACTTCTGTTATTCTAATCAACTTTAAATGCCTGTGATTAATTGTGAAAATAGTTTTGCGTCTTACAAGGAGAGAGCATGGCCTGTACATCGCAGAAATAAATGCCCTTTTGTGAGATGAAAGTACACATGGATTACTTCAAAAATATAAGTAGGTTGAGGGGCCGACACTCAAGCGTTTTCGATATATTTGACATTGTTTTACCGATTTTCGAGTATTAAGTTATTAACTTCCTGTTGTTCGATTTAACAAGTGTTTATAGTTGATAACTTAAAAAAAAATAAAGTTAATACACATTTTAAAACCAGTCAATAACGAATTGTTCTTTCAATAAAAATGTTCACTTATTTATTAAATTTTCTCACTTTATCTGATTATTTTATTTCAATCAATAAAAATATGGGTTCACATAAACGTAGAAGCGTGAACATGGGTGTTCAGAAAACAACCGATTAATGGAAAAAAGATAATTTTATATTTCTAGCTTTGAGTAATTTTTATTTTCACCGTCCTCTAATGGTAATTTTTTTTTTTAATTTATGATTGAAAATAACTGTTTCCGAATGCTCAAACAAACTAGCCGTTCTGGTACAGCCTTACGATCAAGGCGTTTTCCTGCCACAAGGCCAATACGTCTTATCCTGGGTTCGAATCCCGGCGTGGGCTTGGATGTTTCTTTCCTCTTCAGTGTTTGTTTCTCTTCATTAAGGAGACAAAGTCTGACTGTCACCTAACAGTGTCTCCGGGATTTAATATCTAACGACAACAGCATTTCTTCCCGCCATGGCGTCTAACTCACCTTGGCCTCTGATCTACGATGGATCCGGGATAAGTAAGAGGAAGAAGAAAAATAAACTACAATGATGCCAGTTACAAACACTTCATAAATAATTACTTCTTTCAAACTTTATCTATCTTAAATAAAGTTGTTTATATTTCTCTATTGCAAGCCGATAGATTGCTTCGCTTTTGTTTGCAGTTAACATTACTTAAATGACATCACTTATGTCTTAATTTTAACGTTCAAAATTTCTTAAGATTGGATAAAACTGGACAAATTAGATTGTATGTTTAAAGAGACTGCAAAAAGCTGACTTTTATTCTTCCACAAATTAGACAAAACATATTAAGTTTTATGTATTCCACTATATGTCTTTGTATCTCTTGGGATCATGAGAGGTAAGGTTCCTGCATCTCCTTGACCAACAGGACGAAGTTGAGATCGGGTGGACAGGCCGACGCTCACTCGCTTTAACCTCCTGGAAATAAACCGACGCACATTTGAAGTAGAGATGGTAAACCATTTCTTCTCCGTCTGGAGAAAAAAGAACAATGGGAAAAATTTCTGACCACCGCCGGGAATCGAACTCGTTTCCTCCAGTCCGCAATCGAATATTTTACCATTTGAGCTTAATGCCCAAAAAAAGAGTAACAGTTTCTTTCAAGAGCGCATTTTATTTCAGCGGAGGATGGGGAAAGTTAGGAAACCAGATCTTCAACCCATTTTCAATTTCCAAGTTCTAAAGCAGGGCACACACGATGCAGCTTATGCTGTGCAACGAAGTTGCACAAAAAAGGTTGCAAACGACAGTCAGGCGCGCGCACGATGCAACATTCTGTGATTGGTGCCATCGTCAATTCTTCAGTAAAACAGTGAGCGACAATCCCATAATTTTTTTGATGTGAAAAATTTAAAAAAATCTAGGTTTTTCAAACGCCCCGATACATTCTGCCGCATTAAATTACTGCATTTACATACAAACTGTATTTATGTGTGAAAGAAACTCGCAATACTCTGATATTGTGTATTCGCAATCCGCCCATCTGAAGCGACGGAAATCTGTTTTAGACGCCATGTTTTCCCCTGGGTGTGACGTCACGACTGACGTAATCCAACGCTGCACTGTGATTGGGTAATTTCCATGAGCTTTCGGAGTTGCACTCGACAGAAATCCTCGCCTTTGCAGCTTTTGCTGCATGCAACTCCGGTTGCAACTTTGCTCAAGCAGCTCAAAAACGCTCTAGGCCTAAAGTTGCACATGCAACTCGGCCCTAAAGCCGTGCGAACATATAGCAACTTTACTGCAATTTAGTTGCGCGATTTTGACGTCACGAGTTGATATAAACCTTTGTCAAGCGCGAACACATTGCAACTCGGATATGCAACTCGAAAATGCAACTGATCCATGACAACGCAGATTTTAAATACGTCACGTGTGATGTCAAGCAAAATTCGGTTATGTCGTTTCAAACATAATATAAGAGTGAATGATTTGCAACATATGATAAATATTTTTTTAAAATTATTAGCCGCTATGGAATTTAATTTCATGTTGTTATTTCGAATGAAAAGTAACGAATGACCAACAGCCAATAAGAAATCATGCTCCCCTGGAAACAATGACGTCATAACTTTTGCATTACTCGTCAGCAGCCTTCGCGTTTGCCAAACCCGATGTGGAAAATCCAAAAAATCGAGGTTTTGAAACCCCTCTGATAAATTCTGCCGCATACAATTAGTGCATTTCAGTATAAACTTTATTTCCGCATGAAAGAAACTCGCAATACTCTGATATTAATTGAGTATGAGTCTGTCTTCTAAACGAATCGAGAGATAAAATTTTCGACGCCATTTTTTTCATGGGCGTGGTTTCACAACTGACGTGTTCCAACGCTGCCCTGTGATAATCCACAGTGACGTCGATGCAACTTTCAGAGTTGCAGCAAAGTTGCAGGAGTGAATGCAACTCGACTCGGATGACAAAAGTTGCAAAGAAATTGCAACTCGTGACGTCAAAATCACTCGTGACGTCAAAATCGCGCAACTAAATTGCAGTAAAGTTGCTATATGTTCGCACGGCTTAAGTTGCATCGTGTGCGCCCTGCATAAGAGAACTTGGAAATCAAATTGGCAAATAAACAAATAAATAAATAAATAAATGAATTTTAACGTGTGCATTTATTAAATATAAAAGAAGACGCCGACACACAAATGTATTTTAAAAAAGTTAATTACCCATTAAAAGGTACAAGGACCGGTTTCGCTCTTGTGACGGAGCTTTCTCAACTAATTAAAATTAAGAGTACAATTGTTCTTAAATACAAGATTGGCTTAGAAAATTAACATAAAATTGATATGAACCAATGGTAACATATAATGGAAGCTTCAATGATGGAAGCTTCCATGCCATTGATCCTTATTCATAAGTTACCATTGGTTCATATCAATTTTATGTTTGTTTTCTAAGCCAATCTTGTATTTAACCGGTACTAGTATCTTTTAAGCCGTGCTGGCGTGGCCGTGCGGTCTAGACGGCAGGTCTGCCGTTGCGGCCAGTGTGCCAGTTCCCGGGTTCGAATCCCGGTCGTGGCATGGATGTTTCTTTCTTCTTCTGTTTCTCCTTCTGTCCGTTCCGTTTCTTTACCCTGGCAGTTAGGGTTAAAATGCATCTCCCAACCCGCAGTTGAAAGTCAGCGTGGGAGATTAGACTTTCATCCCCCGAGACAGTGAGCTGTCTGAGGGAAGCCTTTGTCCAGCAGTGGGCTGTTAAAGGCTGTTAGATAGATAGATAGATAGATAGTACCTTTTAATGTGTAATTAACTTTTTTTAAATACATTTGTGTGTCGGCGTCTTCTTTTATAAATAAATAAATAAATAAAAAAATTGACAACAATGGGTTAATTAAATGGGTTTGCTTAGATTACAAATTAAAGCTTCTAGAGGTTTATCCATTTTGCCTAAATAAGCAACAATTCAGTAAGGCTCTGTCTACGGACTGGAAGAACAGCGTTCGATTACCTGCTGTGGTCAGGGATTTTTTTTTTCTCTCTCCACATGGGTTTTAGAGTTCACGTAAACCTCTGTCTGTTGATTTTTTCCCCAGTTTAAAATGGATAAATATCGGACTGACCTCCTGCCTTCACTTCACAGCAGCCTCAAGTGCTCATCTCGTTTCATTGTACTAGAATGATACTTCAACGTTTTAAAACTAAATAAGCTTTAATTAATAAAACGCTTTTATTTAATTTTAATTAAAAAAAAAAGTTAAATTTCATTTTCTTGGTTGACATATCTATTTAGAATTCTGAAGCTTTTGAGTTGATGAGGAATGATACCATGAAACAGCCGTATTTGATATTTGTTTTAATCTGTGTTAACGTTCCCATTATAGAAATTCCATCCAATAATGGCGTAATTGAACTCGGAAGGCAAACAATTGGATGAGGGAATGAATGAAGTCAATAGCAGACGCCTACAATGACACCACACACTCCGTCTGACAATAGCTTAGAAGAATTGTACAGCTTGGTTTGTTTCGTTTATTAAACAGCTCAATAAAACTATACGTTAAAACAAATGCCAAGCATCAGTCTTTGTCTAATATATATTTTTAAAAATCGTCATTTCACGATACTTTTAACACCTAAATCACAATTTGAGAGAGGTCTACAACTGGATCACTACTCATATGTTGTTGGAGACCTGAATCATGGTCTGAAATTCATCACAGAAATCAATATTTATTTTTCATTTAATTTTTTGGCAGTCTATGAAACTCACGATTTTATCTTTTGTTTCATTTCTGTGTTCGGTAGGCTCTTGTTCTGTTGACCCTTGCCAGACAACCATAATACTTGGGTGTGCATTTTCCCTTTTAAAGACATCGAAAGCATGAACATTTTTAGAGAGAAAGTAACATCAATGTCGTAGGTAGCCATTTATAGGTGATAACACCCTGTAGACACTCTGAAATTGACTGCAGTAAACGATATGTAAGACTCTATCATGTAATGGTGATATCTTACTGCGATTTATCTCAGACCTAATATTAATTTCGTATTTACGCATTAGACAATATTGTAATTTATTCACTCAAATTTGGGAAATAGGTAATTATTCAGCTAATGTCTGCTTTTCTGTGAGTTTTACATTGACGCTGCGGATTTTACAATCAGTGAAAATGATAGATTTTTCGAGTTACATTCGGACTTAATCGCTGAGACACGGCGCTGCAATAAGCCCTCATCTGCTACGAATTTGCGGAATGTACTGAAAGGATTGCCGGATTTTCATCTTCCCTACGCCGGCAAGGGCTCTGATTGGTTGACGGTCTCCACCAATGAGAAGTTTTGCCATCGAAGCGTCGTATTTCGCTCGGTTCCCGCGAGAGGGGCGCTGCTATCCAGGGAAGCCAACAGCCCGATTGAACAAAAGTTTCGCAGAGGCTGGAAGCGAAGTTTTCTCGGAAACTTCGAGAAACTCTACAAAGATTAATGACGTTAAAGCGAGTGGGCTGTGACAGCCAAGTTAAAGGAATCCATTAGGAGCTCCCAAGTAAATATGCACTGAATCAAGAAGTGTTTTCTCTTTCTTATTTTTCCCCTTCAACTTAAAAATTTTTATAGTTAACATTTAGACAACGTTGATTAAAAACAAAAGTTCTCTAAAGAACTTAAAACCTACTTTCCTTAAAACATTTATCTTATACTTTAAAAAAAAGTAAAGACTTAAAAAAATATAAATAAAGATCTCCGTTAATTTTAAAATTATAGTATTTGTGTAATAAAACAATCCATTTTATTAAAAAAAAAAAATGTTAAAATCCTGAAATACCTACTGAAAACAACAAAATCCAATGAAATTTAATCTTATCAAAGCACGAATACTTAATAAATGGATTAATATGCATTGCTCAAAAAAATACATTGTACAAACATCAATATAAATTTTACGCTTCTATGATCTTTTTTTGTGCAGAAATTTTTGTCACTTTCACGCCCGAAATTTTCGACAAGGAAAAAAAATTGAGTTTCAAAGATTAGATCGTCTCTTGTCTGTAATTACGCAGGTTATATTTCAAGAAGATTTATTTACCTACACAAAAGTATTAAGGAAATACGTACAAACAGAATGACTGGTTTTCTTTGGGAATCTCAATTTCTTTAGTAAAAAAGGAGTTAATACAAAATTAATAAAGATTATCTTTTGAAAAATATAATTTGTTGTTTTAATTATCTGAAAATAATTTTAACCTCAATAATAATTGAATTTCTACAGTTTTAGTTTTAGTAGTTGGTGTGGGGACAATGCTATCACGTGATCTTTAATCGTGCTCAACAATGATCACGTGTCCAACAATAACAAAACAATGCGGTCCAATAAAACCACAACAAAGGTCTCTAACAACACTGTAACCAAGTCATAGGAAATGTTCATAAGTAACATCAAATATTAGATTGTGTAATTATTATACAGTAATGTTCTGTAATACTTATAAACCTGATTAAAATACTTTAAATCAATTACGGAGAATTACTTAGAAAAATGAAATAAAGACGCCGAATGAAAGCTAAAACTTTTTAACACATTAAAAAGATACAAGGGCCGGTTTCGCCTTTACAACAAGGGCTTCTCAACTGACGAAGTACAAGTTAGCAAGTTCTTAAATATAGTTTTAGTTAGAAATATGAAGAACAAAACAAAATTAAGAAAATGAAAGAATTAAAAGCCGGTTTTAAAATACTGAATTTAATCTAAATCTGCCAAATAAAAAATAAGAGAAATTGGGTACATGAAATGATGAGGAAATTCTTGGAGAATTGTGATGTTCAAGGTATTGAGACAACGTTTCGTCGTCCTCTTGTCTTTCTTCTTCAGGTCTAGATCGCTGAATGTTGTTGTAAGTAAATCAGATTAACGAGAAATCCCGTCCATTCGGTTCTTTTCACAATAATGCATTTCCCACTCCTTCCCTCTTTTCCATCCCCCTGCGAAGGGTCCGAGAACCCCACTCTGAGGCACACATTTCTAGTTCCGGACCTGTGTAATGATGGGAAAGTATTCTCCAGACCATTGACGCAGAAGGCACAGAAGCTGAGTGTCTTGTAGCTGCAAAGTGGGGGTAGATTTATATATCATCAAACCGTCCCATCCCCATATCTCTACCCTCTGCCCTTCCTACTATTCGCAGAGTTGGACAAAGCTTTTTTATTACTTTATATGGTTGTATAAAGTGAAAGCATGCGTTTATATCCTTTTGGATAAATTTAACTATTATAGAATAGTGAAATTATTGAAATATACTTAAAATGAAATATGGTCACTTTATTTCCGCTAAAGAAAAATCATAATAATTCATAATGAATTTTTAGAATGTTAGGATTTACCCAACAGTGAATGGAACGCATTGACATTAATTGAAAGGCAAACCAAAGTTCATATGCAAACCTATGTAATAGTTTATTCTAATGACATGTAACATTAGAGATGAGAACAATCGACAAATGCGATTTAAAATATTTCAAAACTACATTTATCGACAATTTATTTATTAATCGACACAAAATCTTACAAATTTTTACGAATCTGTTACTTAAATATATTTGAAACTATATTGCTTAATTGTGTATGTCTTTTTACTTTTTGGAATTGTAATTAAAAATAAAGAAAATCTTTATATTTGTAAATTATCGTAAATTAGCATAAAAAAAAACCCGACTACTTTCAAGTGTTGAATATTTTGAAAAAATTACTAACAGCCAATTTTATATTTAGCTGAAACAGCTAATTTTAGACCTCGAATGTGCTTTTCAGTTTTTTCAGACGCTAAAATTAGATTAAATCCTGAAATTCTAAAAAAAATATCTAAACCAACTCACTTTAGAGACAAATCGAAGCAGTTTCCATGAAGCACCCATCAACAATATACATTAATACGTGTGGTTTGCTTATTAATATATTCATTTTTTTTTAATTACGAAGGATTAACTGTTCTTTTCTGGTTTATCTCAGATGCGAATTTTTTTTATTCCTTTGTTTTTCCGGATTACATCCTATTTCACTCCTTATTACTTTTATTCTTACAATTTTGTGTGTACGTACGTACAATCCAAATTGATATTTCGAATTATATTCTATTTGAAGTTTCTACTTGAACACTTATATTTTTCTTAGTTTTACAGTTTCCAACGCCAACACATTTCAATAAATTAACCCAATGTATGTCTATTTTGCCTGAATAAAATTTGAAAATGAATTTTTACTGAATTTAACTTATTCATTGATCAAATTTAAAATAAAAATAAGTTCTTTATAGATTTTTAAAACAGTATTAGTTTGGAGATAAATAAGGTAAATATATAATATAGTTACGTAGCGATAACATTTCACAAGTTACGTAGCGATAACAGAAATGTTACACAATTGTTACGACCATTAATGAATCCACTGTTAACTAAAAGCAGTTGTTGATTAATGTTACTATAAAGATGTTTGTTTGTTTATGTTAAGTCAATTAGTCTTCAGTTTATTTAAAGGATTCATTTTCGTGATCTTCATTCAGAGATTAAAAGCCACTATTTGAAGGAATTTCTTTTGTTTTTCAGAAAGTAAATGTAATTAACAATGAAGGAACTTTTAAGAAAAGATGACAAAAAAGAAAAAGAATTATTCCATAGAAAAACACGTTACGACATTTCCAGTTGAATCGTCTATTATTTCAAAGAAATCCTTAAGACAATTTAGTTCATTTGTCTATGAAAAGCATTCCTTCAGAAGAATAGGAATTATTATTTCATTATGAAGATGTTTCTCCATCCCCACCTTTTTTTTTTCCTAAACAAAATTGTTTTCATCAAAAATCAATTTACATGTGATCGAAAAAAGAGAGAAGAATATGAAGAAGGAAATAAAAAAAGGGAACCTGAATCCATTGTTACAGCGCACGTGTAAAGGAGGTCTGAATTTCATTGTGTCGATCCCTAGGCGGTCGCCATGGCAACCAGCTTCCCAGAGATCCCATTTGACCAATCAGCAGCGAAGGTGGAGTAGAGGGGGGGGGACTCTAGCTAACAGAGATTTCCCGCCGTTTCTCCGGTAATGACATCCGGGCAACACGGCTCGACCGGAAGTGGGTAAAGGGATCTCTGTCTGCGCGCATGCGCAAATCATAGAATAACTCTTAAGAATATTAAGGAAACGTTGGTTTTTGTTCAGTTTCGTTACAGGAATGAAAATGGTGCGAGTTTTGTTATATAGATACAAAATAATTTTAGAAAACTTCTCATTTATTTTTATTATTATAAAATTTTATAACAAAATTATAATAATTATTATAAATAACTGAAGAAATCCAAATTAGAATTATAAAGAAATAAACTGAGATCATGGGAAAAACAGGTAAAATTTAATAACTCTTACAGGATTAAAGATTAAATTTTACCAATTTTTCCCATGATTATAATTATTTCTTTATAATTATTATATATTCTTAATATTAATATTATATTTATATAAATCAATTCATTTAATAATAAAATAAAATGAAAGTATAAATTCAGTCTCGATTTTTTAAAAATTAATTTTAACAAGCTGTATTTTGTCGTTTTTGTTTCCTAATGTTTTGTTGAACCATATTAATTAATTTTTTTTAGTAATATATTAAGAAAGTTCAGTTATTTTTGAATCAGTTTCTTGGACAACGAGAATTGTCCTCAAAGTTTTAATCAACATCGCCAAATCTCTTGAATTGTATTCTTTCTCAATGACATACTAATAATAAAAGCTATGAAAATTATCACAATAGACTGATGAACAGTGATTCAGCGAAATAGCAGTGTCCTGAAAGGTTTTGAAATTTGAAATACAGACGCTTCTCTTCAAATCCCTTAAACTTATGCTAATCTGCATTGTAACGTAGGACAGAGAGGCAGGTTAATAGATAACTACTGGCTTTACTGAATAACTTTATTTACAGCAACATAGCTATATATACAAGAGCTAGGGATTCTCAGAGCCTAAAAACCTATCTCACCTAGGTCCTTCTATGTTGAGGACCAATCAGAGTAACCGTCGAAGCCTGATAATCTCTTAACCTTAATCCTAATCCCTTGAGCTATGCATCAATATCTTGAAAAAAAACAAAAAAAAAACAGTCCTTACAATAATAAATTATCTAATGAAGTGGCCGAATATTATGGTTTACAAACATAAATTATATTTTTTACCCCTTTGAATATGATTGCAGGTCCTGGCCGTTGACCTACAATCACTCCTCTTTGTATGTTGCTGACTCTACAATCCAGCGTGTAGTTGTTTGTTAGTTTACTGTTATTGTTAGCGTTTGAAGAAGAGTGCCGTTAAAAGAGGCTACCGAAACTAGTTTTATCTTTTAAATATTTGTGTGGTTTTTAGTTTTATGAATGATCCAATTTTTAACCCATGTTAAATCCTTTTTAATTACTTTAATATATTCATGAATTTAGTTAATGTGAAATACAGTAATTAATTATCTCAATACATTACCGTAAGTTTCAGAAAATCGATTATATATTTATATTATTAAGCAGTTATATATTTACGTAATTTCTAACACAATATTTATTTTATCATATACAGTAAACCTCGACTTTACGGATTATTTGGGGGGGGGGGTGTCTATTATTGCCGAAAGGTCGTTAAATGGAATATTTAAAAAAAAAAAAATATATTAAATGAAATTACAATATACAAGTTATAATGTTTAGTTTAATTTATCAAATTGGTAAAAATCTTACAAAAAATAATTAAATAAAGAACTTAATTTTTTCTTCATCACTCAAGTTATCATATGGAGTTGAAATCTTTCGAGGTTATAATAACGAAAATAAAAGTGCATTTATGAATAAAGAAAAGTTACAATGGAAAAGATACAAATGATCAAATGTAACAATTAATTAGAATATTGGAATACCCATCTCCTGAGTCAGGGACGTGATTAGAAAATGTTCATTCATTCATTCGCTCTGGGAACTTAAAAATATATATATGATGGTATTTATTTTAAGATTTAGAAAATTGGTCGGGGTAAGTTTTGAATCTGTTGCATTAGGAAAAAAAATAATTTTGGTAAATTTGGTTAGTTTTGAATAATATTTAGTGGTCCGCTACCATGATATCAAAAATCGCAATATGTCACAATGCTAAGCACTCACTGTTGAAATAGGTGAAATGTTATAATTAGATGAATTTAATGATAATGCATAGTAATTGAATATTGTGATGCAGCAACCATTGAGCAATGTTACGAAATACTGTAACAAATATCACCTAGCACAATGTTATTACCTCATGTTGTGTAATAGTCCATAGCGGGTGTCCTGAAACAATCTGGAATCTTCCAGAACATTGTAGAACCTTCGGGAACAATCTGGAACCTTTCAGAACATTCTATAATCTTCGGGAACAATCTGGAACCTTCCAGAGCATTATAGAACCTTCGGCAACAATCTGGAACCTTCCAGAACATTCTATAATATTAGGGAGCAATCTGGAACTTTCCAGAACATTCTATAATATTCGGGAGCAATATGGAACCCTCTAGAACATTCTATAATCTTCGGGAGCAATCTGGAATCTTCCAGAATATTCTAGAACTTTCGGGGACAATCAGGGCTAAGATATAAAAGCAGGCCACCTGGTGCTGTGAGTTCAGTTATCAACAAACAGGCAGTCAAAGAACGCTTGCCAATAACAATTAATATACCACCGTATTGTTATGTTCATGTTATAACATTATAGCATTGAAATTATCAACAGAAAATTTTCAATGCTTAATTACCGTAGTACTTGTATTTTGCTTAAAATAAAGAAAAGTTAATATTTCAAACTTTGGTAGTGACCTCTACATTTCATCTAAATTTAGCCAATTTTTGGAAATAATACTTTTTTCAATATTAGAGCAATTTTTACATTTGCGATTAGTCTATAGTAGAGTAAGCAAAAGTATATTTTACATTCAGATGAACTTCCAATTAACATCATAACTTTTTTTTTCCTGATTTTATTTATTAAATTTTAAACATTTTAATTAATTATTAGCATTAATACAGGATTTAAAATTTTTTATTGGAATTAATCAATTTTGATCTTTTGATCAAACCTCAGATTTGAATCCGTGTTTTTATATTACATTTGCCTTCAACAAAAAAATAAAAATCATACATTACAAGAATTGCATAACCAGCTTTTCTTGTAGAATTTGTAGAAGGAGCAATAGGAATATTTAACTTTCGCCCGTAACTAAAGGGACTTCAAAATTTAATAGTTGAAGTAATTTTATTTCAATATTTTTTTTATGTAAAATACATCCAATGATACGTTGATATATAAATGATATAACTTACGGAGTTAGGGCATGATATTAGTGCTTGACCAACTCAACTGTCTTAATTGCATATAATTTATTTTAAGTAAATTTTATCTTATATTTTAAATATGCATATACTGTATTCATGCTTTTTAAAATATATATATATATTTTACTTTATATCAATTTCTATAGATTTAATTTCCTACATATTAAAGTAATATACTTTACATATTATTTTTAAAAATGTATTTTAAATGTCTATCTATGTCTAGCCTATATTAAAATACCTTTAAATACCTTTAGATCATCCTTTAAAAAAATGCAATAGTTCAAATAATTATTAAATAACGAATGAAAGTAGGACCTTAACAATGATTTAAAATTTCTTTAGGAAATTTGTGATATCGATTTTTGTTTGAAAAAACAAAATATTTCAAAGAAATCCGTTGGTTTTTTTTTATTATTGTCAAACCCAACACGAAATTAACGACAAAAAAAAAATCAGCCTAAATTAAAATAGGAATGACTTTCCTTTTTCCTTATCTTTGTAAACTTTTATTAATTTCAGTAATTTTCGGAAATTTCATGTTTTAAAACAGTGAAAAGTCATTTTAAATATTTGAACATAATATTTAAGTATTTCAATTAGTACTAATTGAAATGTATGTTAGCAGATGAAATTTTCACCAATCTTTTAATCAAATAAAAATAAAAAATATAAATCCAACTTTATCATTACCATCAGAAAACAATTTTGAAAGATAACTACTGAGTAAAAAAAATAAAAGCTAAATAAATATATAATAGTTTGATCTAAAATAGAGTTTTGGTATGAAGCAAATAAATAATAAATAACATTAAAGCTAATGAGTCGGGTTTTTTTTTTAAACTGTCTTTGATATCATCGTGAAATAGGGCTAAAAATGAACAAGTGTAGATCAGGTGAATATTAATTATGGATCTTTCCAGTTTTGAGTGTGTCGAGAAGTGCTGCTACTTTGTTGGCGAAGTTCAACCACTGAGCAACTTTTGGTTGAATGACTGAAAAGTACGGAGGGGGGGGGGGCGTGATTTTTCCAGTATTTTAATTTCTTCATTCGTTCCTTCCCTGTTTTGAATCAAGAGAAGGAAGGGAACGATGAGGAGGAGAACGATGATGATGGTGATGGTGAAATCGAGAGGGGTGGGGTGATGGAAGAGGTCCACGTACTTCCCTCCCCCACCCCCAATATTCGCCTCGTCGATTTCTGCTGAAAAGAAGCCGAGATGGAGGCTCGCTTTAATTAGCGCACACCCGATCCAGATGACAAGATCTCTCTCGTTCTCTCCATTTCATTTACTTCCACTATCGCTCCATTACTCCCCCAGTCAGCCGACAACTTGTCCGGGATTGTCGGTTTTCCTCCGCCTCTCAAGAAGATAGCGTATCTGACACGGGACACAATTCGGAGCTTCCTTCGAGAACCAGGCTCCGGGGGTTGTTCTGCAGTCGATATTGCTACGACGGCTTTTGTTAAATCGCCTTAAACGTCCCAACTTGATAAACATTGAAATTTCACGGGGAATTTCAATGAAAAGTAATTACAAAGTGGTCGAGTTCCCAGTTTTAATTAATTCGAGGTAGTGCGAATTGCTTTTTTAATGAAAAGTGTGGCTGGTTTATTAAAACCTTTGCAGTTATTCCTTTCCGTTGAGTTGACCTTTTTGTGACTACGTCCTAAATAAATGTTTGGTCAAACACTTTTTTTTTTTATAATACACAACAAAAATAACATACATTCAAAGGAAGAAATTCAGTCTTAAGAGAAGTTAAGAAAAGAGAAAACTGCCAAACACCCACCCCGTCTTAGATGTCTGTGGATCGTTGTTACACAAGTACCAATGACATTAACGTATGCTTTCCTTCTGTTAGGTCGCTACAATAATGAATTATTCTGAATTAGATTCAAAATGTCGTGGAAAAGAAGCTAAGCATCAAAATCGGACAGAAATTTCAAATGATGTATAAGCATTAATTCGTTAACCTTTAAATAACTTGGAAAAGATTGCTTGTATTTTATCTGACAATTAACACTAAACAAAATTTAAAAACATTAACTACCACTCTACAAACATTAGGTAAACAGAAATAAGGAATATTATTATGAAATTTCTAAACAGTATTAAACACATAGTGACAATTAAAAATGCTTAATTATTTACATAAAAAGACTTTCAGTAAGAAAAATTTCTGAAAAAAAAGGCAAGAAGGGTAGATCAAGAATACAAAAACAAACCGTATTCATATGGAACGTATGTGCTAGAAGGTACACTAAGATTCAGAAATAAAAGACAACAAATTAGTAGACAATCATGTTTATTAGCCCTATGTTTACAATATGACAGTAAGGTGTACACAGTAATGCCTGTTTCCGTCGAATGATCGAGTTTCTTACAATCTCTGGTACAAACTCGCAAACGTTTGATGATTGGGCCCACGTCTGTTGGGGAACTAAGTTCACGATACAATTGTACAGCGGCTCGTCCGTTTCCGTTCACTGTCCCATGGGCTAGGTGCATAACTGCCCTCTCAGCATTAGTGAAGCGATACATCCTACTCGTACAAAGTCAGCGTCTCAAATGACGATGGCTCACACTGCCCAACTAATGCGATACCAAACAGCGCCCTCTAGCACATTCGGGTGGCGTTTGCGGACATACGTTCCACTACGAATACGGTTTGTTTTTGTATTCCAGACCTACCTTTAAAGTTTGTACAGGGAATTTTGAATCGAAACCTGAATATATGTAAACATTATTTATATTTAAATATAATATATTTACGTACAGGCGGTTCGTGGGTTATGGACGAAATACGTTCCTGAGAACGTCTTTAGGTCGGATTTCCATGTAACTCGGATCCCTTTCAATGAAAAAAAATAATAATAATTATTTAAGCAATTACTTAGATTATTTGCTGAGATTCGCAATTTAATAAAAGTACAATTTTTCCCCAAATATAACTGCATAAATATACCTATACCTTATTTATTCAAATATAGAAGTGGTAATCAAATACTACAGGTATAATAACTTCTATATGCAGATTGATGTAAATATGTATATAATCATCTTTTCGTGTGTTTTCGTTTGTAGAATTTCGTAATTAATATTGAACTTAAGTGAATAACAAGAATTTGAAAGGAAGGCAAAGTGTTTTGACTTCTAGTTGTTTGGAAAAACAAAGATAGCTGTTGTTATTTCAATTATAATAATTCAGTTACAATAAATTAGCAAAAGAACTTCGATTGCGGATCGAAAATAAGGAATTAAACAGAGACAACATCTGAACGTTGTGATATCGAATATCCATATCATCAAATTAGAAGGAACTGGTTTTGCTTATTTTTTATTTTTTATTTCTCTTTTTTTTTTGTTCAAGTTTTGAGCTAAAAAACTGGAAAAGTGTACAGTGATTCAAAAGGGAATATATTTTTAAAAAAAATGAAAGATTGACATTTTAGTAAGAATTGCTTTGCTAACGCAGGACGGCCGATTTCTCCAAACAGTCTTTAGCTAATCTTGGATTAATTCCAATCGAGTTGAGACATTAGTTAATACTAATATCATTTGGAGAAATCGTTGTAATTAAAATTTCTCACTTACTTTAAATCTTAAGTCTACTACTAATTACTCTATAATACCTTCAATTCCTAGAAGTTCTCATAGAAAAACAAAAGATACCTTTGATGTTACTATTTATCTTTCAAACTTCTTATCTGTATGCTTATTCGCTCTCCCTATCAAAATACTCATCACCCCAATGTAATGGGACCAATTTTCTTAATATTTTACACCCTTTGAAAAGTCTTCAAATCTTCCAAATAAAACAAAAATAAACGTATAAAACCATACATTTATTGAGATAAATATTCCTTAATTTTCGAAAAGACATGACTTCTTTTCTTTTTCAAAGCCGAAAAAA
>JAFIDM010003189.1:11193736-11231339 GCA_023159025.1 Thereuonema tuberculata | reverse complement strand
TTTTTTCGGCTTTGAAAAAGAAAAGAAGTCATGTCTTTTCGAAAATTAAGG
Organism: Thereuonema tuberculata; assembly: GCA_023159025.1. Taxonomy (NCBI): domain Eukaryota; kingdom Metazoa; phylum Arthropoda; class Chilopoda; order Scutigeromorpha; family Scutigeridae; genus Thereuonema; species Thereuonema tuberculata. The sequence goes on along the minus strand of JAFIDM010003189.1, from coordinate 11,231,288 downwards.
AATATTTATCTCAATAAATGTATGGTTTTATACGTTTATTTTTGTTTTATTTGGAAGATTTGAAGACTTTTCAATAGATAGAATGTCTATAAGAGGGAGAATTAAGAAGACTTATGGCATTTTACACCCTTATTTAAGGGTCACTTTTAATAAATAATATCATCCGATTTGCGTCCCCCCCCCCTCCTCCAATTCCTCGAGGGAAAACAAAATCTTCAAGATTCTCCAAATGTCAATGATATTAAATGGTGATCATCAATCCGATGTATGTTTAGTATTACAGATGTAATGTAGGCCTACTAACTAAGTAGTAGTGGAATAATAATTTTTGTTTTGTTTTAGTCTTCTGATAAGGATCATAAGACTAATATTCCCGTTTTGTCTGTCTGTGGACAAGTATCATTAAAATATCATTAGCAACAATAACAACAATTGCAACAACAATCGCAACAATTGCGCCTTTTGCATTTGCAACTATCACATTTATAGTAATAAGGAAATTAAGCAATATCAATTATATTTTCTTATAGTATTTTCGCAGAAGACGTTGCGAAGCATTGTGATTGGTTTACTAATCGCTATCCCTATCTGGTTTAAGTGTAATTCTATAATAATGTATAGTTGTAGAATTGTCAAAATGTTGATGTTTACTAAATAATTCAACGGAATTTTATGGCCAGTATTAGTGAATATAAGGAAAAAAATATCCTTTATCCATTTGTATATAAATTTATAAACTATATTGCAAATAGAGCAGATATCAAAGTGAAACGGAAGCAACTGCCATCTGGTGAAGAATAAATGAAGCACGACTGTGGTCGAAATTTCAAAAATCTGAAGATTTTCTTCCATGAGCACAATTGATTTTAGTAAGGATTATTTTATAACATATATTTCTAAGAATATTTGAAAACGGAGGAATGTTAATTATTCCGTTTGTATTTGAGTTCCTGGAGTTATTGAGAGCTTTGCCAAAGTTTTGCTGTGGTCACCCTAAAGGCTCTTTCCAATATTCGCTCTTCACCAATACTTCCTCTCTCGATGCCAGCCTCTCCATCTAGCCGATGAATGCGAGCGGTTTCCTTTGATGCGAGGGTGGCGTCGTTTCCCCTCCCCTTCCTCATAATCCGAACTTCGATATCGATGAGTGAGATCTCGTCGACCAATGGTCGTAAGGTTGGGCTTCTAACGGTTCCTCGTTTTGCCTAATTCCGTCCACCCTCTCCTCCCTCGTAGATGAGATGGATTCGCTTTGTTCTTTGACTCTGTTTGGAACCGAAAAGGAAACAATGTCTTTTACATTACGTTGTTTAAATGGCGAGATTTTGTACATGTAAATTACAGGGCAATTCGGAAAATGTTTGTTATCCGGCATCAATTATCCGGAAAATTCTAGTAACTGTTCCATCAAATGGCAGTAGATGAATTGTAGTGATGGTGTAATTTAATCTCGGTTCTTTAACCATCTGCAGCATTAACGGCCGATTTCTCCAAATGGTATTAATATTAGGTAATGTCTCAACTCTATTGGATTGAATTGGACTTAATCTAAGCGACGTTGGTCGTGTAGATCATGGCGATTTTAAATAGCATTGGTTGATATTTCAATAAACAAAGCGGATTTAAGTTCGAATGTTACACACATGAGGCCATTGATGAACTGTAGACCTATGTGCATACAGATTCGAATGACAAAACTCAAAATCCAAGTTAGAAGTTTCAAGATGTAAAAGAGGTAACGAAGTAAGTTTATTATAGGTTAGATAATATGGAGAAAAGTATATTATTAATTATCATATAAGTAATTTCGAAATTTCCATCGGCTAAAACTTTCACATTTCTATTTCAGTAACTGTTACCTTCAATTAATAATTACTCTATAAGATTACAGATACGCGAATGTTGTTGTTTTTTTTAATAAGTAAAATTTAAGAAGATTTCAAATTTTGATGCGGATATTATCATTTTAAGATTAACATCAGTGAATTCGATATAAATTTTTTTTAGTTTTATAAATGATGGTTTTTTTTTTTTCTTGTTCCTGTGTTTTGTTCAAAGTTAAGTTCAAACTTACTGAAACGTTATTTTGGGCAGAAATCTGCTGAACCTTCACTGCTTAATTAGAACTGAAATATCTGAGCAAACTGCTATTCTAACTCGTCAAGTATTTATACTTGAGTATAAATTTTGCTATTGTTTACTAACAGATTCCTTGTGCAATGTCAGTGTTAAAAGAATAAAAAAGAAAATGACAAAGTAATCGGATTGCATCTTCTTTTTTCTTCTAACTTTACGAGATTGTTAAATATTTCTCCTACACCTGGCGGCGCTAAATTCTTCGGGTGCAACTTTAAAAAGTTACTTCACCCTCCCACAATTGGTAATGTTGCTACCGCTTCATCCTTGGCCGTCCACCGCTTTCTTTTGCAAGTAAGTGGCCCGAGGCAGTCCGTCTCTGACGACCGGCGATTTATCATTGTCCGAAGCAGTTAATAAGGTCCCGGCTAAATGCCTTCACCCACACATACACGCATGAACGGCAAAAAGAACGCAAGACAGAGAATTTAACCTCGAAGAATCTTAATCATTGCAGGTGTTAAACAGGTGATCGAAGCAGCCACCTTTTCTTCTCTTCTTACCTAATGAATCTGCAAGAAAAAGCAAAGACTTGAACGGAAATTTCACTTCACGCTCCTTTAGATCCCAACACCCACTAAAAGCCTTTTACCAAATGTTTCATCCAATGATGATTGATTTGTCATGTTTACAAATTAAATAAGCAATTTCTTCTTCTGGAATCTTCTGAATTAAGATCAGAAATTCAGAAAAGTCACAGTAAAAGCTACGCGAATGGTTCCCAAACTGGTTGTCGTATTTATTTTTTTTTATTTAATAATAATTTACTGTCCTATTTTCCTAATGAAAAACGAAACCAAAAAAAAAAAACAACAAAAAAATCAATATATCTTTTTCCATTTCACTCTCCCCAATATCTTTGATTGGTAAATGAATCTTCTTAAAACTTGGAATGCCTATTTATGGATAAGAGTTGAGCTAATGTTTCTATTTCAAAATATTTCCACGGGTGTCACGCGGAGAAGTCGGCATATGAAGAGGACTATGCTATATAAAAAAGTATGCTAAGTGAAAGAATGACCGCAGATTAATCCTTTTAAGTAATTCCCTAATTTGCTCATTCTTTGATAGGATTTAAATTAACTTGTTTTAGTTAAGGACACATCTATCAGAAGAAATTCAACTTAGTGTCTGTAATCGACAAATACTACAATTTGAAAATATGGCCACTTTTCCTTTACATGACTTAAAAAAAAAAAAAAAGCGCAAATAAACATTTAAAGGAAAATAGACATTAAGTCCTTTCAGGAACTTGTTGCTTTAAGAAGATCTGCTTTCTAAGACACGCAATGATATACTCAATGACAAAAGAAATTTGTCTGAATCTATACAATATTAAATTCTCGACCAAAATTACCTGGTCATGAGTGAAAAATGATATTGTCTATCCATAAATCTAACAGAAAGTTCAGGTCAGCGCTTTGGAGTCGGAAAAAAATAAGAAAAGAACTCTGCTCCTACTCTTCCCAAAAATTACTGACTCTACGACTCTAGACTCACAATGTTGTTAAAGTATTGGAGATGTAATGGGAGATATTTTTGATCACTGTTAAACTAAAGCCTTTGAAAGACGAGTAACTTTCAGGTTTAAGGTTAATAAAATACTTTTTACGAAGTTATTAGCAGAGACGAAGTGAAATTTAATTCTAAATAAAAAATCAACGCTCATTTTCATTTTACTTTCGTGAGTTATTTAGAAGTAGTTTATTTTCAGAAGAATCCGTTATTCAAGACCACAATCATCAATAAACCTTAAACCCTCAAACTAAAAAAGGTTTTATTTTTTTACCTGATTAATTCCTGCTGTATTGTTTTTAGCCATTCAATTTATTGAAAATATGTTTAATGCGTTATCTTTATCTGTAAGCTGACGAAAGACATTTTTTGTTTAAAAACTTTACTTGAAGTAAGAAATCAAACATCCTACATTTAAGAATGAGGGTTTATTGTTCATATGCCTTCGTGATGCCTCCAGTGGTGTCTAAGAAAGGAAGTAACACAGACATTACTCTGACATTATCCAACGTTTAGGATAATGAAGATATTCGAACCGAAAGTAGCTGAGATGAGTTAATGGTTTGAGAAATCTCCTGAAGAATATTTATCTTTAAATAAATCTGTATTTATATTAAAGAAAGTAAAAATTTACGTATTCCATTTCCTATTAGAAAAAAGCTACGTTGATTTACAGATAAGTTATTAATAAAATAATTGTTTTACAGAAGAAGTTGTATTTGATATGCATTAAATTCTCCGATCATATACATACTTACGAAACATTAAGAAGTATTAGAAATTCAATTAAATTGCATTACTTACATTATATATCTCACACACTTTATATCTCACATACTATTTTTCTTTTCTAAGTACGTACCAGTTAATATTAATGTCAATTTACATGTATTTTTTAAACATGCAATAAGTGATTTGAAAAGAAGGTATTCTAGAAACTTCTAAACTGTAAAATTGAGGATTATTCAAGACGTTTTTAATCTTTTACGCATTTATGAGTAATTTGTTTATTTTTTTTTTCGCGCACCATTATTTGACCTATTTTTCTAGAATCTTCATCTCCGTGGTTATCGAAATGTGCGAATATTAATGACGTTGTGATGGCAATTATTCGACTCCATTTCTCAATAACCACATTTCCAGAAAGTTCTTGAGTCGTAATTTTTTTCCGTCTTGATTTCCGTCACCCCAGAGAAACCCCTCGCATCCGTTTCGGGTGAATGAGGGCCTCTTATCCCCTACCCTTCCTCTTTTCTTTAATTTTGCATGTTTTCAGGGGGACAAAAAATCTATGTAGTCCCACCGCATTTTCTCTCCTCAAATCGGATCCTTTCTCAGATCTTTCTTCAAACTTCTTATTTACCGGAAGTTGCGATGGTGATGAGAACTTAATTGCCAGGTCTTTCTTGCTTTTCGCAATCAATCGAATTCTCAGACGAGAAGAGGACGGAGGAAATGGAAAAGAAAGATACGATCCAAAACTCCAAGAATTTTAAATCTGAACTACCAAAGGAAAAGAAAGATCACAGGCGATGATTATCTGCAAGCGATTGGATTTCTCAATTATAGTTTTCAAGGAATTATTTAGCTAAACTGGTTAAGATTAAATGAAAAAAAAAAAATCTGCTGTAGTAAGTTTCGAAAGTCTATCTCATATTTCTGTCAACTGCAGTTAAATAGTTAAAAGTAACACTGACGTTTGTTTTCTTTCTATTAGCTATCTGTAATAATGAATTGTAACGTTCCACTATTCACTTACGGGAGATGATCTCATAAATTGTCATTGTTAGTCATCTAAAAAAATACTTTATAGAAATTTAAAAAGAAATGTAGACAAAAGACTATGTAGATACCACTACAAGCCATGCAGACCCTTGGGTGCGCGGGAGTTTTAGGCTCCCAGAGATCCTCGATCAACGGGACTAGATAAGGCCGGGTGTTTAGCTCGATGGTCTGCTACTTTTCACTCCCGAGTAAGAAACGCAGTACTTTCCTGGACAGATGGCTGGGTGAACCCTGGAAGAGAATCAACCGTGGAAAAATGTCAAGCAACGCAGGGGCTTCTTCATTCCACAGTACGTGACCAAGGTAACGCAGCTATCGGAAGCACAAAAAGACTGTATGGTAATTTAATATTATTTTTTTAACTTCTATTTTTTTTTCGTGAGCAATAGAGTTATGCTACTGAGCGTTGCGGAAATGATCAAAATAGGGATTTCTGTGAATTATATATGTTTCGTATATTATAATACACATACATACTATCATCATCATCTTCTTCTTCTTCTTTTTTTTCTTCTTCTTCTTCTTCTTCTTCTTCTTATTATTATTATATTATCATCATTAGCAGTGCAGTCGTAGTAAAAATAACAGTTTTAATATAATATATTAAAAATATAGTAAATATTATATTTTTAATATAACATTATAATATAACATTATTATATAATATACAATACAATATAAGCTTAATATAACATATTTAATAGAAAGTTGTTTTTAAATTCTGTTCTTTATATCTTTCTATAGCAACTCCGCACTTTGCAGTGGTATTTTATTTATTATTATTATTATTATTACTGTTCGGTTTTGTTTACGAGAGCCTTCAACGCTTTTGCGCATGCGTCAGGTCTCCTTCGATTTCAGCAAAACAGGGGTGACGAGAAATAAAGAGGGGATGTTTACTTTTTATCAGTGTTAGTTTACTAGTAGCTGCGTTCTATTTGCGCTTTTCGGGAAAGAATTATGGAAAGAATAAATACTATTGCAAAAATGCTCCTCCGTTATTTTTTTCTTAAAAGCGAAAATGTCCAAAAGAATTTCTTAGGAAAGTACCCATCTCAGCGTATCACCCCTCTGCGGAGTAGAATCGTCCGCCAGTGGTGGTTCTGACTTATGAAAACGAACAGAATCAATTATTATTATTATTGTTATTATTATTATTATTTTGTTAGAACGTAATGCATAAGTGTGCTGTAAATGCATATAAATAATTTAAGTATACAATAAACTTATAGATTCATTCCTATCTTAGTTACAATTTAAACTCATGCTATAAATGTCATTTAATAATGAACTTACTGGTATATTTTTGTCTTACATCTTTTCTATATACTCTTTGTATTATCTCTATCTTTTTTAGTTTATTTTTTATTTCCTCATCTATTAAATCTATTATAACAATTTTTATTTATGCCAAATGAATAAACATAATTATGTTGCGTTAAGATTTATTATCGATATCCCATTACCAAAAATTATTCCATGTTTTACGAATCGAAAATCTAATTAAAAATCTAATCTCCTGTGTCTTTCATCTCTTTAATCCATTAGTTTTAATGCAAGGAATATGTGAAAATGTAATTTCCTTCATAAACTGCCTTTTGTTATTTATTAATTCAGTTTCAACAAGATTTAAACCCTTTTTTTTTTTTTTTTTGCTATAAACTTAAGGTCCATTTAAAAAAAATTCCAGTTAATATCATTTTCTGTTAATTTGAAAATGAATAACAACTTTTTATAACATAACATAATAAAACAGTAACTTTGTAATTGCCTGATACAACTTAGTAATTAACTTAGATTTGTAATAAAAGTTATAATTAAAGTTAAAAACTTATAATTATTATGCGGTTTTTTTTTGTTTTGTTTTTTAACCATCAACATCTTAATTCTGTGTTAATGAATCCTACCGAAAAAGACATTCATGAATTTGTTTCGCAAAGTTTAGATGTAAAATAAAACAAAACAAAAAAAAAATACTTATCAAAATCTGATTACAGTATTATTAATTTTCAAAGATTGGTGCAACATCCTTTTTTGTTTTTGTTTGTTTGTTTGTTTGTTTGTTTCTTTGTCGGCCATATTTACGAATCCATAATTCTTTCAGATCCACATTCTAAGTTCAAAGTTTATGTTAAGAGTTTTAGGCCAAAGCAACATTGTTTTTTCGATGATAAATCCTTAGAATTGGGATTTAAAAGGTTTATTTCATTTGAATCTCGATAATACACTTTTCCAATGTCTGTTATCATAATTCTCTCTCTGTAAAATTGTAATGAGAAAATGGGAAAGAATAGTTTTCCTGTTTTTAACACAGAACAGTGTATCTCAAAGTGTTTGGTGCATCTGTGACGATACAGAGTTACCTATTTTTTTGTACTATTGTTTAGAGCTACTCATTTATTTGTGAACCGTCATTGGAGGTTCTCATTGAGCCCCGGGTGGGGGTTTCCCGCACATGCCCTCGTTCACAATGGGGTCCAACTAAAAACCATACACACGTGTGCTTGTGTCTGGCTGCAATTGGGGTTGGTACCTGCACGTGCAACGCACTATTTATAATGAGGGTACTTTTTACCCACCTTATTTCCGCTCACCCTAACCTTTTTATAGGTTCTTTATCCTCAATTGCATTAGATCAAAAGAAAGTGACTGGCCTTCGAATCAAACAGATTGACAATTAATAAAAATAATAAAAAACGAAAAATAAAAAGGATCTAAAGAACAAAATATTATCTAAATATTATATCTTTTATAATGAGTCTACTGTATCAAAGGACAGTAATTAAATAAAAGAAAAGCAAGGTTTCAAATCTATTTCCACTGAGTTTCTGTTATTATTAAATGATTACAATTTTTCAGGATGCCATATATGGAAATTCGCGACGTGCACTCAACTAAAAACAAAATCTTGCTTTTCCTCCAATTAAAATCCAACTATTCAGTTAGTCTCAAATAAAGAAAAGCTCAAAATTGCATTGTTATTAAGGTGTTTTAACAATTTTACAATAAGTAAAAAGTTTTGATAATTAAAAATTTGATAGGTTCAAAAATATCGCACTTTTTACAGTATATGTAGGATATAGAATGTCCTACAAATCTGAATTTTAGATTTGCTTGTTAGAAAAATCAGAACTGTCAAAAAAAATTTTCAGTCTATTTCCTAAATAAAAAAGAAATAAGTGAAATGAACAATAAAATTTTAATGGTTATTATAAATGCTTCAATGGACTTCAATTCAACGACTTCAGTACTTGATTGAGCTTGTGAAGTCTTAATAATCAACTTCCCACGTTGTACCTCAGGCTAAAACAGCTGGACTGATTTTCTTAATATTTGATTTAATTCTTAGTTAATGGCCAGCTACAAATACAATAGGATAATTTGGTCATAATTCCTCTGGCCCTCAATAAACAAAATTAAAAAACCTAATACTCTTATGCTAATGTTAGTGACATCACGTGCACAGTCACTTTGCTGTAAATAACAGAGCTTATGTCGCTAATATTTGAGATACCGAAAGGCGTTGATTTTGTTTGTTCAATCGTACTGGAAATTAGCCAAATAATTGTTTATTCAGTTCTAAACATTTTGATGATTCCCAGTTCGTTTCCACAACAGTGAAAAGGTTCCGTCTGACTTTCCCACTTCAAATAAATCCGAGATGTTGTTAACTAAGTAACAATGATAAGGATGTGAACTTTATTCTGGTCTGTCTATTTATTTCGTCTGTTAATGCTTATATTAATATACAGAATGCTTATATTATCTATACTACTGTAGATAGTATAGATAAGAACACTTTCTATAAGAGTACCGAGACCGAAACGATAAGAATTAAACTGAAAATAATAATAATATAGGACTTCACAAAACACTTATGCACAACTGCAGAAGGCTTTGATACTCAACACAACACGCATAGTTAGGAAATTCATCTACACGCTTAGTTAGGAAATTTATGGACACAACCACACATCCCTAACCATTCTTCCATACATTTTTTTTTTCTTACACTTGGCAATTTGGTCCTTGACCCGCCATGTTGTCTTTGCTGGGGAAGCCATGGTTTGAAACTTTTACATAATAATAATAAAAACTCCTTGGTCCAAAATTGTGCTGAATTTGAATTACTTATTATTATTTACTAAAAGTTTTCTAAAATCAAGATAAAGGATGTTTGTTGAAACAGTTGAGTGAACTTTTATATGATTTTGAATATCTTTTCCATCGGTGAAATGAATCTTAGTGAAATGAATAAATAGAAGCTGAATTTCAGCGCAAGAAAACCGACATTTTATATAATTGAATCCCTTCCCACTATTAGTAACTGACTAAATTTCACTCAAGTAAATAATTATCCATGAATAGACTTTTACGGCACAGAACCAACGATGGCCGTAAGAAACTAGAGAGATTGAAGTTTCAACTAAAGTACTTGGATTGGCTTCAGAGTACAGGGCTTGTTGGTGTTTTGTCTTCACAATGGACAGAAGTTGTAGACTATTTTCCCGAATAAATCGCTGCCCTGATACACTCAGAAGACAGTCTACTTCTAGTCCTCCTTAAACCTTCTCTTTTGATGTTCTTAGATTAAATGTAAATCACCAAAGCACAAAATTTCATTTAAAAAATATATTAAAATCTAAAAATACATACTAAAGATTTCGGAGACCTTGTGCGGCCCCCTTGTCAATTGGAGGTCAAATGTTCGTATTAATAAATAAACATTACTCCACACATTAAACATATTTAAAGTATTCAAAATACGTCTACGTTATACTCGTGGGAAGAAACGAACACAGAAGAAAGAAAGACAGCATCTAAGTCTGCTCCGGATTTCAAACTGCTTTCACCATTCGGCTCAATGTACAACGGAATTATGAAATTATCTTAACAATTTAAGCGTGTAATGAAATCGTTTAAAAACTATAAAAATATTTTATAATATAATCCAATTCAATTTCTTCCAATCGTTACAGTTATAACTAATGTTATCGAATTAGACATACAATTTTTTAACAATTATTTAACGAGTAAATGAATCAATTCATTAAATTCTATTTGACTGTATAGCGTTATATGAGAATGGATAATATTTTTCAAAGCACTCCATATTGCATTCATAACAATAACATTACAAATTCAAATGTGAAGTAAATGTGGTGAAAAATCTTTTATTTATTGGACATCCTAAAAATCCCACATGTGGGATTGTTATTAGATGGGAGGGTCATTTAATGTCACGGGCCATTCGGGAAGGGGTGTGGGGAGATAATTCTTGATGGTTCGTCCACCTCATACATCACGGGGGTGACTTGGCAGATTTTTCGCGTCTGCTTCGAAATATCGGATGGAATTAAAATAATAACCGTGTTTGACGGAGGGATGCTTCCGCAAAAAAAATAACAAGCCGCCACTGCGCATGTCCGATAGCTCAGCCAACTCATTATTGTCGGCAGAAAGAAGGAGAAGAACTGAGTCCACAAGGAAAGGTTCAACTTAAAAGGAAAATTATATTTAAGATAGAAGGAAATGATTAACTTTAGATTCCAACAATAAATCAGCTATTAGTTAGCTAACTATTAATTTTTGATAGAAATTTAACATAATTGTGATAATAAGGAAATGTATAATAGATTTAGGAATATATCCTTGATTGAAAATATGTATTAAATTGAATATTTAGAATTCAGTGCATTATGTTTCGGGAATACAATGTGATTTTCTGTTTCAAACGCCAAGAATAAACTGCAACGAACTTTCAATGAAATGTCATGGTTCATCTTCATCACTGTGGCATTAATAAGAACATGTACAAAAAGTACTGAACAACTTGATAATGCATTAAAAACAAATTTGACTTCAAATTACGAAATATAAGTGTTATTATGTAAATCGTTTTCTTAGGAAATGATATATATTTAATTGTTATTTAAAACAATATCGTTCGATATTTAAATAGCCGGGAGGTCAATGCGATTGCTTGATTGCCAAAATTCATTAGAATTACTCACGGGAGGTACATCACGGAACCGAACTAGCATTACACCCGCGGAAACGGACGAAACACACAAGGAGAAAGTTACATCCATGCCGACGTTGGGATTCGAACCCTGGTTTAGACACATCTGCCTCATAGAAGGCCACCGCCTTGACCACATATTAAATATACTGCTTCTTAAGAACTTCAGATGTTTATGGAAAAGTACTCTTTTTTTTTTATATCTACATTAATATAATGTACAGATGCCTAACATAATAATATTAGAAATTTTATTTTAAATGACAATTAAGACTTGTAGCTCGTTCAAGAAATACTCAGTAAAAAGTGCAAAAATTAACTTTTCAGACAGGGATCCTTATTGATTAAGGAGTTTGTGCTTAGATAGAATTGTATGAGAAATAGTTTGATTTCATTTACGGCATGAAAAACGTCAATACACCAATGAAAAAGAAATCACCAAGAATTCCGATTGTTATCTACGGCATAGCTAGTTTATTTTACGCCCGAGGTGAATGATACACTGGCCGGCCCTAACAGCGATTCATTATTTTAATATATTTTTTATTACAGTATTAATTAGACAAGGGATATTTTAGATTTTTTTCTTAGAAATATTTTTTATCTAAGTTTCATTGTAACTCACCACTCTCCTTCTCCTCCTCCTTATATCTATTTCACTATTTATATCTATGTATTTATTCTATATAAATAAGTTTCATTAAAATGTAATGGATCACATCAAGGTAGTTTTAATTTGCCAATAACCTCATTTTGACATTAATAGGCTTTTTTAAAACTCAAGGATTATTAAATTGAATTATCATAATAAATATATAATTATTCATTATTCATAAGGAATTTTATACTAATTGAAAATTATTTTTATATCAAAGAATTAAGTTATTTTATAACAATAAATTACGAAAGAAGATAAACGATAAATTCAAGATAAATAAATAAAAAAAAATTTCTAGCCTCACCCTGACGTTGTCAGGTAGGGCTAGCACGTGGTCCGTAGTTGGCCTGTGACAATATTTATAAAAAAAAAAAAAATTAAAATAAGAATCCATTTATAGTAAGTAAACGTAAATGTTACATATATTTAAGTAAAACATTACATTATACCAAAAATATGAATAATTTCAATGTAGATCCGTTCTAGCTTCTTATTCTCGAAAACTTTGTTTAGAATTCTCACTTGAAAATGGAACGCAGATCGTTTTGAAAACGTTTGTGATTTTTAATTTGTAACTTATTATAAATGTATTTGAGTGGTGACCTTGATTTCTTGCTATGAATTTATTTTCATTAATTTATGTATAATGACATTTTATTATATACAAAAATATTTATTTGAAATTATAGATGCTTAAAAGATTTTATAAAATTTACTGCAAGCAAAAAGATAAACTACATAAATTTTCTAAGTTAATGTTTAATTAGTTTAATGTAATTTCTGCTCAGGTGAGGTTCTCTATGAACCCGGTTGCCTTCGAATTTGACTTTTTTTTTCTTTTCTTTATATTTCTTTAGCGTCAAAAAAAAAAAGCTATTTGATAGAAATAATAATAATCGGCGAGTGGAAGAAAAATCATGTTAACGATTAAACGATTGTGTTATAAGAGAAAACAAAAAAAAAAAAAGAGAGAGAAAAAGAAAAAAAATGAACATGACGACGAAAAATGTAATTTTTTTTTTAAATTGAAGTTGCTTTGGTCAATGGATTTGGTTTTGCACCCGTAATCTCTAAGGTTATCATTAGTAAGGCGGGAAAAAAAATCATTTCAGTAAATGAAGAGGCGGCTTTATTCGCGATCAAGAAGTTGAACATCATAATAAATTACTAAGCAAAAAGGAAAGGGGAAAAGAAAAGTTTATTATCTAATATGTTATACTTCTTCACGGTATTGGATTCCGTTGAAATCTCTTTTTAACTCTATGTAATTGTGCCCGAACTAAAAAGAAATTCATTAAAAAAATCAAATCATTGTTAAATAGTGTCGTTTTAGTTATTGAAATTCTGTAATTTTCGACTAATTCTGCATAAATATAAAATATAAGAATAAATATAAGAATAAATAATTAAATATAAGATACCGTTCGATATTAATATTTATTCTTTTTGTGATGGAAATAAAAAAATTTACGATTTATTTAATTAAATTTTTTTATTATAATAAAGTTGGTAATGGATCTACTACATTGTTTACAAAAAGCTTAATAATCTTTCTTTAAACACAAAAATTATGAACTTGAATTATAATAATAAACAAATAATTATTCAGAATAATTCTCTTTCATAAGGACTATACTAATTGGAAATAACTTTTCTAGCCAAAACTTTTCATAATAAATGAGGATAAAATTAAATAAATTCAAGGTATTATTTTCGAAAATAAAAGTCATTATCAACAAGTAAGTCAACAATGAGAAAACTAAAACATCAAACACTTTCAACAATCAGTTCAGTTTAACAATGAACTTTCATTTTAACAATCAAAAAGTAAACAATAACTAATTATAAACAATCAATTCCAATAATCCATTTAACAATCGACTCAAGAGTAATTATTCTTTCGATTTTTTTATTCTTTCAGAATATAACCTTAAGCAATTTGTTTTACTCTTTTCTATATTTTCATTTTATTCAATACTATTAGCTTAACTTCTTAACAGAAAAAAAAAGTATTAATTTTGTTTCTGTATTCATTAGGGCATGATTTCTTTTTGTCAGTTAAATAATTCATTTTTTATTAATTTGCTAGAAACATTCAATTTAAGATAATGTTCAATTTAAAATTTCTAGTTGATACATCTTTTACTATAATTCTCTTTTTACCACTTTGACCATCAATTAACCTTTGAATTCCGAGGCCAAATTTTCAGGTCCTGTGACCGGTCCCACCAAACTTTTTTTAATAAGATGGAACTCTCTGAAACATATAAAAAAAAAAATTATCTTTTTCTTTTCTTTCTTTTTAAAAAAAAAAAAAAAAAAAAACATCTTAAAAATTTTGATCAAAATCTTCGAATCTATTTTACATTTGTGAGGATGATGTTATCAGCCTGTTTCTTTGTGACTTGCGTAGGGAGCAACTGAAGTGACCATCAAAACTCATATCGGAACCAACTTAAAGAGGGGGGTGGAAAGAGAAGGGAAAAAAATTCCCTAGAATCAGAATAGATATCTATTCACACGGAGATGGCACAGAGCGAACCAAAAGACTTATCTTCATCTTCTTTTCTCTCCTCCTTCGTTGCTCCCACTCCATTAAGAGCACGGGTCAATATTTTAAATTTATTTTCTTCATGTTCTTTCTGGTAACCAATTCGTTTTCTATAAACTGACAGAGAAGTTTGGAATTCTGCAATAAACATTAGCAACATATTCACGCATTTAACTTAGTTTTATTTTAATTTGAATATTTCCTTTTTTGTTTTAAACAATCTGGTTTTCGAAAAACTAACTTTAAATAAATTTAACATTTTCTTTTCTTTTTTTCTATCTGTTTTTTCCTTAATTTATGGCAACTAATGTATTAGTGGCAAATATAAAGATTAAATAGTTTTACATATATATATATATATATCTATTTAGGTTTAACTATATAGGCTTAACTATAGATAAAAAATAGTATTACAGTTTTAAAATTGTATGTTATTGTTATTTTATGTAATTAACAATAGTTTATAATGATTATTGCAATTATTATTAAAGTTATTATTTTTTATATTAAGAGTATTAGATAACTTAATACTTATATATAAATTTATATTTTTGTATTAAGGCCTTTCTTTTCCAAATACATACAATACTAACAAAAAAATATAACTTTATGAAATTTATAAAAGACAATAGTTCTAACTCTTCTTGATAAAATAATCTATCAAAATTTTTTATAACAAAAGAAATCATATTTTTACTGCATAAAATATTAACAACTTATATTTTTAATAGTGAATGAAAGTTTTGTTTAAACATGACCCACTGTTTAGTCGTCTTCTATAAATTTTATTGATGTGTTTTCGTTTGAAGCGGCTCAGAAATACCTAATGAAAATAGATCATTTAAAAATTTCTAGCACAAATATTTTGGGACAGATCTATATGCTTACATTCATTTATACGTATGGGCTATCGGCTATTTTCTTTAATACTTTATTTCAGTACAATTTTTATGGATCCTTTGAAACTCATTCTGAAATTGGTAAAAAGTTTCCCAATGACATCATTAATTACTATCAGGTTATTTGTAATATTTAATAAGCTAATAAATTTATGCAAATAACTGACAATAATTGATAAATAATTGATTTTGATAAATAACAGTATCAAAGAGGATCAATACGATAACTGAAAAGAAAAGATTGAATATAATAAACAAAAATAATACAAAGACATTTGTAAGAAATAAATAATCAGCGCTGGAATCAATACATTGTTAAACTATTGATGAATTATTATAACAATTGTGTTACTGTTGTTGTTTACAGAAATAATTGTGAAAAAGCTGTTATTTTTTAACTAACTTTTATTAAAGTGGCTTCAGTAAAAATATATCGACTTCTAGGTTTTAAGAACTTAGGCGAAGAATTGGAAGAGAAGTGGATTTTATATTACCTTAGGATAACAACCGATAAACTCCTCCTTAATAAACTTTCCAAGCAAAAAATTGTTTGAAAAACTGTTAGAAATTGTGAGTAGTTATTTGAAAGTTACAATTTCTAAACAATTTAATTGTTAAAAGCTCAAATGAATGGTTTTCAAGTAAAAACAATGTTGTAACTTAGCTTCTGATAGCTTATCATGTCATATTTTTTTTATACAAAAAAATAAATAAAAATAAAACAGAAAGAAATTCTACAACCATGAGATTTCTGACACTGGCTGTGTTTCTTAAAGACACTTGTTCAGCCCCAGGGACGGGGGCTTTCTTCCAATTAGAGTCGTCAGGGTCTGCGGCGAAGTCCATTGTACGCCACGTAATTGGAAATTCTGAAAAACAATGGCTCTCCCTTTCAGCCACTCGGTCTCGGGTGACAGTGCGGGTGGCGCAGATGACAGCCCACTCTAGGGTTCCTGTCCTCGCGCATCTAATTCTTTCTCTTCTTTGATTCGAGATTTTCTCAACAAGTCATAGCACAAAACACGTCGTGTCGCGAGAGTTGAACAGAGAAAAATAATAATAGAATTCACATTTAGGATTTATGTATATTGCCCCTAAAGATGATTAATCTCAAATAACTTTCTCTCCCTCTTTCCCTCCAGCTTTCCGAGTATTGATACATCGAAGTATAAAAGAAAAACGAAAACACTTGGTTCCAGATACAACTTAAAGCCCAGAAGTTTTGAATGCTGCTATTTTTTTTCTTTTGTATTCATATAATTTATGTACAGGTTATAAGAATAACTTAAAGAAAAAGTTTGTATATCTAAAAAGTATAATGAATCCCCAAAACTTTTTTATTTGCTAAAAATTAATTAAATCTGCAAATACTAAATAAATGTAATTAATTGTAATCGAATCAAAGAAAGCGCAGTTTTTAACTAGGGATCGATAGAGAGTCATTGTTTGTAAATGTATTTTTAAGAATACCATTTTATTCCATTAAAAAATGCATTATATGAAGATAAATAATTATTTTCAAATACAAATCATCCGTTTTGTATTTTTAGTAAATCTTTTACGTGCTTTTAGTAATGCACGTAATTATGCATGCCAGGTTTTAAGAAGACCATTCCTCAGTGTTATCAATAGTGGGACACCCAAACTGAGCCAAATCTTCTTAGAAAAGTTTGCTAAGAAATCAGTGTTTCTAAATTTGTTATCTTCACTGAAATAGAACTTCTTTCTATTAATAGTTAAATTGTGGCCATTAAAACTATAAACACTTTATAACACTTTACATTAAAACTATAAACTTACATACCTATTGAAAACACAAGTATTATCAAAGTGGTCTCACTTTGAAAGTAGTAAGAGAAGATATATTATATAAACGAGTAAGAGAAGATATATTTTATATATTCTGTAAATATCTTTTTTTTTTCCTTGAATTTTAAAACATCGACTATTCATATACATCGCATGTATGCTAATTTTAAATATTACAAATATATCAAATTTAAAAAAAAAAACAACATTAACCGCCAAATTAATTAATTAATTTCATTAATTTCAACTTAGTAATTATTTTGCTGGAAACCGAATTGTGTAACTGATGTCAACTCGAATTTTTCTGGATTCGAAGATAAACAAAACATATGAGATATATTGATATAAAAACATGAATTGTTATAATATCATCCTTCCTTAAAACAAATATATTCCTTCCATTTTCATCTATCTGTTTAAAAATTCTTCAACTATATTTCACGAAAAACTATCGTTCCGCTTTTTCAAGTCTTTCGCAAAATAAAATAACACTAATATGTACTAATCATAATGTTAACAATGTATATGCAATGACTGTTCACTGTGTAATCTTTGTTGATGAAGGTTTTTTTAATATCCATTATTTAAATTTAAAAAATAAATTAAAAATAAAAAAGGGCAATTTTTAAATATTCCAAAAGTAGCCCAGTGATTTTATGTATTGCGCGTTTTTATCCCTTTTTATTGCTTTGGAAATTCTAGTACGCACTTTAAAATTAACATTATGTCTTTCATATAGTTTAATTCTTCATAAGCTAGCTGTTGAGTAGCGGGGATTAACTAATTGCCCTTTTTTATTATTTTTTATTTATTTTTTTTTTTATTTTTTATATATGAAGGGTCATTCTTACGTTTACTTGTCTCTTGTTTATATTTCCTTTGATCTCACTGAGCTGTAGACACTGGGTGAATCCAACTGAACAAAGGTAACAACCTTGAAACAGGCTATCTTGGATTTCCGGTGTCAAATATTCCAAAAGCTGCTCAGTGATTTTATTTGTTGTGCGTTTGTATCCCTTTTTATTGGGCTTCATAAATTCTAGTAAGCACGTTGAAATTAACATTAAGAATCACTTACTCTCCATTTTATAGTGAATTTTCGAGGACACTCAGTTTATTCCTGTTCCTCTTTATCAAATCACTCAACCGAAAAATAAAGAAACTGAAATGTCAAAATTTCTCTACATATTGTTTTCTTAATAATAAGATGATAGTTTTATATTATGCTTTATATAACATTATTGTTTATAGATACTGATTCATTATTGATAATAATATTCTTACACAAATTAAAATATTATTGATTCGTATTGTAGCTTAAGTTTTTATATTTGCATTTTTATCATTTGGATCAGAAAATGATCTTTTTCAACATCCGAATTTCTGTTTACACATTCTAAATTTTTAATATGAAAGGCAAAAAGTCAAAAATTACAACTATAAAATAAAATTAATTAATTATAAGACCATCCATACAAATAAGAAAGATATCATTTATAAATCAAGACATAAGAACATTTCGAAAATTCATCGTCAGACTGTAAATACATATAAAACGGAAAAACATAGGCTTATAACAGCCTCACAATACAGAACATAATGAATAATTATAAAATAAAATATAACAAACAAAAAAAAAGCTACAATACTTAAATAAATCAATAATATTTTAATTCTTGTAGGAATATTATTATTAATAATAATGTAATATATATAAATAATAATAATAATAACTTCCAAGCTTTTTTTTTTTTTTTTTTTAATCACTTGGCAATATGTGCTTTGGTCCTTGACCCGCCGTATTGTCTTAGCTGAGGAATCCCATGGTTTGAAACTTTTTCGAGATAATAATAATAATAATAATAATAATAATAATGTAATATGTAGCATAATATAAAACAATCTCAATATTATCAAGAAAACAATATGTAGAGACATTTTGATATTTCAGTTTCTGTATTTTTCAGTTGAAAAGGAGGAATCAACTGAATGTTCTCGAAAATTAGCTACAAAATGGAGAGTAAGTGTTTCTGTTTTAATTGAATATTAAATTAATAAAGCTACACGTGCAAGATCCCTTGTACAGTCTAAAAAGATTGGTTCTTTGTTAATTTTTTTTTACCTTGGATTGTTTTTAAGTGGTTAAAGAGTGAAAGAGATTGACGACTCATCCGAGACCATTTACTAATAGTGATAACAAATAGTCTAACACGTTTCTTCCACCCCCGCGCTTTTCTCGAAAGATCCAGGTGTAAATGAAGCACTAACACGCCACACTTCAATTTACCAGGAGTGCGGTTCTCTGCCCAGTGGTGGGTAGGGGAAGAGGATCAAAATGACCGTTTTATCACCTTCCATCTGTACTCCCTCGTTTTATCCTCATCATCAACGTAGGGGTTCGTTAAGATCGGAGTCAGATGGAGCTTTGAATTTTAACAAAAAACATATCAAACACAGTAAGAAAAGCCAAGAACTAAACAGTTTCCAAATAATTAATTGCTAAAAGAATTGGTTAAAACTGTTTCCTAGCTTCACTGTTATTCTTAAATAATTTAATATGTGCATTAAAACGAAGCAGAAGCTGTACACTTACGAAATAAGATCAACTACAATAACTTTTTTTTTGTTTTAAAATACGAGGGAACAAAAAATTTCTGAGACAGTTGAAAAAAAATTCGAAGATCTTTTGAAAAGACTGCTACTGAAACAAAGTAGAGAAAATTATGCAACTGAGTGAACTGCCTGAAAGAGATTCTACGTTAATGACCACTATTATTATTTATTTTAAAATATTTCTTTAGTAAGATATTAATAATTATAATTTTAAAACATTGTCTTTTATTTTGTTATTTAAATTTATCAATTTAAGTTATTTTTAATTAAAAACATTTTTAAATAGCGATTAAAGGAATAATAATAATAATAATTCACTGAAATCTTTGGTAATTAATAGGGCGTTTGATTCACAAAAAAAGAATTTTATAATGATCAATTGTCATCTAATTGTTTGTTTGTATTCTATTAAGAGTTTTGTGATTATAATTACAAAATTCTGCTATTTATCCTAATTTAATCATTTAAGATGATAAGCCTTTTAATTATTCTGTTAGGTTAGAATTTGTAATTACAAAGACTGATAATTTATCTCACGCGTTCTTCTATCAAGATAAATGTGTTTTAATTTGTCCATTCCAGACCCGTGTTTTGTGTCTCAGGCCTCATCGATGGAACGAGATTAATGGACGTGTGGGGTCGCTAACGAAGGGTCAATCACCATTTTCTCGCTAATTAGTGTCCATTTAGAGACCCCCAGGGAACAAGGACATAAACATGTGTTGGACGTTTCCTATTTCCCCTCCTCTGAGTTGGGTCTCATCTTTCTTCGATTGTAGAAGCCAAAGGTAACTTTTTTTTTACAGGTAGAATTATCTCATTTTTAAAAACTTGTGGAACTTACCAAGAGAGAATGACGAATGTTTTTATATAGGAAGCCGTTCTTAACAGTTATACACCAGTAATTAAATGGAAAGTAAATTAATAGACATTCCTATTTTAAAAATTATTATTATGTTTATTCATGGGTCCTGTAATCCAGGTATAGGCTCTGGGTTGTGGCGTAGAGGAGCCGTGTTCGATTCCCGGCGGAGATGGAGGATTTGTTTCTGGATGTTTATCCTCCAGACATATCTAAGGTTCACTCAGCCCTCTATAAAATGAAGACCGAGTTTCTTTCCGGGGTTAAAAGTGGGAGGACGTCGGACTGACCAAACGGCCCCAATGTCATTCCGATGGTCGAGAATCGTTGAGGCCTCTACCTCCAACGTTCCAATGGTCCTACATAGCCTGTAAAGTGAAATACTTTAACTGTAACTTAGATTGTTTATCCATTGGAAGAAAAAAAGTCAGGAGATGAATCTTCCAATAAAAATGGAAAGGTCTTGGGTAATATTTCGGTAGAAGCAGCAGAAACCTCTCAATTGACCATTCAATTAAAAAGAAACAACAGAAAAATGCAAAAAAAAAAAAAGAGCCCTTATTAGAATTAATGTCTAACAGATGGATGTTGACGATCACGTTTGCGCGAGAATTACGAAAAACACGAGATCTCGCCATTAGCCTCTTCAGCAGGTCTCAAGGAATTTAGTATTTTTAATGTCTGTCACTAGGAAAATGCTACATAATGAATTTATTGTTTGTTTATTGACTGTTTTCAATTTATTAAAACTATATTAAAATGTAGTAAAAGTCTCATGCATTTCCCCGCATTATAATTCATTTAAATATTTCAATATTTTGTGAGAAGACATGGATAGAGACTATTCTCGCGTAAATTACGTGAAATCACGAAAATACGGAATCGTCAACATCCATCTGTTAGACATTAGAATTTGTTATTGTTAATGAGCTCAAGCTTTTTAACAATTGAAAATTATTAATTTGCAGAGAATAATGAAAATTACGTAGAAAGTATGCGTCTAGTTTCAATAGTTAGAACAGAAATAGCCTTCAGGTTTATCTCGTCCAACAATTTGGCACGGATTCCTTGCAATGTTAGTAGGAGCTTCAAAAGAATAGCTCCTACTATTCGACATTTATCAAAAATAAATACATACAGATGAAAAGCAACAAATAGTAATAATAATAACACTTGGCAATAAGTGCTTTGGTCCTTGACTCGCCATGTTGTCTTTGCTGGGGAAACCCAAGGTTTGAATCTTTTACATAATAGTAATAATAAAAACTATTAAATAATCTCCGAGCTAATTAATTTTTTATTTGTAGAGTTTCTATTGTATTGTACATAATAATTGCTCTTTTAGAATAACTGATTCATTTTCATTTTTTGCATTAACTTTAAGCTTTTTTAAGACTCTAAACAGTGCACTTTGGCATCAACACTTGAAAAGCTGTACTTAAAAGTAGTTTAACTGATATAAATTTTTGTAACCTATTAACAATGTTTATATTAAAAACGAAAAAAAAAGCTAATTTAGTTGAAACGAATGTACAACTAAGACCCTCCTACAAATAACATTGGGTATTTTTATGTGTGTGTGTGTAATTTTAACGTTTTTCTTCTCCTCCAAGAAGAAGCTTTGCTGTGAGATTCAGATGCTATGCTGGGAAGTCCATCATTTTACTCAGCCAAGAGGGTCAAGGGAACATAAGTGAAAACGATTTGACAAAAATGAGGTCCTTTCTAGAGTCTATTTCTAATATAAGCCGTTTAGGAATGAATTTTCGTGTTTCGTGTTTTACTAACTTAATTTTTTTTTCATTTTTTTCGTAAAATAATTGAAATACGAACTTTCAAAAGAGATGCCAACAACCAAAAGACAAAAAGATCAATTACGTTAACTTTTTACGTTAATTTGTGCAACAATTTACGTTAACGAATTGCTTGGAATTCTAAAATTTAAAATAAGTGACTTCTGTAGTTTTCATTTATGGAATAAAAAATCTAAACTGGCATTTAATTTTTTTAAAAATAAACTTGCTGTTCAAAAAAAAAAAAAAACTTTTTATATAATTAACTTTCTTCTTTAACATTAAGAAGTTTGCAGTTCTTTGTATTTAGCAACGTTTTATAATGAATAGTTTCAGAATCTAAAAAGATGTCATTCCATTATTAAACCCATTCACTTTAAAAAAATATGTAGCATTCCCTTTAAAAATGACGTTTCATCAAAAGCGTATTATTGTTTCAAAAAGTAATTTTTCTTTTTTTCCTTTCGACATTTCAAAAATTAGTAATTTTTTTTAATGGTCGCCATATTGCTTCAAAATGGCGGATAGAAATTAAAAAGCTTTCTTTGTTGTTTTTTTTTCCTGCCACTTATTTGAACTTGAGTTCTTTTGCAATTCTCGGCGACTTAGTTCTCGAAATAAAGACAGTCAGACAGATGGTGGAAAGGGGTAAATAATCTTTCTGGAATCTGGCAGATGGTAGAAACAAAATGGCGTTTATGGCTTTTCTTATATATATGTATATAAATAAATTATGAAATTTAATAAAAGCATTTAAGTATCCGTCTGTTGAAACATATATGCTAGAAATTTAGTCATATATTTTGTTTTTAAGAGATTTTGATAATTTTATTTATTTTTATTCCTATTTTTCCTAATTCTCCATTCTGAACTTTTGAATTTATATAAATTTATCTGTAATTTTCAGTAGTTTTTAGAGTGATATTCTTTTCAGATATTTACAATTTCCTTTATTCTGAATAGTTATAACTTTCATTTTTATAATTTGCTATCGATGAAGAGAAATATGATAGAAGGTGTGATTATTTTCTCACTTTATTATAGCAACAGACGGAAGGCTTAATAGATTTTTTTTTTCCCTTGCGAGTTTTTTTTCAATTAGCTCCATTAAGTGATTAATGATGTGCTATAAGGAACCACAGCTCCACGTGCAACCGATGTGCGTGCTCGCACGCAGCTCCTCACCCATCCCTGCAGCTTCGATTACCGACCGTGAAACGATGAAGGTGGGTGGGATGGGTTTAATAAGGAAAGGGAGAGGTGTGAAACCCCCACCTCCGCTTTCATAATGTACGAGTTGTTGATAGGGAGGGTTGTGTGGACCCCAGAACATTATCATTTATTAAAATTATGTTTTTTTGTTTATTACATTCGTTCTTGGTTCCCATAGACCTCTATTACAGAATTACTCCAAAATTAACAGTGCTTTTCATATCACAGATAGATAGTGCTTTCGATAATACTGAATTTCAGTAAAAAAATGTAATGTTTCAGTTATTTATGCGTAGGCTAAGCTGAAAATTGCAACGTTGATGTCAACAATTACATTATGTATTACAAGTATAAATTTAACTGCGCTTCAATGGCAAAAGAAAAAAAAATCAAAAAATTGTTTTCATAAGAATCTTAGTCTGATTCTTTATGCAAATTGTTTTTACTTTTGTTATGAAGCAAAGTAACATGTTATTAAAATAAATTAGTAATATATTGGTAAAAATAAAATAACTTTTGCTCCAACAAAAATCAATTATGTAATACAGTTCTCAAACAACGGATCGAGTTGAAACAAGCGTTTATCACCAAGCATAAAACTATTTACATATCATTGTAAAACTTTTCGTTGTTTAGAAATGATCGCGAACAGATAAGCTTTCCAATATAAATATATATTGATATCTTAGTAAAAGGAACTTAATATAAAGACTCAGGATATAAACTGTGAAAATTTATCCGTCAGTAAGCCGTCTACATTATAAAAATGTATTTTTAAATTTTATTTAAGTAATAGATTCAATTAATGTATTTACATTAGTGCATTCGAAATTCCATAAACTGGGTTCTGACTTTTATAATACGTAGTAATTTGAATACAAATCAAAAAAATTAGAGACATATAATAATTTTACATATAAAACGAGTAGTAGTATTGTATGTTTATTCTTAATAACAATAACAGTAATTTGTCCATATGCGATTGAAAAAAATATGAATTAACTATATATAAAATATAATAAAATACAATATTTAATATTTTAATTAATACAAAATAATTAACATATTACGCTTTTTAATTTATTATTGTTATTATTATTATTTTTGATGCTAGAAGATAATAAGTATACAAATTATTCAATATGTAATTATTGTACGAAAATTTATTTGATAAGTTCAATGTACTCAGCTTAATGAATGAAAATTTTTGTGCATTAATTATTCTCTTTCCGAATAAGAGGATCAATTTTAGTTTTAATGATAATATATTCATGATTTTAATTTCTTACTTAGGAAATATATTTTTAAAATAATTTTTTTCTGATTCATTTTACAACAATAAGTTATTTGTTGTAATCATAGATTAGAATAGACAAAATGACGTTTATGTGTACTATTTTTTTTGAGGAGTTATAAAGGTTTATCTTCATTTGGAATTAATGTAAATATTATTTAAAGTATCTTGTAGTCATTAGAATCTTTATTTTATATATATAAAAAAAAAAAGAACTAAAGGATATTTTTCTTTTTAAGTTCTTGGAGGTTACATTCATTTTATCCCTGTGTGAGACTTTGATGGTTATAATCCTAATCCTAGATGAATTTTTAGAAGTCAACTAGAATGAAACAGTTATAGTGGGAGGTGAACTACGATTACGAGGTCTAATATGTTATTGAACAATAGGTTTCGTTGCGTTGAGGAAATCTTCCGAGGAATGGTTTTTAAATATTTTTCCACTACAACTGTAGCCTTAAGACGATAGAAACTGTTTTCCAATGAACTGAGTATTATAGTTCCATTGGGATTCCACAAGATCAGAAATGAAATTATTTAAAAAACATTGATATAATAGATTTCTACAATTTCGATTACAAGAATACTAGAGTTCCTTCTAAAATGAAAGATTATGTTCTTCCTGAACTTGAATAGTCGAACCGACCGTGTAGACCATACAGCCATATTACCATTTAACCATAGATACCATATAGATCATACATCCACTAGTCCATATAGCCATGGAGACCATGTACGTATAGCCATGTAGGTCATATACGTACAGCCATGTAGACCATATAGCCATATATATCATGCAGCCATTTAGACTATATAGTTCATATAGCCATGTAGACCATATACGTATAACATATAGCCATATATAACAAATAGCCATATAGCCTACGACTTAACATGTTTAAAAATTAACGCTTAGAGATTTATTGGATTGATTTTTAAAAATTTAATGAGATTATTTCTTTATATAATTGTCCTTAATTTTTGTTTTCGGTAATACTCTAGCAAGATTAAGAAGAAAAAATTATTCATCTTTTCCAAGAACTGGAAGTAATTGCAAGTAAAGCAGACTGTGATTGATCGAATCAAAAATTTTATTAAATTAATTGTAAGTTGCACTGTGCTTTATATACAGTATACAGGGTGTTTCAAAAATACACGGCATAATTTCAGGTATGTATTTCCCACATGTAGACAATCAAAATAGTTCATTACAACATATGTCCGGAAATGCTTCATTTCCGAGTTATGGCCTTCACAACATTGAAAATCACCGGAACGTTTTTCGTTCCGCCGGTCGTTGCCATTACAGAAGATGTTCAAAATGACCACCTCCTGCTTGAATACAGACCTCACATCGATGTCTCAATGACCTGCGAACACGATCCCACACTCCAGGAATGTTGCGTATGTCCTCAGAACGTGCCACAATTCGATTCCGAAGGGATTCCAAATCAGGCACCGGAGACGAATAAACCAATGATTTTAAATGGCCCCACAAGTAGAAATCGAGAGGGTTCAGATCAGGTGAGCGTGGAGGCCAAGCAATTGGGCCACCTCTACCTATCCATCGATCAGGAAACGTTCGATCCAAGTACCGGCGAGCCGTACGACTGAAGTGTGCAGGAGCGCCGTCATGCAAGAAGTGAGCGTGCTGACGATCGATCAGTGGAGTGTCGTCATAAACATGAGGTATGGTGTTTTCCAGGAAGTTTGTGTACGCCTGCCCCGTAAGTCTGTTTACAAGTACATGGGGTCCAACTAATCGATCACCAATGATACCGGCCCACATGTTGAGGGAGAACCGCACCTGGTGATGAGATACAACAGTTGCATTTGGGTTTTCATACGCCCATACATGCTGATTGTGGAAATTTGTTATGCCATCTCGTGTGAACTGTGCTTCATCTGTAAATACGAAAAACGTTCCGGTGATTTTCAATGTTGTGAAGGCCATAACTCGGAAATGAAGCATTTCCGGACATATGTTGTAATGAACTATTTTGATTGTCTACATGTGGGAAATACATACCTGAAATTATGCCGTGTATTTTTGAAACACCCTGTATATACAGTATATACAGTATAGGGTCAATCCATACGAAACCAACCAATGGGTGTTGCTGACATATTTTATTTTATTTTTGATAGTACATTTTCTGTTTATATATACATTTGGAAGTACAAAACGATTTTTTTTAAAAAATCATTATTATTATTACTTTAGCTTTTTTCGGCCATTTTGTACATGAGGGTCGACCGTTATGGCGTTTTCAGAGGTTAGCGATAAGTTAAATAACTTTTTTGTTTATTAAGATATCAACTTTTGGAATAAAAACCATCTTATTCTAAATAAAACCATCTACAAATCATGTTATGACCAAAAATGTGTTAAGTTGTGAGGAAATAACCTAAAACTTAACTAGAAAAATGTGTTGTCGATTAGAATAAATTGAAGATTTAGGGAAATTTTTTTCCAAGAAAGGATTAAAACACAACTTTAATGTTTTTTCCCCGTAAAAGTATAATAGAGAAGAAGACTTTAAAAAAATTTGATTACTTTTAAATGCCACCTTTAGGTTTTACAGGCCTTCAAATATCGCAATTTGTCCAAAATTCCGATTTTCAAACAGGCATATCTCCAATAGGGACTGAATCAAAAAATCTGAAATTTTCAAAAAATACTCTTCTAGTATCTGGTAATAACCACATGAAATTTTATCATTGTGTTTTAATCAGAAGTATTTTTTTTTAATTAAAGAAAAAGCAAAAATACACAGTACGACGCACATTGACGTACATAGCCTCCTAAAGTATTAAGGCACTTAAAAAAAACACCTAATAAACTAATCTATTCTAGGCCTATATGTACAAAATGTGTAAACTATAATTGAAATCCAGAGCTACTATTATTGGAGTAACCCTCAAGTTACCTTGCACCTTTGTATGAGCTGCATGAAGCCACAGAAGCCTTCTGTTATAAGTGACTATTTGGACCATAGGACCGCGACTGTGCACTGCTTTCAAAAACATTTGTCTGAAGATATATTAAAAAAAAATGCTCCTTTAGTAAAAAAAAATGTTTATTTTATTATTTATTTAGTTTATTAAATGTGTTTTTTTGAGTGTTGTAACACTTTAGGTCTGCGTCAATGTGCGTCGTATTGTGTATTTTTGCTTTTTTTTTTAATTAAAAAAAATATTTCTGATTAAAACACAATGATGAAATTTCATGTGGTTATTACCAGATACTAGAAGAGTATTTTTTGAAAATTTCAGATTTTTTGATTCAGTCCCTATTGGAGATATGCCTGTTTGAAAATCGGAATTTTGGACAAATTGCGATATTTGAAGGCCTGTAAAACCTAAAGGTGGCATTTAAAAGTTATCAAATTTTTTTTAAGTCTTCTTTTCTATTATACTTTTAAGGGGAAAAAACATTAAAGTTGTGTTTTAATCCCTTCTTGGAAAAAAAATTCTCTAAATCTTCAATTTACTCTAATCAAAAACACATTTTTCTAATTAAATTTTAGGTTATTTCCTTACAACTTAACACATTTTTGGTCATAACATGATTTATAGATGGTTTTATTTAAAATAAGATGGTTTTTATTCCAAGTTGATATATTAATAAACAAAACAGTTATTTAACTTATCGCTAACCTCTGAAAACGCCATAACGGTCGACCCTCATGTACAAAATGGCCGACAAAAGCCAAAGTAATAACAATAAATTTTTAAAAAAAATCGTTTTGTACTCCCAAATGTATATATAAACAGAAAATATACTCTCAAAAATAAAATAAAATATGTCAGTAACAAATTATTTTTTTATTGGTTGATTTCATATGGATTGACTCTATATCGATGATAAATTGCAAAATGAGAATAAGTAACATTTCGAGTTCAACATATAAACTTCTTCATTTCTTCCAATCAAATTGCAACAATAAAGAAACAAGTTCACAACCAAAGTACAAAAGAAAAGCAGTAGGCTACATCTTCAAATAAAATTCTATATTTTTCTTAATAATTTTAACATTTTGTTTTTCATTTTAACTTTTTAAAATTTAAAATTTTTAATTTTTTTGAAACACATTATTTATGTAATTTTTTTTTTTCATATTTACTTGTCCGCCTTCATAGTTAAGGAAAGTTTATCTGTGTGAAGAATGCGCCACAGCAGTCAAGTTGAATAAGCAACAGAGAAATGCCCGTGCTCTTTTCTTTGGTCAAAAGTATATACGAAGCTAAGAGAAAGTTATTGATACATATTTTTTATGCTTAAAAATATAATATGTGCAATGAACAGAGAGTGCTTGTACTTTGTGGTTGAATTATCTCCGTGTCTGTCCAATGTCTCTCAAGTGAGCGTTCATTCGTCTGACTAATCTTCTAGTATAATTGCAAACAGAATTCAAGTAAAAACTGATCTTAATAAAGAGATACGTAAAATAAGCAAACATATAGGCATTTTTTTATTATTATGTGTTAAATTTTCAAACAAGTACTTTCGTTTTTTATTGGCAGGACCGTGGATACATCCTACTAGAACTTTGGCCTCTAGACTTACTTGTGAAACTCCAATCTCATGTAGTTTTCCGGATCTGTCTGTGTCTAACGCACTTCTCAATGTAGTTCCTCTGTGTTTGGAAAATAATTTTAATTTCCTGTGAAAATAGAAATAATTTCTACAATCAAATGTTCGTCACAGGAATCGAACCTACAATCTCCTGATCCCAAGTCTGACGTTTTATCCATGAGGCAACGAGGACTACATTCAAATTATTATTGTTAAACATCTCCTATCACTCCTTCTGTGTGTGTATGACGCAATGAGAGAAGAACCAGAGAAAACAAAATAACTCATTAATTTTGGCCTACTAAATTAAAATTTAAATTTCAATGTTCATTTTTTTTAGCCTACCACAAGCGCAGGCCAGACGAGCATTAGATGCAGAAGCTCGTCCTCAGCGACGAACTGAAGAGTCGTTAGAGACATTTCTCGACATGAATGAAGAAATTAAAAATAATATTTAAACAGAAAAACTTCTACTTAAAATACTCTATCTCAAATAAAAGCCGTCACATTGTTCTCCCGTCATTGTTGATGGTGCGTGCGCTAGGAAGTAATAAAGGCCACAGACAGGAAGGAGAGAAAGACATAAAAAAGAAGGAAACAAATACAGGAAAGAAAGAAAACGTCCATGCCTGCCCAAGGATTCGAACCTAGATTCAGGCATGTCAGCCAAGTTAATAGGCTATGCCTCCTAGTTGCTTGGCTCTGCCTGAAACAACTGAACATAACATTAAAAATGACTTATTTTCTTTAAATGATCATTTTTGTACCAAAATGTCGCAATTGACATAATTCAAACCTTCTTCTTTTTAAAGGAATTCTCGTTCTACAACAAAGCTAGTAAGCTAGTGATTTTTATTTTGGATTTCTTCTCTTTGATCAATGGATATAATCTGTTTGGCCTCGAGCTTAGTTTGTATGAGATCTTTATTACTAGACTTATTCAGTTATTTTTTTAGTTTAAGAAGAAAATTCTCCATATTAAAGCAGGTTCTATCTATTTACGGATCTAGGGTAATTTTTTTCCTCCTTTTTCATAGAAGACCGGTCTATCACTGTTCTGCCTTGGACACCCCCATTCGACCAATGAATCATTCAACTATTTTTAATCTACCGCTGAGAGGTACAGCAGCAAACCTCTTGCGGCTTTGCGGGTATTAAAATTTCACAATCTCCTCCTTCCCTCCAGGGACCTGAGTTTTCCCGCCAAAAGGCACCGCCGGTCTGTGGATCTTCTCATTAGATGGAACAATTTGTGAATAATTCATTGGGCCGCCCTGATTTGCGTGCTGTGTTTCAATCCCTCCTTAGGGGTGTCAACCACAGTCCCATTAACACTTAATAAATGTTGCACAAGGGAACTACCTCACCACGAGATTCAGCCGCAAACCAATTAATCCTTTAATTACTTAAAAAAGTATTTGTTTAAAAAATTATGAGGTTGTAAGGGTAAATTATAAAATTTACCACCTATTAAATTTTAACTTGTAATTGCTTTACTGATTACTTTCAAGTTTTCATAGTTTCTACATAATTAATAATATCATTTAGGAACGCAATTTATATAAAATTAAAACTGCTGCGTCAGTTCATTGGACTTCTTTTGTTTGCTTTTTGTTAGATTTTTTTTTTTTCATTGTTTTAACAATTTCTACGGAAGCAGAATCTTCAACAGGAATTTCTACATTAAAAATACTTGACTGTAAATGCATACATTGAAAATTATCAATAGCACTAAAAGTTCCAACATATTTGGATATATATCTTTCCATTTGTATAATAAAAAATTGTAATTCAGCTTTACAAGTTTCTTTGTTTTATTATTATTATTATTATTATTATTAGCGGTCTACCTGACAAAAATCACTTGTAAAAACAATACTATGTAAGTAATTTCATATTTTTTAACAATGTATTCAAAATTAATTAAATATTTGTAGTATACCTATATTCAGAACCTGTTGATAGGAATTTGTCATTCCTAACGGGACTGTAAATTTTGTATTTAGAATCATAAATAAAAAAAAAAATATTATTATTATTATTATTATTATTATTATTATTATTATTACTAGAAATTAAATGAAAGTAAATTTCATAAACTTTACGATCACATCGCATCTTAAACATTAAAAAAAAAATAAAAAAAAAAATAACTGTATCCAAAACAGTTGTGAATTCAGATTTGTACAATGTACTGCAGTTGTTTTTATCATTGTATCAACTATTAACCTTATCAGGGTTTCGAAACGAAGCCTAAGTCTTGTAATGAATGTAAATAGAACATGACTTTTCCTTTAGGTTTCTGTCTAGAAATTTCAGCGATTACATTAAATTCTAATATTTTATAATAAATTTAGATTTAAGATTTTCTCTAAATTTTATTATTACATTCAATATTCTCGGAAAATAACTTGTAATCGTGAGTCTTTTTTTTTTCTTAACATGTTATATTTCTAATTAATAGATCGGCCTACACACAAATTTAAAACACTAAAAACTGAAAATTAAAAGATAATACATTTAAAAGTTAAATTTTTTTAAAAGTTTAAAAATTAAAAGTTAAAACGAGAGTCCAGAGCTTTCGCCTCCATTTGGATGAGGCTTCATTGTCTATTAATATATTAATAATGTGGTGAAGCCTCGTCCAAATGGAGGCGAAAGCAATGGACTCTCGTTTCAACTTTTAATTTTTAATTTTTAAAATTTTAAAATTTTTTTAACTTTTAAATGTATTAACTTTTAGTTTTCAGTTGTTAGTGTTTTATACTTGTGTGTAGGCCGATCTATTAATTACATATATCAATACACGTAAATATTTCTCAAATGTTAAAATTCAAAGAAAGAAATATATTTTCACATTGAAGTGTTTACGAATTCATCTTCATTTAATACGATTTAATTTAAGGAGATTTTTATCATGAATATAAGCATATAGTTAAAATTTCTTTATGAGTTTTAGATTGTACATTACTTGTGCTATATTAGATAGAATGTTTTTTTTTTTTTTTTCATATGATGGATTAGGTAATTATAGAAACTTAATTAATAATAAATTAAATTCATTATTATATTAGATGCTGATATGAGTTTATTGATTAATTAAAAGTTTATCAATTTATTTTTTTGTTAATGGATATTTGTTACTTAGAAATTTCTTGTCAAAAATTAACTATAACTTAGTAGACAATTTTAAATCCGGATAAGTTAAGCAATTAAGATATATACAAACGTTAAACAAAATTTAAACAAATTGAATGAAGTCTAAAAACAAAATAAAAAAATTAAAAATATCTTCAAACTATATTCATCATAAAAAAATAAATGATAAAGATAAAAAGAATAAAAAAAAAAAATAGAAGCTACAGTCTTCTAAATGTAAAGGGTTTAAAAAAAGTATTATAATACAAAATTAAAACGAAACCCTTACATTGCAATTTTAAAAGAAGAGACAAACTAAAATTAAATTATCAAATGTTATTTATAATAGCTTTGATAATACAGTGTTGGAAAAACAGCTTCAATTAAGTAAAATAAATACATAAATCCCTTCAACTTCTTTCTTTGATGTAGTTAAAAAAATTACTATTAACTTGTTTATTTAAATACTAGAAAATAAAAAGATTTATTCTTAGAATCTTAAGAAAATCCTAAAAGTAATATTAAAATAATAATGTTTTTACAACACTGCTGTTAGCAACTGATTCCCTAACGAGACTAAACCATGATTTTGACTTAATGTAATAAAAAAAAAATGTTTATTTGCTTAGATACAAATCAATCAACAATGCTGTTATAATTTTCCATAAACACATTCCGGAATAATAGTGCAACATCATATGTTGTGGATATACAAAATATAGAAATCATTAAATCAAATGGCAGTCTATTAGTAGTTTTAGACTTTAGAAATTTATGAATGTGAATATATTAATATAATGGCCGTGTATTGTGATATTGTTGCTTGTAATAAAGATATCAAGATTATTTTAGGATTCTTGTTAATAAATATTTTATTTGTTTTTTTTAACACAATGAAAGGTATTTATCTAATGTTATATGTATTTAGAACGCATGTCCTACAATACAAGTGTATTAATAGACATCTCTTAAATTAGAAGAATGTTTTTTTTTAATTTTATTAAAGTTCGTTGTTTGCACAAGAATTGTCAGTCTTGTTTTTATTTAATATATGTATATTTCACTTTAATAAAAGACTAGAATTAATTCTATCAATCTTCTTCTACCGTTTATTAGTGACTCCTCTCATTTCATGTCTTTTCAAAATAAGATCCATTTTTAAGCAATTTATGTTTATGGTTCTTCACTTACGTATCTCTTCATTTGAATTTTGTTTGCTGTTCTTCTGTTAAAACCCAATGGTCAGCTAAAATGAATAAATAAGCTTTTCTCATCCACCTCATTTTATGTACATCTTATTACGATGTTTTAGAATTATCAGAATCAACAAATATATCTGCATTTCTGCATATTTTATTCTTTCATTTTTCATTCAAATTAACGTAAAATTCATTTATAAATAACACTGGCTTAAACTATAACCTTCTAAACAACTTTCTTGCACTTACTTAGAGTTGAAGTTTGATCCAATCAATTTTGCGCATGCGCTGTGTGTTGCTAAAACTGAAGTGCTCATTGCTGACAGTCTTCCCTCGAAGAATCAATAATTTGCAGTTATTTTTGAAAGAATATCTTGTTTTGAAAACAAACTATAATTGGAAACAAGTGACATAACAATCATTGTTGGTTAAAATAGGAAATAAACTTACAATTTAAAACCATTTTTAATCAACTCTGTAATCCATACGAATTATAATTAAGCTTACATCAAGTGTATTGTAAAATTATGTTTTGTAAATCATTTTCCCATAGAGAAATTATAACTCATCCTGCACGGACACCTCGCAATTCAAGTTTTCTAACTGCATCCTAAAGTCTTATTGGGTTTAAAGATGTCTGTTAGAGTTTTTCTGCTTCTTTTTGCTGTTTCCTTTAAAATCAGTAAATTCTTGAGTTTGTTTGTAGATGCTTGTAACTCTTAAGAACAGGGTCTGAGTCACCTCTTTTCTCAGTAAATGTTGTCCAATGGAGCGATTGTAAATTTATTCCCCCAAAATAGATAGAACAGTCTCATAACTCCTTCACGGATGTAATACGACAGTGCTGTGATTGGAACTGAGAGTTTGGGAAGAGTAAGTTTTTTTTAAAAAAAAAGGTTGTTTACAATCAATAACTCTTTTGCAAAATTAAATTTTCTCTTCGAATGAACATGTTGACAAATTAAAGTTCCCCCGTCGTCCTGCCTGTTAATGGAGCGAGCCTATTCGCTTTTGAAAAGATTTTGGCGACGCTTCTCCCTCCGCCCCCTCCTCCCCCACTCTCTCTCAGATCCCGCGAAGAAGAAGAAGAATGGAAAAAAAAATCTCCCCATTCCAATTTCCCTTTTGCATCCTCCATTAGTGTAAAATGTCGTCCATATTTGCTTGCCTTCTGTGCTGTGAAAACGAAATGCCTTCATAAAACTTATCGAGGTCCCGGCTCGGGGGGGTAGGGTGGGGCTCATTGCCTCCCGGGCGTTAATTTGTAATTATGCCAAATGGTTGTTGGCGCGCGGTCTGCCACTCCTACTCCAGGCAGCAGCATAGCTAATGAACGCTAAGTTTTCGACAGTTATTACTTGGCGGACTGACGTCGATATCCCGTAAGGTTTTTTTTCCTTTTTTCTTCTTCTTTTTTTATCCTCCGCCCACACCCCCTCCGTTCTTTCTCTCCTTCGTTCTACTTAAAAATTGGCTCGTTTATATCTTGATGGAACCCTTTACTTTATTTTAACAGATTTAATTAATTTTAAATTTGAATTTATTCTGTTTTTAAAGAGGAAGCAATTAAAGAGAAAAGGTCCTTAGGATGGTTCACTTCCTCTTCTTTTGAGACTTTGATAAAGAAGATCGAAACAGTTCTTATTTATCACAAGAGAGGAAAGAATTAATAAAGAAATTCTATCAAATCGAATCGAAAGGAATTTGGCTCAAAAGTTGTACCTTCACTAAACCAGGGTGGAATCTGTCTACTAAAGAGTACTGCAGGTTTGATCTGACGTTTATAACTCCCTGTAATAAACAGCAGAGGTGGAAAATAGGATTCGAACGAAAAAGTTCGAGTTTTAAGCCGAAGTACTTAAGCCATCTACTTTTCATCAAAATAAGTCAAACTAATTGTCCTCGGAGGCTGAGATGTATTTTTGATATTTTTTTTAGTTGCTGCAAGAAAGATGCCCTACATGTTTTCATACATATAAGAAACGACGTGCAAAAAAAAAAAAAACTGTCAAAACATACGTTGTCGTTAATGACGATAACTCAAAAATTATTTATCTTAGGAAACTGAATTTCTAATGTTAGATTAATGTTACTTACTGCGAACTGTCGATTGACTTTCGTAGAAGTTTGGATACATAGGAACCAAACATTATCATTGCACGTCTCTCAAAAATGCCTCGTTGTCACGAAAAATAAACACAAATTATTTAGAAATGTTTAAAATTTACTCTGCACTATTTCAGTGGAACTACCTTTAGAAATTATCAAGCTGGTTCGAAGCAGGTCCATCAACTAAATTAATTAATTAACGCTTATATCATCTCAATAATGGCAAATTATCTAAATTAAATTAGAAATTTCGGTAATTAGATTAAACAGAATTTTTAGTTCAGTTTAAATCCTTAGGGTCACGTGGATCTTTCTTTATTGATTTCGATGCTCTGTTAATTGGCACATGGAATACTTTGTATTCGAGTATTTCATATTTAGCACGAAATTTAAAATTCACGCTTCTATTTCTTTACAAAGAGCAGTGGTATGGAAGCAAATTTTTAGTATTAAGGTATCTCAACAAATTGTTATATTTGCTTCATTTTATTCAATCATCTTCATTAAATCTACTATTGTTGACCTTCACTGTGCTCCTCAGATAAGTCTCCATTTGATTGTTTTTCTAAGACGATGACAATTTCTTGTAATTAATTAGGACTGTGAACCTTCTTTCTATACTCTCTGTAATTTTTGTAAGGGAATTCGAGATAGTTTTTATTTTGTGACAGTTCTTGTCGACCCAGGGTTGCAGGGACTTCACAGCGGGTGACGGACTGTACATGGCCGCCTCTGGCCGGGGTCACTAGGGTCACTACGGCAGTCATTCCCAGACTTCCCCCTGTCGGCTTTCCCTTCTTTTTGCGGCTTCACATTCCTTTCCTTACGATCAAAAATACTGTTCATTACTCCTGTAATAAGGTCATTGTGCTTGTTCTCATTTTCCACCCTTTTTCACATATTTAGAGAACTTTTGAAGCCACGGACGCCCACGTGGTTAGGCCTATCCCCACGTGGATAACCCTAACTGGAAATAGGGAGCCTGTCCTCTCTGACCGTCTCGGTGGGTGGCACTTGTGCGGGGGAGTTCTGTGACCACTCCCGTACTACCGTCTCCGCTCTTCTTCTGCATTTTGACGCTTTTCTAGAGATCCATAACTCTCTCCCTACTTTATCCATGACGCCTTCCTGCTCTTCCTTTCAATATTTTTAGTTTTTTTGCTGATTTACTCTTCCAATAGTCCGTTGGCCACTAGCTAAGTGTAACCGGAAGTGGCTCTCACGCTCCTCTTTTCTGCCATATTTCACTTATTTTTAGTTTTCATCCGAATCTTATTGGTTTTAGAGATTCTTTCTGTGGCGCCATACAGCGCCTGTGTTGGTCATCTTTTAATAAGAAATTTCTTCCCCCCCCCCTTTTTTTTTTTTTTTTTTTTTT
>JAFIDM010003189.1:11090813-11171000 GCA_023159025.1 Thereuonema tuberculata | reverse complement strand
TGAGTTCAAATTACTCTTCATCCGGAGATTATGCGGTGGCTTATTTAAACTTACTGTATTTCAAAACGCACGTCAAAACTTCTGCAATGATCTCTGGGGATTAGAATGCAAAAACTATGACTTTCGTAAATCAAAATTAACACAAGATATTGATGTCATCGTCAATTCATAAGTGATAAAGAATTGTAATAACATGACCCTTCAAACGATTTTACTATAAAATAAAACCTAATCTTCATTGTGAAATTTTATTTAAATGAATAAAATTTCCGCCATTTTTCTTTGTTGCTTTTCAAATTTACATTAAAATTAGAGTCAACTTTTCCGTGAAAAATATTCCCTCTCATTATATAAATATATACAACGAGATTAGGGAGATTTTTGAATAGAGAAATCCAATGATCACATAGATTCGTTGTAAAAACGTCGTAAATGTAATAAATTTTCAATGAAAACTTTTTAACACGATTAAATTATAAAAAATTAACATATTAAACTTTTGTTTAAAATTTATTAAATGGCTTACGGTCAAGTGCACCAAACTTCAATTAACTTTGACGGCTGCATTGTGGACGTAGCTAAAATTAGTGGGGGGGGGGGTACTGCTCCAGAAAAATTTTAGCCTTTGCTTTAAAATTGTGTGACAGGAAACAAACATGTATAAAAAGAGAATTTATTCAGAAACTTGATACATTTCTTTTTATACATGTTTGTTACCTTTCACACAATTTTAAAACAAAGGCTAAAATTTTTTTGGAGCAGCACCCCCCACTAATTTTAGATACGTCCACAATGCAGCCGTCAAAGTTAATTGAAGTTTGGTGCACTTGGCCATCATGCTTTTTAAATTAAATTATTTAAAATTACATTGATACTTTTTGGAACCTATTTATATAAATGTGTTTAAATATTTTTGTATCTTCATTTCATTGCATCATTCTATCAATCTATTTATCAACTGTCAAATACTATTGATTATTTTAACCAGTTGCATCATTTTAATCATATGATTCAAGTCTTTTGTTGAATAAAACCCCTTCTTCTCTCTCTTTTTTTCCCTCCCCATCGCTTCATTAATTAGGATAGAAGAGTTATCATTAGGTCATTCGCAAGAATACATCACCACCCGCCCACAATATTTTTCTGAAAATGTTCTGTTCCCTCAAGGAAGACAGTCATTAACTCTTTCATGATATCGTGGAAATTCCACCCCTTCTACTAAACCAAAAGTGCATTTTCACATAACCTACCCCCGCCATCGTATTCATCACCCTTTTCCTACCTTTGTGACTCAAGTGGTTGCCATAGGGTGGT
The DNA here is from genome assembly GCA_023159025.1 of Thereuonema tuberculata. Taxonomy (NCBI): domain Eukaryota; kingdom Metazoa; phylum Arthropoda; class Chilopoda; order Scutigeromorpha; family Scutigeridae; genus Thereuonema; species Thereuonema tuberculata. The sequence continues at coordinate 11,169,686 of JAFIDM010003189.1, read as the reverse complement.
TCGCATATAACGAGCCCTTATATACCCGAGGAAAAAGTGAGTCCCTTTCTTCGATTCCCATCCACCCACTCCTCGCTCAAATCCTCTCTACAAATCCTCGTTCCCATCTCTTTTCCTGTAAAGCATTATTGAATAACAAAGACTGAAGGCTAACAACGTCTATACCCTGATATACTTTCTATCCAAAAGAAAGCAGAGATATTTTCGCTTAAAGATCCACATTATTACTTTTAAAAGGCTCTGCAGTTATTCAATTCACATATTTTCAAACATTATCGCTTTAAATTTTTTACACTTTTCAACTCAATCTCCCACAGTGGAAATCTATTACACTTCGTTTTACGTATGACTGCGCCATTGCCTGAACAGCCTCGGTGTTCTGATAAAGAGCTCTGTTACTGACTTCGTTTCATTTTGTTTAATTATTCGTATTTTGATAGTAAATGCTTTACAAATTTAGTATAAATTAAGTTCTTAGTTTAACTAATAAATTATCACTGTTTATTAAAAGCACTCATCTCTTATATAGTTTTCCAGATCTGTTTGTGTCTAACGCACTTCCTCTGTGTTTGAAAAATAGTTTTAATTTCCTGTGAAAATTTGACAATGAAACATCCGCGATGGGAATTGAACCTGCGATCTTCTGTTCCGAAGTCAGACGTTTTATCCATTAGGTCACGGGGACTACATTCAAATTATTACTGCTGTATATCTCTTATCACTTCCTCTGTGTGTATGTGACGCAATGAGAGAAGATTCAGAGAAAAACAAATAACTCATTAATTTTAGCCTACTAGATTAAAATTTAAATTTCAATGTTCATTTTTGTAAGCCTACTACAAAAGCAGGTCATACGAGTGTTAGATGTAGAAGCTCGATCTCAGCGACGAACTGAAGAGTCGTTAGAGACATTTCTCGACAAGAATGTAGAAATTACAAATGACGGACAAATACTCTATCTCAACTAAAAAGCGACATATTGTTATCCCGTCATTGTTAACGGGGTGTAAACTAGTGTTTTAATAGTTTTGCTTAGGAAATACTGTAATAATTGCTTACAAATCCTTAGTGAATAGTAAATATAAATCAATGCAGAGTGCAAACTTATACTAAGAGCAAACATATCTTGAAAACAGAAAAATAGGCAGCATCCAACTACCCAACTCTATCATAAATTACGGACTTAATAATTGGATTCATTTAAATCAAACCGATATTAATCGCATAAACAATTCAATTACAAAAATATTAAATTTAATTTTTGTAGATTTTAAAACCAAAACTGAAGAAGAAATACAAATACTAAAAAATTACAAAATCCTATATCCTAAACAAAAATTTATTTTTAACATAATAATAATTTTTTTTAAAATCATAAGTAATTCAAATAATTATAATAGTTTACATAAAACTAGAAGGAATTTTACAAACATTTTTAATATTGACCCTCCAAAAAACAATTATGGATTTAGAAACAAAAATAGAATTACTAATATTATTTTTAACCAAATTCCCAAAAATATCCTCAAAACAAAAAGTTATAAAAAATTAAAAATACTAATATATAATAACATTATAGATGGTAAGATTAAGTTATAAAATAAATGTAAAAAAAAAAAAAAAATATGTTTGTAATTAAAAAGTTTTAAACTAGACTAATAAATGTATTAGATTATAATAAATTCTTAATTACAATATAATAATAATATTGTTATTATTACTCTTTGTCAATAATTTTGTCAATATAATAGTATATCACAAATTGTAACAATTTTCTGAACCTGCTGTCAGAGGGATTTTTTTTATTATTTTTGTATATGTATATCTCTCTAGCGGGACTGTAATGTAAATTTAAATAAAAACAAACCTATAATAAATTTAAATTTCAGCACTTTTAAATATCTTTTTAATTTAATATTTACGTAATTTCTGGAATCCAGAAGCAATTAATTATACAATAACGTCAAAAAAAAATAATATAATTTTATTTTTTAGATTTTATATTTAAATTAAATTTACACATATTACATTCTTGTTCTTTTCCGGCAGAGCAAGAATGTTTTTAACAACTTGAGAAAAAAAAATTATACTGTAAATACGATGTTGTAAACTGATTTTTTTGTATTAGAAAATAAACATCTTTCTATTTTCGGAAACAGCAATGGAAATATCAGAATAACAATGAAGTTGATTCCAGTGTCTTCTGTGTCATCTTCAGTGAAGAAACCCTCGGTGATGAATCCTTGTTCGGATGTTTAGCTTTTTTTCTAAAAATAACAAGAAAAAATATTATTAGTTAAATTAACTATCAGTTTTTTTTTACTACACTTTAATACTTTGTAGTATAATTTAACAATTTTTTAGATAAAAAAATTACTTTATATAATTTAACATTTTGATTAAAAACAGAAACAAATATTATAATAACAACAACAATAATTTTCTTAAATTATAAGCACAAATTTAAGCATTTTTTTTCTTATCAAAAACGTTGATTCAAAAAATTAGAAAAAGTTCTGTATGTTCAGACTATACAGACAGCTCTTATGATTTCAAATTTCAGTAAAACAGCAACAGGTTCTAGAAGAGTATTATTATTTTTATGGAATCCTTGATTTCAGATTACATTCTGGCAACAAAATAAGCTCTAAGAAGGATAAATTAAAAGTAATAACAGTTATATGAACATACAGCATCTATTACTAAGGTATTTACGTCAGATAGAAAGGATCTATCTTAGATCAAGGAGATGTTACTAAGGCACAGTGAGGATAAGCTTAGTGCAGTGGTTCGCAAAAGTTTTCGATACACGAATCCTTTTCAACAGGATATTTCTGCCATGGAAGACCTTTGCGAACCCCTAGAGATTCGTGAACAACCAGATGAGAAATTGGTTGCATCTATTCACACTTTTTACAGCTTTCATCTTTTCAGTAAGCTTACTACTGTATCAGATTCCTAAACAGACATCATTTATCCGAATGAGCGAATCAAAATTTTTCATTGCTTTTCTTTGAAAAACTACAGCACTATTTCTACCTGAATAATATTTTAATCATTTTAAAAATATCCTAAAATCACGGAAAAAAGCCTTTTTTGATCTGAATTCGATGTGAATTAATAGGCCTACTTTATTAACCATTGTTAGAATGAAACGGAATTTAGATTATGTTTCTCTTTGTTCAGATAATTTCACGACAAGATTTAGCGTAGATTAGGCTAAATGTTTATTACAGATATTCTCTCAGAATTTTCTTGCATTCTCACCCCAAAAGCATTCCCACGATTGAGAAGGTCTGCCTAACTGTGCCCTAAAGAGAGTACATCTATAATAACTATGTTATTTCACACATAACTATAATTTACACCAAATTGTAGACATTAAATAATTTGGGTAGAGACAAGGGTTTTAAATGTACATTCCTTCAATAGTTAATGAAGTACTAATTCATCTTTAAAAAATATTTTAGAATATATTTTTGGATATTTTTAAATGTTTAAAATAGAATGTTATTCGTTTGTAAATCATGCTGAGGTTTTTTCGAAAGATTCTATTATTAGTAATAAAGCAATAAAAAAATTGATGTGCTGTAGGATTTTAGAAATACTCGTATAATTTGGTTTGCCACAAAAAGATAAGTGCGCCATGAAACGAAGAGATTGACAATCACTACTCTAGCAGAAAAGTTGTGGTCCGTTTTTCATATGTAAATAAAGATAGTAAAAATAAAAAAATAAAATTAATATTTTTAAGCGCACACTGAAACGGCTGGACTAATTTTCTTAGCACTTAGTAGATTCTCATTTAATCAGAATCAACTTAAATATCTCTCTCCCGACCCTCAAATATAAAAATCTAATAATTTTCAAACCGCTGATGTTAACGACGCCGTCCAAATATGCAATGAATATCTGACATTGAGTTTTAAGGAAGTACTGCGCTATATTAACGGATTTAGAATGACAAATGAACGACATCATTGAACCAATCAATGTCATCAAAAAGCCGCTTTGGACGCTATTAAAACAGTCTTTTTGTTTTGTAGATGCTCACTCGATTTTCAATATTTGGAAGTCAATCCTTCGATGATGTACCAGTCGCCGGTGACGTCATCTTATAAGAGTACATTGGCCTTCTCTGCAGTTAATAACCCAATTTGATTATGGAATGGAGACGTCGGAAACGCAAAATAATAGTTCTGTGTTATTAATTGAGCGAAGACTCAATTGTATTTGGGCGATGTTTTTATGCTTCCGTGTAAATTAGAAATAAATCTCGGTCGGATGCAATGATGGGAATTATCGCCACAGAGTCTGTGTTTATGGAGATAGAAAAGAAAAACACCTTCACGAGACTATAAATTAATTTTCCAGTTGTGTGAAACATCCAAACAAATAATATTCTTCTCATTTTTATATATAAATATACATAATTTTTTGCTTAATCTCTTAAATTAACAACAACAAAAAATCTGATTTTAATGAATTTTTTATGTTAATGTTAGAAATTACTTAATATCAATTTTTTTCTTTTATATTATATAAATTTGTGTTATTAAAAAAACGCAGAAAAAAATAAAACAGACTTTTTTATTTAAATATGAAGGGACCGTTTGCACAAAACATTAGAAACAGATTTAATAAGAAAATAAAAAATAAAACAAGGTACAAGTTTCGAAACTTATAACTTGTTTTATTTTTTATTTTCTTATTAAATGTTTTGGGCAAACGGTCGCTTCATATTTATTACAGTTGGACGTTAATACATTCATTAGACTTTTTTTTTATTTTTGAATGATTTAATAATTTTTGAAATTTTCACGAGCTAAAGAATTGATAATAAAGAAGAATTGATAAAAAAGAATTGATAAATAATAAACGTGCATTAATGTAATATGAAAAAGAGAAGAAACATCTCTAGAATGCACAAATTTGTTAGTTTGTTTGCTTTTCACGCATTGAGCCATCATCGATAGCAATCTGGGACAGCTGTTTCGTCCTTATTAGGACTCATCAGCCAGATGCTACCGCGGAAGACGGAACCATAGGTTTCCACGCATTCTGAGCTCAATCATCGAGGCTAAATCTGTCCCAGATTGCTATCGATTATGGCTCAATGCGTGAAAAGCAAACAAACTAACAAATTTGTGCATTCTAGAGATGTTTCTTCCCATTTTCAGCTAAAGAACTTCTAAAAAAAAACACAAATTTTTTTTTGTTTATATCACTTAATGGAAATTGAAATCCCTGAAATTTTAGATGCATTTTTGTCTGTCCGTCTGTCTGTCTGATAACGATAATTCGAAATATTTTCCCAACGAATTATCGATTGGCTTAAGCTGTGCATTGATTTGGAGAAACTTGGACTCGGCTTGAAATAGAGCAAGAAATCCCTGAACGAAGCCTTGGAGCCTAATTTGTCCGGAATATTAAAATGTTACAGTACTATCAAAGCTGCACAGGTTATATCTTTGTTTCTTTTTTATCTTCTTCCCTAATATTTTTATTTTCTGGTCCATTTACAAAAAAATTAGCAACCAGCAAACAGGTCATTATGGATGAACAAAAGAACAATTTTAACAGCCAGCAGGAATTGTTCTTTTGTTCACCCATAATGCAGTTATAAAGCTGAAATAATGCACATTAATCTGCTATTGAAACCATACAAACAGCCTGGTGCGAAATACTTTGGCTGCTCCGTTTTCCTTTTTATTGATATTTGAGATATATACTTAGCAAAATAAAGTAATGTATGAAGTAATGTCTGGTTTATATGAATTGTGTTTTTGTTATTATTATTATTAAACAATGAAACTGTTAAAACATATAGAAAGTTTTACAAAAAAAAAAAGTTAGAGATAAGGTCTCGACATCGTCTTTATTGATATGGTGCCACTCTCACCATCTTTGCTGCGGCGCGGCATACAGTTATTGATATCCGGTTCCATATAAAAAAAAAAAAATGCAATCTCATATAAATCTTATATACAGGGCTGTCCTGAAATGGTTGGCCAAACTTGAAGACCCGATGCAACTAGCAAAATAACGAAAAAAAGTCCATATGAACAAACGTTCGGAAGTGTTTTATTCAGATGCTACAGAATGTTGATGTTACATAAGCTTTGGGTAGATAAGGCCACTGTTAGATGAGGATTGAAAGAGGAAGACCAAAAGCTTGGCCTGCACGCTCCCCCGACCTAAATTCTCTGGACTTTATTCTCTAGGGCTAACTGAAACCTCTTGTATACTTTATACCGATTTCCAATGTACAAACATTGCGTGATCGCATTGTGATTGAGTGTAAAATAAAGCTTACATAATGTCAGTTTATAACGAATTTAGTTCTACGGAATTAGCATTACGAACGAGAAAATTTTCGTTCTAACGAGATTTTTAGGATGTAGCTACACTTTTAACTCAGCATCATTTCTTAAAACAATACTGTATAACTGTGATTGTTTATCTTTACCCAACTTCTCTGTAAAACACAAGGTCGGGCTCTTTCGCGAGATTCAGAACGGATGGCCATGAATTCTTGGTCCATTATGAATTGTTTGCTCCAACAGTTATTGCAGAGTCCGGCAGAATGTTTAGAAATCACATACAAATTTCATTTAAATTAAAAAAAAACTGAAAATTATGTTTTTTTTTAAACTTTATTACCTGTATCAATTAGACACAATAATAAAAACAGTTAAAATCTGTTGAAAATGAATCTTTTTTTGAAGTAGTAATGAATTATTATTTTATTTTTTTTAGAAACTATTTAACAAATTTGTAGGCATTTTTGGCTATAATTCGTTATATAAACGTTTCGTTATAACGAATTTCGTTGTAAGAGGATTTTTCTGATGTAAAAATCTCTTAAAACGTAAAAATCCTCAATTATTCCAGTATGTTTCTGCAACAGTTCCTAGAACAGAAATATCTGCGTCGTTGTTCTGCTGTCGAATTCTGGTCCTGGAATTCAGAGATGAAGATGAAAATGCTATTAAAACTCGTCCGTTGCTGTCATGTTGGTCGCGTGAGTAATGTACATGTAATGTTGGGCATTTGCCGCAAGAATGTAGGCCTGTGGTGAGAGTGGGGAGCCTTCATCTCATCATTTACCCCTACTTTTACCATCCTTCCTTTTATTACAACCCATCGGACAAACAACAAATTGAATTACAACGTACAGCATCAACTCCGCACAAGATAAAAGGGAAATGTAAAAACATATGTTAAAAAATAATATCTAAAAATCTCTAAGTTATAAATTACGAATCGTTACCAAATACTAGGAGTTGAATAAAGCAGATAAGAATATCCAAAAATTTTCTCAGATTAAAAAAAATATCAACATTCATAATATATATAAATATATCTTTAAAATGCTTTTTTAAAAACTAAGTTTACAAACACTCATAAAAGTGAATTGTAATAGGCTTATTAGTTTTATGTTACATTATTTATTATATAACGCATAGTGTTAAATTTTATCTTTAAAAGATATTATAATTCACAATAAACATCGAATTATAATATTATAATTTATAAATTACTAAGAAGGATATTAGCAAAATCTGGACGTCCCTCAAAGAACGCATTTTGGAACACCGTGATCATGTGAGGATGCATTGAGAATAGTGTTATTTAAATCTCATAATTTTCTTTCCTTACATAAAGCAAAATAATAATATATGTTAAATAAAAATCTGATGTTAATATGTAATTAAACTAAAGATCTTTATTTTATGTGTAGGATAAAAAATGTGAACATATTTTAAAACTGAATTTAAGAAGCATAATAATTACTTAACTATAAATAACTGTTATAAAACTAAAACAAAAATACTTACACAAACAAGGATTGAATTTGAATTAAAAACGATTTACTTGTTACATTTTCAAAAGCCTAACAGAATTTCAACTTAATAAAACATATTAATGATCTTACAAATGATTTTCATGAAGAACATACTTAGCAATTTAAAATTCAAATAAAGCAGTAAAATCCGGTATTTCACGCTTTTTATTAAGCAATTGTAAAGAATATGTTTAATAAAAGGGGCTTCTTTTATTAATAATTTACATTTATTGTTTGAATAAGCAAGAATACTGACATTCTTCCAATCAATAACATGGTAAGGAAAGTTTACAATATGCTTAGCAATTGCTGAGTTATAAGAAATATTCTTATGCTGTTTTAATCTTTGAAATAAATTTTGATTGGTTTGTCCAATATAAAATTAATTACAAGTTTTACAAGAAATTTTATGTACTATTTTGAATCCCTCTCTATATATATATATAAGTTAAAAAGTAAGCCTTTGGGTTTTAGTCACAAGTCTTCTTCTTCATCTTCAATGGCTCGACAGCCCTTAAGTCTAGGTTGCCCCAAATCGCCTATTTTGATATTCGTAATTATTTTCTCTGAAATTAAATTACTCATTTCGTAATGAAGCAGCACTATTAGGTGACGTACTATCTATGTATAATGATGCTTATAAAGGTACAACGATTACTTATAGGTGGTGCAAGTAGCACATACTCTTTGAATCTCTCCTTCCGGGCGCGTTGCAAAAATTAGTAACCCTCCACCTCACCATCACCCTTCCCTCTATTCCGGACTCTCTTCTAAAAAAAAAAAAAACGAAGCTACAGAAAAAAAACTCGCTGCTCCACTCTGTGCAAATTTTGTATTTTACATACCAATGTGTTTGTTCGTATGCGTTTAGGGTTGCGTCATACTCTGCTGATTCGTTTACGGGAGAAGTGCTGCGAATTTTGTTCTGGTGGTAATTCCCGCGTTGCAAAGGATACAATGGGCGCCGCGCACACACGCATTGCCGTTCGCAGAGTGGCATCTCACAAATTGACTCTGACCGTTCAGAATGAGCACCGCTTGATCCAATCGAACTGCGAGAGTGATATGGAAGAAATTCAATTTTCCCGACGCTGCAGCGCGTTGGATCTAATGTAGGGTATAACACAATTACGCCGGGTCTCCGGGGAAGTTTGCGCGTGTATGGCGACAAGAGGGCGGGTTCAAACAACTTAGGCGGGTCCCCAGACGCGCAGCCCAAAGCATCCACCCTACAACCACCCGCTTCCATCGGGGGTCCTCTCGCCGCTGTCGCGTTGTCGGAAATAGTTGATTGGGTTAAAATTCATTCTGTTTTCTAAAACAAGGAGTTGCAATGGGAGTCCGTTCTAGTGCCTTAACTTCGTTCCCCTCATTAACAGTTTCCCGCTTCGACAATTAGCTGTGTGTTTAGTGTCCGACAATTGAATGTCCCTCTCTTGTGACTTCCAAACAAACTCTCCATTGATTTAATGAAATTACGACAACACCATATGTTTCGATATTCGAGAATAGCTGAAGCAATGACTGGAACCAAGTTTAGGTAGCGTACAGGGCATCTCAAAAGAAGTCTCTTTGAAAATCCAATTAAAATATATTTATATAATCATGTTAACGATGTTATTATTATTATTCTCTTAAATTTGATTGTTCAACGTTCATTAGTAAGTCTATAGTAGTTTTATTGCAGCTCTTTAATTTACTGTACATAATGAGAAAATTGTAGGAAAAACATATTTTTTCTTTTTTATTTTTTTGTTTCGCTTTTTTCCTAAAATAAAGCTTCTGCAATTAAGATTTAAAACCTTAAAAATTTATCTTAAATAGTATCTCAATAATAGCTACAGTTACAAAGATATTTTTTTGTTTGTTTGTTTGTGAAAGTTTTGTCACTTGTTTAGCTTGAAAAAGAGGTTTGGTCTACATTCTAAACAATTTGATAATTTGCTAAATTGTGAATTGAGATAAAATAATATATATATAAGGTCATTATGCAAATGTAATCAGATATAATAACAATGATTTATTAATTTTAAGAAATAATTAATTTTAAACTTAAAATATGAGTTACACTTGTATTGAATAAATATAATATTTATTTATCTATAAATAAATAATTATGATAATATTTTCAAATCTTAACCAATATATTCTATTATTTGTCTTTGTTTTGCCTGTTTTCTTTCTCGTACATTCTTGCTTCTATTTACATTCCAAACGAATCTTTAGTTAGTGAATATACCTTTAGTTCTTAGATTACTTAACTTTATAACAACGAGGAAGAGTAATTTTTTAAAAAAAATAAATTATATTACCATATAATAAAGTCGGTAGCAATTAAAAATCAAATTTGAAAAAAAAGTTAATGTATTTAAACTGAAGCAAAACTGGGACATTTCTGCTCCATTGTTTGACCAATGAGAGACAACTTTCGTTTCGTTAACTTAATGAATTTTTGTTTGTTGCTGTTCGAATTACGTTATTGTAATGTGATAATGTAATTGAACGTCACAGTTTCAAAAAAGAAAAAACAACAAAAAAGCAATGAAGCACTGTGCTTTTAATTTATTTATTTCTCAGTATTTTCGGAATAAATTTTGATTAAATAATGAAAATAATAGAACATTTTAAAATTAAATTGGCATCTTGTGAATCAGACTTTCTGTTTTAATTATTAAAATATCGAACAACAAATAACAGAAAAATAATGTAAACACATTGATTCGATTATATATATTATTTATAAATTAGAAAAGTAACTTTATTAAACAGATTTTGAATGATAAGAGCACAATTAGACTACGGTTAATTGGAAATAAGACTTTGAAGTATTTATAAAAAGGGCTATTAAAATTAAATTTCGCTGATTATAAGTTGAACTTGAAATCAATCTTCCACATGGAAAAAAAAATAGTAAAAAAGGAAGATTTTCTAATTTATTCTGAATGTTGAATCATTTGCATTGTTATGAAACTGTTTGGCAAATCAAGTGCATTGTTAGATCATTGTTGAATAAACTAGTTGCAATATTGTTAGACAAATTTACGGTTATTGTCGTTAATATTGTTTGGCAAATCAAATGTTATAAAATTGTTTAACGCATGAATTGCATTGTTATAATCATTATTTAAGATACGAATTGCATTGTTTTAATGTTGTTTAGGAAATCAATTGGATTGTTGCAATTTTTAAGCAAATCATCCAGATTGCTACAACATTGCTTGGTTGAAATACTTTTGAACAACATCCTGAACAACATGTTGAACAACATCCTGATAGAAAAATAATGATTTAAACTCAGAAAAGCGAACAAATTATTGTTACTCACTCTTTTGTTTAAGTCAGCTTAAGATTTTTATTTATTTATTTATTTATTTATTTATTTATTTATTTATTTATTTATTTATTTATTTTAGTTAAAACTTAACTACATTATAACAGTTTTAAATTCGATTTACCTGAATTTAAACTGAGTTATAAAACTTCACTCAGACAAGTAAAAGCTGATTTTTTTTTCCCTTGTGTTTGCAAGATTTCCCAGAATATTCTCGAACTGAAGATATGTGGAAGCTGCGAAGATGAAGCTAATGCGAATGCTAATGAGAACCCCCACTTGAATACAAGGGCGGAAGGAGGACACAGGGGACAGGAAATGAGCTTGTAATGAGATGCACTCTGATCTAATTACACCCGCCTACTGCAGATATACAACCACTAGAGCCTTGGCTGCCGTCTCTACAGCGATTTCCATCGGTTCTTTCACTCCTTTGGATACAAGTTAACGGTAAGAAATGTTCTCAGTAATAAATCGATTATGGAATAGATCTGCAGAGTAACAAAGAGTTTTCTTAATTAAGTAACATTTCGAATAACAGATTAATTTACACTAATGTACCATCAGCAATGTTTCTGATGATATTACTTTGGGTTTGTTTGTTGCTTACTAATGAATTTGTGGAAATGAGTCAAAATGTCAAACAACACCTTGTCAAGATGGTTACTCTCTCATCCGGGAGTATTTCCAAGCTGTTTATGTTAGACTATTTCCATAGCGTTGCTGCTCTGCTTAATAGACATTTAGATCTTTACTCGCTCTGTTACTTTATAGCACTTCCTCTCTGCTATTCCTTCGGGAACGTTTTCATCTGAAAAAGCAAAACAAGTCGTTAAGACCAGAAGACAAATACGAAGCTGAGATATTTAGTTCTCAGAGATTAAATATCAGATGGAGAGAAAGCTTTACTATTGTACAACTTAGCTAACAAACTTCCTAACAAATGAACTTTGTACCAACTACAAGATTAATAAGTTCCTTAACTGCTGAATATGAAATTGATGTTGTATATTGAACTTATACCAATCTCAGCATGTTCCTCCTCATCTAAGACTTTGATCATTTCATCTATCTGTGATGAAAGTGGCATTACTCCCACTCTATATATACCATCCTACTCCTATATAGGTTAAAAAAAATATAACTGGTTCCGAAGAAATACGTTGATTACACAAACCAGTAGATTTCTGAATTACCTGGTTTCTGGACTTCCGTGTGATCAGCAACGCTTGCAGAAATCTTGGTTCAAGGTCGATTCAGACTCCTAAAGCGGCCCTTACTCTGAAATGCCGTTTTTATGCCGTTTTTGATTATTTGATTTTGATAAAAGAAAAGACGTTCGCTGTCTTCGCTTTTTATGATTTTTTTTTATTATATCCAAAGTGATTTCACAAGAGCTCTTTTGTGAGCTCTTTAGAGTTTAGACTTTAGAGACTTTTTAGCTCTAAAAGCGTCACATATTAATTTCATAATCAATCTTTTTCATTAATATATTTCGGTATAATTTGTTATTTGAAACCTAAAAAAAAAAAAAACTTAATGGATTCACAAGGACTTGTCTGTTCTTGATTTGTGGGAATACCACCCACGCATTGTTAGGAAACGAAAAATATTACTCTGCATCTGTTAGATCAGATTGTAATGAGATGGACGTATATTTCCTTTAAAAGCGATACGTATTACTACAGAAAGTAACAAAACCCACCGATGTCGACACTATTTTAAAAATTTTAATATTTAGTTAAGTATCGTAATTGTAGACGAGGGAGAAGGGTTCAACAGTGTTCAGTGAAAACACATTATGACGATGCCAGTTCATCTCTAGGACTAATAGTGGCATTTTTTATTTTGTTTATTTATTTTTTTTATTTTTTTGAAATTAACGTAAGAATTTGTTTCATTTGGTTTGATAAAATAATAAGACACCAAAAATCGCATTTTTAAAAAAAATACTTAAGAATAATGAGCTTTTCGGCTCCCTATGCGGCTAAAACCTCTTTTCTACATTTTGTATTTTATTGGTTTGAATTATTTTTCAAAACGATATCTTAAAATTAGTGTTTTGCAATAAAATTAATAAAAAAACAAGCGTGTAGTTTACGGTGTTATTTTTTTAGGAAACTAAAGTTTTAATTCATAGTTTTAAAACTGTAAAGTTTTAATGTTTTATTGGAAAGACAACAGCTATTATTCGCTGCATCTCAGTATCTAATTATTTATGTATTGTTTGTCATTATATTATATATATTTTAAATTTATTCCTCAAAGAATGATTCGCTTGATTTCATTCAGTTTCATATCTCCTTGTAAGTGATCCCACAATGCCTTGCTAAAGAAAAACTCGTATTCGGAATTCCCCTGAATTAACTTAAAAATGAAATCTCGTTGAAATAACGAAAATAATGGTAATTCTAGTGTTAAATAATTACAGTTTTGTCTTCTTGAAAGCAGGGTTTAAGTTAACTCTTTTAAAACCTAAGTTAACTCTTTTAAAATCTAGCTGCACATAATCTATACAAGCTATTTTAATAAAACGTGAATAACACGTATATCACATAAGCTTGTAGCGAAATATCTTGTGGTTTATAGTGATAATAAAAGCTGCATAGTAGAAGAAATTGCAATATGCAAATTTTTTAAAAAAAATAAAAAAATAAATAAGAGAGTTTTTTTTTTTTTTTTTTTAAAGTAGGTACAGTATATAATTTTGTTTTCTATATTAATAATTATAACAATATCAAATACGTTAACAATTGATAAGTAGGATTGCAAAAATATTTTGTTTTTTGACTAAAGATGGATTGACACTCGTTTCAATTGGCTTCAACTTGTGAAGGGGTCTTCGTCATTGATTCTGTGTCACATAGATAGGTTTGTCTCTTGTAGACGTAGATGTTGATTTTTTTTTTAAGAGTTTATAATTCAATTTGATGGTAAATGTTTTTTTCCACTGATACTTGTGATTTTTAGAATAGTATATATACTTTTCATTAGGGAATATACGCTTTTGTTCTATTTCTCTTTTTCATCATCCCCTTGACCCTTGACGTTCCATCTGGTTTCAAGTCTTTTGTTGAGGCCTCCCAAGGAGAATGATACCCCTCGGTTCAATTATGGAATATTTAGATGTCACTGCTAGATTAAAAATTCAGACAGATTAATGGAGGCGGGGGGAGATTAATAATAAAAAAAAGAAATCATTTCAACATAGTCTATCTCTATTAGGATTGTCCAAAAGTCTTTCGATCCCAATTTTACCTAATATGGCAAAGTCATTAAATCTAACATACATTATGATAGAAGATTTTGCAACAATTTTGACATATCATATTTAACGATTTCTCAAAAAAACAATTTTGTAAATTCTTTATTTCACGTCTTTATTTGTAAATGGTAGGTAAATATAGTAAACGGTTCTTCAGATTCTTCGTGAAATTTAACAGTGGAATGAGCATGATACTTCATAACTCCTATAATCTACATTACTAAAATCTTTTACTTCATTGTCTGTCCGGCGCAATTGTTGTAATTTGTGAAAATAGAAATAATTGCTACAAGTTCGCTACGGGATTCGAACCCGCAACCTTCTAATCCGAAGTTAGACGTTTTATCCATTAGGTCACGGGGACTACATTCTAATCTCTATAAAAAATAAAAATATGCCATAGACGCACTCGCTGGTTCTAAAAGCAGTCGTGGGTTGGGAGAATCCACTTTTATCGGGTAGTTGTGAGAAAGCAGTCGCACGTTGGGAGAATCCACTTTTCCCGGGTTGCTAGTATTTCTTGAATATTTTATATACATAAAATAGACATTAAGTCGACACTATTTCTCCAATAAATACGTTCCTTCAATACAATATTTCATTTCTTTATACAAGAAACTTCTTCAGGCTAAGCGAGGACAGGAAAATCTTTTCCTCTTCCTCATCTAGTAGGATTATACTAAAAGTTTAACTGTTAGTAAGATTAGACCATTACGATATATTATTAGTAAGAGTATGTTGTATATGAATGGAGTGTTACATTTAAGTTGATTGTATCGATTATTAACGAATTCTGGAGAGGAAAAAATTTTCTTATCCTCGCGTAGCCCGAAGAAGTTTCTTGCAAAAAGAAATGAAATATTGTATTAAATAAGGTGTTTACAGGATGTGTTTACTGGATTAAATAAGGTGTTTACTGGAGGTGTTTACTGGATTAAATAAGGTGTTTACTGGAGATATGTCTATTTTATGTATATTGGAATAAGTATTTCAACAAATATTTGCTGAAAGAACTTTTTAATGTTCTTACTACTGAAGAATCGTTAATTTCCAATATCTTTTTATCTGGAATAGTGTTTATGTCTCATTAGAATATGGAAGTTCGTTCTTAGGAACTTATCCAAAATCATTTTTACTAATTACTTAACACATACTTTTAACTAGTTTAATTACGTACTTCCTCTTTTATTGGTTGACTTTCAGGAAATATAAAGCGGAAGGTAAAGATGAAAGTTTGCCTCTGAAGCCTTCCACCTATTTTCTTTCATTTGTTGTTGCTTTGGCCTCGTCTGTGTTGGAAGGCAAATCAGGTTACATAGTAAGGGTTCGAATGAAGCCCGCATCTTACTGGAAAGCAGGGTTGGGTAGAGGTATTCCTCTGTTAAGCCCCCTTTTCTATTGAATTCCATGCGACCCTTGACCTCACTTCCTGAAACTAGTCGGCCGTCTATAAAGGATGGGGGTGTTGGGGTGGTGGAGGAACCGAGGAAAAAAAAAAAGTGCCCCCGCCTGGTCCCTTTTCAAGGAGCTTCATTTGCATAAAGGTGTAGTGGAGAGAAGAGGGGACCCAACCCCCAGATCCCATTCGATAAGAATTTAATCTAGTAACATCTGGTCGGACCTTCTTGCAGTCCAGGAAGCGAAAGAAGAAATGTCATTTCCGTGACCCTATTGGTAGAGATTTCTTTGAAAGGTCTTTTCATTAAGGTTTGATTTTATAGGAACACTTTAGCCAATTCTACCGAAACAATCCAAACAATTCCATAAAATTAATATGTCAACATTAGCATAAATGTATCTAATGTTTCAATGTAAGATCTAACATTTCTCAAATGATTCATCGTAATTCGACGTAAATTAAATTGTTATTTTCGGCAAGTTACTTTTCATTAAGGTTTCTTACTAAAATTAGCCAAACATTCTGTAAAGTCCCATTATAAACTGCATATTTTGTAACACAGATTATAAATCATGGTTCTAATGATAAATAGCACTTAAAACTAGCAGTTAGGTTGTAGCAAATAAAATCTATAAGCATTCTGTAATTACTTATGTCATTATTTATCATCATTTTGTTTTTCATCAGTAGTTGTTATCATCTGATTGTCGCTCGTTTAAGTGTTTTTACTTTTAGAAATGTCTCTTTGAAATATAAAATTATATAAAGATCCTCTTATTAAAACCTGCAAATATCCTTATGCTTAACTTATTGTACTATTCCAGTTCATAAAACGACTATATTGATTTTATTTCACAGACTGTATTTAACTGTATAACTTAGCATATAAATATTTTAAGTAATTCTGCTAAACGTAGAACTCCCAAAACTATGCGAACTAGAAGAAAACATTTAGTCTATGCGTTTGTTTATTTCACTTAAACAAACAACTTTAACTATCTACATAAAGAATACAAACACAAAGAAATCGGTTTGGAATATAAAATTTTTATTAGTAGATGTGGTCTCTCTCTCTCTCTCTAATACAAACTTAACATCGTCAATTTTTATCCTTCCCTAAGATAAACCAGAGAATGGAAGGGATTAATTATCACAGTGTTACCATTTTTCATGGAAATCTATCTTATTTGACTTTTAAACGAACCACGTGAATAATTACGGAATTAGAATTGTCGAGCATATAGTTCAGCCTTGTGAAGCACTGAAAAAAATAAAAGACTGAAGAAGTTGAAGATTGACGATCGAAATGTCTTACGTCATAAATGAGACTTCTGAATTTGGAAGTTCTTTTCCTTCGTTTATATTAAATATTATGACGCTGATACGATCTAAATAAAATAGGA
Source organism: Thereuonema tuberculata (assembly GCA_023159025.1). NCBI lineage: Eukaryota > Metazoa > Arthropoda > Chilopoda > Scutigeromorpha > Scutigeridae > Thereuonema > Thereuonema tuberculata. The sequence goes on along the minus strand of JAFIDM010003189.1, from coordinate 11,152,439 downwards.
AGAAAAAATGGTATTTTTCATCTTATTAATAGTTATATAAAAAGTTAATTTCTATACCTGTGCCCTACGTATTAATGAAATATAAAACTCCAATAAAATTAAACTAAGAATAACAATAAAATGTACTTTAATAAATTATAAAAAAAATCTTTATTTACAATTGGAAAAAGTTTATGATACACGAAAAAAATTTCGTTTCTCCTGATTTTGCATAAAAACAATGAATAAAATTGGAATTTCAGTTTGATTTTAGTGTCATTATCTGTAACTTAACAAAATATTTCACTAAATAGAATGTTTCAATCTTTCTTTAGTTCTCTTTCAGAATCCAAGCATATTAACATCATAATAACATCATTGGTATAGTTATTATTATTTTAATTTTGCAGTAGCATTAGTAGGGATTTACTTAGGCTGCTGTTCGAGAAGATTTATAATAATTATGCAAAAATCAATCAAAATCATAATTTTAACAAAAAAATAAATTTCATGTTTTAAGATATCTTGATTTTTTTTTATTATTCTTTAATTGATGTCATAGATTCTCCTGAACAAATTTTATACTGAGAAATTTATTATATTGTGTTTTTATAATATGATTAGAATTTGCTTCCATTAGCTGATTTAAAAGTGGATCAGTGGTTTAGGCGCTGGGGCTGAGGGCTGGAGGAATCGGTTTCAATTTCCGGTGGAAGTCAGAGTTTTTTTTTCCAGACGATTCCAGATGGTTCACCCAGACCTCGCTGAAATGTGGGTTACTTTCTCGGGGTTAAAGATGGGTGAACGTCGGACTGACTACCCCATCCCAACATGGCTGAGAATCTAACTCCAATGCCCCGAAGGACTTGTAAACTTTTTTAGTTGACACTGAAATATTTATGTTTTAGCTGAGCCTAAGTAAATAAAACATTATTTTTTTTTGCCTGAATAATATAAATATTGTGCTTTTATATAGTTTATATGATTAATCGTTCTCGTTTAGAAGTTAGAAGGAAGCTCTTTGATAACTCAAAAGTATACTGGATCATCTGTCATGAATGTCAAATTGAAAGTCTTCATATTTTCTATTGAATTTAGTTTCTGTATTGTTTTGTTTAGAAATAGAAAATTTATGAGCAGATGTAAATTCAGATTACCAGAAAAATCTGGTAGAAGTTGCACTAATATCGATGAAATTTAATTGGGGAATATTTTGTAATGGCGATGACCTTTTATAAAGAATGTAATATTCATAGTTTACTTGTTTTTTTCGAGACTCTTAGGGTTATTGCAATGTTGTTAGAATTCCTAATTCCTCTACCTAATATTTGAACAGTTATCTCTTTAATATCATATAAGATATATTTAACATCCATTCAAATAAACGCATGATAAAGTATTGATTGTTTATGATAGAACACGGGCTTTAAATTATGATTCTAATTGAAATAAATTAAGTCAGCATTTCTGCCAAAATTGCTGATCTCGTATTTCATTGCTTGAATTAATTATTGCTACAATTTCATTGATTTATTGAGATGAGATCAGTTGATCAACTGTAGATATCGCTCAGATAGAGAGCAGGGCTTTTGTAAGAACTGACAAACCTTCCAATTTAGTAAATCATTACGATATAAGAACAAAAGCACGTTTATCAGTTTTCAAATCGAATAAGTTAATGTTTATAGGAGGTATTGTTGTAAGAAAAATGCAAAACTTATTCAAAAATTATAAAATTACTTTGAATATATCAACATATTTAATAGTATTTTTAAATGAGAATAAAGCACCATTAAAATAACTTTCATTTGCTTCTTTTTTTTCTTAATTCAAATGCCTAATGCGTTTTTTAATAATTCGTTATACAGGCTGTCCCTGGTTACGAACGAGATATGTTCCTGAGAACGTCTTTAGGTCGGATTTGAATGTAACGCGGATCCATGATGACCAGCGCATTTGCGGTAATAGTAATAATAATAATAATTCTATACGACGCAAACACACATGACGACAGATGCAGGAAATGCCACACTACGCATGAGACCATCGACCACGTAATATCAGGCTGTCCCCTTCTCTCCCAAGCAGATTACCTCCACCGACACATTCAGGTAGCGTCGATCGTTCATCAACAGCTAGCACACAAACACTCACTTATTAAGAACACGGTCCCTTACTATAAGTACACACCACAAAGCGTACTAGAGGCATCCTCACATAAGCTGCACTGGGACCGTCCCATTCACACAGATAAAACCATACATAACAATAGACCTGACAGTTCTGATAAGGTCAACAAACAGACCTATCTCATTGATATAGCAGTGCCTATCAGAAAGAACATGCAGAAAACTCACGCAGACAAGATCAGCAAATACACCGATCTACGAAATACGAGCTCCGGAAGCAGTGGAGGCAGGACCGAGTACGTGTTGTAACCATCGTCCTGTTCGCCACTGGTCTGGTGCCTCACACATTGCACCACAGCCTCAGCACACTAGGACTTCATAAAAACACTTATGCACAACTCCAGAAGGCTGTGATACTCAACACAACACACTTAGTTAGGAAATTCATGGACACAACCACACATCCCTAACTCTCCTTGCACACTTCTTTACACTTGGCAAAATGTTCTTTGACCCGCCATGTTGTCTTGCTGGGGAAACCCAAGATCTGAAACTTTTATATAATAATAAAATATATGGCTCATATGTTATAATAATAATACAGTGTAATACTGTAATAATAATAATAATTATATGTGCTTTGGTCCTTGACCCGCCATGTTGTCTTAGCTGGGGAACCCATGGTTTGAAACTTTTTCGAGATAATAATAATAATAATAATAATAATAATAATATCTCTAATTTTTTGCACACCTTTATTTACACTTGGCAATATGTGCTTTGGTCCTTGACCCGCCATATTGTCTTTGCTGGGGAAACCCATGGTTTCATAATAATAAGCTTTGCTTTTATAATAATAATCCCTATGCTGTAATAAGAAGTTACATAAACTGCTCTTTCTTTTAATTCAAACAATTAGAACATAACAACAAACTCATACAAAAAGTTTAGATAAGAGATAGGAGAAATTTAAAAAAAGAATATAATAAACAATATTAGCCGCTAGCGTAAAGATGCCAGGTGGTAGCGCGGAAGAAACTGGTTCCCGAATTATTATTTAATTATTAATTATCCTTATGGAGAGCCTAGGGAGCCCATTCGTAAATACGGAACGCTGTAAATCGAGTCGTCTGTAAGCAGGGGGCCTCCTGTATTCATAGCAAATTATGATATGATGAAGAATTATTATGTTAATTAATTGTAGAACTATTTGCAAAGAAGGATATCTGGTTCAGAAAAATATGCTATTTTTCTATATACTATGTCGGTTATATATACTTACAGATGCTTATGTATTTACACGTCCTTTGCCAAAAAAAATTACTTATTTTTCTTCGGCTCATTTATTATGCGAATCATTAGAAAAACTGAATCTTTTGCATTTCAATCTCTATTTTTAATTTATTCACCTGTTATTTTATCTTTCTTCCTAATTAGTGAACATACCATAACATAATATGATGTGGGAGGTATTTTAGCAGTCCCTTACACTGCGGCCTCAAAAGACCTATTGTTTATCTCAATTGTTATTTAATTTTGCATAAGTCCTAAGATTTTACTTATCTGTAGCATTTTATGCAGGGGTAGTGACAAATAGCTTGAAGGACTGGGAAACCCCATTCCTAGCATATTGTATCTGATGACAGCAAGCGCCTCACACACACTTAGGATGTGTAGTGCTGTTTCATCAGCTTGTGCACATCTTTTGCAAGTAGGATTTGAAACAATCTTAATGTTAAAAAGGTGTTTCATTAAATGACAGTGACCTGTAAACAGTCCTGTCAGTAGTGTAGTCTGGGTTCCTATTTAAATTAACAAGTTCCAAGGCTCTTTTTCTTAAAGGCTTATTAATGAAGAGCTTTGTGTGTTTCAATGTAGAACATTGATTCATTCGAAAGAAAGATTTTATAACAAAACAGGATCTGAGAAATCAATTCCAGTTTATCTCAACTGACACATCCTGACAGTTGCCTCTTCCAGATGGTTCAAGAAATAACAACTGCTTTTCCGAGAATAGTAAAGTTTTAGTCTTAAAAAACTGTAATTATTTCTATATTATGCAAAAAGAGAGAAAATCTTCTGTTTCAAGTAGAAAGAAATCTTAAATAAATTTTTAAAGGACTGTGTTTTAGGCGTTGTTGTTTTTCTGATTAGATAAAAAAGATGATAAACTAGCATAAGTCTCGCAGATCTCATTTCATGAATTTTAGCGTTATGTCTAAGAAAGCTAACAGTGTTTGAAACTTTTTCTCAATCATTATTTCAGATTCAATTCAAACTACGAATTTGCTTGCTAACTTCAAATCTGCTTTTTGAAATTTTACTTTTTTAATTACATTTGATGTAATATTCTTATATTGTATTCATTATCTCTCCTAACCTTAGCTAATCTCAATTTCCTGTTAAATTTTATGTTGTTAATTTACTTCATTTTTGTAATTTTCGTTCATTAATATTAATACAAACGCAACTTATAATTATTCCCAGTTTTTCTGATTTTTGCTTTTTTTTTTGCCAAATAGGAAAAGAATGGAGGAAAAATTACATTTGTGAAATTTTAATAATTTTTGTAATTGAACCTTAGAGGTTAATTAATGAGTGAGTAACCATCCCACCTTAGGAAAATTAATGAGTCAGTGACAGGGAATCGATCACCTTGTTGTTCAAATAGTTAATTGGTGGTTAGGAAAACATAATTAAAACTTTTGTCCAATAATTCAAGACCAACCCTTTCTCACGCACTGTAGACAGGTTTTACATTATTTGGCCTTTTTTTATGCAAACAGTTATTTTTCACCCTTCAATGATATTTTTTTTTAGCAGCTATTTCTTTTTTTTTCTCAGACACAGCGGAATTGATGGAATAACATCATTTTAGATTTATTTCTGTTAAATCTTAATGTTACAAAATTACATCGATGTGATTTTATAGAAACTTTAAACTATAAGAAGACGAGATCAATCAGGGCTCGTAAATATCAGTAACAATAATAATAATAAATTAAAATTTGCTCAATAAAATTGAACTTATTTGTAAATTAAACCCTGTAGCAATGAATGCTGATTTTAAGATTCGGTTCCTTGAATAATAATAATTATTATTTTGATGTAAATTAATTTTGAAAATTTTCAGACGAAGAATTTTATTTTTGTTAAAGAAATTTCGTTAAATAGAGTTGGGGGGGGGGGTCTTCTTCTTGAGTTTCCTTTGTTTCTCTGCATAACACCCACAGCGTACAGGGAAAGTACCCTTCTTCAAAATACAAAGTATTCCCGAAGTATTTGATAAGAATTACTGCAAAGACGAAAGTAAATTTATTTGTTTATTTGTAATGTAAAAGGTAAAAGTGATTCACTACAGACCTTTGGGTGCACTGAAGGTTTAGGCTCCTGCGATTCTCAACCACTGGGAGTGGTTGAGGTCGAATGGTCAGTCCGACGCCTCAGGCACTCATTTAGCAGAGGGCTGGGTGAACCTAAGGTCCGTCTGGGGAAGTAGGAATCGTAGCCGGATCCCCGATCACAGCCGGAAACTGAACATGGCTTCCGCAGTCGTTTATATTCTCTCATAGCATTCTTATAGTACATAACATTTCCATCATTTTCTTATAACAACAGTAACATATGTTGTGAACAGTTTATCATCAATTTATGTTTTGTTTTAGTAGAACCCATGAAGCTATTTTTTTTTTCAAAATATTTCTGTATTACGAATTTTCCGATGGATATTTCCACTGAGAACCTACTAATATGAAAACCTTTGTCATTCAGCAGAGGTAGGGTTCGTGATGGCTTCAGTTGGGGAAATAATTAACTCCCACCACCTTCTTTTCTGTTAATTAACGTCAATCCAAACCCACAACAAGATGGGAGTTGTTGTCTGACAAATGAGAATCAGTTTTTACTTTCTCATCATTAAAAAACCAAATGGAATAAATTAGTTGCAAACATCATTAGACTTATGTCAAACGCATTTAGTAAATTGATTTATTATTCAAGCAGTCAGTTCATTTATTCAACCCGAATTTATTTATTCAAATTGTTTAGTTAATGTACTAAGCTCAAATAAATGCAAAAATTGCAATATTTTTGCAGTTCTGGCAGATATCTAACATATTTCCTTATCTAAAACTTCTGCACTATGTAATAAGTTAATAAAGAAGTACAGTTATAATAACTATTAATATTACATGTAGATATATACTGTAAATACCGAACAGGCAAAACTCAAAGGTAGGCCTTTGAGTTTCGCAGAGCAAAGATTTCAATCAATCTTTTGCAATTTAGAATAGTGTAGAATATAAGAATAAAATTAGCTTATATTACTAAACTATATAACGCCGGACAGTTATGTGGAATTTGAATAAAACCAATGCAAAAACCATACCACTGTTTATTATAAGTATATGCTCATCGCGTAGGGTATCAACTTTGTCGATTAGGGGAGGGGATTATAAGTAATAAATTGCATAACAAATGTTATGGAAATGCATCCAGCCGTTTTAGTGTGATTCGCATACAAACAGACAAGTGTACAAAAAAGGCAAGCGAAGGATAAAAAAAGTTCAAGTGGAATAGTGAGACATCTTCTCATGATCAGTCAACAAACATTTAAAGGATATCTTTTGATTTGGATATTATACGATTGTCAATGTAAGAACCTATCTATCACCAGAAATGAAAACAATGCCAATTCAGGCAAATACTGATTTACACTGAAAACATTGTATAATAAAGTGAGTTTTCAGGAAATATAAATAAGTTTCTATATTTTTTTCTGTGCTTTCTTCTATGAATGCTGTAACAGCTTTGTATATCAGACAGCGCTTTAAGTGAAAGTAATAACTTCACTACATCAATGTTCAAACTTATAAGTTTACTAGCGGTGCCCCGTGGTTTTACTCGCGTTAAATTAAATACCTGTTTCATACACATTTTGAGTACATAACTAAGTGCATCGCATTAACTATAAATACCATCTGGAAATTATGTGGAAACATTAAAGGACCAATCACTATAAAATAAACCGACTTGACAGAATGTGTCTTCAGTTTGATGGCTGTATACAGTGGAAACTCTATTAACCGTCACTCTCTGTTATCCGTCATCGATCGCAAAACCTACTTCTCCGTAAAATACGGGACATTGCCGCGAAAAAAAGCTCGAGCCTCGAAGAAACAGAAGAAGATGATTGATTATAGCTATAACTTATAAACCTTTTTATCTAGTAGGCCTACTGTTTTATGTTTCTATTATTATTATTATTATTTGTTTGGTGTTTGACGATATCTATTTGTTAACGATAGATTTTTCTTTGTATTAATTTATTGTTTGCCTTTCGTCCCAAACCAGCATTAAAATTTCGTTACTGTACATGTTTATTGAGAAATTTCTGTTATCCGTCTATTCGGTTAACCGTCACAGTCCTGGTCCCGAAGGCGACGGTTAATCGAGTTTCCACTACAGTAAGAAATAATAAAATAGATAATGAGGTTTTTACTAATACGATATATTTTAAATTATTTAATGAAAATTTACAGTACTTCATTGTAGACGATATTTTTAGTTTTTTCGCCTTATTACCTATTCATAACACGATGGTTGCAACCGATTAAAAATTGATTTTATTAAACGTAGCTAAAAACTAAAATTTATGTATATTAAGTCAAACGTACGCTTACCTATTACGGTTAGTACCTATTATACAGGAAACGCATAGAATTATTCAATGAAATTAACCAAACACATCCACAAAAATTAGTTCGTTGAAGCAGAACTGTTGCTTAAGGGGCCAACCACATGACTGAGCCGTACGGCGTTGAATTTAAACCTTTATTTAAATATTTTTAATTACTTAATTACATTTATTATCTATATTTATAAAGACTATTTTATTGTATTAATTTCATTATATCATACCATGTCCTTGTTATTATACATAATTATAATTGTAACTTATTTTATATTTTTTTTTTTACTCACGCTTCCTTCCCTTTCCCCCTATTAATAGTGTGTTCGACCTCCCTTTCCCCCTATTAATAGTGTGTTGGACCTTTTTTTGAATCTCAGATTGTCAGATTTGTTGATGTTTATTTTACTGCTCCGCTCCTATTGATCGTAGCGTGATGTTATGTAGCCTATAACCTTTCTCAATAAGCAGGCTCTTTAACGCAAAAAGAATTTTTCAAATCGGACTGGTAGTTCCTGAGATTAGCGCGTTCAAACACACAAAATCTTCTGCTTTATAATAGTTGTATAGATATTAAAACTTAGTTGCTTCAAAAACTTGTTTCGAACAAATAGCCTTTTGCCAATCAAAACCAGACAAACAAACTAACTAACTAGCAAAGTGAGGCTAATGAAATCATTCAGTCTGTATGTCTGTGTATTTATAACTTTTGAAGATGGATCTTGATGACACTTGGATGATTTAACTTTTATATTTGAAATCTTTTCCAAGTGCGTTCTTATCAAACAGTTGGCGTGAATAGTAACAAATATCTACATACAAAGCCTTAGAAACAATAATTTCTAATAATGAGTATTAATCCACTTATGTAATAAACATTTCTCTGCGCTTTGATACGATTAAAATGAATCACTTGTAGACAACTTCAAGAAAGTAAAACGGAATTCTTTAATTTCAGAAATATAGATTTCTACATCTATCTATACAAAGTTTATATGTTTGTATGTTCTCTATACAATTTTACCCCCTTGACTGATCTGAACCAAATTACTATTTACTACCTTGAGGAAAATATAGGCAACCAGGACACACCATCTCCAGGGGTTGATAAGGAGTGAATTCCCTGAAATAGTACCATATATGCAGCTGATGGCCACAATGGGAACTATACAAATATTGTTGTACAACAATTGGAACAAAAATATTATTGTGGATAATAGCGCCACATAGCAGCCTGGTGGGGACAATTGGAACTAAACTATTGTTGTGAATAGTTGAAGGTACTTGCGTATTACAAAACCTCTTGAGATGGAAACACGAAAGTTGTCATGAGCGTTCTTTGGCAAACTTGAGTTTTTAGGTTACACAATAATATTAATTTGTACTTATCATGTGATTACCAACTGGGGAAGGTTTGATGTGATAGGGTAGGGGAGAAAGGGGCTGAAAATCTTAAATTCTCCGATCTCGATATTAATATAACTTTACTTTGTAGCTATCAAGTGATTTTTGTACGAACTGGGAAAGTTTCGAAGTGATCTCACAATTTCAGTTTCTCATTCACATCAGGATATCTGTTTTTTGTAACCCGTACGAAGGAAAGGTATTTCAACTAGTTAAAAATAAAGGTAAACTTTTCATTTTCACGACGTAAAAACAGAAAGAAAGAAAAAAGTAGGAAAGAAATTTTCAGGAGTTTCTTGTTTTGTTCTCGAAGGCAAAAGAGATCGTTTAAAGTAACCAGAAGTTAAAAAAAAAATTATTTTAATAGAGTGTTTCTCAATTTTTCGCTTCATGGTGCACTCACGTGTTTGTTAGAATTCCGCGGCACACGAAACGTTGTTCCTAAAATCTAAGCCACTCCAAACTTTCAATCGCTACGAACAATAATATTCCTATAAAAACAAAACTTCAGTTTGATATACAGATGAACAACAACCCATGTCAAAAATTTAAAAGTGTTCTGAAATACATTTTGTTAAGAGTTGAAAGTGATTTAATACTACAATAACCGTCATTGTTAGAAAGTAGTTTGAACTTGTGTTTGCCCAATTTATTCAATATCTAGAAAACAGTCTAGTGGATTAGAGTTTTCTTGCATGTAGAGGGGTTCCCACTATTGTTTGAGAAGTCTCTGTAAATAGATGAAATAAAAACACCTTTAATGTTTAAAGATTGTGAACTTTATTAGTGATTCTGAACATTCCCAAATATCCTGAAATTCATCCAATGGATTTCAATAACAAATCATTCGAAATTATTTAAATAATTAATAATTCTATAGATTGATTAGTCATTTCCTTTATAATAAAATCACTAAAAATCATTTCACTAAATTAAACATTTTGACTTGATTCTAGAAGAATCTATGTTAACACTTATCGGCTACACTTATCCATAATCCAAGGACTCAAGCGAAAATTTTGTAAATTTGTAATTGAGAACAGCGCAGAGTTCAATGTTTGAATTTAACCCTGGGCCTTTCAAGCAATTGCTTTTTACTGATACAGATCAAAAATCGGTTATTTTGATAAGCCTGAAGTTACTTTGATGTATTCCTTGCATATATTTATTTCAGCAGAATATATGATTTAGTTTCTTAAGTTAGATAAGCTACTAACACATATTTATTTACATTAGAATTTTAATATCTTTTTACTTTTTTTCTTTTGTAGGAGTTGATGAACAGCCTCAGCCGCTTTTCCTGTTTTTCCCATCTGATCACTGGTGGTGTTTTGGAGACGTGTGTCTCTGACTGAGGCCGAAATCAATATTCAATTACCTTGCCTGGAGAGACATGGCTCCCGCCCAACTATCTCGCCGCTCGCTCCAATCCAATTCTGGCTTTACAATGTGGTATTCGTCTGAAAGCGCGAATTAAACTTATCTTGGGTGAGCGGGAGGTCTGTTGGAGCGACGGAGATACAGCCGACCGCCGACCCAATGATAGCGGGACCCGGGTACCACGGCGTCGGGATTACGGACCAAACACGCGCGCAGTAATTAAATCCGAACACGAGATATAGGGGGTGGCACAGAAGAGGGAGTTTTTGGATTGGGAAGAGGAAGAAAAAAAAAAAAAGTAATATATCCTATATTAGGAGTAGATCTGATCAGAGACGAACTTTGACAGTTCTTTTAAGTTGAAGTCGCTCACACTTTAAAGGAACCAGATTGTGATAACTTTCAAGTAGAGGATTATTGCTTAACAGTTAATATGCTCTTTAAAAAAATAATACTTTTCTTTTAAGTTAAAAAAATGTTTATGGAATTATAGGAAAATAAAGTTGATTTTTCATACTTAATCATGTAATTACAAAAATAAATTGTGGATATGAGCTTACTTTTACAATATAGGATGACGTCACCGGCAGCTGAAACGGCTTAGCAGATACGGAAGTTTGACAAGAAAACGATTAATTATCAGGACCTCCGTAAACAATTCACACGTGTCCTAGAAATAGAAAACATTTATTATTTATTGCAGATAAAATGATTTTACTTTCGGATTAATAAGAACGCAGGTGAGTAGCCAACATCCTAATTTAGGAAGATGCCAGAAGATTTTTTTTATTCCTTTCAAATTTCCTTTTTTTTTTTTTTTTTTTAAGTATATTGTCTTTTACTTCATAATCCTATGTATCATTTCCTAAATAGTCTATCAAGAATTAAGAATGAGTATCTTCAAAAAAACAAATACATAAGGGAGTGACTAATTCACAGAAGTTGATTTCAGTCTTCACCTACAGTATAAAGGTGCTGTATAAAGTTTATAGTCCGTCTACGATTTCTGTAATTTGGTGGATAAGAATAAAATTGACATATACTTTCTTTTAGTTAGGAGATCACAATGAATAATAATAATAATAATAATTAAAATATATTTTTGTGGTTATCTAACAGAATGAAAGATATTTATCATTGTCACCATCGAAAATGACCATCTAGCAATGGTCTAAAGAATTCTAAGACGATATATACCGGTACTATATAGTAAAACAAAAGTGTTGCAGTGAAGATGGCGGGAAGAAATGATGATTTGTACAAATTAAAACAATCTATAGAATGGTTACGAAGTTTTAATCAAATTAATTATATTTTTCGATTCGATTATTTTAAAGGTTTCTGCCTTTTTTTTTCTTTTCTTCCGTCCCACGCATTGTTTTTATTTGCGAGATTCAGTAAGTCGCTCCCCCCACCTCCTTTTTCTATCTTTTGTAAGTCCATCGTATTTTAATCATAGTTACCTGAATACAAGTGTGTTTGTAATCCAATGTTCACCCATTATGGCGACTTCATCGCACGCAAGGCGCCCATTCCGCCAGGCGAATTAACCAAAAACCCGAATTTGATTTGGCTAATGTAGACGCGAGAGTGTGTTTCGAATGAGAAAAATTGCTGCAGAAAGGGTGGGGGTGGACGATTGGCAGGGGATTAAATTGTAGCTGGAAAATATCTCCTCCGTAGATTAATAATAATAAAAAAATATTAGATGCGTTTTATTTAACAGCTCCGTTTCTATTAGAAATATCAATCAGAAATAAATTGTTTAAGTTTTAATAATAACAAAATCACAGAGAAAGAATTAATCAGAGAAAATAAATATGTTTTAAAAGAGGATCTATGCACTGTCCTGTCAAAAGTTTACAGATAAATTATATATCATGTTTAAAGGATATATTTGTGTAGGAGTTAGGGACCAACCCGGATGTTTCTTAGGCCGTACAGGAATTTCCCTCCTTAAGGATTTTTGTAGCCTCCAGCTGATGAGAAAAAGAAAAACATTGACTCCTACTCCGAAATTTATAATGGTTTAATACTAAATCTCAACTCATCGAGAATCTAAGCAATGACGTATTAAAACCTCTATGTAACAGAAAATGAAAAAGAAACCTTTAACAAATGTACTAATTCCTTATTTTTGTAGCTATAATATCTACGTTTCGTCAACAAAATAAAACTAATGAAGAAATTTCCTAAAATAAAAATACTCTGGATAAATCTTTACTTTGTCACTTTTTAAGAAATCAGTCTTTCTCTAAATATTAAACAAAAAAATACAATAATGCAATAATTTATAATATTTTAATAAAAAAGTGCAATCTTTGCTCTCTAAAATTGTAAAATAGTTATTAGATAGATATTAATTAATGACCTTCTTAAAACCTTAAATCTGTTAAGATATAAATATGCTTTTGATAAATAAATTAACTTATGTTAAAATATTGCAAAAAATTAGTTTAAAAACACACAAAAAACATTAATTAATTTAAAAAAAATTGTAAATGTAATGATTTGTGTATTTTTTAAACTAATGTATTGCATTATTTTCTTTTCTTTATTAGTTAAATATACTTTTTTTCTAAAAGCGTATATTTGAATACCTTAATTATACATTTGATAATCGATTATTGAAATGTAATCGATTTTTTGCCTGGCGAAAAATCATATATCTGGAGACTTACTCAAAAGTTTCAAAAGTTTAGCGAAGTTTTAATACATTAAAAATACAGTTAACATGACTTGTTTCGCCTTTACAACTAGGCTTTCATTAGAAAGCTTGATTTCAAAGGCGAAACTAGTCATTTTACCTGTATTTTTTAAGGTGTTAAAACTTTTTTAAACTTTTAAATTTGTATGTCGGCGTCTTCATTGTTAACGAAGTAATTTCTCTTGACTAATTTCGATTTCAACTTTAAGGAAATACATTAGGATTCTTAAAGACAAGAACTGCTTTATGAAAAATCATAAAACTAACAGCAGTGCTTTGTAGCACTCTTAAGAAACTCTAGAAAAACAAAGATCTAAGTAGTAGAAAGCATTTCTTTCTCGTTTCCGAAATCTTGATGAAGTTAAAAGTCTGTTCGAATAGGACTCCTTGTGATCATCAGAACAAGTTCGAAACGATTGTAAACTACACTTTACATTTTCGGCAATAAAGGTGATGGGAAAACATTATGTATTGTTTAATATTTAGACCTCAAAGATTAATTTAGCATAAAAGTAATAATATCTGTCAATATTGCGACCAAAATACATTTGAACAATATTCTTCTACATTAAAAGAAAAATAGATCACTCCTGTGTACCAAAAGTACTCTTTGTAGATTTTGCACCAAAAGTTTGTAAAATTACTTTAATCCTTCCTCTTATCAGGACAATTGACATTTATAAGAAATCTGAGAGACCTTGTTCTAATAATCCATATCACATATAAGATATTTTAAAAGTTTTTATTTTTTATTAAGTTTAAAAAGAATAGATTTTCAAATGTTTTAATGGTTGGCGATTTGGAGGTTATTGTTTAAGCAATTCAGTTGGTTTTTTTTTTGTCTCTCTCTTATATATTTAATTCTCCTGTAAGTTTCTACTTATGTAAAGTATAAAGTAGAAAAGTAAGTATTGAGATTATATAACAATTAAAGTAAGATGACATAATAATAGAGCTACAAAGATTAAGTACATCTCTTTTGCTATTTTATATGAAGTTTTAGCAAGATGTAATGATTAAAGTTCTTTATCTGAGATTATAATTTTTAATCTAAACTCCCAAAGTTCGTTTTGTTGTTGTTTTTTCATCAGGAAAATAACTGTAATTACTGCTTATTTACAGACTCCAAAATCAATTCATTTCATTTGGTATTGCATCAATGAGACTGGCTTATCTCGGCACTGGCTTTCTTTCCCACAGATGGTTCGGACACGACTCTGGCTGCTGATGATTTGACCTCAAAATTTGTCATCCGTCCGAAAGATTGTATTGGACTCCAACGGTCTGTCAACCAGCATATTATCCGATAAGCAACGAGAAACGGTCACTGCACACGAATGGCAGTCAGCGACAAGGCAGCCATCTTTGAACCTCCAACCTTATACGAATCAGTAAACAATTCGAAATTCAATGTAGAAAAATAGAAGAAGAAAATGTGATTGTAAAATTCTAGAAGATGCTGTGTAGATTAAAAATAAAAAATTTTGGAAGACAAAACTAAGAAATACTCAAATACAGAGTAACTTTAATTCTTTTGAAAAAACTGATAGTCTGTTTTCTGTAGTTCATCGAGAGGTCGTCAATCCTTCCAATTTAATTTTGTGAAAAAGTGCTTCATTTAAAGGTTTAATGATTTTCAAGAATTACCTAGAACGAATTTCAGATTTAAGTTTAATTGGAGCAGCACGTGACCGGATCTGAAAACGTAAAGGAGATGGTCTTTTGTTATAAATATGCATTTAGAGTGTGGCTTTCAAGAAAACCCTCTCACTGATTCTAAAGGGATTTAGACGATGATCATGTGACACTTCCTGTCTTCGGAAAGTAGGCTAAGAAAAGGTGGATTCAGTGATTAACACCAACAGAAACAAATCAGCAGGTATTAAGTCAGGAAATCGTTTGTTACCAGAATATATGAGTTTAAATCGTTTGTGTCTAGCGATAATAATACTAAACTTGCAACGTTTTTACAAAAGAGTTTTAATATCTCATGTCCATTGAAAAGAACCCTGTATGAGCGGGATAAAATGGCAAATTTTTAAATTTTGCTAAACAACTTTTTCTGTAGATATTTTTTTTTATTTAATTAGTATCAACTAAAAAAGAAAAAAAAAAAGCTGTACTTTTATAATTATAAAGAATAAATAACATTTTTAATAAAATAAAGTCAGCACGCGAGATAGGTGTCCCCAAGTAGCTCATAATTTAAAATGAGAAATTTTCATCACTCAACACTTCACTCCAAATGATCCTGGGATTCCAGGTCTTTATTTATTTATTCATTTATTTATTTATTTATTGGTACAAAAAAGAAAGCAAAGAAAATAAAGACAGATATTCTCACGCTTACACTTCTCTTCTGTGTAGTCTACAGAGAATGCGTCAAGAAAACAAACAAAAAATGAAAATAAAAAAAGTAAAAAAAAAGATTAAATTAAGATTAATCTCAAACATTGGATGTTTTCTTTTGAATCTGTGTATTATAATAAGTTTATCAGGAGTAGCTTAGTAAGTTCATCAAGACATCGTACTTTCTATTAATATAACCTGAAAATAAGTATTAAATCCCTATATTTACAAGACCAGTATGATCCAATGTTACTGAAACTGTTTGTTTCGAATCATCAGCTGGAATTATCCAGTTTATGAACAGTTAGAAAGTACTAGGAACTCGCTTTGATTCCTCTAAAAGACCAATGTGCTATCCCGAAGAAAACAAGAAAAATTGGTGCAAATTCCAATATTGATAGTTATCTGTTTTGAACAATGATTATAAAAACCAAGACTTAATGGGCACTGAAGCAACCAGGAAACAGTTTTGGAAAACCATGGACGGTACCACTATCCTGGAGTTAAAAAAAATAATCAGGATTTAAAACTAAGATAAAGAATAGTTTTTTAAAAAAAAAATATTGAAAAAAATATTAAATGTATGAAAAAATATTACTGTGTTCCGCTTATATAAAGCGTGCTTCATTTAGGGATATTATCCATTAGCAATATTTCAATTATTGCTCTTAATGTTATTGGTGATAAATTAAGGATACATTTTAGCTGAAGATCGTTTTATGCGGTTACTAATTTAGCGTAATGGAGAAGTTTTTGAAAATAATCATCTCCGAATATTTGAACTCAACTAACTTAGCCTTCAACTATTTCAGTGTGCTTTGAAAAAGTTACTTTTTCTTTTAGTGTTTTTATACTTTATATACAGATTATAGGCAAAACAATATGCTTTTTTTCCCCAAAATTTATTAATTACTTATCTGTGTTTTATTATCTTCTTTTGTTAAAAGAAATAAAAACAAATTACATAACATTAATCAAGAACTCATTATAGTATATCTATGCAGTTCATGTGATGAGCAATTTTACTTCCACGATATTTTTCAGATCACATTTTATGTGTAATTAATAAATTAAAAAGAAAGTCCAGGAAAAGTAAATTTATTTTCTTAAAAATTAATGGCTAATGATTAGATATAATGTGAAATTAATTTTTGATTTTTAAATACTAAAGTGGTGTTACTTGAATGTAAATAAAAGTCCGTACTCAAATAAATAAAATCATTGAATATTAACTACGTATCCATAGCGCAAATATGTATTTAATCAACAACAATGGATGATTGTGAGCAGCAAAAAGAAATAAATTCTTTTAATAATGGAGTTATTGAAATCAACAATCAATTTTAACAGTAAATTACTGGAACAACACGAATAGCGAAAATATCAAACGCAAAAACAAAATATTAGAATCTTTCAGCAAATTTGATAACAGGTAGGTGTTATAAATAAATCTTAACTCATAGGTCAGTTTTAAAGTTTAATATTTGAAAACCTATCCAGAATATCCAATGGACTTTCCAGAAGGTTTATGTGTGAGATGAAAGCATTTTGGAAGGCTCATGAGATATAAGTTTCTGGATAAGTTTTATTCCACTTCTGTTTTTTATAAAACTCGATATTATTTTATTCTATTTGTATTTTTTTTTTATTTATTTATTTATTGAGATAATTCATTCCAACTAAACCCTATTTTGTATCCCTGTCCTAACATTGTACAATCCAAAAAGGAATAAATTATATTTCTAATCTATCTTCCAGACTTTTATTGGTTCTAACATTACCACAGAACAATATTACATACATGTCTATTGAATGTTGTATTTTTATTCTTTCTATGGAATGTTTCTGATTATTCTACAGCTACATAAATGCACTGTTTATATTACTAAAAGGACAGTTCCTGTTGATTTTGGCACACATTGGACCAATGTATAGAGAGCCAAAGGTTACAAAAGAAAACAAATCAATAAGGTGCAATAATCATGAGAACTCAAAACAAACATACATTAGAAAGCTGAAATTTTAATGATAGGTAAATTTATTAAAATTATTTCTATTGATTTTCCTTGTTCCTTAAACCAGCCTTCACGAATAAGTATCAATAAAATATAAAAGCTGCAAATATATGGTTAATTTTAGATTAGTATGTTAGTAGTGAATGTGTATATATATATATACATTAGCAAGCGAATATTTGAAAGTTGATTCGCTAACTATACTTTTTTTTTTATTTAAAGCAAAAATGTAATATACACGCTTGTCAACATTCTATACAAGACATTAAAATATTACTATTTAAACTATACAAGGTTTAAATGCTGTGACATTTGGATAATGTTCTATCTTCCAATCATTCATTATAGAAGCAATTTCGAAGATCAAATTCATTTTGCCATTAATTCATAAATGAAAAGTTATATGATGGGTTAAAATAATTACGGAAATATATACAGAAGTAATTAAGCGCGATGGCTGTCGTACATGGTTTTATACTTCCTCTTGGTAGGAGAATGAAAGGGTCCTTTTCCCTCCCCCACCAATGTCATCAGACGAACTTAATGGAAAATTCTGGATTAGACGGTTGGAGCCAAGAAACCAAGATCAATAGTCGTACAATGATCTTCCCACTTCCTCCCTGTTTGTCGGGGTTTAAGTTCCTCCCGAAACTTTTCCCCCGCAGTCGCGAGGAAGACATAATTCTGTTTTCAACCAGAAAGTTTTGCAAAGTGTTCGATGCCATCAACAAAAATGATATTAAGTGAAGTGAACGAAAAGGAATTATCTCTGAGTTTTTCGAGCAGATACTGAAATGTAAAGCAAATAATCCTCGCATAATATAAAAAATTAAACCGCTGTTATCCGGAATGGTATCCGGGAAACTGCAGTAAATCTCGGAATGCGTCAATGCAGTAAATGATAATGGATAAAATTTTAAAATCTAATTGAATCTGAAGTTTAAGATCTACGATATTAAATCTTAAAATTCTTGTATCTGTTTCTATTTAAAGGAAGTATAAAAGGAGATATTTTGTAATCTAATATATGCGGTTTCTTTTAAGTACTTATGGATTTTCTAGACATCTCACAGATTAATTTCTGTGAACAAAAGAAATCTCAAATTCACGATAGTTCAGATGTTCAGGCGTAGCTGAGTGATCAAGGCCTGCCACTCGGCTTATTACTCTTGGATTCGAATTCAGGAATTACTCTTATGGATTTTTGTCTTACTCTTTTGTGGTTTTCTTCCTTTTTATTGGTATAATCTGGACTATTTTCTATGATGAACTCCGCATAAAGATTTATTCGGCAAAATAGAATACAGTTACCGTCTCTTCCTAAAGCCAATTGGAACTCTTGGGCATTGGAACCAAACAAACGAAAGATCATTTGGCAGCAGTTAGGTAATCGCTTAAAAAGAAAAAAGAACTAAAACAACCGTACCGGGATGAAGTCTTTATTGATCGATCTTTATACCAAGTTTCATGAAAATCAAGCCAAATCGAGTTTTCATGAAAACGGATTTAGAGAAGTGAATTTAATATGATTAAAAAAAAGTGAATAAATTATCTAAAAGATCGAAAAAATAATGAAACTTAAATTAGCATCATTTTATTTTATTAGTATCATTATTTCAAGCTCATATAATTATTGATTATTTTGCCCAATCCTCATAGACGCTAGCTAACAATGCGCGGATGCCAAAAAAAAACAAAAAAACACTCACATTAGCAAAGGAATTTTTAAATATGCACGTTTACACTTAGAAATGAGAAAATTACAGTATTCACAACACAGTTATAATATTCTTACATTAGAAAATACAATAGAGTCAACGAAGCTTTAAAATGGGAAATACCTTACAAGTAAAAATTATAAGAAAAGACACTACGTTACTACACACATTTAATAAACAACCTTGATTCTGTATCTATCTACTTATTTGTTTAAATTAAAAAGTATTTATGAAATTTCATTCTTCTTTCTTGTATGTTTGTTTTTTAAACAAGGATAGTTGTTTAAAGATCCGAATTTTATTAAATGAAACAAAGTACCGCATTTATCGGCGTATAGCATGCATCCTAATTTCGAGTAAAAAAACTTGATTTTTTTCCCTCTTCCGTCGAAAGAGAAGCTGAATCTGTACATTGTTTATGTAGTTAAAGATGTAACTCATCTCCTCCTGTTTTCTTTCTGGGCTTTCAGCTGTGGATTGGTGCCTCGAATGGAGAATGAGGATTTCACTGCTAGAATGCCCTGATGTCTACCCGGCCTTCTCTCAATGAGTATCAGGAATCTATCGCGATTGTGCAGCTCTGTCTCGTACCCTCTGTTGAATAAGGGATAGATAACTATTACTATTTTTATGTTTTGTTTTTTTTAATTATATTTTTCCTTATTTTTTTTATTTATTTATTTTTAGAGTATTTTAAAAAAACACTCAATTTTTACGAATGCAAGTTTTGTCAATTTTTTAAAATTAATTGTGCATAAAATTAATAAAAAGCTGAAACAAGAAAAAGGTTTTCATAGGATTATAGAATTAATTAATCGAAATTTTAATTGCGTTTTATTTAGTTTTTTTTTTTTTTAGCAAAATAACGAAAACTAATAATAAAAACTAAACAAAATAAAAATCATAATAATACATAAACAATAAGAAATAAAATTTAAAAAAAAATTAGGAATAAAATTAAAGCATTCGATTCAGTAGAACATTGATTACTGAACATTTAATTTCAGAAAGGATCAATATTTAGAGTGGAGATAAATATTAAAGCTAACCAGAATAAATAAACAATTCGAGTTAGCTGTTTTAAGTCAACTAATTTAGGATTATTTGATTGCAAATTCAATTCAGTTTTTCTAGAATGATTTTACAAGGTACAGCTTAACAAGAACATTTCTAATACTAATTATTTCCTAATAATTTTGTTTTGGATTCTATAGTTATCAATTTGTAATTAAATAAGTATCTCAACTACATACTGAAACAAGATTATATTTCTATAAGGATTTTTTTTTTTCTTATTAATAACATTCAAGATTAAATTTTATTTTCTGCAACTACAGACTTAATACGCAGCCTATAAATAAATATTATTTTATTTTAGAAAGTAATGTTACCTTGATATTTTAACATTCGAGTTTTAGAAATTAAGAAAACATTTTGCATCTAAAAGACAATGCCTAAAATTTTTGACATTTATTTACTTTTCCGGGTTTTTTTTTTTTTTTTTCTTAACTGTCGTTTGAAATTGTCCTTTGATAGCCTTAACCTTGTATCACAGCGTCGATATTATCTTGATGACGCCATTTTCCCGATAGGGCGTCGTTTTGTAAATACGGTGACCGACCCTTATGTCACCAGGGAGGCTGACATTACACTGACCCTCGACACCCTCGCATGGGTTCTCAAACCGTCACACAAAACGGTGGATCCACGAAGAACTTGCACTTCGGTCATTCTCAATATTGCACGCACGATACATGCTTTTATTAAAAAAATTCTAATTATAATATTAATAAAAGAAGAATATTATTGATATTATTTGCTTCAAGTCATAAAAACAGCGTTATCACTTCAGAATCTTAAAAAAAAAAAAAACGAAAAGAATGAAATCAAAGCATTTGACTCTGTAGAACATCAAATGTATGAAAATTTAGCATAGACCTGTATGAGGGTATAGTTTACAGAACGTGATTGAGGCCGTGGTTGAGACAATTCTAATACAAATCTGTAGGAAGAGAGATTTTAAGTACAGTAATCATAAGAAAATTTTGATAATTTTATTATTTTTCTAATCGTCATTTACTATTAGTTCAGAGTTTACGTTTTTTAGTGACGAACCCACGTAGTTAAGTAATTCAGTTACCATTATAAGGTCAGTTAATAAAAATTCTAAGCTTTATAAATATTAAATTTATTCCACAAATTCCGGGATTTCAATAAAGCTTGCATAAAAAAACAACACATCAAATAATCGTTTAGTTCCGTTGAAGTCTGGCTGTCATCAGCTCTGGCAAACCTTCTCGTAAAATAGTGCTTGCTATATTTCTTTGTACGGTGCCCCGGTTCCCGGGCGGCGGAGAGCGATCCCTTGTGCGGCATGAGGTCTGACGCCCGTTCCGCACGATAATAAAATTAATAACCTGCGACGACATATCGAAAACATATGCGTGGTTGAGGCCGCTGTGTGAAGGGGGAGTCTGAATTCCCCAAGAATATAGCGAACAGATTAGCTCGAGCCAAAAAATACAAATCTAATTTAGGGCAAAGCCTAAAAATTCAGTTTACATTTACTTATTGAAATAAAAAACTGGAAGAATTACAATTATGAAAAATAATAATATAATGAAAAGATCGATTTAGCAAATGTTTAAAACATTCAGGTACATCGTAAATTCGGAAAAATAAAATTAAATTGGAAAAATGATGAAACGTTAGTTCTCAGCAATATATATATAAGCTATGGCAGAAATAAAGTTTATACTTGTTAAAATACTTTAATTTTAATATTTATTTAAATGAAAGTATGCATTTTAAACAAATATATTTTAAAGTGTAACTAAATAAGTAGTCTATAAAATGTTTTAAAAGTAAATGAGTTTTATTTTCTTATTTATAACTTATTTTTATGACTATCGTATTACAAGCCAATTTTTATTCATTATTCTACATATAAAAAAACTGTGAATCTGATTAATAAATTAATTAACCATTATTAGTTAATTATAGTTGCTTTATTAATTGAATCCCATTTATTAAGAAAACAAGCTTAATTTAAATTTAAGCTAATTATAAGCTAATTTATAGTGTTTAATAAATTTATATTTTATATTACATAGCATTAATGACAGAAAATTCGAAGAGCTATATTTAGTATATTTGCTTTTTCAGTTTTTAGTATATTTGTAATTTTAACTCAAAAATCAAAAAAGGTTTTAAAACTAATGTTTCACAGATATTAGAAAAAAATAATAATTCACCAAAATCAATGAATGTAAATATGAAAGATTCTTTTTATCATCTATATTTTTATGAAAGCAACTCATTTTCAGAAGGAATTCCTGCAAAGTTTAAAGAATAAATAACAATAATAAACAGCTGCAACAATGAGATGCTTATTTAACATTCGAAGTTAAAGAAAGTTAGTAATTAGTGTCAATTTAAGAAGTGTGGTATGTGAATTATTAAAAGGGAATCTAGATGCTGCCGATTCGAATCCTGCTATTGCTGTCTGATTTTTTTAAAAAGAAATCTGATGAGAAATGTCGTAATTGAAATTCTAAAGTTCATTTTCCAGTTAGCAATTCAAATAATAATAATAACAATAATTTGTTGCCTATATAAATATTGATGGATTGATTACAATTTTGATATCCCGGTTGCTTTAAGGAAGATCTCGTCGAGAAGACAAAAGGTCGCCAAAAATAAATGAAAATAAAATAAGATGTATTGCACGAGAAATTAAAATAAAAAAGAATAAGAATGTGGATTAAAAAATTATTATAAATATTTTTACAAAACTATTGACATTTGGTGAGGGGGGAAAAAATCTTTTTATATTACATGTAGAGGAAATTTTACTATACAAAATGAGACTGGCGCTTGTACAGGTACAGAAAAGAGAAGAGACTATAACGTACTACCAATTAAACTGAGTACTATATAAACGATGGGATTAAATACCTACAAGAATTTCGTACTTTATGTTGAGTAGAATGGTGTTGTTTAAATTGTCTTTTAATCAATACCTTATCATTATTGTAATCAATTAATGTTACGAAATGTTTGCATTTTTCTTTTAGATTATCTTAAATTAAAATTTCGTCTTAACTGTAAATATCATGTGAAGGTGCTTCGAATGTTAAGTTTACCCAAAAAGTTCCATAGGATTTACGTTGGCTTCTATTGAAAGTTTAAAATTTCGAAACGGCCTTGACTTCTTCACGCATAATTTCCATTTCATGTCTTATTATAAATATGAACGGTGCAGGAGATAATACTTAATTGATAAACCCCCACATAAAAGACTTCTGTTCTCTCTCCCCCCCCCCCTTTATCCCTTCGGTATCTTTGTATAGAAACCGCGTAATGATTTGTTTTGCTCGTCTAATTTGGCCACCAGGGGGGCTGCTGCCCCACATTCTCACCCCCTGGATGGTAATATTCATGGCCGTTGCAAGCGCAGCTGTCGCGGACGGCATCAGGAGATGATTTACGACAACGACCAGACGAAAAAAAAAAAAATATGTCAATTGGCAAAATCAAATCCAGCTATTTTCAATTTTTTTTTTTTTTTTTTTTTTTTTGTATTTCACTTTAATAAGAATTTTACTTGTCACTTTAAGAGCTTTAGCTAAAACTCATTTCTCCGACAGAAATAAGCAATTTCGACGAAAATATAAGTTTTTTTGTTTATTTTTGAACAAGAAAGCAGACAATACTCAAGGAGCAGAAGTTTTTCTAGAAAGGAACAAAACAAATAGCATGTAAATTTGTATAGGTTATTATTACACAATTAAATCATATAAATAAAATAATTTAAGTAAAATTTACTTTTTTCCAGCTAATCTTCTCGCAAGGAAAAAAATATCTAAAATGTATTAAATTGAAAACTCCGGTGGTGGGGGAGGACTGTTCTTTCTTATAAAAATCCCTAATAAATAAAAAGGAATAAAAGAATTTCAGAAATAGAACTGTCTATTAGGAACAAAGGCGAGTCAAAGTCGTATTTCAGTTTGTTATAATTTGGAATAAATTTAATTTTATCTAAATTTGAAACAATATTCAGTTATAAATTCTATTTGAAACATGCTTGGTTTGATAATGAATAAAATTGAATTATCTAAATAAAAAATGGAATTCTAGTATTAATTAAATGTAAGAAAAATATTAATATTTGCTTTTTTTTTTTCTTTAAAAAGAAACCAAAATAACAAACTGAACCAAGCGTACGAATCCGGAAGAGGGATGGAGGAACAGTGTTTGACAACTAAAACAACATCTCAGCTGAGATATAATGGAAGACCTTCTTATTAATGTGTAAAATAATACAAATAGAATCTTAAGAGAAAAGATCTCCAGGACATCGAATTCTACTTCCCCTTTTTTCATAACTTCGTATCCACAGACGAATTTTGGTTAAAAACAATCGTATTCGGATGAAAAACGAATAAAACTTACAAGGAATGGATGGAATTGAAATTTAACTTCATTTTAAGAGTAAGTAAAAAAGTCAAGACTAAATTCTAGTCAGAAAATATCTGTAAAAATAATGTCAAGGTGTTTTTTGAGATAAATCTTTTGATACTGTAGAACACTTATAATAAAAAAAAAAAAAAACTTATTTTTAATTTAAGCTATTTTTTTTATTATTCATTTCTTTAATGAAAATTGTTCTCGTAAATTTACAAGATAATGATAATAACATAATACTAGACTATTATTATTACTGTTATTATAACCGATATTTTAAACTGTTCACTTATTTTTAATAAGACTTAATACCAAGGAATATAAGTGTTAAAAAGAATTATTATAATAGAAAAACGTTTTTAAACTTAACAAATTCTATCGACATCAATCTAAAATTTCAATAAAAAGATGATATTTGGAGCAGCAATTACTCAGATACAGCATCCTTTCTTTATTAAAAACAATTTCGTTATTTGTTTTATAAATTTTTTTGAATGCCTTATTAAAAAAGAAAAAACAAAAAAAATCTAATGAAAAATTATGCCAATTTTTATTTCTAGGATAATCTATTTAACGCGGTTCAGAAGTTAATTTGGAGATAAAAATACAGAAAGTGGGAAATTATTATAATTTTATTGTAAAAAATGATTATTGTTTAATTTATTTAGTTATTATTTCTTTATATAACTAAAAATTAGTTGGTAAAAGTATTGTTGTTTCAAGTTGAAAAGAAAAGAATTAATTCAAAGCGTTTGATAAAGTAGGACATTAAATATTTTAGAGCCTAGTTATTTATGTAATCAATTTTATATAGTTGATGTCAACAAATTCTTCTTGTTTTTAGTATATCAGGCATCCACAGTCACTTATCGATTACAAATTTTAAATTGAAATACCACTTTTGATATTGGAAAAGAATAAATAAATAATTGAAGTTGAAAATCTCTTCCAAAGAACTGAGTGAAATTCCTATCTTTTGCTGCCATAGTTTTCGGGACAGCGCCGCCACCTTGTTTTGGCGTGAACAGCACGTGTGGTTCCGTCAGCTGTATGATGTACGTTCCCTAGACCTCACTTCGCACCAGTCGTCTCCCTCCCTCATGAATGTATAATTCCACAGCCGATGAAAAGGTAGCGGCTTTTAGCCCCAAGATTTACAGATGAATGATAACGCATTGAAAAATTAATGAAAAGCAAATCCTATTTTTCTACTTTACGTTATCTGAGAAGGTATTCGTTCCCGCTTCCGTTAAAAGTCAAATATTTAGTCATTTTATTTTGGGGAGGGGAGGGTTGATGAGGGAAACTTAGACGGGGTTTTCAAATGCATGTTAAGACACTGGAAACTGATCTAAAACATCAAAGCAATGTAATCATGGGAACCCCCAGAAAGGGGAATTGCCCCCTCCCCTTGGATTTTTTAATTTTAATATAATTCACGTAAAATTTTCCCTTAAGAGAACCAATAATAAATAGATTGTTAAAAAAAAAGATTATCAAATAAAATATTTTATTTAAATTATTTATGTAACTTTACATGAAAAATACAATTTTGTTTTATATTATTATTTCTTTTTTTAGTTATTGCCAATACACACACACACAGACTATTTTCTTTATTGTCAGTACCATCGTCAGTAATATTCTCTTAATGTATTCTAGTGGGGTTTATTTTTTAAATATTATTATTATTTTTGCCTTATATTTTTGGACGACTATCAATTAGTTCTCCAAATCATATTCAAATATAAAAAATCATTCATTTATATATAAAATATGAATTAGCAAATTACTATTGAACTAAAATTAAAAAAAAAAATATCAGTCTCAACACTCAGCATTAAAAGTGTTCATATTTTGTTTTGTTTTGTTTTTGTTTTTTTTCCAAGTTGAAAATAAAAGAATTAATTCAAAGCGTTTGACAAAGTAGGACATTTTTCAAATGAAATGAACTATATTAAAGGAAATGTAATAATAAAACAATAAGCCTCTCTGAGCAAACCATGAAGGAACTTTAAGAAGAATTTCTGCGTGGGTGAAGAAATCAAATGAAAAAAAAAAAAAAAAGGAAAGAAACAATATACTGAAATATATTGAAAATTCATTTCATACCATAACAATCTAGTAAATCAATTTCTCCTCGTGATGCAACTGTTATTGGTCGAAAGAGCAGATACGAAATGGGATGGAAAGACAAAAATAATCATCATAATATTAGGAAATAATAAATGATTACAAGGTTCATTTCTGCAAAATTAGAAGAGGTGGATGTCTATACCAGGAAGGTAATTAGGGATCAGCACGACAGAAAAATCTTACTGTTTTTATTCGATTTTGCTCACGAATTGTTACCGCAGCCGAAAAGACAAAGCGAGGCGACCAGTCCACCCCCTCACAGGACCTAATAATAAGTTACATCTCGACTTCATACTTAGCTGGCATTCACATTGCTTTCGAAAATATTACTCTATTTCAGAGGAAGACAACACATTAGAATCTATATCATAGAAGGGCGTTATCTACCTTTGGAAGTTTTTAACTTATTTAATATTTATTTAATAGCAAGAGCGACGAAAACAAGAAGTCTAATTTCTTTAAAATGCTTTTTTTATTTTTTATTACATTTGTTTTCTAAGCTATTCATAGAAAATTCTAAATATTTATCAATTATAATATTTGCCGAATACAAACCTTTGCTGATAACTGATTAAATTTACAAATAACAATTTTAAAGCCCAATTAATTTTAATTCAATCAAAGCGTGCGGAAACAGAAAGAAATTACAAAATGAATTCAGGCTATTAATAATGAGTGGGAGTAAATGTGAATTCCTTTTCACCTTAACTTCCCCAAAGGAATGTTCACGAAGAAATTTTCAAACTTTAGATTAATTTACAGACAAAACAAATCCATTTATTTCAAAAAGTTATAAAAACACGTTGATTAAATGAGTCTAACTTTCCTGTGGTTCTATTTCCAGAATTTAAGATTTAATTTATGACTAAAAAAATATTTAAAAAATAAACCATTTTTTTTTTTTTTTGGATATGTGTAAAATGTGAAAGCAATGCAACATTGTCTATATGTCAAATATAAGGTTCTGATTAAATCTCTCCAACTAAAACTCATACAGTACAGAAGAACTCAGCCACAAATTGAAAAAGAAAAGTGGTGAAATTTGTTTGTTTTCATGTTAAAACAGCTGATTTACTGAACCTTCTTCATTGATGTTGACTAAAACGGGTTATCATTTTGCATTGCAGTCAATTGTTAAGTGTCTAAAACAAATATGAAACAAGTTGTTTGTTTTTTTTTAATAGAAAAACTCTTTAGAAATTTTATTCTAGAGTACTCAATTATTTGCAAATTAATATTTCAAAACACATTATAAAGTAATTACGATTTTGACCTAATATATATTTGTCTGTTAGACTCTACAATTTCTTCTTCTAAGTAGATTTCCCAGTTATAAATATTCACTTGTTCTTACACTTGTTATCTATTGTAATTCAAGAACTAAGATCGTCTACAATCAGATCAGAAATGGCGTCTGGAAATAGCTGTTTCATTCTTATTGAAGATTGTCAGCTAGGACTATTCAGCTCTTGAGAAAATCATGGATTTCAATATGGAAACGTATTTGAAATCTACAAAGAAACTCAGAGCAGTGCTTTACCATCTAGTCATCATCAACTCCTTATTTTATTCTTATTTAAAATAGACTTTGATCCCGGAAAGACCATTCAGATGTCATTATTTGGTTTCTCTGATCTCTATTCAAATGTTCATTGCATAAAAACATAATCTTACATTTGTGGAAGAAGAAGCAACTGAAATTATTAAGATAAGAAAAATCTTAGTATTTCTGCTTCCGATTTTGAACAATATTCTTTCTTTCTTATACTTTGAAATATTGTTAAATATTGTTGATAAGAATTGACTGGTATTTCTAACTTAATGGATTTCTATCGACTTTAATTTTCTTAATATTTCTGTCTTTGTGTGTCTTTTGTAATGATAGAAAAGCCATTTAAAAGATTCAATGAATCAAAGCAGTATTTCTTCATTAAGTACTAACTGAAATAATTATACAATTTAAAATCACCTGAAAATTAAAAAGAAAATCTTCGTTACGACGATTGCAGGATGACGCAAAAATGCACATTAATCAAACAAGTTGCCCAAACAACGTCAACAAATCTCTTTTTGTTTTTGAACCTGAGCTATTTCACAAACGTTTAATTTACTTCTATTTCTCTAAAGAGTCTCAACAATAGCAAACCTAAACGTTGAGTTCAACTTCCAAAATGGGAATTTATTATAATTTCTACAAGAACTAAGCAGAAAATCATTTTTGTTTTTATTTATTAATGTTGTAGAAGAATGAACAAAACACACTTAAAATTGACACATATACGAAATTTACTACATGTTGCGGGAATACGAGACCGGTTCCCTTCGTCAGGCAAATCAAAAACAAAAAGACAAAAGGAGCGTGTTTAGTCCATTCTTCTACATCATGTACCACACCTTAATCATGGATTATTAATGTTGTATTTGAGCTGTTATAAATTATTTTACTTACAAATATATATATATGTAATTAACTTAATTCGTTTTCATTTAATAAATACTTTGTTTCTTTATTTTACTAACACAAAAATTTGTATTATAATCTTCTCTATATATAAAAAGAAAAGTCCTGGCTCACTCACTCACTCACTGACTCATCAACGCAACGTCCAGCCGAAACCCTTGGACCTATAAAGCTGAAATTTTGCTCAGAGGTTTTCTTTATGATGTAGACAAGAAATAAGGCCGGGATAGGGAATAAAGAGAATTTACATTTTCGCTTTAAAATGACCATGAAGTGTGTGGCGGCCAACCCGCAATACATCTGAGTTATCCGGAGAAGGCCACATCGGGCTGCGAACTCGTATATTTTCCGATCTCGATATTAATTTGCTAAATAAATAAAGTTTTTATTTTTTTATATGCTATGTATGCAAGGGTTCCGGAGCGGAGTAACGGTACCCGGCTAGTAGTATTATATAACACTAGAATAAGGAACTAAGAAAACAGATGACAACAAGTAACAATGTACTATCGAAGATTTGCTGATCTTTCGTAATTGGCAGTGATTTCAGTCTTTATAACAAGAATCTAACCGTTGAGGCCCAAAATCTTTTTTGTAAAACGGTCTCATCCCAATATCTGAGCCCGACGGAAAATATTAACAGCTACGAATATCGAAAAATAAAAGAATTGACATCAATAAAAGAATCAATTCAAACAAAGTTTTTCAGTTGAAAATGTGGGAGGGTTTTTTATTAAAAAAAAAAAAAAATCATCAAAAGAAAAGAGTTAATTCTAAATCATTAATGTCAAAGCATTTTTTTTTTTATAAATTAAGAAAAACAAAATTGGATCTTACTTTAGCTTTTTGTTGAAATGTCGTGAAACAACTATATAATAGCTTTATTTATGTATAAACTTAATAAAATATTAATACAATAAACTTATATTATTTTCCCAAATAATACAATTTTATTGTAATTTATAATTAAATTTTTCTTTTTCAGGTTGTTCTTTTTTTTTGTTTTTTTTTTATAAATTTTAAACAATTTTAGAAAATTGAAGTTTTCAATGAGGCTACAATATGGCTGCAATAAATTTTATTTAATAACGAGTTTATAAAAAAAAAAACCCAGATGTTTTTAAAACATATAAAAATATAACAGATTGGGAAACAGATATTCCCTACTCATCACCCAAATAAACTTAGACGCAGTTGCCAAATTTCTTAACTATAAACAAAATGTATTAATTTTGATTAAAAGCGATGAAACAACAACCCATCTATTGCATAAATGTAAAATTCATTCACAAGTACTGCCAATAAAATTAGAAATATTGAGGAAACCATTTCAATGTCATTGTTACCCGCCTCTATGTCTCCTTATATTTACGGTTGTCGACTGTCGGTGGAACTGGGTCGGTTTGGTCCATAATTCATGTAGGGGAGGGAGGATTGATAGGGGGGGGGCTTGATTTCTTTCTTTCCTAGGTCTATATTTTGGGTTCGAACGTCTGCTTTGAAAATATAGAAACTGAAGTCTTACAGAATCAGAAACGGAGCAAAAAATTTTTGAAAATTTCATTTTTCAAAAAAGTTTTAATTTTTTTTTTTTTTTACCCTTAGCTACTTGTGCACCAAGTCTTATGTTACTCAAATTAAATTTCATTTATTTTGTAAAAGGAAATAATTTTTAAATATTACCCAAAATATTCAGAAACTAAGATATGATTTTTATGTGAATTAAAAAAAAATATTATCTCAAAATCAGAAAATTTTAGAAGAGGAATTTTGATTTTATATTAAACTTTTTTTCAATAGTAATGATAAAGTCGCTTAAATAGATTATTAAAGTTTTTATAAAATCTTTGATGCAACGATGGGGTTCATATGAATAAATGTAAAACATTGGGATATTCTAATTTGTAATTTTCAGTTTTCTTTCAAAATCTAGTAGCAGAATGACAGAAGAATGGTGGGAGCACACAAGTTCAGATTTACTGCTTTATACAGTTTAATAAAATAAAATATAATAAAAAAAATCAGAAGTGTGTTTATGTTTTGTATATGGTTAAACAAAAAAAAGTTATTAAGATACCATTAACTTACCACGAATGTAGTTTATTAATATATAAATATCCAATAATTATAGAATTTAATAAAAGTAACATCAAAAGTTAGAAAAAATAAAAACATAATAACAAAATTGCTTACGTCTTTCATTGGTTATAAATGATATACTTTTATTACATTATTAAAAAGTGCATATGTTATTTACAATAAAATTATTAGATTAAAAATATCACTTTCACATTAATTTAATGTAATTTTTCCGAAATTAATGATAAAGAAAATGTATTTATCGAATAATTCATTTAAGTATTTTAAATTTTGGTTGATTTGAAGTATTTTAGTTAAAAAGAAAAAAAAAATAGATTATTAAAATAATTAAAATAAACTTTAAAATGCGATACATAAAAATACATAGAGTATATGAACAAACCAATGTAATGTTAAAAATTTTGTTAAAAAGTTGATAACTGAGCTAAGATATTGATAACATTAAAAATTAATTCTTAAACATGTAAATTCTACCTTTCTTTTAAATCTGTAATCAAAGAAACTCAGAAAATTTACAAAAAAGAAAAAATAATAAATGTAATTAAGTTTTATAATTTTTTTGCTACATCTTGAAATAATGTTAATAAAATATATTATTTTTTTGTTCAAATTAATAACAGATAATTTCTAAATAATATTGAAAGGAACAAAAAACACTATTAGTTCTAAACACTATAGCAAATGCAGGTGTTTAAAATTAGAATAATTATTTTGTTTGCATTTCATTTTTTACATGCATATTATTTATTATAGATGATATAAGTGACTTTTTCACCTGTCAAAATTGCATTTAATTTTCTTTTATGAGATCTTATACTTTTATCAGAGAATGTCTACAGTTTAGAAAAATATTTGATTTTTCACGGTTCGATCCACAAGAAAAAAAAAATTACCTAAAACAATTAAAATTAAGGTTTTTTTTTAATCCATTTTTTTTCTTCTTCTGTGAACATTTTTTCATACCTAGATATTTTGCACACACAGCATTCATAATTCATATCGACTTAAATTTAATATTAACTTACCAGTATTGATTCTAAATTTATAGCAATAAATAATATGTTCCAAATAATTATTACTAAATAAATGTATAATAATTCAAGTAAAGGTGAACTTACGATATACCATACAATGTTACTGGAATATTTTCGACGAAAAAATTAACAAAGAACAGAAAAAAAATCTATTATTTTATTTTACAAAAGATACTGTTTTTTTTTTAAAAATATAATATCTAGAACTAATTCTATAAACTCGATTAAACTCTTTATTTGTTTGAAGTTTATGCATTTAAGCTGTAACTACTTCTCATATTGGGCAGGTTTATTTTGGACTGAGGGGTAATAGTCAGTTTATTCTAAGGATCCTAAACCGGCTTCTTGAAAGTTAGGTAACAATTGCCAATAAAGTTCTCGGTGCTCATTGTAATTTAGACAGAAAAGGTCATTTCGATTGATATATGGAAGTGAAGGGGTAGGGAAAATATAAAAAATTCCCCCCTCAGCGAGTTCAATCGGAACAGACTAATATACACCCACGAGGGGTTTTCTGATTTCCCTTATTTCCAGACTGTGGGTGTGTATTCACATAAAAAAGAGAGGGGCAGTGGTTTAGATGTACGACGATGAAGTTGGGAAAGTTGGGGGTGGGGGAAGGGGAGTTAAGCCTACGAATCACCATCTAAATTTATGAGCGTAAAAAAGTGGTAATACAGGGTGAGCCATAATCACTCTCCGAAGACAGGCGGAAGTTCGCAACAACACGTGATAATTGCTAAAAGTGTCTATTACCATCTGTCATTGCTTAGTCAAATCGGAACTATCTGGAAAACTGTTCCATTTATTCTGTTGAATTATATTCCTAAACAAAATGTAAAAATTGTAACCACAAAATTTTGGAATGTGAACGTTAACAACTTAATTTTTTAATTAATTTTTTTCGATAGCTTTTTGTAATATATCAAAAACAAAATTCAATTTGGGATGCATCATCATTCTCGAAATCCTTAGTCAATCTTATATTCTTTACTAGTTTACCCTGTCCGCTAGGCATCCCTAGCCCCGGTGGTACTTAAATCGTTCGCTCAACAGTCCACAAATACAAACGTAAGCTTATATAAATTTTAAAGCGCAAAAATTACTATATATCAAACACAAAATTGCAGATATTATAACAAAATATAAAATTAAAATTCCAATGATAATACAATATCCTCCTTTTCAGTGTTGGAATATCATAAATTTACGATAAAGAGTTTTTGCCGTTCATAGGAAGTTTAGGACTGTTATCACTATAACAATATGACCTTCAATCCAACTTCCTATGAATGTTACTGTAATATTAGAATGTCATTTTTAACCAACGAATTGATAGCAGCCGATCTTGTTTATTGATAGCAGCCGATGAAGTGTAAGGTTTCCTTCGCTATAAAAAGAGGGCCAAAAAGCTTGGAATTAATAGTTAATATATTAATCTGATAGGACTATTCATTTAATTAAAAGAAGAAATATCATTTTCATAAGTATTTTGTTCGCCTAAACCCGAATGGTTTAAAACCATTTAAACGTGAATGGTTAAAAAAAAAAATAAACATTTAATTAGATCTAAATTTTGATTTGGTTTTCCCACTGACTATTCTGTTGCTAGAACGTTTTTTAATATTTAAAATGTATTTTAGATTTATTGGTTTTTATTTATTATCTACAAATGCAATAATTTTAGTAATTCGTCATTTTAACTATAATGATAATATTTTTATTAAAATATAACAATTCGAAACTATATTTTATACAATATCTGCAAAGTCGAATTAATGAGCTTTATACATTGTACATTAGTAACTTTTATAAAACTTTTATTAAAGCTTAATTTGTTAATAAGTACAATTCCCTGAAAATAACATTTTAATAAGACTTCTTATGTTGTTGCTTCTATTTTTTTCTGTCTATTTTTATTCCTATTTCTTTTAGTTGAGGAACAAACTTTTCTTATTTTTTAGAAATCTCTTTCTATTTTTAAGTTACTTACATTTTTATTTATGTTATAATCGTAGAAATAGCGACTCTGCAACAAAGCCTTAAACTTAATCATTTTCAAAGACAAAAACCTTGAAAACGAAAAACAAAAGACAGACAAATATAAAATCCTAGAGGTCTATAATAACATCCCATAATAAAAGGGCTTCGGCTGAATTAAAAGAAAAAAAAAAGGCCTAAAAATTATTACCGGAGGTTAGGCACTTTGTCGTCTATGCGGTCGTCGCGTCTTTGGACCCCGAATTACAGAGAGTTTTATTAATGTGGAGACTCCGACGCACACCCACTAAAAATACAGGAAACGGTCCCAGGTGACGTGAATTATTTTTTGCCGTTGTCGCTTCTCTATCGTTTTTTGTAGCAATAGAAACAACTTGTGGTCTATTACATTTTTAATAAACTCCTGGCCTTAGAGAGAGAACGTGTCACATAAATGCACTTGAAGCAAAAAGGGATTTATATTAAAAAATTAGAATAAAAAAAATAAATCACAAGTAATAGATGATGACATTATTTAAGTTTTACTACAATGCTTAACATACATTATAGTAAAAATTCAAATTAAAATAATCGTGTATATTGGTTTTTTTTTTAAAAAAAAAGCACAAAATATATTCATTTGATCCTACAACATGATCTTCATTTTAAAATGTAAGGAATTCAAGTGTATTAAAGTCTGTATTATTGTTAAATTTGCTTTATACATTTTTTTTAAAAGCTTAAAAGCCTATCTTAATAAAAAGTTCAATATTATTGTAAAACATAAATCTCAAATTTTGTGACTATCACCTCAGTTTGATGTTAAATTTATGTTACAAACTTTAGTTACATCATATTATAAATCTAATTAAAAATTATTAAATAAAAAATGTTATTATAGATTAATTTTCACGTTATTTATTTATTATTTTTTTATTTATTTAGTGATTTGTTTATTTCTGTCGGTTACTTATACTTTACAAATAATAGTAAAATAAAATTAAATCGATTCCAGTGGTTTTTTAATTAAATAAAACTAAATGTTTTAAGCCACTTTGTTTAATTCCATGAACTGTTAAACGGTTTCAATCAGTTACAATAATTGAAACTTCTCAAGCGGTCTAAAATAGGTCTACCTTCGCTTATCGACCTGTTTAGACACCACTTTTTTTCTGTTATTCTTTCTTTCCCACTTCCTTATTTTTTTATTTGGAGAATTTTCTAATACAAACAAACTGTCAGTCGTTCAGCCCGTTCGCGGAAGAGGGAGGAAGTCTTGAAAAGTTGAGGGTGGTAGTTAGAGCCAGTGGAGTGTAGCCCCCACGCCACAATGGACAAGGTACAAATCAAAATAAAAAGGAAGATCAAAGAATCAAAAAAACATTTTAATGTAACAGATATTTTGAGAAAATTATGAAGAATAATTTATTATCAATTTTTATTATTAATTGCAAAATAATCTACGCAACAAACACCTTTTTGATACAAAGGTATAAGAGATAATGACATGAGTAACACCAAGGGAAATGGCATTTCCGATCCTCCCTCCTTTAATTTCTCAATTTTAATTCATGTACAATTTCTTTTTCATAAGAGGACTATAAAAAAGTAAATTTTATTTAAATTAATATTTATATAATTGTATAGAGTTGAAACATTCACATGAAGAAAAAAACCTAAAAAAAAATTTTAAAATAAATATTTTATCCAGGAATAAGTTCTTGATACGTTAAATTCACCAATACAGTTTTTACGGTAAAAAATGTTTACAACTTTTGCTCAATTTTATGTTTCTTTTTTTAACTATGACAGTTGTATTATGTTCCAGCCTCTGAGAAAAATTTCTACAAGCATCTTTGGAAAATACTGTTTAGTAATTAAAAAAAAAGCCGAAAATCGACATATTTGTGTTTACTAAGTGAGTGTTAGTATAAAAAACACAATGCATTAAAAAAAACTAATACAATAGTTGTAAAGTTATTATATTAAAACGGTAAATGACACATGTAGTTCATGTTTCTAAACATATATTTTAAGAAGAAATGAACAAGTGTACATTATTAAGTACATTATTCTAAATATCTATATACATTTTCTTTTCTTTTTTTTTTTACTTTTTTCATTCATGATTTAAACCTAAAACAATTTCTTTCATAATTTAAAAATAAATATATAAATTATGAAAGAAATTATTTTAATTTTTTTCATCAAAATTCATAATTAAAAGAATCTAAGTTACATTTAGATATTAATGGAATTAATTGTATATATGTAGATAGATTTCTTTTTTACTTTCTTAATTGCATCATGAACTGAATTTTTAATTAAAAAAAAAAAGACAAAGAAATAATACTGGATTGAATAAATTTGATTTTTGAATTAGATCTATTCGTTGGCTTCCGATCATTGGCGTCAAAAGACAAACGGATTACGAAGCTATCCGATAGCATTATCGGTTGCTATCGCATAAAGATCGGGAGCGCAAATAACGTCGATCGAACCACGTAACTGGTCTGATATTGCAGCCGATGGCATTGGCTAGATTTCCCGTAGGATAACCCCGAGATACCGGTGAGATAACAAGGGCCGCACTCAGGAGATAGAAGGGGAAAAAAAAAGATTGATCTTAAGATTAAATCCATCTTAATTGTTTTCTAAAGTGAATAAAAGCTTATTTTCTAATTTAAATATCTATCTAATACGTTATTTTAAATAAACTCACTTTGGAATAGTTAACAATATTTTCTTTGTTTCAAAAAAAGGGAGACCTTTTAAAATTATTGTATTAAAATAAAATTAATTAAAAACGAATGTAAAGTAATAGAAAACATTTGCTTTATTGACAATACAGGATATATATATATTTTTTTTTCTACTAAGTTCTTACAACAATACTTTATGAGCTAAATTTTCTAAATGCAGTTTTTAAAAAGTTGGGTAAATCTCTATTTAATTTGATAATTAAAAAAAAAGCTTTCAATGTAGAAGATATGTTAATCCCTTAATCAATTCACTCTTACATTGGACTTAAAAAAAAAAAGAAAGAAAAAAATTCATTAAGAAAATTAAGAGATTTGACTTTTAGAATAAAAGTATAAAGTACTTCAATTTTATTCCCAGTAATTTCTTGCTTTTACTCTACTTTATTTCAGTTGTTTTTATATTTATATTTAATTAACTATATAAACTTTCTTTATTTCTGTTTTTTGTTATTTCGGCATTGTTGTTTTGTTAGTATACAGCTTCATTTTTATATTTACTGAATGATAGATAGATAGAAAGATGGAAATTATAATAATAAACTTCACAATTCAGTATTAAAAGAAAAAAAAGCGAATTTTCTAACAAAATAATAAAGCAATACAAATTTTTAGTAAAGCAATAGGATTAATATAAAATAATAAAATTATTAACAACCAAAAACATTCCCTATTAAGTGAAAAAAGAAATATATTTAAATTTATCATAAATTGCTTGATTACTTTTAAAATCTGTTATTTGAATATTTTCTTATAAGCTTTATAACTACAAAGCTGAGGGATTTTTAAAAAATAATCAAAAATTTTTTTCAAGTTATATTATTTCATTACATTTATAATAATAATAATCATCAACATTTGCTCTGTAACAGCCGAACAAAAAAGTGATTCATCTGGTTCTTAATGTTATTTTTTTATATTTTAAAAACAATTTCTCTTTGATTATATTCCATAATTAAAAAAAATTGTAACTTTCTTCAAGTTTTTTTTTTTTTTTTTTTTTTAATTTAAACTTGTTATGGAATTAGAAAATTTTATTTTGGTATTCACAAAATGAACTGCATTTAAAATATCGTCTTTGTTTTTTTTTTTGTTTAAAAAGATAATAATAATTTGTAAAGATGCTTCAAACAAATTATGCAAAAAAAATTTAAGCGTAAAAAATCTCCTTAAAAATATCTTCGAGTTAGTTGAAAAGTTATTATTATTATTTAAAAGCTATTAAGGTTTTTTATGCCAATAAAGAGTAAAAAAAAAAATTCTAAAATTTTATATTATTTAAAAGAGGGACATTTGATTCTATCCATAGATTTTTCTTTAAAAAAATTAAATTAAGCTAAATTAAAAAAGTATTGAAATGTAGATTTGAAATTGTGTTAACAATATCTACAGAGTGATGATAAAACAAAGAAAAATTATCATTTTAAATATTTGAATAATATTCATTATAAATGTAAGGGATTTTTTTACATATAAAGTATAGCAAAAGATATTCAGCAACAGTTTCATTTTATACATCAATAAAAATTCAAAATAATAATTTGCAGTACCTTTAAAACTTTTTGGTTTTCTGTTATCAACTGAAAATAGGTTATATATTAAGCTATTTTTTTCAATTGCTTTTTATTGATATTTCTTCGATAATATTACATTTTCCATATGAGTTAACATTACATTTCTTTATAACATACTTGAAGCCGAAGTTTACATTTTAGAATAGAGAATCGAAAAATGCGAAAGATATTTATAAGATTATTTTCATTATGTAATTCATTGCTTATTTTCAATTTTCATTTATTAGAATACTTCAAATGGGTTTTTTTTTATTTTATATATTTTTTTTTTATATAATTTGTTAATAATTTATTCATTTAAATATAATTGTTGTAGATTTATGATGTTAATTCTTTACTCAAATAAGAAGTTTAAAAAATATTGTAAGATATACGAAAATTGATTGAAAACCGAATAATAATAAGATAATCAATTCGTAAACAGGAACAACCTAGAAAAAGATTAAAAAAAGAAGAAACAGCGAGAGAGACATTTTAAAATTTCCTAACCTCGTTTCAAATACAAAACAATTTTAACTTAGGCCTGAAAATGCACTAATTATTATTCTGAGTTCAAAGTATGTTGTAAGTTTAGGCTAATGAAATGCAGAAATGGAGATTTGAATCAGTTTTATCTTCTTAAATCTCTTAAATATTCATTTGTTCATATTCAAAGCAAACCCCGAGATAGACTTATCTATGATATTATAACATAGCTACCCAACAGGCTGCTGAAGTCTTACATAAAGTGGATCTAAAGGCCTCGACAAAAGGTCGTGAGGAATTTGAAATATTATCGTATACCGTTACGACTCCCGTGGCAGTAAATCGTAAATAAACACGTTAAGCCGCTGGAGATTAGATTGAAAGCCTAGGACACTTCAAAAGGAGTCTTCCATTTGTCACGTGACCGAAAGGGAGCGTCGTATTAGTTAAATCGTGGGTCCTATTATCAGCATTGATGATTGCGAGAAGCTTCATTTGTCTTCGAAATAGTGTCGGCAGATAGCGCTACAGACCACTCATTCTCTAGTGGTGCCATCTTTAAGCCAAACTCAGCTTCTCAAACTTACTTGCTATCTTGTGGCTTCTGCAGGAATTTTTTGGGTTGTGATTGATTTTATTTTTTTCCCCTGTACGAGCACGGGTTGTCGCTAAACTGTGCGGCTCGGGGCAATGCAAAAAAGTCGGGCGCGCTATCGGGTTCAGGCGACGGTTTTACGCCTGCGGGTAGCTCGCAGCTGTCCCTCTCGCCCCGGACAATGGGTCCGAAACCGCGCTACGGCGAGAGGCGGCTTTTGCCGGCAGCAGTGGCCAAACAACGCCGGATAGACAATTATTATGACGGACTAGTTGCCACAGGCAGGAACGGGGGTGAGATGCACTCTTGCACGCATGGGGGGACGGCTGGCGACGGACTGCAATGGTCAGACAAAACAAGGCTCGGGAATTACGTAACGGACCGCGGGAATGTAGACGGACACAGTGAACCTAAGACAATAGAAGCACTCTTGCTTATTCGAAATCCAAGTTCAATGGAATCAAAACAATTAAACACTCATATTTTACAGTTAAGGAATAGTCAAAAACATGACATAAACACCAACAGACCAAATTCAATCTTCGATAAAAAAAAAGAGAGTTACACTCTAAATGAAGAATGGATTCATCTTCGGTCAAATTCATTACAATAAATCTTTCACTAAAGCTCAGATTCATAAGATAATAAGCTCAGATTTTTATAAATTAGAAAAATAACCACAATAATAATTAGAATAAATATTTCAGGAGGCTAAACAAGAGAGACTATCTGAAGTGGAACTTCCCAAACAGCTTAACATATAAAAAAAATAATGACCGAAAATGAATTATTTAGAGACTTTAAATAGTTGCTTTTAAAAAAGGATTCAAAAATCAAAAGTTCTCTCAAAATAGTAGAAGAGCTAACTTAGTTCCTGGGGC
The DNA here is from genome assembly GCA_023159025.1 of Thereuonema tuberculata. NCBI lineage: Eukaryota > Metazoa > Arthropoda > Chilopoda > Scutigeromorpha > Scutigeridae > Thereuonema > Thereuonema tuberculata. The sequence goes on along the minus strand of JAFIDM010003189.1, from coordinate 11,111,618 downwards.
AGAAGATACAACCGTGAATTGCAGAAATGTAACACGACCCTTAAGGAAAAACTGTGACCTATTTAAGAAAGGTTATAATTACATTGGAAATGGAGAAATGACAATGAAGAAGTTGCGAAGTGAATTGAAATTGTTTGTCACAGGAATAAAAACACAAGAAAACGAAAATCTCCATCAACTTTTGATCAAGTTCAAGGGAAAAAAAAGCAAAGAATATTTAGATCAAGTTTCTATTTCATTGGGAGTCAGTTCAGCCATCTTTAAATCCTTAGATTCTAATTTGTCACTTCGTTGTCACAGGACAGAGAGAAATTTAAAAATCACAATTCACTATTATTCTAAATTTTTTGCCATTAGCGACTGCTTTTAGAATTTATTTGTGAAAGTGACTTTTTTGTTGTTGTTTTGTATCTTTCTCTCTTCTTGTCAGTGTTGCAAAACATTTCCACAATCGAATGTTATTTTGTCTTAAACAAAGCCTTCTTACCTGGCTACTTTTAAGGCTGCAACTTCGGTCCTACGGTTGGGGGTTCTGGTAACGCCGTGGCAGCCGCAGCCGCTTCGTCTCGACTGGCGCGACAGAAAGCCGGGACGAGGCTGTGCTACCACGGCCGAAAAGAAAAGGATCTCGGCAAATAATAACTCTCCATGCAAATGCGAGTCGCGATTTTCAGTGCGAAAAGGGAGCGCGTTTTGAATGGTGTGTGTGTGTGTGTGCGTGCGGTGGTGGTGGCGAAGTACCATTCACTTGTAAAGAGAAAGAAGTCGTGGTTCTTCAATAAGGCCTCGCTGAGCTATTTTCTCTCTTTGTACAGATAGTGAAAACCGTCCCTTTAGCGAGAAAAATCCCTCTCCGGAGAAAAAAAGAGGTCTACGTATCAGTTGTATGCCTCCTAGGGTGTAATGGGTGGCTGCTAACGGGCACTGACAACGGATCTTACGAAGGGACAGCGCTTTTGAAGAGGAAATTATATTCCCATTTAGAGAATGAAAATTCGAATCAAAAAAGTCCTTTTCATCGAAACTGATAACTAAGATCGGTGAAGTAAATCTTAAAAAACGAAAGGGGGATTTCGATTTCAATGTCAACTCTGTACCGCCTGATAAACACATTACGTCATCGATTGTTCCTTCCAGGTTTTGTTGCCTCCAACAATGGGACAACAAAGAAAAGCAACAGTTGAACCATTGTTAGCAAACGGTAACCACAATGGCTAATCTATGATTACCAAAAAACAGATCGGGAAGATGCCACTGTAATAAAATAAAGGTACTTAATAGACACAAAAACAAGCAAACGCAGTAATAAGAAGCAAATCCCTTCCCTTTACCTCCCCCCAACCCTGGATTTTTTAATTTTAATAGAATTCCTATAATTTCTTTCTCGGGATAGAAGAAATACAGAAAAAAAAAGTGTAGTAGAATTTACTTACTGTATTTCGAGTTGTTTTACAGTGGAAAAAGTACAAGATTTATTTATTTATTTATTTATTTTTACAGTGTCAATATAAAATAACTTTATTTAGTAAGTCTGAATATTAAGGTACTCTTCAATAGTAAAAAATAAATAAATAAAAAATAATAATATTTTTTTAAATTTCATTATATCAAGTTGAAGCATTAAAAAATAAAAAAAATTAGCTTCAATTAGCCTAAATTGTATCAAAAATATGGACTGCCTTTTTATCAAATATAGAATTTTCAAAAAGCTAAAAAAAAGAAAGAAAAAATATCTCAAGTAAAAGGCTGAAAATTTGTAATATTTTTAAATTAAAATGGCCTTTAATTATCTCTGTTAATAATAATAATTCACGGATAACTTTTATTTGCATATTTTTATAATTAAATAGAGCAATTACTGTTTATAAGAACTTTATTGAAATCATTAATATTGTAAGGGATACAACTGTGCTTGAATTATAAGTGCCCATTTTGCGACCAGATAAAGTAAATGGTTGTCCTGCCTTTCCTATCAATGTACGTTTCCCACAATCGGAAGAATTGGGAAAGATCATTCTGAGCTTCAGAAGGACTCAAAGGAAAAAACGTTCAAAAACCTGAAGGAGTTGCTTTGAATGATCCGATACGATGGTGGAAGTGGAAGCAACCATCCGATCTGCAAAAGGGGGAGATGGGTTGTGACAGTGGCAAGTTCAACATAGCAGCATGATGAGAAATACCAAACAGCAATTACTAGAAGAATTAAATTCATTACAAACATTTCATCAAATAAATGCTCTTAATAAACAATTAAAATACAAATCTTAGTTCTATGTTCTACGCGTCGAACAATGAGAAGAATTTTAGAGTCAACAGGTGTTGATATGTTGTTGAGCCAATATAAATTACAAAACGATCAAATGTTTTCTTTTTTTTTTTTTTTTTCGTAAATAATATTTCTAGCTCTAATTTTATAAATAAATTTATACATCTTAAGTATATGAGTCAAAGTCTCTATATTGCTAAAAACGTTCAGTTAAGCATTCTAGAGCTAATGCTTAAGCCTGGACTTCAATATTTTTCCTTTTTTTTTTGACAGTTATAAGTTGGTAGAAAATTTTTAAGTTGAAAAAAAATGTTTAATGAGTAACAAAACATTATCATTTTGTCAATAATTGGATTTAAACAAGATCAATAAATAAATTGGTGCTACCTAAATTTTTTTTCTAGTTTATTAAGTAAGTAATAAAATAATAATGATATTTTTTGATGTAACCGTTGTAAATAGATAATCTAATAACAAATTGAATTTTTAATGTTTACTTTTAGTTCAAATCTACAAATAATAATAATAATAATAATAATAATAATAATAATAATAATAATAATAATAATAAGTAATATCAGGCTGTCCCCTTCTCTCTCAAACAGACTACCTCCACCGACACAATCAGGTAGCGTTGATCGTTCATCAACAACTAGCACACAAACATTCGCTTATTAAGAGCACGGTCCCGTACTACAAGTACATACCACAAAGCGTATTAGAGTCACCCTCATATAAACTATACTGGGACCGCCCCATTCACACAGACAAAACCATACATCACAACAGACCAGACATCACACTTGTTGATAAGGTCAACAAACAGACCTATCTAATTGATATTGCAGTGCTTATCAGCAAGAACATGCAGAAAACTCACGCAGACAAGATCAGTAAATACACTGATCTAGCACACGAGCTCCAGAAGCAGTGGAGGCAGGATCGAGTACGTGTTGTACCCATCGTTCTGTCTGCCACTGGTCTGGTGCCTCACACATTGCACCACAGTCTCAGCACACTAGGACTTCACAAAAACACTTATGCACAACTGCAGAAGGCTGTGGTACTCAACACTACACGCATAGTTAGGAAATTTATGGACACAACCACACATCCCTAATCATTCTTGCACACGTCTTTACACTTGGCAGTATGTGCTTTGGTCCTTGACCCGCCATATTGTTTTTGCTGGGGAAACCCAAGGATTGAAACATACAAACATAATAATAATACTCTTTGATGCTTGAGTTATTCCTTTTTTTATGATATAAAAAACTTAGGTCCACAACAATTGGGACTGTGGAATTACGTTTTTCTAAAATCTCATTAAATAAGCTTTATTAAGTAAAAAGTTAAATTATTGTTGAATTACTAAAATCTTGTAATTTTTCCACATAAGTTTTTAAAATTTTCCACTATAAATTTACTTAGAAAAAATAATTAAATTAAAGAAGAAAATAATTTGTAATATTTTAATTTATAACTTTTTAAACATTTCAATTTAATTAAAGAATTATGTTTTAGTCAATGCAGATTAAATTGTTTTATCAAATATTATATAATTTTGTAAATCAAACATTTTCTTTTATCGTTTTCATTGTAATTTACAAAAATTGTAAAGATTATAAATTCTAATTAAGTTGTATTGTTGAATTAAAAAACCAAAAACAAAGCTTTGTATGAACAACGGCTGCCTCCTTTCATATTAATGTTATTTTATTTCATAGTTTCTTTTAACTTTTGATGACAAGACTTGATGTCTAATAATCTACAAACAATACAAGTTTATCAAAAGTGTTTAATTCAGATTGGAGATTATTAATAAGGAAGTCGAATAGTTTGTCTACGGAACTTTTAATGTTTGAAAACTTGAAACTTTAAGCTTCGAACAAAACTTTTAAATTCTTCTTTCATCTCCTTAGGAAATGAACTTTGGACGTAGATTGCGTTATTAGCATTTTGAAATCTTTAGTTTAATAGTTTCTTTAAAAACTATAAGAATTATTTTTTTTTTTAATTTGTATTTAAATTAGGCTAAACATTCAGCTAAAAAACATTGAAATAGATATTTTCTTAGAAGTTCTGTAAAAAATTCAATGTTATGCATCCAAAAAAAACCCGTTCTTTTAATTTTCCAGCTTAAAATATAATTAATGATATCAACATTAGAATTTAAAATAAACTATGCATTAAATTTAAAATCGATTTTAGTCACACAAAAAAATGGAATGTAAAAACTTTAAGCTTAAAAAAGAAACATTGTTTTGATATGTGTTCGTTGAAACAAATTCCTGTTCACCAACGAAATCTGAACTGACAACAATTTAACAGTTCCTTGTAAATCTTTCTTTCAATATTTCTTTTACGAATGATTGTATATTCTTCTTTCGTTAAATAGGACTTCTATAGCAGGTCCATTCACCTACTGAAGATGACTCCTCCTTCGAGGATGATGAAATGCATCATGTAATTCTCTACGAATAGTTTGCACAATTAAATGATCCAATTATTAGATTGGTTTGGCTTAAAAATTACATAAATTTATCTTTTGATCCTCCCGATAATTTATAATTTCTGTATCAATCGACAACCAGTGCCGCAGCTCGTTTTCTGATTTGCTCCAATGATTAAATACTCGCCCCAAGTCTGATTGTCCAACCAAAAAAAAAAAAAAAAGTAGCGGGTCTTCGTTTTCATTTTGCAACCCCCTTTTCAATTGCCGCCTGGGGTCGTATCCTCATCACCCCTTCCCTAGCTACGTAATTGTACACAACGATTTGTATAATGCAAATTTTATTAAAAGAAATAAAAACACAATAGACATTCTTATTGAAACAATAATAATTCAATGTTAAGTATTAATAAGATTGTTCCATAAAACGAAATTAAAGTTCATGGATCTTTAATTTTAAAAAATAAAATGATATTGTTAATTAACAAATATCAATTAATCTTACCAATTAATAATAATTTACTTATTTAGCAAACATATACTTAATATTTTATTTTATAATTGTTTGTCAAAAATAAATTTCTTTGATAATACGATGATTGCTGCTTTCCTTCCCGCCTTTTATTCCCCTTTTTCTTAACATTAATTTCTTTGTCTTTCTTTCCATCTGTTTTATTCTTTTTTTCGTGGGTGTGACAGGACCTTCCTCTCCACCAAAAAAAAAAAAAAAAAAAAAAAAACCAGAAAGAAAGAAAAAATTGTCAAAACATTTATCGCTTTTCAAGACAAATTTTAAAGGCTAGTTGAAATAAATGGCAAAACTGGAAATTTAATGTATTTTTTCCTTGTTTTAACGAATTTTTTTCCCCTTTTTTTTTTATTGCGTGAAGGAAAGATTTCTGCTTAAGTTTAATTATCAAGAAAAAAAAAAAGGGACTTTTTTTTTCCCCGCTGAAACTAATTAATCGAGTGTCATATGTGAACAACTGCACGCAGTCGCAAGAACCAACGAAGTATTTGAGGGGCGGGACTTGATTAACTCCGCCCCAGCCCCGCCCCATTAGCCTGTGACGCGGCACCTTCGAAGAAATAGTCACCGTCAGTTAGAGAAGTAAAACAAATTTATAGAAAACAAGGAACTTTATAAGTAGTTCTTATAAATGATTTATTCCCTTTCAATTGTAAATCTTTATAAGACTTTTTTTGTTTTGATTAATTATTTTAATTATTTTTTTTCACCTCAAAGCAAAATATCTAACTTACGGATTTAAATCATGTCTTTTTTTTGTTTTTTGTTTTTTTTTATCTAAAGAAAAATAGGCCTAATATCTGTTATAAATCTATTATTTATTTATTTATTTATTTATTCAAAACATCAATTTACTGTTGTTTTATTTTTAAGGTAATAACATCTCGAAACAAATTTTAGATTAATTTTATTAAAGATCGTATAAGTTTAAATCTGTTAAAAAAAAAAAAAGAAATATTTAAAAAAAGGATTTTATAGTGTTTTTATTAATTCGAAAAATATAAAACACTGAACTTGTAGAAAAATTTGTTATTTATAAATTTATTTCTTTGTAACTTAAATAAGTAAATATTAGGATTTATTATAGTTTATAATCTAAGATTACTGTAACGTTTATTGTTTATTAATTTTATTATTATATTATGTTTAATAAAGTAAAATTAATATTAAAAGCATCTTATTTATATATTTAATTTTTAAAAAATTATTAAAAGTAAGTTTAATTTTTGATGAAGAAGAACCATTGATGATTATACGTTTAATTTTGTAATTAAAATTGTAAGCTTTTTGTTTTTTTGCATTTTTATAACAAGAAACTAAAAATTCTTAATAAAATTTATATGTGAGTTTCAGTATTGATCAAGGAACAACAATCGGACACCAATAAATTTTCCAAATTTTTATGGAATTTATTGGAATTGGAATTATTGGAATTACTAAATTTCCTATTTTTTTTTGGATAAAAGCTTAACATGTGTTAAAAATTTATATTTAGTTGAATAAGAACTCACCAAACCAAAATTTGTTAAAAAAGTTTATGTAATAAAAATATTTTAAAAATACATTACAGTAAAACCAGATCGCTTTCGGAATCTGTTCGATTCCCTTGTCAATCCCGATTTGACAAGGGAATCGCACAGATTCCGAAGCTCTCGACCTGGTTTCACTATAATGTATTTTTAAAATATTTTTATTACATAAACTTTTTTAACAAATTTTGGTGTGCTTGACGACTTCTTATTCAACTAAATTTTTTTTGGAAAGCAGTTTTTAAAATTGTAAAGAGTTTAAAAATATTTTTTTTCTGTCTGATTTTTTTTTCCTTAGCTATATATGTTAAATTATATAACATATATATAATTATAATTATATGTATCTTGGAATATAGTTAATCATCATATAATGCTACTTTTATCAAAGACACCTAGAGTTCTTAAACTTTTTTGATTTAATATGTGTTTTATTTAATTTTTAATTGATTAAAAAAAAGTAAAAATAAAATTAAGTTTCAATTATAACTAAACAAAAAAAAAATATCAATTTAATATAGTTATCGTATTCAATACACGTTGTTAGGACGGTATAACTTCAACATAACATTCTGTAGGCTATTATAAGTCAGAGAAATACACCTAACTCTTAAAATTAGGTGGATTTTCTATCAGAATAAGAGGGAAAATAGGACTATAAAACCGTTGAAAAAGGCAATATTTATAATGTAAGAAAATGAAAAAATGATACAGATAGTAACAGTTCGAAATATCGGACTCCATCATTAAAAGTAAATCCCGATCCCGATAGAGATTTTTAGGAATAATCTGTAGTATTTGAGAGTTGTTCATTTGGGAGCGGATTCATGAATTCATTATTCATTGAGTGGATTAGGCTCTTGATGTAGCTTGGTTTGATGTGACCCTAAACCTAATCGGGTTTTCCTCATAAGAACTGAACATTCTATACTTGATTGTATGGGCTTTTTGATTAGTAAGAACCTCCGGAATCAGGACCACACTTATGCTCGCCAGGGCTTGAGGAGCTGTTAACTTGTCAAGCCTCAACCAGAATAAGAATTTAAAAAATATATATTTATACTGTATAAATGCAATTACTAAGCTCCACGTAAACTATTGTTTTGACTTCTATATAATCTAATCAAGTATCTTAATTTAATCTTAATAGTCAACACTGTAAAATTTATAAATTCCTAAAAGTCCTTTGTCAAATTTAACTTTTGGGTCCCCCTGTATCTACGAGGTCCAGTCTGGAGCCCAAGCTTAAGTACGACCCTGTCCAGTTACGACATCCCGAATCGTCTAATATAATAACACAGACTAAACATCCACTAAAAATCGTTTACTGCTGAGAGTAATAACTGAAGATCTGATCAGTAACTTAAGAAAAACATGGTTAATATAAATAAATGGGGTTTCATAGTCCTGGAAAACTTTAGAATCTGAAAGAAGGTTTGCTGAAGGCAATGATGTTTCTTCTTCACTTATTGTTGCTTTGTTTTTATTAGTTAGTTATCATACTCTAATAGACTGACAAAACTGATTTTTCGCAAGCTAATTTATTTTTTTTGGAATTTGAGGAATATCAATTTACCTTCAATCACATACGAACCACGTGCCGCGGTTAAATCTACCTGAGATCTGATTATCAGATAACTTTGGGCATAGATAAATTTTGCTGCAGAATTGTAGAAGGAAAGAAAAAAAAAATCTCTTTTCCAGATCTGTTTATTTCTAACGCACTTCCTTTGTGTTTCAAAAATAGTTTTAATTTCCTGTGAAAATAGAAATAATTTCTACAATGAAACGTCCGAAATAGGAATCGAACCTACAACTTTCTGATCCGAAGTCAGACGTCTTATTCATTAGGCCACGGGGACTACATTCAAATCTCTGTTAACTATCTATCTGTGAGTGTGTGACGCAATAAGAGAAGGGCCAGAGAAAAAAAACCAAAAACTCATTAATTTTAGCCTTTCAATATTCATTTTTTTAGCCTACTGCAAGAGCAGGCCAGACAAGCATTAGATGCAGAAGCTCACCCTCAGCGACGAACTGAAGAGTCGTTAGAGACATTTCTCGACATGAATGAAGAAATTAAAAATAATATTAAACACAGAAAAAACTTCTACTTAAAATACTCTATCTCAACTAAAAACCGTCACATTGTTCTTCCGTCATTGTTGATGGTGCGTATGTTACGCTAGTTTATAAATAAATAGTGGCAAGTACTTTTAAGAAATCATTATTTTATCTAAGAGAAAGTTTGAATTCGTTTAGGATGTAATTGATTTTTTAAATAGAAATTGTCTTTTCCGTTCAAGGTTTTTGTTTCAATTCCGATAGGCAATTTTTTTATCCCCTTCTTTTCATTCTGTCCTTTCTTTCTGTATCGTCATCTGCATGTAATGGGAGATAGATGACTACCCATCTTACCCTCAGTAATTAAAAGAGGAGGGGTAAAGTGAGATGACTAGGGGTAAATGGGGAGTCAGTGAGATAGGCTCTGTTAGCAACACAAGATAAGTACTTGCTATTTCGGATTCATTGTTCCAGTCTTTTAATGCAATTACTCATTTTTTTTCCCCCACAGTAGCGCTGGAAATGAAAGACGCTCGTTTCCAACCATCGAATGTCTCGAACATTTTTAATTTTAATTTCTTTTAGTCTGACATCTTCGCGATATTGTGCTGAGACCCACACTATCTGTAATTAGCCTAAAGCCCCAGTGAGCAGGATAAATGCAAAACAGATCTGTCGAGGATTTCCTACAGTGCGTCCTTCGTCACTGCACTCAAGTGGATTGTTTATAGTAAAAAGGTCACCTTCGCGACAAACAACGATTAAATCATCGCTGGAAATAAGACAATTTGTTGGCACATTGCGACATCATTGATCTACTATAAAATCACTTTTACTTAATCTCTCCTTTGACATTTCTAAGTATTTGTCGCAATCTCTATTATAAATGAAGACCTATCTTTGTCGCAAATTATTCATCCGTGTGCCGTCTGCTACTCTTCATCTTCCTTCTACAAAACTGACAACAGCTAAAAGAAGAAGAAAAAATTTTGGAAAGAAATTTAATTCAATGAAATAATAACAGCTAACGATGCAAAATCCTGTTTTCTTTTATTCCTTTAATTTACTTAGCTTGTGAAGTCTTAATGTTCCACTTAAAATATACGCTCCGTTAAAAAATATTATTTTTGTTTTTCTGTTTGTCTGTTTTGTCTGTTTTGTTTATTTGTAGACACAAAAGCCTAAAACAATGGAAGGATTTCATTAAAATCTGATTCTTTGTTTATTTACTTCTGTCCAACTTGTAGACACACTTTATTTTGATCTTTCCTAAAGGTGGTGAATCTAAAAAAAAAAATGGCCTCCTTCAAAAAACGACTCTGGAAATCCCTAACTAAAATGGTTGGGAAAGTTTCTTTTACGACGCTTATTTAAGGTCCACATTACAATAAGAGCACGATGGTATCCACTCCCTCACCGACACTGTATAGTCAGTCCCCATTGCGCCAATGGGTACCTGAGAATAGTAAAATATTTATGTGTACAATTTATTAAACTACTAAATGATGGAAATATAGTTTGTCATTCTAGTAACAATTGGTTTTCACTAAGTAAAGGTATTCGTTGATTCTTTTTGTCAATATTCTAACATCTTTTTAGCGACCCATTTGGGAGTTATTGTGATAGCGACGAAAATCGGTAGCTATTGCGTTTGTCCTGTCCGTCCGTCCATCCGTGTCTGTCCACCGTAACATCTCCCGAACGGAAGATCGGATCGACAAATGGACTTCACCATCGTGTTCAGAAGCCCAAACAACGTAGGAATAGGTTATTTTCAGCCCCCCCCCCCATGTTCGAGGTATTTGGGATTGTTTTCAATGGAATTCCGCTATTAGCTTAAATGTTAGAAATGTAACCAGCTCATCTCACTTGTCAGCATAGCTTGATGGTTTAAGTTTCACACTCATACTGAAGGTTGTTGGTTCAAACCTGTGAATCTTATTTATTTATTTTTTTCTCAATGTCCGCATATTTTTTGTTTGTTGTTTGTTTTTGTTTTTCTTCTTTTCCTACTTTTTTTTTATATTTTTTCCTAACTTTTTTATTATTTTTCCTTTCGTTAATGTACTTCTTTTTTTTTTTTTTATTATTTTAAATTTTTTTTTATTATTATGGATCGCTCTTAAATTTATGCTTTAACACAAACTTATATTCACTTGTTTCTGTTATCGTATTGCGGAAGGAATAGAATAGTTATGTCTGGAACATAGACAATTTTTCTAACTGTGAGTTGTTCTGATGGGATCTCCCTGTACCAGTGGTTTCAATTTTCATCAACACTTTCCCAAAATGATGGCAACATTTGTGTGGTCAAAATTTCATCCTCATCGGGATTATCGTCATTTCTTTTTCTGTTTTATATTCTATTATGTTAAATTAGTAGTAGACTAATATTAGAGTTGAATATTTTGTTGTAATTTAGTTAACTGTTGCTGTAATAGTGTTGAACTATTTTCATATAATATTTGTATTTGTCGTTGTATTTTGCTGTACTGTTGTTGCTTGTTGTATAAATTTAGATTTTTGTTTTGTTTATAAGTATGTTGTATGTTGTATGTTTATAAGTATTTCTTTAATTGATGTATTATTCATCAGAAGTTATGAGGTTAACAAAACTTAACACTTTTAGCGGTGTTTAAAACTTCTGAGCTTTGTTTGGCAAAATTGTCACTGTATTTACATAAGCTTTCACATGTTAATTCTTCTTTAAAAAAAAAGTATATTTGCCATTGGTTCGTTAATTTACATACCTACAATTCTATTCTGCCTTCCACTGAATAAAGAAAAGGACTCAGGTACCATCCCTGCCCCGGAACTTCTTCTATCTGCGTAACAGTCCCATTTAGAGGGATTTCGGGAGAGTAATTTGAATGATAAAAAGCCCCCCCTAATGTGCCAACGCTAAAGACCGGTAAGCTACTACTGATCCAACACCCCCACCTTTCCCCATTTCAGATTGTGGCGTGGGACGTGCTGTAAGCGCGTGATGTGGTTGCACAAGTAAACTTCTTGACCTGTTTGGTAGTTTCTAACATATGTTAAAAGTTCGGCGCGAAATATTTTATCCTTTAAAAGTTGATTTCGGGAATAAATTGGTTGTTTTTCTGAGGGGTGGGGATATAGCTTGCTTTTTGTTCTTTGTATGAATTAAAATAGTCCTATTTTATGATAAATTTCAACACAAACTAATAGTCATATCTTTGAAAGTATTCGTCAAGAAAGCAATTGGGGATATTCTAAATGGCTTCCAAAAAAAACTGCGCTTGTTAGTGTTTTCTTAATCTCAGTTCAAACAAGGATAACACTTGTAATTCCTCAGATTATTTTGAAAATTGAACATTGTTAAGTGCTGAATTCAATGATGTATATTATGGATTTAATCCCACCTTTTTTTTGAGTATTCAAAAAGTAGTCCTTCATAATCACATTATTAAATAATTACTTCAAAAGTTTTATCGTATAACAATGAATAATTTACTCATTTTTAGGACTTTATTAAGAACATTATATAATATATTGTAATGTTCTTAAGAAAGACTTAAAATGTGCAAGTATCATTTACATATTCTTTTTTCACAATAAATCTTCTACTGATCAGTGTATTCAAATTTAATCCTCAACTCCCACCTGTTAAATGATATCTCCTCCTCCTCTTGTTTCAGATTTGATCAAATTACTACAAAAATCCATAGGCTATTCCTAAATGGCCTACAGCATAGACATGAAAACTGTGAAGGCTACAAGAACTGGTTTCGGATTTTTGAATGGTATAGTTGTCATTTCGTTAAAAGGTAATACCGAACTTTTTTCGGTTCAGAAAATTGAAGCACAAAAAAAAACCGAACAAAAAACCCGAATCGTTCCAAGTCGAATTAAAGATCCATTGAAATTGCATTCTTTTTTAATTTCGAATTCTGCTGTAAATTTCTACGAATCTTCTTTTGTTTTTATTATTATTGAGAATATATTGATTGAAAAGCTAATAATGAAATCTTTGTCATCCATTGATGCATAATTTGTAGAATATTCTTTTAAGTCCATTGTTTCTATATCAATGTATTGTTACATCTGATCTGAAATACGTCATTTCGAGACTTCACACTAAAAGATGACGCTAAAAGAAAAAAATAAGAAACTAAATGTGACTTTTTACAACACTATACAGTGAATGATTTTCTTGTATTCTCCAGAATTTCACTTTTTTGTTTAAGAGCGATCTCCTAGCACGGAGGTACACATTCTATAGAACGAAGTTTCCATAGAATGTCCTGGGGAAAAGATACTGAGGTGGTTTCCCGTTGCCTTCCTCAGGAAGCCATTATTGGGATGACGTTAGACCCGAAGAGAAAGTGAAGAGGAGGCTGATAAACATCCTTGCCGCTACCGGGATTCGAACCCAGGTTCCGACACATCAACCTATTGTGAGTCCGCCATCTAAACCACCAGGTCATGCCGCAATGGCAGAATTTCACTAAACAATTAACAATAACTTTAAGGAAAGAAATTTAGAAATATGAACTTCAACACATTAAATATTGAAGACTTATAATTCTTTAAATTTATTAGAAGTGAAAAAGAAGCTGATCTAACTGTAAGGAAAAGCCAATACGAAATGCCTTAAGAAATGCTTTATACACGAATGCTTTATTCCCGATCCCTTCAGGTTACAAGTTCCATAATCAGTAAAATAATATCTACATACTAGCCGGGTATCGTCGCTTCGCTCCGGAACCCTTGCATATGTAGCATTATAAAAAACAAAACTTTATTTATTTAGCAAATTAATATTGAGATCGGAGAATATACGATTTCCCAAATAATCGAAGAATATACGATTGTGGCCTTCTCCGCTTAACTCAGATGTATTGCGGGTTGGCGCCACACACATTTTTGCATGTATCTTGCAAACGGAGAAACGTTTGTGAATGACTGATATATCGTTCGATAGAACTCTCAAATACCAACATTTTCTCACTATAATGTTCTCTTCCAACTTTTATACTTTTCGTTAAAATTGAGAAAAAGTCAAAATTTGACCCTTTAAAAGGCGACATCTTGGAAACCAAAAAAGTTTTTCGAAAGATTTTGGTAGCATTTTGTTTGTCTTAAAAAGATCTACATTTTATCCATTTTCATGCCCAATCTATCTCAGATAGTTTGATCGCAAACTATTTGTTCATTTGATTGGAAAACGTAAAGTCTTATGACAATGACAGACAGAATAACGCTTTTATAATATAAGATAAAGCACAAAGAATCATCCCGATTAAAAACTTCCAGATTGACAACTTATCGCTAATTCAAATTCCTTAAAATCTCATTTAAACTTTTAATATCCCACAAGATTATGAGGACAGTAAGAAAAAAATGGAACAGTAAGTTACATGTACATATATTAAATAGTTGGAATTAAATCATCGTGATTGATTAATAGTAATTTTGCTATTCTTTTAAAACAGACATAATTTTAGTTAGACTAACAAATGACATTCTTTACGAGAAACGCTAAAGGGCGGAGTTCAATCCAATTAACAGAATGATTTTCAAAAATTGAAATTATCATTTTTTTTTTGCACACTTATTATCATTAATTAATTTTCAATCTTTTAGATCGAAGTAATTTTTGTTATTATTAAGATGCTTTGTTATTATTTTCACTTCGATTTGTTGGATGGAAAACGAAAAATATCGGGACAGCCTTAACTTGCTGCTTGGACAAGGGCTGCGTTGAGGTTAACTCCTGAGTTATTCTGTCTATTTGTTTTTTTGCGATTCCAAAACTCTGAAACGCGAAGGTTAAGAAAAGTCGTGTTCTCAAGACAAAAGATTTGTGAAGTTACAAAGTATAAATTCATCATTCAATCGTTGTTTGATTGAAATTTATTAATAGAAAAGATTTTATGTAATGTGTAAACAATCAAGAAAACAAACACTGACAGTACTTTAAGTGTAATGAATTGTTCTCATCTCTGTATAAAAAGGAAGTTCAGTCAGTGGAGATCGAAGTCAAAGGCGAAATGATTTCGGAGATACTCAGATTTATGTATGACTAGGGTTTCTTTTCTATTGTCCTCCAAATGAGAGATGGCCGCCCTGTTTTTGTGAGATCTGCGCATGTATGATCGATTAGTCTGGTCAGGCACTTCCGTCTGATTTTATGACAGGACGCCGCCATTACGGTAATCGCTTGTTACTTTGCAAAAGAGCATTGTCTTTATAAATAATATATATTTATTTATTTATATAAATACTTATTGTTAGCAACTGGTATTGAAATAACGCTAAATAGTCGAGAGAAGTTTTAATTTGGCGTTATCAACATGTCTTTCTCAGTGAAAACAGACGCCGTCGTCCATTGTGACAGGAAAACATAATTGATCAGCTACCGGAAGGGCTGCGCAGTTCAAACTTCCGCCGGCCACCTTTCATTTGGAGGACAATAGACGATTGATGAAGTTGAACTCATTATTTGAAAGCTGCAATATTATAAAAATGAGAAGAAGATAATAAGGATAAATCCACGACAGTGGCGTGTCATCAATGGGCTAGTAGTACTAGGCTAGTCCCCTAAGTATTATCTTCTACTTCTACAATTATACCAATTTATTAAATTTCATTCTCCCTCCCTTCAGCGCCATTAGAGTTGAACTCGGCCAGCCAGCATTCTATCCCTCCTCTTCTCAGCCACAACAAGCAATCGACTGTCCAACAGGACTAGTTCCGAGACTCCTGTTCCTCTCACCTCTTTAACATTTTGACACGATTCGGAGTTCTTTGGTAAAAAACTTCCAGATCTCCTTTCTTATTACAAAGAATACCTTAGTATTTAACATTTTTAACATTTCTATAATTTATTTTATAGAAATTATAGAAATGTTAAAGACTAAGGATTTTGTGTACATTTGTTAAATAGTGCCATGACAGCCCCCTTACAGCTGGTCCCCTCTAACAATTGTCACCGCACGCCACTGATCCACTACAAGCTGTGCCACTTAAATAAACTGCTAAAAATTCCTGTACCACCAACAAGTGCATATTTCGTAATTGGGACTTTGTGCAGCCAAGAGAAGGCGTTTATAGTAAGAGGACAACAGAATAAAATAAACAATCTTGTCAAAAAAGATTCATAGTTTCTTTTAAAATCAGGATCTTTTTCTTAATAAAAATATCGTAGCCAATCTGCCTTTTCGTTACATCACCTATGTACCACTACGTAACCTATGTAACGTAATGTACCGCTAATTGTATAGCCATCACAGATTGATAATCCCTGATGTAGACTATTCGTTATGCGTAGACCGACCATGGAAGCATAGAATGCACAAATTATTACACACAGAGAAGACACAATTTACCGGTCTTTTGATCTGAAAAGAAACAATGTAAATGTTTTTATGAAGAGTTTTATTTTCTTGTCAATTAAATTTAAAAATAAAAGCTTCAAAATCGTTGAAAATGAATTGATGATTAAATTGATAAAAAAAAATCCAAAAAAATTGAAGAATTTTTTTTTTTTTTTTTTTTTTTAAAAAAAAGTTTACAGTTTAGTCGTAGGAGATCCTATATTAATAAGATCTGTCTGTTGGTACAGTATAATATATCATTTATAAGGTTTTACAGATAATATATATATAAATAATTAGTTATACAATTATACAATATTGTTATTTAATAAATATAATAGTATTACTATCTAGCAGTATTAATGTAAATATAACAGTATTAATGTTATCATTACACTAATAACAATTTTTTTTTTAATGTTTATACTTAAACTATTACAATCCAAAAAAGAATTTTTTTTTAACATTACAGTATGCAATGTTAAATAAACAATTAAATAATATCGTTTTTAGTTGTACTAAATTAATAACAATTCTAGATTTCTTTAATGGTTATATTAAAACGATTTCAATCCCAAAAACAAAATTCCCTTTTTTTTTTTTTGAGTATTACAATAAGCTACGTTAAATAAATTGCTTTTTTATAACTATTACAATCCAACCAAATTTTTTTTTGAACATTACGTACGCTGTCTAATAAAAAGTCAAAAATTTTCGTAATGATTTTACTACATCATAAAATTTCAGTCTATGAATGAATTATTACTGAGTGCCAAAACTTGCTGACAGTTGATTTGAAAATATTATATACAATATCTTATAGATACGTTGAATATGTTATCCAAAAGTTGAAAGGAAATCATAGTTTAATTTCAGCTTAATTTAGTTTCTGTAAAAACATAAACACAAGCAGCAAAAAATATTTCTTTCGAAAAACACCAGAAGAAAAATTCTAATTAGAATTAGATCCAACTTTTTTTTTTAATTTTCTTAATGAAAACCGAAAAACAATTAAGGCAGTCTTTGCTACGGTAGCAATATATGACCAGGCTGTTTTTTATTTCTTTTTGAAGAATTTATTCAGCCATATTTTTACCCTTCATCGTCAGATTTTTCCAATTCCGTTTGTGGCTGGATGGAATTCTACAAAATTTGGATCCGCGAGAAGGCATCGACGACGATATTGAAAGGCAGTCCAGAGAGAACCTTTCAACGGAAGGATTTCGAGGTGGGTTAGTCACCAAATTTTTCGGTTTGTTGGCGTCGAAAGAGGCAATATCCAGATTCAATAACTCCGAGATTCGGTTTAAAAAAAAAAAAATCACCGCTTTTTCCTTGAACCTGCCGCTGTCTTCATCGGAAGATGAAGAAAAATAAGAAAACATATCCATTCTCAAGAAGGTCTGATTTGAATATATTTTTTTTTGTCGGTCGGTTTTTATACAAGTATCAACCATTCTATATTTTCTGAAAAAGAAACAGGAAATGCAATGAAAGCAAAAGTATTTGTGTCTGAAATACTTCAGGACATAAAAAAATAGGCATGAAAAAGTATAATGTTTTAACATTGATAAACAATATTTTATTTTTTTTTTATTGATGACTAAACAAAAAAAAATACAGAAAGAATTTAAGAACGATTTCTTTTAAAACTGCTGCAATAAAAAATAAAAATAAAACAACAACCTGTAATTGTTGCTGTAAACTTTCCTTAATATCTACATTTTTAAACAATGTATTCAATTTACTATTTTAGTATTTGAAAGTTTCTATCATTAAGAATAAATAAATGTGTATTGGAAAAAAAAAGTATTTTTACTCTTAACTATAAGCAATTGATTGACATATTATTACTATTATTATTATTATTTATTGTGTGATTTATATTTGTATTTTTTATATGCTGTTAATTTATGTAATTATATAATTTTGTATAACATAATCCAAGCACCTGTTGACAGGATCTCTTTGTGGGAGATCCTAACAGGACTTTAACAATGTATCAAAGAAAATAAATTATTATTATTATTAAAATTATTATTATAAGAGTAACCTCAAATGTATTAATATTTTTAAAAATATATGTGTAATATTTAACCCATTATTGCGTAGTGTACGAATATTGTTACTAATTAAAATTATTATTATACTTTTAAATTGTTTATAATTGTAGTAAATTTCATAGCGTATTATTATAATTATTATTGTTATAACTATTATTATCATTGCAGTTGTGATAGTTATTATTATTTTTATTATTGTTATTTATATTTTGAATTTATTTTTTTATTATTATACTGTAACAACGATTATTGTTATCACTATTATTATCATTATTGTAATGATGCTTGTTATTATTAATATTATTACAGTTACAGTATTTATATTTTGAAATTACTATATTAATGTATAGGCCTATAAATATTTTACGGAACCCTATTGATAGGGATACTTAAATCCCAACGGGACTGTACTGTATTTTCCTTTTGTGATAACAAATTATTATTATACATTTTGAAACACAGTCAAAAATTCGCTGACTGGAGCCTTATTATTATTATTATTATTATTATTAAGAATATTATTATTAAGAATAGAAAAATCTTTGTGTCAATTGACAATATTTACAGTGACATGAAAACTATCCAAAATGGAGTTCCTCAAGGTTCACAACTAGGCCCTTTGTTTTTCTTACTTTTCATCAACGATATATTTCAGGTAATAAAATCATGTTACATACATATTTATGCAGATGATATAATGATTTATTCGAATACACTACAGAAATAAGAGATAAATTACAAAAAGATTTAATTCGAATACAAAATTGGATGCATGACAACAGACTTCAGATAAATGAAGACAAAACAAAAATAATGCTAATATGTCCAAAAAAAAGACTAATAACAGATAAGCCAAAAATCTTTTTTCACCATCACAACTGTCTTCATAATTCACCATATGAATGTAAAAGCTGTTCAGTACTACAGTATACAAAAACAATTAAATATCTGGGCTTAATAATAAATGAAAAATTTTGTTGGAATAATCACATTAAAATGTTACATAAAAAGCTAAACAAACTGTCATACATATTCTATCATATAAAAGACATACTTCCAACGCGGATTAAAATGTTATTATATAATGCTTTATTCGATTCGAACATAAATTACGCTGCTAACATTTGAGCCAACACCAATGACAATTGTTTAAAACCTATAATTAACCTGCAAAATAAAATTTTAAAGATAATTTTCTTCAAGCAAAATGTAAACGATAAAAGTATAATATTAAAGAAAAGACTTCAATACAGAATACTAAATCCCAAACAAAAATTCATATACAACATACTAATTAAAAACTATTATAAAATCTTTGAGCACAAGAAAGAAGAAAAACAAAAATCCTCTTATAATCTAAGAAACAAGAAAAATATCCATCTTCCCTATCCACTAATATACAATGACTATGGTAAGAGGCATTTCAACTATATACTTGAAAATATATTCAACACTATAGATGAAAAAGAAATATATATAAAAAATGGAAGAATATCGTATGTTAAGAAACTATTAAAAAAGTGGCTGATAGAATGTAATTAATATGAATTTCTTTTGTTTCAATTGTTTTCTTTGTAATTGTAAATCCTGTTTGTAATGTCTCACTTAAGTATTTTGTTCAATTTACTACCAATGTCCTTAATATTTATTGTTACTAGTTCTTACTGTACTCGACAAAAATAAGCTAAACATAGGTAACTTTAATATACATATGTAATAATTATATATAGAGTTAAATCAGAAAATTATTTTAACTTTTAAATCATGTTACTGCCTAATTTAAAATTTTTTGAAAATTATCACCTAGCGGTCTACCTGACAAAAATCCCTTGTAAAAACAATACTATGTAAGTAATTTCATATTTTTTAACAATGTATTCAAAATTAATTAAATATTTGTAGTATACCTATATTCAGAACCTGTTGATAGGAATTTGTCATTCCTAACGGGGCTGTAACTTTTGTATTTAGAATCAAAATAAAAAAAAAAAATTATTAACTATTAAGTATTGGAATATGTATTATAAATTAAGAAATGAACAGAAAGGTGGAGGAATTATTATTTATACTAAATTTAACAGTAAGGTTGAAAGAGTTCTTATATTTTCAATTAATTTTGAAAATTTAAGTCTTACATTAAAAAATGATATGTGAAAAACTAATATAAATATTTTTGCTATCTATAGACCTCCAAAACAAAAAATTAAGTTATTCATAAATGAAATGGAAGAACATTTTCAAATACATAATATGTTTTTTGGAAATAATTGTGTGATAATTGGAGATATGAATATAGAGTTATTTAAATTTAATGAAAGTAATAATGTAAAATTATATTTAGAAACTTTAACTTATCATGGATTTAAAAATTGTTTATATGGCATTACAAGATATGGAAAAACTTCTACAAAAACTACAAAAACTAATATTGATCATATGTTTCTGAATGATTTACATAGAATTTATAAAAGTTTTATTATAAAAGAAAACATTTCAGATCACTTTTTAACATCTTTGAGTATAAATTTAGATAGCATGCATAATATAAACAGTACCTAT
>JAFIDM010003189.1:11078364-11090713 GCA_023159025.1 Thereuonema tuberculata | reverse complement strand
AAAAAAAAAAAAAAAAAAAAAAAATTATTATTATTATTATTATGTAGTTTTGTATATATTATGTTAGTTTTGTAAAACTACTTAATCCCAGAACCTGTTTGATAGGGATTCTTATTCCTAACGGGACTGAAATGTAATTTAAAATAATTAAAAAATAAAAAAAAACAATTATTATAATGCATGTGTTTATCTCAGACAAAGTCCGGAAGAAATTTATCTCAAGCCGTCTGTTGTAGAAACCTGCGGGTGATATGACATGTTTATAATAATATACTTTTCTGGATATTTTTGATACTAGATTAACTCACAGACTATTTTTGAGGTGCACGAAATTAAATATTTTAAGTTTTTGACTGAAATATTCTGATATCATTAGTATTTAGTAGCTTCAACTGATAGTTAACAATTGATAGTCAACCATTGATAGTCCACAATTGATAGTCTACACAACACAACTATAAATCGATAGTCCGCAATTAACAATCGATAATTTGAAATCGTTAATCGATAATCTAAAATCAACTGATACTTTACACTTAACCATCAATACTTAACAATTGATGGTCAACAATTTAAAATCAACAAACGATAATGAACAATTAGCAATTAAGAATTAATAATAAGCAATTAACAACCAATAATCAACAATCGTTAATAATTGTTAATCCAGTATCAACAAACACCTTTCAGAATTAAGTCGATATTCCAGAATTAAGGTCCCACATTATATTTTATGAATAAAATAATTTCTTTAGTAAAATATTAAAATTCTTCAGATACACTTTCGTGAAAACTTGTGCTCTAAAACGCATTAAGAGAGAAGAATTTTTCAATTAAAAATTATGGAAAATAATGAGAAAAAAATTTGCGTTTTTCGACTGTGTTTATGCAAAATTGTTCATAAATGACATTTTCTTCGAAGTTTTTAGTATTTATAATTACGGAATTATAATAAGTTATTTTAAGAAAAACTCCCGCTTTGCACAAATTGTTTATTTCTTAAATACGATGTAGTAGTTAAACTTTAATAAAAGTATAGTATTACAAAACGAATGAAATTTTTTTCATTTCTTTTACCAAAAAATTTGAATTATTAATTTAGATCATGTTCAGCACTCAAGAAACAGGGCCCGAGAAATACATTTTGCATACCTTTATTAACATACTTTGTGATTCTTAATTTTTTATAAAACAAAATTTCTTTTAATTTTTCTTTGAAATTATTGTTACTTGACCCAAAAATGTAGAAATGTTTATGTATGTTTCTCGGAATTTTGCTATTTTTATTACTTAAAATTATTTTGTTACTTAGCACGAAGCTCCAGCATGTGCTGGGCCCTGAGCAACAGCCCCGCTTGCCCGGCGATCATATCAGAGAAGATTCAGTTAGTAATTCGAAATCGTGGTGTATGATGTATAAATATTTGTATAATTATTATCATTATTCATATCTCATTTAAGACAAAGAGCTAAGATTTGAGGAAATTAATTTTCATTCATACATCTACAACAAAACGTTATTTTAATAGATAATAATTCCACTTATAACGAATCATTTCGTAATATTAAACTTCATTTTAAACAGAGCGAAGTTAGATTTTTTGATATAGGGAAATTTTTACATAGAGATAATAATAATAATATTTTACATAGAGATTTTTATTACATAGATTGAAGAAAGTGAATTAAGGACTGAATAAAAAAAAACCGTAAAGTCCATTTTTTTTTTTTATTGCAAGTTTGCAATGATGTCATTTTCTCTTTGAATCCCTCAAAAGGGTTCAATTATCCTTCTGGAATGATCCAATGCTTAGATTGCGCATCTTTGCCGACATCCCTAATTTTTATGCTCTTCAAAATTTACAATATTTGATTTGAAACTCCCAGTCGCCAGTGTGATTACGCATAATCGAATTTCACCGGGTGATTAGGCCTATTGTGAGAACGGCACTGAGGCCGAGAGCAGGAAGCCATTCTGTTTTTTCCAATGCTTTCTTTTGCGATTCATTATTCTCAGCGAATTTCAATAAATGGAACACACACACTCCTGAAACAAATCAATTGACGCAAAAAATGTCATTTTAATTTTCTTATTTGGAGATAATTTAGTGGAAGAAAATTATTACCTCGTAAAAATAAAAAAAATTAGAAAGAGGCAAAAATGCCTCCCCCACCCTTTCCCCGATAAGAACCCTTCCTCTCTCATCGGGGGGAAAAAAGGCCGATCAAATTAGTGAGAAGAATAAAATGAACGGAGCGGGTGAAAAACACACTCTCTTCTTAAGTAAGGCTTCGAAAAAATTAATTAATCATAGCTCGATCCGACGCCATTTTGTTATTCTTTCCGATGAGGTTGATAAGAAGAGATGCAATTCAACGCAAACGGAAAATAATTTCTCGTTCGGGAATTGAGCAATTTGCTTTCAATGAATTGTTATCTGTTGAAGTTGAAAGAATAATCATCAGAAAACTCATTGGATCAAGTTCCTGGAATTTATAGGGTGACCACTTATTAGAAGCAGCCTCGGTTCCAAAGATAGCCTAGATTAGTGTCTAATGATCTTTTACTTCGATGATTCTCCTCCATTTCATAGACCCCCATGCGTATTATAAGTTTCTGTAGTTGAGCAACTTGTTATTATCGTCGAATGTGATGATTTTCTTATAGCTTCATTGCTGAAATGCATTTGTCGGTGGATTAGGTTTGCAACTTTTTGTTGAATGAATTGTTGACTTTCTGTAACTTCATCATAAGAATAAGTTCTTCAATGTTAATATTCAGGAATTAATCCGTCTGAGACAATTGTTAAGTAGCTAATAACGATGAGGGTGCCCGATTTCTTTCTATTGGATCATCGTAACAATGACTTTTTATTAATATATTCTTTCTTACACTAATCTACTAGAAAGAAGCCCATTGTTAACAAACAAGTCTATAGAAATTTGAGACAACTTCCATTATTGAAATGGACTATTCAGTATTACTGCCTTTTTATTCTTTTTTATATTGCTACCAAAATTTAGTAGCAAAATTCTTTTACATGTTTCAAACTTACACAAATAAAAAAAAATCTGGCTTAGCATAAAAAGTTTTATTTTTGAAATATATTGTCCACTGTTTATAAGTTTTTTTCACCATAATGTCAGCATTCAGTAGCCTAACTTTAATTTAACAATTTAACAACTTTTATTTAACTGAAGCCACAAAGTTAAACTGAGGTCGAAGATTCATCTACGTATTATTAAATAAAATCTTTTGTATTGATTCTTATGTAATTATGGATTTCTTCAATTTTAACTTTTGATGTTATTTCTAACAATACTATATCCTTTGCTTCATTCAGCAGACAAAGGGAAAAAAGCCTATTACGTTTCTCACAATTCACAATTTCTATCTTAATTTACACTGATAATACATACTACAATATGATTACTTTTTTGTTTTAATAGTAATTCATTATATACAGTTATTTATTTCTGGACAGGTGAGAATTGAGGGCCTTTTTTGTTTCTGAACTTTTTTTTTTTTTATTCTAACCTAATCTACAAATATATTTTAAAATATAGGGGTGGGTGGATCTCAAGGCTGTTATTCCCTTAAATATGATAATGTTACCAACTACTTAATTTAACTTTGCCTATCTAAATATTTCATAGTTTTTATTAATTTTATACAAGAATTTTATTTTACTTTTTCGTTTAATTTAATTAATAAAGGCAAACAGAAATTAGCTAAATGTAAATAAGAGGTAAACAATAGAAATTATATGAAAAGCTCGAACTAAAATGATATTTATAGAGAATAAAACAGTGATTTTTTTTTTTACCTGAATAAGCTAATGGCATCTAATGATTATGAGGTTCAATTGCAAGTTTTAATTATAAATTAAAGATTATTGACTCGTGTATTTTCATTATTGAGTCAAATAAGTAGTCAATATCGTCAAAGGATAAAAGACAACGGGATGATGGACGTTGCGCGAGGGAAAAGGGATTGCCACCCTCCCCCTACATTCAGGTTTTGTGGTATCGCGATCCAATTAAGCAAAGCAGAGATTAGGTAGCCCCCAACATACGTCGCTTGTCACTTCTCATCTCTGGAGCCAAACGCCCGAGGCAAGTATCAGGGAAAAAATAGACAAGCAGGTCTGCGATCCACAGATTGAAACCATCGGAGGTTACCCAAGATAAGCAGCTCAAAAGCACGACCATTTCTATCAGAACTTAATCACTTATTTCTATCATTTATAGGAAAAACTTAATAAACATAAGAATTATAAATATTTACAACACACTGTAGTTGTTGTTCGTGACTGCGTTTCTGAACATTGAGCACAAAACGATTTTTAGTCTACTTTCCTAAGGAAAGAGGGGCTCTTAAATCGACAAGTCTGTGACTGCATGGGCTCCTACATAGCTAGTGAACACAACTTCTTGAAAGTTAGTATGCTCATTTGCATTTAAGACCCGATCTAACTTTATTTTTAAATTGTTCCCGTGTGAGTGTTTTGTAATTTGCGAGCGAAGATGAGAGAAAACGATAGATGCGAAACAAGGAATTCCGATCAACAGCGAACAAATCCTCTAAAGTTGATCCATTAGTAACTCAAATTCTAATCAAATATCTTCTTCCCCCCCACCCCCCACTCAAATGTTTGAGGATTTCTAATTAAATTTCAGAGGATCAAAATTTTGAAGATATTGTCTCAGGTATTTCAGTTCACGAATATACGGGACAAGAAGAAAATAAACTAGCTATTTAGTTAAGAAAGTGGGCTTTAAGTTCTTTCAAACACTTTTTGTTGAAATTCAGAAGCTTTCAACAATTGAGGCTTTCTAGTTTGCTTTTCTTCTGCCAGAATTAAAACTACCGGTACTGTTCTTCAAAAACTGTGTTAAAATTACAATCAAGAAACCACACTAATAATAACTTATCAATAACAATAACGCCAGTTCAAAATTAATTATGATTGCACCTAAGAAAGATGTTTAACAAACGTTTGATGTCGTGCAATTCAATAACTACTGAATATACGTATACACATATATATATATATAT
The DNA here is from genome assembly GCA_023159025.1 of Thereuonema tuberculata. Taxonomy (NCBI): domain Eukaryota; kingdom Metazoa; phylum Arthropoda; class Chilopoda; order Scutigeromorpha; family Scutigeridae; genus Thereuonema; species Thereuonema tuberculata. The sequence continues at coordinate 11,085,654 of JAFIDM010003189.1, read as the reverse complement.
ATATATATATATATATATATATATATATATAATGTACATTAATTTATCGTTATAATGTTACTTAGATTGAAAACTTTCTATCGAAATTATCTACAAAAAACAGAATAAAGATATTTTTCTTTTATTAAAATCTGAATTGATTAATTTATCACATGTGCAAAAGAATTAAAAATTGAAGTTAAAACAAAAGATAACAATGGTGATGTTATATCAACAATTCAAGTTCGAGAAGCAAGCATAACAAAAGAGACAGCGTTGATCAGAAGAAGAAAGTTTTTGATCGAATTGTGTGTTACAAAGATGTGAAGTGCAAAACCTACATCGTCAAGGTTTAGTCATAAATGTAACGATGTTTAATGAATTTATCGTTATGAATCCAGAGAAAGTTATACATTTTTAAATCAGTGCTTCGATAATATTAATAATGATCAAGCGAGAATAATCATTTAGAATCATGAAAATAAAGTATAATCCAAAGAATTGGTGAAGATCCCTATAAAATATGTAAAAACTAAAATTACTTATGTAATTTGCATCATATTATCATGACATTACAAGATATCATGACGTTTTAAAATGCCGGCAGGCTTTTCTCAACTAGTTTTCTCAACAAATTACGTAAGTAATTTTAGTTTTACATATTTTATACACTACCCTACACTAATGGTCCGGACCGTGCGCATTACTGGAAACACTTGAAAGTGTACCTGATTTAATAGCGGGATGGGCCCCTTCGTGCTGAAATTACATTAGCTACCCTGCGGGACATTCTTTCCAGAAGGTTTTGATACAGAGCTAAGGGTATTTTTGTCCATTCCTGCTTCAAGAACATGGCCAGTGCAGCTGTAGATGTCGGACGTGGTTCCTTGGCCTTCAATCGATGCTCTAACTCGTCCCATAAATGTTCGATGGGGTTTAGGTTGGGACTCTGAGCAGGCCATGGAAGCTGCTTTATATCCATCTCTGTATACCACTGCTGGACAGAGGCTGAAACATGGCATGGAGCATTATCGTTCTGAAAATAACAATCGTCATTTCAAGCATTTGCAAGAGAGTAGGACAACCAGATTATCCAAAATGTCCTTGGAGCCTTCGGAGTTCAAGATTCCCGCAACAACATGCAATGGTCCCAGGCCATACCATGAGAAACACCCCACAGCATGATTCCCCCACCGTCGAACTTCACAGTTGGAACGATGCACTCAGGTTAAAGACATTCGCCACATCCAAACACGTCCATCTGACTGGAAGAGAGTGTAACGTGACTCATCACTCCATAAAACTGTTTTCCACTGCTCTACAGTCCAGTTGCGACGTTGCAAACACCACTTGAGTCTGGCGGCTCTGTTGAATGAAGAGATGTGTGGTTTGTGTGGACATCCGTGGATTTTAAGGGTATTCAATTCCTTCCACAACGTATTGTGATGAACCACAACCCCTGATGACTGTTGAAACTCGTTGCTTATGATTCGGAGGGTTTTTTGGTGGTTCTTACGAACCTCGCGCTTCAGGACGCGCTTCGATCGCGTTCGGTCAGTTTCCGGGGACGATCAACGTGTGCAGTTCGTGCCCCAACGCCCGTATTCTTTCGCTTCTTGACGACATCACCAACAGTTGAACGTGATTGTGATAATTTCGCCGAAAAATGCACGAAAAGACCTGGCAGCACTGTGACAACCAATTACAATGTCTCTTTGAAAGTCACCAAGTTCCCTGTGTTTCGGCAAATTCTTCCCACAATTTCATACTCCTACAGACGTTTCCATAGCAACTATCTGAATAGACACATGCACTTTGATGATCCCGTCCGCACATGCACTTTGATGATCTCATTTGATTTTATGTAAATATGCTGGTGTCCGGTCCATTACTGTAGGGTGGTGTAGGGATCTTCACCAATTCTTTGGATTATATCTATTTTATATCTTTCTTTTGGAAATAAAGTATGTGTCAGAAATAAGTCAACCAGTTATGGAACATTCAGTGTTTGAGAGCAGATCATTGATCAAAGCTCAGGTAACGTTTAGGTTTTACGGGCAAATTTAAAGAAGAAAGAAGACGATGTTTGTTGGAAAATTAGGAACTCACGAACTGTTGCAGTTCATTCTGTTCTAAGAATACAATATAGACGATTTAACAATATCTGTCCATGTTTCTATCTAAAGTTTAATAATACATTTTAAATTGTTTTAGTGATTGGAGTCAGCTGTTGTTCGATTTATTTAATTGGGTTTAATTCTTTTAAACCTAATATTCGATTGCAAAAGTATTAAGAACTTTCCACAACTAATCAAATAGCAAAGGAATCTGAATCCAAAGCGATGCAGAATACTCAATTTTGGAAGAATAACAACAAATTACACTAGATTCATTTATATAATTTAAAATAAGGTAGGAGGTCCTGAAAGAACTCGAATCATAATTTCCTTAATTTTTTTTCTTTTTCTTAAATCGTGAACACAATAAAAAGAAAAAAGATTACACAGTATTAGTAAATTCTAATACCTATCGAATATAAACCTATCTTTGAAATTCTTATTTAAATTGTTAAATTCAATTAATATATCTGACACAAATGTTACTGAGTCCTGAGTCTCTTTTACATTTATTAAAACCATAAATTTATATCGACAAAGAGAGAATTCTCAATTTTTGAAAAATTGCCAAAGAATAACAACTTCGACTAGATTTTAATTTATACATTCTAAAATAAAGAAGAAATTCAATATTTATGCTTCAGAAACTAAGTGTCACGCACGCGAGCACATACACACAGACACACCCACACATATTACATCCACAATATATATTACATTGAGATTGGTCTAATTGGAAATGGATGAAAACGCATTCTTCTATTTATTGGGACATTCTATAGCAAACAGTGTTATTTTTTTTCTCCAATAAACATAAAATACTGACCAATATTCTCTGGGATTAGAAAGAACTTTATTTTCTTATCAGTCTTTATAGTTTTTATAGAGAAAAAAGAGAACTGCGAAGAATCTCAACAAAGATGTCTCAACAGATACTAAGACATGGTTCACAGTCCCTAAAGTTAACGAATAACCGAAGCGCAAACTTTTTAATCTAAAAAATAAACTAAAACGGGGAAGAATTCCTGCGATTTTCTCTACCTCACTACAAACTTAATTCTTCAAATATCTGCAGAGATCGGTCTCTCAGTGCATAGACATTTCAATTCTTTATCTCTGTTTCCGTTGCAGAGACAGCTTATATCTGTTTATCTTTCGTCTCCTCCCCCTCTCTCTCTCTCTCCAAGAACCACCGCAACCAATTGAAATCCACTTCCAATTTCCTGTCCCTCTATCTCTCTCTCAATTTCATCATCCAAACGATTGAGAGACTCAACTCACAGAGAAAATCTAGATCTGAAGGAAAGCTTATAATTCCGTAATTTCTATACAAAAGAGGAAATCAAAACTGGAGAGATGCGGGGGAGGGGGGGGGGGGGATACCAAAAGGGGGGGGGGGTTAAGCTGCTGCCAAGCAAATTGAATTACAAGTTTGTCGATCAGTTATAGAAAACTCGAGCCTTTGTAAATTCCGACAAATGATTTTAGGACGATATTAAGAAACCCGAATTTTGTCGATTAAAACTCTTTCCCCCTTCCCCTCACCCCCCTCTGTAGATGTGGGGGTATTAATTTGAGGAAAATTGGAAAGGAACAGAAAGGCTTAATCAATCTAGCAGGGTAGGAATTTCCGGTATGCGATGCAGATCCGCAAAAAAAAAACCACTTTCATGTCATTTCCGGTTGAGAAACCCTATCCCCAAACTTTCACTTGGAAAATGGTCCACTTGTTACGTCCATCTGAAGCCATATCTAAGTGAACATTACAACAGTCACTGACATCCGAAATACTGGAAACTAGAGGGGAATAAATAATAATGAAAAAATAGGCATTTATTTTTTCACTAGAATTTCGACTTTTTATTCTGAAACTTTCTTACAATTCTGATGAAATTTAGTTTTAGTTTGTTTTCTTCAATCTAGTAAAATTCGATTATAACGCTCCTCATTTAACCGGGGTTCGGATATATCCCGAATTACGCCATGGCCCCTCCCAAAATGATTCCATTCATTTGGGATCCTTCTCTTAATAACACTGGTCGCCGATACTGCGGGTGTGAAAACATCGTCTCTGGAGACCCGCGTTGTAACCCAATTTTAATGTATTTCCCGAATCTGATTTCTCACCATATTGGCCGGATCTGTTCAAAAATTCTTAATAGAAATGTAAGGACGATAAAACGAAAACATCATGTTGGTTAAGCTTGATTAATTTTCAGTATTAATTATTTCCTTTTTTTTTTAACAAGTAAAAGTAATCTTAGGGCGGCGTGCACCAACTCTCTGCCAAAGCGGTTGTCAGTCGACCAGCGGTTACTCGTAATCGGTCTTCAAATAAAAAATTAGTGAGCACATTCTCCAAGTATCTTTTTTTTTTTTCATTTTCTCCGAGCAACTTCATCCCTAAGATTGAGAGCCAACAGTGTTTGGCACAACACGGTCAACATATCGAGCACCTCTCGGCATAGGAGATGCATCCTGTACTTCGGATGACTTCTGCATTTTTATGTTATCTGTAATTGTGAATAAACAAGGATCGTTAGAGAAAAACAGCTTTAGTAAAAGTTGTTTCTTTTCAAAAGACCTATCGAGCGATATCCCACATGACGTATGTTCTAATTTGAAATTTCAAAGCTGACTACCTCTGATTACCCCTCTTTCCGGTTTCTACCTTACATTAACAATGCAACCATTCGATTGTTTGGGTACTATTTGGTAACGGAAATTTTCACGCGAACAACCTGTACCCTATGGTTAACATGTGATATGGTTGGTTTCGATCATCCTGTACTTTCATTGGTCACTATGACAACGCAACTTCATTCCTCTCTTAACTTGTAATTTAGCCAGTAAGATGCTCTCGCATATAAAGTTTATACTTTAATAGTTGATGTATTGACGTTATCTTTAAATTACACATTACGCATACAAGTCAGATAACTTAGAAAGAGCGTTAGAGATGTCAGCCATCTTGATAACGGTGAACTAAGCGGAAGGCTGATGGGATTTTTCTAGTTGAGGAATGATTTAGCAGAAGAAATTTGGGCTGTTAAATTTTGATAATTCGACAGCGATTTAGCAACCGATGAATATTGTGCGTAGAAAATGTAGCATAAGGGGAGACTCTCAATGTTAACGTAAGGTGGATGCACACCGCCTCTAGTTTCTTTTTATCAGGACAACGTTGACACAAGATTTGCACTTAGTTACACAAAATCAAAAGAAAAAACTACGAATAATATTTTCTTTCGGTTTAAAAATAATAATAAAAAAGCTTTCAATAGATTTTGAAAATGTTCTTAATACTGGATCTGGTAGTTACCTAAAGAAACAGTCCTTTAAAATAAAGAAACTTCTTTAATAAGACGCTTTTCCTTAAGATAAAAAAATAAATAAATTAAAAGATTAAATTTTTGCAACGCAAAAGTTAGTTGAAAAGCTTGAAAATATATTTCAGAAATGAAAATAATCTTGAATTTTGTCGAATTCAAACATATATCAACCGTCCACAATATCAAGTGAATAAAGAAAAACGCTTGTTTTAAAACTCAAAACAGAATTGATGGGAGACACCAACGTCCTTTCCTGGAAGACAGAACAAAATGATGCTAAATGATAAAAGTTAAAGTTTTGCAAAACAAAAAAGGAAATATTCCTTCATCTCCACGAAAGAAAGAACTTGTTATTCGTAACTTAAAATGTAAGAATTCCAACAGGAAATCCTTCGACTACAATGAGATTAGCAAATAGGAAAATTAGCAAATTTTGTATTGAAACTTTTTTTACACTCACAATTTTCTTTTTCTTTACATTGATTCTCTCTTAGTTCTTCTGTGCAATTGTTGGTTTTCTGATTTATCTAAAGATTTTAAATGATTAATATCCATTTCTCAATATAAAACAACATGATTGTAATTACCTTCCAGTGTCCAACGAACAACGTATTCTGAAAGAACTTCAGACATGCTTTTACGTAGATATCCAGTCGATACACTCCAACTATCTTCTAAAATACAATATGTATTTCCTTTAAACAGGAAACTTCATCAGGTTCTGAGAATGTTCATATCCAATTTCGCTAATTTTTAAAAATTTGTTTTTATTAAAACATGGCCTATACATTTTTCCAATTTTTGAAAATTTAATTCCATCCACATTATTTACTTGTTTTAGAAAGTAATTTGATGGGTAGTTTAAAATCATTTAATTTTTAATCATATCAAACAAGTGCATTTGCTAAAAGTACTGCTTAAGACAGAATTCCATTGCTTAAGTTCTACGGGAATTTTTGTCCTTCAAGTGCAAATGTCTCGGAAGAACCCTGTACGGAAAATTTTCAAATACAAAATTGTCTCTTATCTATAAATGAGCTTGCTAATTTTCAAGAAGATCCATCTAGCGGTTCAGAAGTGTGCGCAGTTGAAGGCGAAACTGGACCCATAACCACATGTGTGCGCAGTTGAAGGTGAAACTGGACCCATAACCATATGTTGATTGGATGTATATATATTTTTTTTTTATATCCTTTCCCAAGTCCTTAAAGCATAGCTGATATAGGGATAACAACAGATTAATAAATGCAAACACATGCTCTAATATAATCTTATTTGAATATAACAAGATAAAATTGTCCTTAAGGATTACATATATTAATTTTCTTACTGAAATTGACCTTCTTTATTTAGAACGTAAATTGCATATCATTAGTTCACTTTTCTTAAGCACAGTTCCTGTTCATTAATGGCTTTAATATCATCTTGTGTTTACTGTTGTATAACATAAATGTTCACTTTATTCATTCAATCAAAAGGTCACTAAACATTGATCACTTACGAATGGACTTTCTATTACTCGTTATCGATGTTTTAGAACCTTCTCACAGTTATTACTAACGATAACATCTGAGTTTGTGTTGTAGAGAGTGTCCTGTGTTTTATCATAAAAAGAATCTTGACTTACTTGCATTCTTCAAAATGATAATTATCAAACTCCGTTTACCAAAACGTTCATCAGATCCTTGTACTTTGGATAATCTCTCGAACATCGTAATGCACTTCCCCACATGGCGGCAATCGAATCTCTGTTGAGTTTAAGCACCTAAATCATTTCCTTTCTTTGCTGAAAGAAAGCATACATAAATATGATTAATATATATATATATATATATATATATATATATATATATATATATATA
>JAFIDM010003189.1:10982954-11078354 GCA_023159025.1 Thereuonema tuberculata | reverse complement strand
ATATATATATATATATATATATATATATATATATATATATATATATACACGCACTTTGTCATTAATCATAAATATTTATGTCCACTGGATATATGCAGTCACTCAGACTTAACTGGCATTCATGATAGAGATTTCTATATTCCATTCTCTTCGCCATTTTAGATGTTCGTCTTCTCTCTTTTTTTCAACTTGGAAACCTTGATACGTAATGCTCACGCATCAACCATACTAGCGTACGATACCATTGTTCCTGTCAACTTAACAGTTCTTGTCACCTACAATGGTCATACGCTAATTGTTCCTATTGTGAGATGATTGCATTGTTTTCCTCAAATGCATTACCGTTTATCTTCTGATTTGCCAGTTGAAAATTGTTTACAGTTCAGAAAATGGATATTAATAATTCTCTTTCTCTTAAATCTGAACCACAATAAGCTGTTCGGGGGTGGATACATTTATGGAAACACAGAGATGAACTGATTTGATGAACCTCACGTTTCTAGAAAAGCAGGCGAAAAAGGCTGATCTAGACTGTATAAGTCGTCAGCGAATTGGGAAATCCGGCTCTTTTTAAAGGGCGCCGTCATTTTGCAATAAGCCTGGTAAATTGAAGAATCATTTTGTATTTCCTATTCAGTCTGATATTTCTTAGATGTTTTGCAATTAGCCCACACAGCTTACTAAGAAAGTACACACTCCATCAGCCTAATTTCATGCAGGCTTATTGAAATAAGACTTCTCTGGGGCAGCTTCATTGTGTCAAATCGAAACATATCGAGGTAAGCTTATTTCAAATGGTTTTGCACGATCTTTTACTAAAAAAAAAACTAACCCTCATCTGGCTAACTGCGATCTTCAGATAACAGTATGCGCCACTCTCCGTCGCTTCGCTCGACTCGCTCAGCTCGACCTAGTCTATTAACGCTATCTGCTTGAAAATTTTGACAATTTTGTAAGTCTATACTATGTGTCACTAGACGCCAAACCTCATTGTGATCCGCCTTTCTTAATAATCTTTCTTAAGTATCTATCTTCTTTTGTCCTTCCGTGTCTTCGGCGTATTACAATAAGCCTGGAAGAAATTAGGCTGAGTGAGTGTACTGTCTTAACAGCCTAAAGATGTGTGGGTTGATTGCAAAACGCCTAAGAAATGTCAGAATGAATAGAAAATTCAAGGTGATGTTTAAAGAATTGTCAGGCTCAAATGATGGCGCCCTTTATCCAATTTGCCTACGACAAAAGCAATACATTCATAACTTCACTTTATAATTAGGACTCATCACTACTATCTTAACCATATATCAATGATGACGAGATATCTCCCGAGAAAGAACTCTCCAACTCTTATATTTATACTATAAAAATTTTAAAAAATTCCACCATAATTTAATCTTATTGTAATACAAACTTTAACATAATTTAATTATAAGTTTAAAATAACTTAGCTAACCGCGACTCCTGGCATACCTGTAATTGACATGTGTTCAAGCCGATTGCAACGATAAAAGAAATTTGAACCAGCCATCGTTGAAAACAAATAGTGAGACATGATCAGATTTTGAGACATAATGTGAATATTAAATCCAGTTACGTTAAAAATTGAGATAATTAATTCTGATCAGTGAAATTTTCTAAAATTTTTCCTAACAATTCTTGGTAACTACTGAACTTCAAAGCATTTATCAAATGATGGCTAATATGGAGAATAACTGGAGATTATTTTTTTTAAATTATTTCGCAAAAATAAGCTTTGTACTTTAATCTCATGTAAATAATGCCACTATTTTGAATGGCTTTAGAAACTGCGAATTATTATACGCGAGAGAAAGAGAGAGGCTTCAAGATGGATTTTCACAAAACTCAAGTGTTGTTTTAGTATATTTTTTTAATGCACTCTACAACAATTAACGATAAACTTTAGGGAAAATGGCAGAATGTGGGTATGAAAACAATACACTAATTACTAATTTGACTCATTACTAATTTGAAAGAAAAGATTCAAGAGAGATTGTTTTAGAAAAAACCCAAAGAACGCTGCCAGTAATTTGGCCTAAGAATGTCTAAGTATTGATAAACAATGATCCTCAGAGTTTTTCTGACCTGTAGTTGCCACGAATTCAGAAACAAACATCTGTCATAAAATACGCTTAATTGTTTTGTTTAATTTATTAATAAATGCTTTTACCAAATAATTTATTTTCTGAAGGACTGTTTATAAACTATCGTAATAAAGAGCTTTATTGTGAGGAGAATGGTCCGAATCTGCACAGTTTGAGGATGCCAAGAAGGTTGGCTTCTATCGTGAAGTACATCAAAACTCACACTTTTCCTTGGACAAACTATTTGCTTGATATGAAATTGATTAAAACACTCTACAAATAAAAAAAAGTCTTTCTCAAAATAATAATAGACCAGAACGAGGATCGCAAACAATGGATCGACCTCTGAATACGTGAGGTTACCAAGCTTTTAATCCCTCGGACTCTGAAAGAGAAAATTTACACGTGAAGGAAACAATTCCATAAACTTTTTTTTTTTTTAATAAATAAACACAAATTGCTTTAAAAGAATGGCAAAATAATAAAATACTCCTATTCTCGTATTAATAATAGGCAATTTATTAAATTGCATTTGTTGATTAAAAATTTATCGTAATTGTTATTGTTTGTGGTAACATATTTAACGTAAGGTAATATAAAGAGTTGGCGCAGAGGCGAAATGGACACAGAATAATAAATAAAAGATGAGAACGTATGAAAATATTTTAGTTTATCTTTAGTAATATGATTTAAAACAGGATACAATGTTGTATAATCGGTGACTTGACAGATGATTACAATTAACAAAATTTAAACTAAAATCAAGTTTTAGAAGTTCCTAAATTCAGTAACGGCGTTATATTTGTGATTTACGGGAACAATAACTGAATACACTGTCAAATTCTAATCGACATACAATAACATCGAGCATTAACTTAAAGGAATTAATACTTACACCTCTTGGTTTGGTTCCTCTTGTACCAAGGGATGTCCATTGTAGTATCGTTTACTGTTGGAGCTCGATCTATTCACTGGATTCTACGAAAACCTTCTAAGTTTCATGTAACAGGATATTTACACTTTATTAATCAGGTGCATACGAAACTTATATTTTATAGCTAAGTAATCTGTAGCTTTGATTACTTTCATTACATAAGATTGACTTTATTTTAAATATTTTAAATTAAACTTTTAATATCTTTCTTAGCACTTAAAATCGAAACACTACTTGCTTTCCATCACAGCTTCCGAAAAAAATTCAACAAAATAGGTCTTGTTTTAAAGAAAGACCTGTACCTTCCTCGTTTATTTCAATGTTGAAACAATGGTCTTGCATTTCATTGTTATTATTTCATATCTATAATTGCCAGAATTCAAATCATTATTGGAGAACAAGTTTCGCTATTCTCTTACAACAATAATATATGAATAATTTTAATTTTTTTTAACAAGAAGTTCCTTAAAGAACTTAGACCCTTTTTCCCTGAAAATGTTATACTTCAATTATATATTACCGACTTTTTAAACGAAAATCTTACATTTATTTTCAAATTACAATATCTTTAGAAAACAAGCAGAACAATTTTTCCTTTTCTGGAAAAACTAATTCAATCCCATTATTTACTAATTTGTCTAAAATAAATTAATTTTAGTCATTTCATGTCATGCATTAATGAATGGATTAGCTTAAAGGATTTATTCCCATTGTTTGAAATATCGATAGAAATTCATTGTTAGATTCTGATTCTTTTCTTTTATTATCTTTTCGTTTTAATTTCTAGACAAGAATTCACTTTGAAAAGAAGATTCAAATATTTCAAATAGATTTCAAATATAAAAGTTACACCGTCTGTTGTCCATAAATATACAGAGCAAGTTTCAAGGAGATCCATCCAGGGGTTCAAACATTATTAGGAGAATACACACAGACAGACTGAGTGATCTGATGAGATTCTCTTTGGTACGAAAACAGGCTAACAAGTAAGAATATTTTTTGAATTGGCAAAGATTAAAATCGTAAAGTAAGAAATATTAATAAAACTTGTTCAATTTGAATAAATATTAGTCGGTTGTCCGTCGCTCCGAAAACATCGCATATGTAACGAAAAACAATTTATTTATTAAAAAAAAAACCCACACAGTAAACTAAAAATTAAAACTAAAAATAAAGTTTAAATTCTAAATTTAATGTATTCTTATATCATGCAATACAATATTGAAATCCATTTGAAGCAGTCGGAAATTTTTGCAGTTGAGTTGACCTTGCAACAATACTCCTGCTGCCTGTCAACGCTCTTGCGAAATTCCATTGTTGTGGACAGAGTTAACCTTGCAACAATATTACTGTTACCTGGCAACGCGTGCGAACTTCAATTGTTGTAGATGTACCTATACAAACTGTTTTTTCAATAATATAGATTTGGGTGTAATGAAAACTTGAAAACGAGAAATTTTGGAAATTAATAAGACTTATAAAACTTATAATTTGAAATAATTGTTTACTGTTTACGGTGTTGCAATTGATTCAATATTTGAATTTACAACTTACGAGTTTAGATTTTGTTTTTCCACTAACACCGAATCCATTTGAAGATCTATTTTCGATTTTTCGAAATGGATTAATGGAATTTCGGTGCCAGTTACTTTGAAAGTGAATGCGACTCATTTAACAATACTCGTGAGCCTCCCTCCCTCACGCTCTGGCTTCAGGGCCTGTGCATTGTATACAAAAGACCCAAACCGCAACATCAAATTCTCATTAAGAGCTGCTTTTCGGAAAGTTCACTTAGCCCCAAGCACCCACGCCGGACTTAAATTGTTGTTGATATACTCATGTCTGTATTCTGGCCAATATTATGGTGGATGTGTCAATGTTACCACTGCAAATCAACGGTTATTATTCAATGTTTTGATCCAATGTTAACCAGCAAATCTCTGTCTTATAAATGATATATGGATTGACTATCCTAAACTATTATAATATTGATCGAACGATTTGTTCATCTGATCTTGGCATGTCCAAAGAAATTTATCCTTTCCAATTACAGTTTTTCGAAGATTTTGTTGTAAGACAAAGAGGGTCTTAAATAAAATATAACATGGAGATTTTATCTGCCGAAGTATTATTAGCTGGAAACTGGATGTTTAAGCGAAAAGGACCTTATTTTTATGTTTGGAGAAAAAGAAATCGATTTTGACGGTTGTCGGAATTTTTTTCCCTGTTTATTTCTTCTTCCCTACGGTTCACCCCGTACTTTTTGGAAGTTAAGACGGGCGAACGTCGGAATGATAATTTCCACTTCTGCTTCTTTCTGTTCCTTTGAGGTTACGGACGTGAGATTTTTATCACCAGCCGGGTACCGTCGCTTCGCTCCGGAACCCTTGCATACATAGCATAAAAAAAATAAAAAACATTATTTATTTAGCAAATTAATTAATATCGAGATCGGAAAATAAAAGAGCTCCCAGCCCGTTGTGGCCTTCTCCGGATAACTCAGATGTATTGTGGGTTGGCGCCATACACCTATATATATATCGATAAGGCAACTTTAAAGCGAAAATATAAATCCTCTTTATTCCCTATCCCGTGGGAATTTCGAAAAATCCGGCCTTATTCCTTGTCTACATCATAAAGGGAACATGACTGCATGTAGATGTTGTGTATAGAGTGAACCCTTTAAATAAAGTCATACTTTTGGAAGCTGAGATCGAGCCTAGAGGTCGCAGATTCGAATCCCGACTTTTCAGGACTAAACGTGTAATTGAATTAATCACAAACATCATTAATATTAATGAAATGAATTAAAATCGCCGACACACAATTTGAAGATTAAAAAAGTTTATTACATATTATTATTATTATTATTATTATTATTATTTACATTAAAAAGACCGGTTTCGAATCTCTAATGATTCATTGACGAGTGAATTACAACAAGAAACCACATGCATTATATATGCTTACTTGAAGTGGACCAATAAAGTGATTGGTTGCAGCCATTGTGGTTTTAAAGGCTTCTTTATTATTGGTTCACTTGAAACATATAACGCATGATATTTCTTGTTGTAATTCAGTCGTCAATGAATCGTTAGAGATTCGAAACTGGTCATTTTTTTAATGGAAAAAAAATAATATGTTAGAACTTTTTAATCTTTAACTTGTATGTCGGTGATTTTAATCATTTCACTTATTTTGCACATATTAAAATCCAACAGGATTAATAATATCCTTGGAAAAACTCCTCTGTTGTTATTAACATCCTTATAGAACTAATAGCCCTTTTTTCCTTTTTTTTCTTTTTTTTTTTGCGCAGCTTGATAAGACTCTTTCCAAGTAAATTTCAATGTTATTTAATGAGGGCTATTTTCAAAATACTTTGCTAAGAAAAGGAAGTGGTGACATCTACATCGAAATAGAACATCTCCTCACTTACAACAAAATTCTAAAAACAAGCATTAATGATTGGAACAGTTTCCTGTTGTCACTTTTTGAATCAAAACTCATCGAAAGTTAAATAAAGACACACATGGACACCATCTTTTGATAACATCTTCGATATTTCAACCATCTTACCGAAGGTTTTCTTCAGGAATACATGCAAATATACAAAAAAAAAGAGGAAGAACTGAAATGTCTTCCTTCTCATTGCACAAAACAGAAATTTGAATGAAACAATCATGAATTTTATGGAATATTTTGGTTCATCGAAAGTTACTTCTAAAAGTTTAAAATAATTATTTTTATTTCATTATTATTCTTATTCTTTGTTTTGGAAGCCTAAGTCTAAGAATCTTCATAAAAAAAAGAAGCTTATCCTGAATAGCAGAATGGCGTCCTTTTGGTCGCTAAGCAACCCTACCTCGATCTGGAGAACGTCACTTCGGTTGCTAGGCAACAGAATAGCAAAGACGCGATCACCTGGTCACGGGGAAAATAGTTAGGGGAGATGATAATCGAAAGGAGGAAATATAATTGGAATAATACCTCTACATCTTTGTGCAGACTCCCACAGTGGATTTCATATTAGGCTTAAAGAAAAAAAAAGAACTAGACAAAAAGAAAAAAAAAAAAAAAGCGAAGATAATATTCTTTATTTTCTGTTATTCCAACTGATTTACTTTTTAGTGTTTTTTTTTTTTTTTTTTCGCTAAAGAAATATGTGTATTAAATTTTAAGTTTAGAAATAGGACTACTCAATTCAAACTGACAAACTGAATTTACTAATTAATTAAGATATCTAACTAAAATAAATAAAATAAATTAAAGGAAGTCTAAAATATTGAAACTAAATCCAAGATTAACAAAGCTACATAATCCAGACAAAACTATCGATAATTTCACAGTCTTTCTTTTTTATTTTTGAATTCGAAGAATGTGAAGAAAACCTCAACAGTATTTTTCGAATACTTTAGAATAATTTAAGTAAAACGTTAAGATGAAATTGTGTCGATAGAATGTTTTCAAATTGACATGATTTCACATTTTAATTTTACTTTTTTATTTTTACAAAGATTAAGGAAGAGAATGACTTGAAACCACTAATATTTGCGATGTTTATCTGCTAATCTTATTACAAAGATAACCGGTGGTTACCTTTCGTAGTTCAACGAAAACCATGCAATGCAAAGTTATATTAACTAAGAACTCATTTAAAATAGATTAGGTTTCTTATTATTATGATAAGTTCATTCGGTTCATCGGCTGTGAAACATTCATTTTCCAGAAGCATCCAATGGAAAGAAACTACATAGAAATAATTACTTGTGTCTTTTATAAATTTAATTCATGTGTAAACTTACAATTAATTTGTAATTAAATTAAAACAACTTAATTACATTGGCAAATTCTTTCTTAAGCACATTAGTATTTTTCTTCTTCTTCTTAAAGTAATTTTCAAATAAAATCTTATGGGTGTTCATTAATTAATAGTTTTTGCTTTAAATCATTAACTTTTGGACTCCATTTGTTTTTTTCCATTGTATTATTAATATTTTTTTCTTAACAGTTATAAATTCTAGCTACTTTTATTTTAATACCATGTGCTGAGTGAAAATTCCTCATAATTCCTCTGGTACTCTTTAATGCGATTTTCGTATTCTACATATTTGTTAATCAGTAAAATGTCTAGAAGAATAAGTTTCCTTCTTTTTCCTATTCTGATTTAAATTCAATTCTTTTCTCTATAGAATTTACAGAAGTGGAAAAACATTTCGAATTGTCTATCAGAGTCCATCCATACAAAAGGTCATCAGCATAACCCATGTACTGATATTTAGTATTTTTAAGTATGTTCTTTCTCCATTTTGTTAAGAAAAATATTGCATAATGAACCTGATATTAAAACAACTGAAGTTAATTAAATATCATAATACGATTGTTTCAATATCATAAATACGAAATATTATTATTAAATTGATTTATTTGAGTCAAGAAAATAATATTCGAAACTCGTTTGTATTTTTTAAATTTCCATTCAAATAGGTAATAATAGAATATTATTATTATACAAACACATTTAACATAGTACAATAAAGAATTACCTTTAAGCAAATTAAAAAAAATTCATTTTCAATAACAGTAACATTAATTCTATATTAATTCTAATTTACAAATAAGATATTACTCACTAACTTGTCGAACATGAGCATGCATACCAAGACCTTAATTTCTTTCGTAATATTATTACATCAAACGTTTTTCTATTAATTTTGTATGTTATTTTTAAAAAAATTAAATCAAAAGTTCCTATTTAACAATATAAATATAAGAAAAATGAATGAATATTCAGATGCTTAGACTGTGATGTTCTTGGTTTGTGTGAAAATTCTAAAGAAGATTCTATAAATTGGATTGTAAAAAAAAGGGAAAAAGCTAAGATCCACTGTTTTAACTAAAAGATTCAATTGAATTCAGAGATACTTAATCATCGCATCGTTCCTTCCAATGATAAATTGTCATAATCTATATTACTAAAATCTTTTATTTCTCTGTCTGTCTGTGTGTCTGTCCGGCGCAGTTTTCTGTGAGAATGAAAAATAGAAAGAATTTTTTCAATGAAACATCCGCGACAGGAATCGAACCTGCAACCTTCTGATCCGAAGTCAGACATCTTACCCATTAGGCTATGGGAACTACAACTCTCTTCATATTGCTTTTTTGACTTATCTGTCAAAACTGAACTGACTTTGACTGAAAAGTAACAATTGTAATTAAAAAGAAAGTCAAAAAAGAAAGAAGCAGTACGTCATTAGGTAGAATACTGAGAAATCAGTATTTGTAACTTAAAAACCACTGAAAAGTATGAATTGGAATTGGATAAACGAGATGAACGAGAGTGTCGATAACATCAATCGAATGATAAGTCTAAGAATACAAGGAGAGACTACAGAGCATACAATACAAATGCGAATAAAATTGACACTTCTGATAATTCACCACACGAACATCTGTATATGCCCGAGTGTCTGAACGCATTGAATCTCAGCGGAATTCCTCAACATCGTTTGTCATTGAAGATTGGATCTCCAATAATATTGTTGCGAAACATCAATCCCAAGTTTGCATACTGCAATGGAACTCAACTTAAATGCTGTTCATTCGATAATGATCTCATAGAAACCGAAATTATAACAGAACTCACAAAGGAGATTTTGTTTTCATTCATAGGATGTCTATGGAACCATGCGGCAATCTATTTCCATTCACTTTCACAAGAAAACAATTTCCGATCAGACCTTCTTAGGCGATATTTATCAATAAAGCTCAAGGACAAACTCTAAATAAAGTTGCGATATAATTGGAAAACGTTGTCTTAACTCACATACAACTTTAGGTCTTTGAGTCACAATTCAACAGAATTTGGTTATTTTCACTCTAAAGAATACTCACAATCAATTTGTTGCGAAGAATTTCGTATACAAGCTATGATCTTCATTTATCATCTATATCAACTAACGTCCATCTGAAATCTCTTCTTCAAATATCTATATCGAACAATCTGATGGCCTAGCTAATAGATTTAGATAATTTTCACTATTTGTAACTCAAAAACCACTGAAAAGTATCAATTGGAATTGGATAAAAAAGAACAGAAAAAAAATAATCACTATTTCTATTAGGTAGAATACTAGGTAGAATACTGAAAAATCGCTATTTGTTACTCAAAAACAATCACTATTTCTAACTCAAAAACCACTGTAAAGTATCAATGGAAATAAAAAAAAGAGACTCAAGAAAGAAAGAAGCACTATTTCTATTAAGTAGAATACTGAAACTCACTATTTGTAGCTCAAAAGCGACTGAAAATTGTACCTATATTACGAAAATCTTTTATTTCTCTGTCGGTTTGGTGCAATTATTGTAATTTACAAAAATAGAAATAATTTCTACAAGTTATCTACTGGAATCCAACATGCAATCTTCTGCTCCGAAGTTAGACGTCTTAGGCATTAGACCACAAGGATTACATTCTAATCTCTATAAAAAATAAAAATATATCACAGATATATGATTCACACGCTGATTCTAAAAGCAGTCGTGAATTGAGAGAATATATACATCAAAAATTAAAATAAAAAAAAAATTTAAAAAAATTTTAGTTTTATTTTACTTGATGTAATTTGTGTGTGTGTTTTTTTTAATAAATAACAAATTGTTTTCCGTTACATACGCGAGGCTTCCGGAGCGAAGCGACGGGTAGCCGACTAGTTTCTTTAAAGTTGTCTGGGCTTCGTAGAGATTAAAAATCACTGCATTTATTTGAAATTCACAGAGACTAGACAAGACCTTCAAGACCTTTAAGACCTTCAGGAAATATTTTTGATTTGACTGAATCGTACGAAGTCTTACTTGAACATTTTTCTGCTTTGTTTGTCTGTTAATCCGTTTGTCTGTTTGTACCGAACATTAAAAATTTAAAAGGCTCGATGGATTTTAAGTAAAACTGGCACATTTTATAATCTATTGGTTAATATTGGTAAGGTAGCATTCTTTTTCTATTTGATTGAATATGTTGTTATTTCCCTTTAACAATATTTGTTTATCTGTTCTTACGACTGCAAACATTTCTTTCCTATCCTTCAGGAAGGGATCTTCGGAATCTCTGATAAAATGCCTGGACGGACTTTTAATTTGGCACGACGCTTACTTAAAGTCAAACTTAAAATCTAAAGCACGGCTATTTTGGTCTCCATCTCCCCCCCCCCCCCTCAAGGGCCCAAAAGGGCCCCCCCCCCCCCAAAAAAAAAAAAAACTGTATACAGTCTGTACAACGCGATGCAGGGGCCAAAATAGCAAACCTTATGCTAAACTATCAGATGGTATATTCAGAAAGGTGCGAAAATACGGCATGTCTCCAAAATTACTTATTTTTGTGCTTTATGTCAAATTTATGAAATTATATATCTTATTATTATTATTATTATTTGTGGCTTAAACTCCATTAAATTTGAAATAATCTTGAAAGATTTGAAAATCTGCTCTAAAAAGAAAAAAAAATTATAATACAATAAAAAAATTTTTAAAAAAAAAGTAAAAAGAAAGTTTTTTTTTTTTTTTTTTGCAAGTTTATAAAATTCTTTGATTCTTTACCGTATTAAAATAAAAACTATTTAGTGAACTTCGCTTCCGATGTGGTTTCTGAAAATGAAGTTGTCACAATATAGAACGCCACCCTTCTCATCGCGGTTTCAACATCCACCCTCACCAGACTGACAAAGCATCCCGCTAATTAAAACAAAACGGTCGATTTTCCCTTTCCCCTCCCAATTGCTAATAGCGAACCCCTTCCACCCATCTACATTGATAGAACAGGCCGTTGTAAAAGCATTTTCTTGTAGCGCTGATTTCGCTCCATTGTCGACGAGGGAGGAACAGCTGACGGTAGCCAAAGAACCACCACTTAGGTCCATTGACGAACATGGCCCGTTTTCCCCGATCTCACGACCTGCAGGTTGGGGGCTAAGGATCCTAAACACCCCGCAACCAAATGGATGACACTTCGCACGTTCGAAATATTAAATAAAAACAAATCCTAAAAAAAAAGAAAAGAATGGCCATGCTTATTGATTGAAGATTTGCTGTAAATTCAGGGTACTTATTTTAAACCAAATGTCTAGAAGATATTTTATGTGTAAAAGAAATTGATGGAATCTTAAACAGAAGTTTAAATTTCAGAAATCACTGTCAAAAGAAGTGGGAAAGAAAAAGTTCAATCTGTGATACTGAACAAAACAATTAAATCTGTTTATTCTGCTAAGTTTATACAATTATCAATTTGAAAAGAGTTTATGGAAAAAAAAATTATACCAACTAATTCCGTTCCCAGTCAGATTTCGGTCAATTCAGCCATTTGCAGTGTTTAGTTATATGTCTATGTATGTCTATATGTCTGTATATGTCATATGTCTTTATTGTAACATTAAAAGACAACTCCTGCTCATCCAGCATCGAAACAATTTTCTTGTCGAAACAGGTTAAAGATGGATTAAATTAATGGATCTCACAAAAACACCAAATTTACCTTCAGCAATCTTGACTAAGTTGGACACAGTTCAATTGATTTGTTGATTCTTGTTTTTTCAGTTATCTACAGTCGCATGTCTGCAGCATTTTGTCCATTGAAACGGGTCTGATTTATATTTAGGTACAGCTTTGGTCTCTTTCTAGATAATTTGTTTCTATTATCCATAGACCTCTGCAGTGATGCGATATTGGTCAGCAGTCTTTTTCTGTGAGGGCTGGTTTTTAGCCACTATCACTGTTAGTTTAGGAATATCAGCAAATTTCTTCGTTGATGTCTTTTAACTTATCAAATATAATGAATGTAAATGTGGTGAATGTGGGTGTCAGGGAAGCCAAGCACTGCGATCCGAAGTCTATTGTACTAACCCACGGAAGTAACGATAGATAGAGAGAAAGATGGAGAAAGAATGATGGGAGAAGTGCAGGGGAAATGGGAGAACACCGAGAAAACCTGCCCAGCGAGGATCGTCCATCACCACGAAACCCACATGAAAACCGAACCACGATAATCAGAGGTTAGATGCCAAATATAATCACAATCTTCCCACACAATCACAATTTTCCCACACAATCACCATTTTCTTTTCTTAACCACAGAAGACAGAATAGGATATCACAGAAAAAATGCAAAATCACATGCCTTTGCTAAATAGAAAATTAGACGTAGGTAATTATTGTCTAATTAATTAATATGATCAATGCATTTCAACAATGAAGCTATCTAAATTATCCAACAAATCAACACTTCAATCCAAACAATCATGCATTTCAATAATGACTTAATTCTATTTAATAATGATTTATTGAAACAAACAAAATATTTATTATTAAGTATGTACAGAATTAGGGGAATTGTAAATTGGCTGCTAATCAAAAATTATTCACTGAGTCAATCTTCAAACTTAGTTCTACAATTTCAGACCCTCTTTTTAATTTTATTAGGTGTATAAGTATTTAATTGCAATACAAATTCAATTGAAAGACATAGCAGCATTTTCAAAACTGAAAAGTATGTTTTTTATTTAGATTAAAAATTCATCACTTAAATTAAAATTGTTAATTTTAAAAAAATTATCTTAAAAATGAATAAAAATTGAAACAATGGAACACACTATGTTTGTTTGTTTTTTAAAAATTTGTGTGTTCCATTGTTTCAATTTTTATGTTGTTAGATTAATTTAGATTCGATTCGGAATTTTGAAATTTAAGAAAGTATATAAATCACAAATTCTATTTTCTACCATAGAATACAATGTTCTTTTGCAAAAAACCTGTTTCAAGAAAGTAATTTCTCAAAGAAAGGACGCATACTACCCTAATGTTGGTGTGTTCTGTATTACAGTAGGAACACGAATCCGCTCTATTATTTACATGTTATTCTAAAGATTTGTAGTAAGTCACATTAATATATTTAATTATATAATAAATATGTGTTCGGAGTATTATGTACATAATAGCATAAATTTAGGTCTCATGATACAGATCATCATAATATTGAAATATTAGTCAACAAAAAATATAAATATTAGAAAAGTTCAACATATGCTGAAATGGGTAAATTGAGGAAAAGCTTTTATAAAAATTAATATTAAATTTAACCAAACAAAGACATATTCCATGAAATAATATGTTATAATATTTCACGAAAGAGAACAATACAGACATAATTCTGTTTTAAAAATTCCTTCAACAAAGTAGTTCTTTGTAAGAAAGGCTTGAATAGAATATTACCAAGTTTAATAGAACATTGACAGCTAGATATTTATATAAATAAGATATAGAGATTTATATTAATAAGAATTTTCTGTTTTGCAATCTAGTCCAATAAAAAAAAATGTTTATAATCAATAACATTAACTTCAGCCTAAATCTCTCTCCTCTGAAGGCTGATAATCAAAGATTGATAAATTAGAAGTAGTATTAATTACATCTTACAACTTCATTCAATCTTTCCCTGTTCCAAATACAGTTTTCAACTTGTGTTAATGGTCATAATTTTTCATACGGAACCAGTTTCATTGTTTATGCTTGATCGTAAGAATGACAATGCTCCTCCCACAAACGCACTCACATCCGCCGCCAATGAATGAATTATAAAATCTATAAATGGGTTGCGACATTCGACGATCGAAAACTTGTCGCCGGAATATAAATCATTTCTTTTGAAGCCACCAAGAACAATTTAATTGCGGTCGCCTCTCAATCTTCGACAAAAATGACAAGTTTATTACGAGTACCATATTATTATGTGTTTCCGCTTCCATCACGTTTTCCTGCCTTTCTTCAATGCCACTAAAACGCAATGACGTCAACCAAATCGGGCCAATACGTTTTTGTTTAACAATAATGAGTAAGTTTTAGGAAAGGTAAAATTTTTAACTTTCTTAGGGCCTCTCCGCCACGAAGAAGGATCTGGAATACAACTGCAGTACTCGAGAACAAGGGTGAATTATATATATTGCATAGGCCTAGATAGCAAAGCTTTTAAAAACGCTACACATAATAGAAATACATTCAATACATATATATTAATTTTAATAATTAATAATTAATAAGAAATTATTATGAAGCTTTCATATACATTCCAGTGTGGAAAAGATCCATTACAGTCGTAAGAGAACACATATTTATTTACGACATTAACCACTAACTTATATTTACCGTGTTGTCTGTACGTTTTAGCAGGTGTCGAAAGACATAATTTTATAAAAACATAAAGAAATGACAAAGAAATGAAAAATATCTGAGCTTTCATCGGTGAGAGTCTGGGATGGCCGTTTCGTCCTTTTGTGGACTCGTCAGCCAGACCCACTCAACAAATGAAATGATAAATGCAGAAGTAATAAGGAAACCAATTATTCTGCACTATCTGAGTATTTCATCTAATGAGTGGATCTGGTTGACGAAACAGATATTTTTCATTTCTGTGTCATTTCTTTATATTAATTTCTGGCACGTTAAATGTTTTGTTTACATATATTTGTAATAACTTACTTGATATTTATTTAAATAAGTAAATAAAAAATAATCGAAATTTGTGGAAATAATGTGGTTTGAATTTTACGTTTTAAGGATAAAATTAATAAATTAGCTTTAAACAATTTTCAACAAATTAAATGAAATTGAATGGAATTGAAATGGGATGACTTGAATAATAAAAATTGTGGATATCATTAGATCCTGCTCTCCGTAGAGTCATCGTCATTTATTAAATGCTTTAAGAAGCTATAATTGCTTTAATTTTAATTTTTAAGGAAAGTATTTCAGAAAAAAAATAAGGATTTAAAAACCTTTACCAAAATTCAGATGAGAAGTTATTCATCTGAAGTTATTCAGATGAGAAGTTATTATCCTCTTCGGAGGATTTGGGTTCTTGGAATCTCGCTGCTAATCATTCAAAGCAGTTCTCGCTGCGACTCTGTCGAGTTTAGACGTTTTTCTTGACGGCTCCTGAGTGTGACTTCATTTCATAGCGAGTAAGCCCGTAGCCTTCGTAATGTACCGTAAATAGTTTTATCAAGGTCTAGTTTTATCCTTACCTGTCTATGTATTTTCAAAGGAAAAGTATATTTTGTAAATATAAATGCGAAATGTTTATTTTCATAAATCGATAACCCAATGAAAAACATTGTAACTCAAAAAAACATGATATTTGAGTTATGTTGTTTTTCGGACGAAATCCTTGATATCCATGAATATCAATTGGCTATCACATGCCTTGCAGAAGTTGCAGACTGTGAACATACTTATGGAGTCGTATTTTGTTATTTTAAATCGTTATTTTTGGTAGATACAGTAAAACCTCGTTAAGTCGTCACCTGAATAAGTCGTCACTCCGTTTAAGTCGTCGTTTTCCTTTGGTTCCGACAAGGTTTCATACACATTAATGTAAAATAACCCTCCTTTCCCCTTCACCAAATTTAATTCAATCCCAGATAACTCGTCACCCTCAAAAATGGCCAAAAGCATCTTTCTTCTCCATTTTGCATGCCATCACGTTGTCTTTTCAGCCCCGCCCCTTCACTTTAAGAAAGCCAAGCCTTTACGGGGAATTTTGGACCATACCTATCACTTCATTCCTTTCCTACCTCTTCGGAGGATTTGGGTTCTTGGAATCTCGCTGCTAATCATTCAAAGCAGTTCTCGCTGCGACTCTGTCGAGTTTAGACGTTTTTCTTGACGGCTCCTGAGTGTGACTTCATTTCATAGCGAGTAAGCCCGTAGCCTTCGTAATGTATCGTAAATAGATATAGTAGTCTATTACGAAGGCTACGGTAAGCCACACTGTAAGGGCTATTTTTTTCTCTTGCAATTTCGTGGTTCGATTACGTTTTTAACATGCCAGGGAAACGAAAACTTACCTCGTTATCTTTTAAAGAAAAAACAGACTTAATTACACTTTTTGAAAAATCAAATGTTTCGAAAACAGCTTTTGCCAAAGAACACCATATTCCCAGGACTACATTAAAGGATATTCTTCCATCGAAACAAGTAATTGAAGAAGCTGACTGCAAAGACAAAAGAAAGAGAAGGAGGAAATCGAAGTTTGACGAGATCGAGGAGGTTTTAGTTCAATGGCTAAAACATGCCAGATCGCAAATGTGTCGATTTCTGCCGTGATTCTCAAAGAAAAAGCCTTGGAAATTGCTAAGGTGATAAACATTGAAGATTTTGGCGGCAGCAATGGTTGGCTGGAACGTTTCAAAGACAGACATTGCCTATCTTTTAAAACGATTAAAATGTGATAGCTGTAAAAAGTGTCTTTTTTTTTATTTTCCACTCATTTCATTTGCATGTATTGATTTCTGAAAATCTTGTTTTTCTCACCGAATCCTACAGCAATTCATGAAAATACTGTATTTCAGTGGTTTTTTTTTTTCAAAAATTCCCACTCCGCCTAAGTCGTCACTCCGCTTGAGTCGTCAAAAATGTTTGGTCCCTTGAGTGATGACTTAACGAAGTTTTACTGTATTTAAACTTATTTTGATGTTCCTGAAAATTGCTAAATTTATCTGTATCGAAATATGGATGAAGAGTTTTAAGAAGATCTGTGCAATGGTTCAAAATTATTGTAGGGAAAGACACCCACAACGTTATCTTTTAAGCTTCCTATCCTTTAAGAAATAGAAGAACATTTTTACACTGGAAATCGTTTTCCTTAAATTTTATTAAATATGTAGAAATGGAACCCGAAATTTTCAGAAAGAGATATTTTTAGCTGAAAAGTAACATTGAAGATGTTCAATGCTTTTGCCAATATACAAAATCTCAGTTGCTATAATTTTAGTGCCAGCGATCTGATTGTTTTTCATTTTCGGATTTTTATTTATCAACAATTCTGGACTAGCAAGTCCTAGAAAATTCTTACCAAAGTTTATTTAGCTGATACTTTGCGATGGTATGCTACTGGTTACATAGGACTGAGCTAAACTGATACGACAAAAAAGTTTAATGTGTCAAGAATGATGATATCAAGAATGGTGTAAACATTTCAGGTTACAAAAGGCCACCACAAGATCTCAAGATAATTATTATCTGTTAATAACGGCTCTGAGCGTTACAGAGATACTTCCAAACTTTCTGAAGCCATTTGAAGCGGAATTTCAACACGAATTGAGGACTAAAGTAGTCTTTTATGCCAGAAGACCCCAGCAGTTCTATATCTCCTTCTCTCCATTTCAGAAAAAGGGTTTGGAATGTTGAAATTCTGTAACTTGGGTACACTAAGAGGGAAACAAAATCCTTTTCACTGATGAGGCAAGATTCTCTCTGCAATCTGATTCTAGAAAGACTCTTACCTGGAGAGAACAAGTATGTAAACAATATAAAATCGATTACTTTTCTGAGGTGGAAATCCTTGGTATGAGTAGGTATCACCATCAGCCTGCGCACAAATCTTCATATCTCTGAAAATGCACTTTGAAGTCGCATTACAGAAATGCCGAACCAATACGTTCTTCGATTGGATGCCCTATTATAGTTATATATTGATGGATTCGCCTACATCATCTCTTGGACAGATATTTTGATGAATACGATATGGACCGAGTCGATTGATCAACCAGTTCTTCTGCTATGAATGTATGGTTAATTCTCTTGGAGAACGGATTGCTGCTCAAACTAATCCTCCCAGAAGCTTTGTTGCGCTTGACGTTGACTTTCGTAAGAAATTAAGGCTGCTATTAATACCCTCAGAAATGCTTAACAACGCTTGGCAGTATGGAAAGGCTCTGAATTGCTGTTTGCGGTTAGCATACATCTTAATGCATGGTAGATTCTACGTCATGAAGTTTCCTAATTCATATTTTATCATTTTGGTCATTTCGAACATTATCTGTTATAAAAAAGCAGCTGAAATCTATTCATTACGAATAACATGTATATGTTTGCGTAACATTAACATTCTAACTCATGAAGATTCATTAAAATTCATTTTGATTTTTTTTTTTTTTTTTTTAAGGAATCTTATTCCATGTGTTTGTAACTTAGCTTTTTTAGCCTTCAATGTATATTACAAAGCCATTAAAGCACATACTGTTTAGAAAAAGATCATCAATATTAAAATGAGTCCATTCCGAAAATAGTTTGTATACCATGAAAGAAAAGTATACTTTGATAAATGAAACTAGATGTAGCAACGTAGATTCAGATAAATATTTACTTATTATTTGTATTTCTGAAAATCTAAAGGAAAGTATTTGCCCTCTTCTTTTCTTTGCCTTATCTACATTTTTACTTTAATTAAAAAACTAACTAAATAATTAAAGCTATTGAGTCATTCTTTTAATTCGAACGAAATTTTCAATTCCAAATTTAAGCTTTTAAGAAGTTGCAAGACATCATTTTTAACAATAACAAAAATAGTTAATATCCTAAAAATCAATTGTTCATTTCAACAATGAAATGTATTCAGTCAATAATAATTCATTTCTAGAATGAAAGAAACCGAACTGGTGATTAATGTTCAGAAATCAACCGTTCATTTTACTAATAAAATAAGTCAATTAATATTCAATTAATATTCAACAATCAACTGTTAATTGCAACAATGAAATGGTCCTCCTCAACAATCAACTGTTGAAAGCATTGAAATTTAATAACAAAATAAGCTGTTCATTTTAACAATTTCAAAACTGTTTATTTCAACAACGAAGAATTCAAAATCAACGCTTGTTCATTCTAACAATAAAAGATCCTAATGAACAATTTCTTTTCCAATATTCAACTGTTCATTTCTACAACAAACTCAAGACAAATTACAGGCAACAATCTACTCTGACAATGGACTTAAACTAATCAAAACTAATAGTTAACAAGTTATTGTTAAACAGAATGTTGCTTCTTTGAGTCTTAGAGGAAATTCTGAAATATACTAAATATTCTATACTATACTATACTAAATTCTATTCTATACTAAATTCTGAAATATACTAAAAGGATCTGAACAATTCCTAAAACCTCCTTCAAGTGGACGGATGATTTCAAAATAATCCATGTTTTTGTGACATTCCAAGAAGTTTCTCAAGCTTACTGAGCAAGAAGAACAGATTACTGAGGCTAATCTGAATTTGATAAAGGATTTACGAAATAAATAGGCCTAATATTATAAGTTGCTTTTTAAAATAACTTGTTTTTTGCATCTAAATTTACCTTTTTTTTTTCTTTTTTTTTTTAACCTAAGTCGGTGCTTTTTTTTTCTGGTATTAAGAAAATCTTGAGAAAACAAAAGATATAGCAGATACATGTTGAATAACTTCTGCGTTTCTTTCGCAAACATTGTTGTTTTATATCATTCTCTATCGTATTACAAGTTTTTCTCGATATTTTTTTTTATAACTTCCCCCTCTTTTTTTTTTTTTTTCCTAAACTGCTGCCCTCCCCTCCCCGTACGACTTTCTCTTTTCTTAGTCCTTCTTCATTCTATTTCATCCTCCTCTTTCTCCGTGTTTTGTTATTAAGTGTCTGACAGAGTGATGGATGGTAGGAACAGTTCCCAAGCGTTCCGAGAAAAAGTCGGTCGCTAAGCAACCGACATTCGAAACGCGCATGCGTAATCGCCAAAATGAAGATTAGAAGATCGCAAGTTTTCCGAAAATAATAAGAATGAACAAACTCCAAATGACGAAGAAAAAAATAGAGAAGCCACAATACACGACGTTTTATTCTAATTCCCAATCATGGTAATAATGTTAAAAACTAAATGAGCGAAATAAATAAATAAAAAAATCTTTAATAATTAAAATAAAATTTTTTAATTAATTTTTTATTTATTATATTTCAGTCCTACGAGATTTTTTAAATAAAATCTATCTGTAGATGCTGTGAGTATAATACAGTTATAATGAATACAGTAGATATATTATTTACAGTTAACATAAATAATAGTAACAAAATGTAACTGGTTAAATAACTGTAGTAATTAAATGTAAATAAATTAATAATTACAATTTTATATACGTTGTAAAGTGATTTATCTATAGTAAATAACAATAATAACAAGTGAATACAATTTTGTGCTAAAGCATAAATTTAAGGGCGACCCACAATAATAAAAAAAATTAAAAATAATAATAAAAAAAGTACAACAACCTAAGGAAAAATAAAAAAAAAGTTAAGAACAATTTTTTTAAAAAAGTTAGAAAAATAAGAAGAAAAAAAAAAAAAAAAAAACCCATGCGGACATTGAGAAAAAAAGATTAAGAGAAAACAAAAAGCAGATATACGGATTCGAACCGAAACCTTCAGTACATGAGTCCGAAACCTTAACCATCAAACTAAGCTAATTACTGAAATGAGATGGTTGAATTTCTAATGTTTAAGCTAATAGTGGAAATCTAATGAAAACAATGCCAAATAACTCGAACAAGGGGGAGGGGAGCGTTGGCCCTTGAAAATGCTCTATTCCTATGTGGTTTGGGCCTCTGAACACGATGGTAAAATCCGAATGTCGATCCGATCTTCCGGGAGTTGTTAGGGGTGGATAGACACGAACGGACAGGACAAACGCCATAGCTACCGATTTTGGTCGCTATCACAATAGCTCCCAAATAGGTTGCTAAAAATATAGATAATAATGAAAATTAAATATAAATAAAATAATAATTACACTTTTATATAAGTATTGAAACAATTTGTTTATAATATCCACTATAAAATATATATATGAGTAATATTGATTTATCTATAGTATAGTAAAGTAAATAACAGTAACAAAAATATAAGTGGAACATACTTTTAGTTAAGAAAATGAATCATCATCTAATCTTAATCCATTCACTGTGATTCTACAATGTGCCGGGAATTATTTATTATTTGTTTTAAATTAGTTTATAATAAGTTTCTAAAAACATGACAAGGAAGTGAGCTTTCAAAAAAATAATATATTTCTTAATAGGCTAATTATTACAAAATAATCATGCAATTTTAATGATGACAGTTAGATAACAAAAGAATAAAATAAAATAAAATAAAGACCATGTATCCTGGCATTACCAGGAATGTAAATACTGTTTTCTAGATGAAAAAAAGAACAATATATTAATAACATGTTCCTCAAAACTTATGAGAAGTGGATAGTTTTAAATTTGAATGTAAGAAATTAACGTATAAAAATATAACTATTAGAAAGTTAAAATAGAAAAAAAGACTTAATTTTTATTATTAAGACTATTAATTGTTATTCTATAATTTGGTGAAATCGATTTTGTTAAATTTTTTATAAGAAACGCCAAAAAAAGACGAGTTGGCAACTATTCTGACATCTCCACAAAATAGAGGAAGAAATAAAGGCAGAAAGAAGAAACCTTGATTACATTCGAATGAGACAAATGATGGCGTCCATATCTTTCAGTTTATAGAAACGTCTTGTTTCTGGAATAATAACCGATGCTGAGACAAAATGTCACTGTACGAAAAAAAAGAAAGACAATTGGAAAGCACGGTTAGAACCATCTTAAAACTGGATGACATTGAAGAGATTTCAAACTGCTAATGTTTGAAAATACTTAAAAAGCATCAGATATCTGCTGTTAATCAAATGAATCATTTTGATCAATGATTCACATTCATGTATTCGGGAAAATGTTTTATGATCAAGGAAAATATCATTTATGAAACTATGTATTATTCATAATTGAATTCTGTCAAATCTCTATTAACTTCTGGGGTTGTGGAATCGGAGTCGGAAGTTGGAATCGTAGAGTGGGAAGATTATTGTTGGAGTCGGAAACGCAAAAGGAAATTTTCGACAACGTAATATTGCAAGGGCAGGATACAAATTTTTTTCCATTTTCTACAGTCCTGCTCACAAAATACCACAATGCTACTTTCGAAAAAGCATTCTTTCAGTCTGTATTAGTATATTACAGTATTTTTAAACATATAATAAAAATCCTCATTTTGGAGTGGGGGGGGGGGGGGAATTGCGACGTAACTGGATATAAAATTTATATATAAATGTAACTGCTTAGGGAAATCATAGCTTTTTTTAACTTTGTAGCCACTTGTTCATTGTTGGAATAACTTTAATATTTTAGATATTTAGCTAAAAAGAATTTTTTTTTATTTGAGATTATTTCCTTGTGATAAACTTTCTTACAAAATAATCATGGTATACAAAGTGAAAAGTACAAAACGATTTATAACTTATAATATCCGCCGAATACACACAATCTAACGTATAATTTTCCGTTTACTAAAATTGATTAAATTTGCAGATTACTTAATTTAAGTTAGCGACAGTGAATTGATTTAATATAATTAAAGCATGATAAAATTTAAAATGAATTCGAAACCCGCAATGTGAAATATCAGTGAGATTTGATTGTTTCTAATGTTGGGAGTTGTTCACTTTCTTCAAAGGGGTTGAAACGGACAAAGTTTCCAATATAGAGGACATATGGTCTCTTCTTCCTACCAAATACATTTCGAATTTTAAGAAGATTGATTCACAGTTAGAACATTCTCGAAAATTTATTTTAGAGTCAAAATTCATGTTGTTTCACTACTAATTTTTTGCTTTATTTTGAAAGGAAAAGCAGAAAAAAAATATTATCTTAATTTCTTTCTAATTATCCAAAATAATTTCTAATTATTATCTTTTTATTTATTTAAGTTGTACTTTAAATGCAACATACTGTGCTTCGGTTATTTATTGGTGATTCTATTTTTAAAATGATTTATTTCTGGAGTTATTATCTCTTCCATTAATTCACGCTTCACCTGTAATGATTTTCCTGTTATTTATTCTTTTGTTATTATTTTTATTTTTATTTCCGAAATGAATTCACTAAAAGAATTAATGTTTTTAAAAGAAACAGGATCCAACATTTTAAGCTAAATTATTTTGCAAAATTATTATTATTTTTTTGTTTTTCGCATGAGAATTTTAAGAGAAGAGGCAAAAATATATTACATAGATTTGGTGGACTATTGGTTGCATCTCTTAATTTACATTGCAGAGGGTAAAAAAATGTTCGAGATTGCAATTTAGCCCGAAATATGCACGTTTACATTTACAATTTAAAAGAACTTATCCTAAGAATTTACAACTGTAAATAATTAGTGACTTTGAATTATCATTGTAATTCAACACTTATATTTAAAGATACGTTTTATAATAATAATTTCTCAATTTCTTTATTTTGTTACAATTGCTCCATAGATGAGGAGAATAGAGCCTGAAATACTAGTAAATCCCTTCCCTTAAAACAGTTTAACACAATAAATCAGCAGTAATTATCCTGAAAATCTGAAAATGGCTACTGTAAGCTGTCCACTATGTTTTTGAAAAGCTATTTTTGTAAAGATATTCTAAAGTGGCACATCAATATAAGCTTCTTTTAAGTTATTTTCTGGGAGAAGCTAATTAAAGCTCTTAAAAAAAAAGCAGTAAGTGATGTAAATATACATCTACCATTTTTTTCAGGTTGAAATATTGACAGGCTTCAAATATTTTTGTATTCGTTCGTAAAAGTCAATGAAACATTACATTAACCTTTGAGTTTTATCTTAAAGACGCTGCTGTGGTATTCAGTTAAGTACCCATTTCCAATCCCAATTTGGTCTAAAAAATTTCGGTTTTTTTTGTATGTGGGTGTTTATTTTACACGTGTTTTCTAGTTTAATTGTTTGAGTTTTTCGTATTCTTTTCTTATTCATTTAAATAATCATGCTACCATTTTCCCTTCTAACGACGATACAAGAACTCCTAATAATGTATTTCATGTACTAAATATTTGTAGATTCTCTAACAATAAGTTCCATAATTAGAACTATCAAATTGCTACGTAACTAAATGTACAGACTGTCATCATTGACTGTTAAGTCAATTTACATGAAATGATGTAACAACTGACAAACCATTCTCAAAGAATTTTTAAAAAAATGTTTAGATTGTGGGTTAAGTTTCAATACAATATGAGGAATTATAAATGCTTTATAATTCAGATGTCTGGGGTTGACTTGAGGTCGGATTGACACAGCATCGATTAAACATATTAACATTGATATATCGGATTCGAATAGGATTCCTGGAATTTTGAAATCAACTCAAATCTTTACATATCAGATTATTAGCAAGCGTTAGTTTGAAAATTGGCGGTCATCGACTTTAGAGGGGGTGGGGGTGATAAATGACTTATTTACTTTATCAGTACAGGGACAGTAAAAAAGTCACATACAATGCTTAAACCTGAGATTTTAGAGATGCTTCTACCACTTTCATGAATTATTGAAGCATTCTGGATTTATTTTTTTTTTACTGTTATGATTAACTTATACTAAGGGTCACTTAAAGCAAACATTCCCAACTTTCTTTTCTGAATTTGATAGAAATCAAATACTAGAGCTTTAAAATTCCTCCTAGCAATTTTTTGTGTGGATTTCTCTTCTATAATCAAATTCAATTTAAGAATGGAAAGATAATCACTTCCGTTTCTAAGGAACAGAGAAAAAAACAACAACAACTGTCTAAGCCCAGTCTGCTACTTTCAGTCTGGCTTCTAAGTATTTACACTATATTCCTAAAATCACATCCTATGATACGAGTATTTATTATGATGAAAAGGTAGATTTTAAGCAGGTAACAGTTAATGAGTTATCTCTCCCTTATCCAAACGATCTTAAACTTAGATTAATCCATCATATTATCTTCTTGATTACTTACCTTCCTCTGAGATCTAAGCTATATGTGAAAGCCTTCCAAACGCTGCCACAATATATTCAAAAAATTAGAAATGTTTGGTTTTACAATAGAAAGCTTTTCGTAAAAATTTTAGGATTATTTTCAGCAAACGGTTAATTTTTAGTTTTGAAACAAAGCTAGAGAATAACATGTGCATGCAAATTTACTGAATGAAAGTTTTCATTTCTGTAAATAAACAAAGCTCCGAAAAGATATTTGCTTTATTTTATACCTAAAATTCCTTAACCAATTCTGAAGTACTTGACGGAATAAGGATATAAATAAGGATGTTTGAACTTAAGAAATTGAAATTTTGAAAAGGAAAATAGCTAGTTTTGTTATATTTTTATTTTTAGTAAAAATAGAATAAATTTTCTTTGGAATCGCAGTGTTGCCTCAAAATCAAAAATAAACAATAAAAAACTCACTAATGAAATATTAGCCTTAGTACTGAGACCTCGTTAAAACCTCGTTTTACTGGGACTGCTTCTGGCTGATGAGCGCCAAAGAGCGTGAAAGTCCTCTTCGAGGATGTCACTTGGTAAACAATTTGGTCTCACCTATTTTGTTAAGAATCAATTTTCTTTGGAGAGTGGAAAAAATTAATTTAAAAGTGAAAAAATAAAATTGAATGTAAATGTATTATTTTATATAAATTATTTTATATCATCAATAATCAACTTTTTTATAGTTGGTACTTTAAACTTTTTTTTTGTATCTGAGTCGGGTACTGAAGGATATCGACGCTTGTCTTTAAGCTTAGAGGAAAAGAGTTCGGTTCCCTGTCGATGTCGGGGATTTATTTTTTTTCTCTCAGGTTATTTCTCCTCTAATCAGGAGAATCCATGGATTGGAGTAGTAGTAGATTTTTTTTCAGATGTTAAAGAAGGATGGACGTTGGTCTAACATCCAGTGTATACTTCTTCCTATTGGTTTATTACTCTGCGCTTTTAAATCCACAGTTGCCAAAGGAATGACTTGACCGGAAAACTGAAGATAAACTATTTTTTTTTTTTTTGAAATGAATTTCACACATGATTAAATTGCAAAAAATTACAAAAAAAAAAAGTTTAAAAATGAAATGAAAAAACACACTTCCTGTTTTTGATTGAATTACTCCAAATCTTTGTTTCCAAAAATTTCGGTTGTCATTGGAATCAGTTTCAGGAGGATTTTGTTAAAAAGAACAAGAAGTTGTCATAAGAAACAAAAGAATTCCATCGCTGTTAACTGAGATACAAATTGAGTCTTCTTGCGCTGAGAGGGTGGGGTAATTTTTTTTCGTGATCCTCTCGTTGTCCTCCTTGTGTACCCACACCCTCACTTGCTATCCCTTCGATGACTCCAGGTGTGAAGAGTACACACACCACAAGAAGTCAATATTTGCCAAAGCTGTTGGTAGAGGCTGCTACGTACCGCGCCACGCAGAAACTCACGTGGTAAAACTTACTGAGGACAAGGTTACGAGAGGAGTGGGAGTCAAGGAGAGATAGAGAGAGGAGACCCTTCTTCCTATAAAGAAAAAACAGACTCCTGCTAATGATAATTTTACATAAAAGCTTTTAATTTCTTAAAAATCCGTTAAGACAAATAACAAAACCTGCTAACTTTCGCCAAAATGACAAAGAACAACATATTAGTGTGTAGCAATGAATTTCTCAAACAAATAAAAAAATACGAAGAATGTATAGAATACAGAAAAAGGGAATTACGAAAATCTATTTCATAATTGCAATGAATTGAGAATTTGTAAGAAAATATAGAATTGAACCGTTCTTATCGGATCATCCATTATACCACACTAGAGAGTAACTAACTTGAAAAAACATTAATAATGTTACTGAAACTTTTTTTTTAATATTAAGAAGTACTTTAATGTACTTGACATCAAATTTCTCGAATTTATCTAACTTATTCAAAATATTTTGGTTACAAAATATTTCTATCATTTGTTTTTAACTTCTTCTAATGGATTCTTAAAAGCTTCCATTGAAAGTCGAAAACAAATGATCGGGTTCTAACTACCCTGAAGTTTTAGGGAAACTGTTTTGAATGCACAGAAACGCAAGCGAAAAACTTATGGACGCGGACTCGATGCAACCCAGTGGTAAGTCACTGGGTTGAAAAATTCTGAACATCATTTTCCGGCGGAGATTGGTATTTTTTACCCAGGGTATTTCTCCTCCAAACGGGTTCTATGGTTCATCCTCTCTAAAATAGGTACCGGGTTATTTCCCGATGGTTAAAGGCGGGCGAGCGTCGGGCTGACCACCCGATCTCAACTCCAAGTCCCTTTAATCAAGGGATGTACGATTGGTTAAATTGGAAATAAAATTGTAGTTAAATTTATAAATTAACTAAATAAATTTAATTTTAAGCTAAAATAAACCAATGTATGGTCGCTTTAGAAGCTTTCTGGACAAATGAGGCCTACCCGAACTGTGGGAATCACTGGTTGTCAACCAAAATAATAATCTTTAAAATAAGTTATTAGCAAAACTCGGGTAACTCAACAACAAAAATACTTTGTTAATCGTAAAAGCAATATTGAAAGACATTAATTACATGTAAAGGAACCTTAATTCAAGTAATAATCTGGTCAGTCGCAACTCGCAACAGCCAGCCCAACATAAAATATCCCACAGATTTATCACCAAAAAAAAAACAATTTCCTTTAGTTTGTCGTAATCCTTGGCTTACACTAAGTTGCAGTTCACTTTTGAATGTCTCTCAGATACTCGGCGATACTTCTGTATCAGTTAACCAGAACACTTAGCACAACGTGGCTATTGGGACTGTACTCCGACCACATCAAATTCTTCATTCCCCGTCATCTTCTACACATACGGCTACACGACGATACTTCGTCCCAGCTAACCACACATACGACTATTATCTATAAGTTACTCCGACTATAAGTTATTCCAGCACTGGACCAACGGCTAATCCTTCATTTAGTCAGTTACAGTCAGTCATCATGTACGGCTACTCGACGATACTTCCGGAACAGTCAGAACAGTTACTCGCTATACTCGCCCACTCACATACTAGATCATCGGTGAATTTTTCATTCATGTCCATCTCGGACAGTCACATTCATGTCTACGCACGACAACTAGACGATTTCTTGCATTACGTCTACCCTCGACAGTTAAATTCGCACGGAAACCGAGGCCTTCCTCTGGCTGCGTCCTAGCAGGACCAGAGCCGCGCCTTCCGACGGGCACTCGTCGACTTCTACGGCAATACAGGGTCATCCATACGCTATACTCAATCCAATCGGCCGATGTTTTTCGGGCAGGCCCACTCCAATCCTTACGGGAAACAGTCGTCAACCACTGCATCTCTCTGTACCAATCATCCTTTTCCCTCCGATCGACCACGAGGTTCCTTTCGCGCCTCAGGTTTTACCCTCCACCTTGAAAATTTCACCAATCACCACCTTCGAGAATTTTCCATCAGTTTTCTTTTTTCTTTGTCTTATCAAAAATTGTAAAAAAAAAAACCACCGAGATTAAACAAAGGTGGATCGGGGGAGGTCTCACTTGAATCCTAAAAAAACATTCATGACTTAAAGCTTTTTTACCCCCAACCCATCTGACCCCAACCAAACAAAGAGTTTACAGACACAAATAACAATAAAAATTAAAGCTGGGGAAAAAAAAATTAAAAATAAAAATCTCGCAAATAAAATATATATATATATATATATATATATATTTGGATATATACATGGAACGCCGGAAGCCTTACCTTCGCAACACCGAAGGGCCACAAAGGATTCTCTAACTTTATATCAACAGTATACTGTATTACGTAAAAGATGTTACATATCATTTGTACGCCTATTTAGAATTATTATGTCTGTAATTATCTATACATCATTATCAGAATATTGAATGTTATGTGTGAAAACTACCAAATCACTATTAGCATGATGTTTATATTCAATTGAATTAATCTACATAAATTGTTTCCCAATCAACATAATTTGCTCTGAAATTTTTGCCTAACAATGAATTATTGCAATTTCAAGTTGTCGTTGTTGTCACTCCCTGTGCTAGTATGTGAATTGGTTATACTAGCTAAGAAATGTTACTGTTAAGATATGTTAACTTCTTTATTGAAAGTTATTGAAAGCTAATGGTATGCATGTGAATCTGGGCGTTATTAATATTCCATGTTTTCAACTTCGGAAAAAAAATTATATATGGAATTAGACTCAACAAAAGCAATTTTTAGAAATGGTCTACTTAAGTTAATCGAAATCTTTCTCAATAATACCTTTCATTGTGATAGTGACATTATAGAAACAAAGGATACGCGAATGTCCTTTTAACCATCTAAGAATGGTTCAGCTGTTTGAGATGCACTTTAGAATTTCCTTTCCTGGATCATTCTGTAGCATTAAGTTATCGTAGTTCATTCCTGGTCGTTAGCCTAATTGACTTTAGTTAAAAAACAATTAGCATATGATGCTTCACTATTCTCTTTTCTACCGCATTATATTCGCAAAAGCCAATACCACAATTCCGAACAGCTACTCTTGGATCTTGGAAGAAGACTTGCATCTGTTACCAGAAACTGGTAAATTAACTTTATCTGTGACTCTACCTTCGTCCGCCAGATGGCTTGTGAGACGAGATTAGGTCCGAAGTAGCCTGTGTGTGATTTCCTCATATTCCGTCCATGTTCCAATTTCATTCCAAATGT
Source organism: Thereuonema tuberculata (assembly GCA_023159025.1). NCBI lineage: Eukaryota > Metazoa > Arthropoda > Chilopoda > Scutigeromorpha > Scutigeridae > Thereuonema > Thereuonema tuberculata. The sequence continues at coordinate 11,047,897 of JAFIDM010003189.1, read as the reverse complement.
CATTATTAGCTTTAGAGACAGAAGCCCACTAACAAACCTTCATCAAGTTCTTTTCTGAATCGAAGGACATTCAAAGAGTTGGGGGGGGGGGGGAATTGATTGGATGGGCCAAGTGGTATGAGGCGGACATAGGAGCACGTGTAGCTGTCGGCAGGTCTCTTGCTGCAAGAGGCCTTTCAGTTTCTGAGGGGGGTGAGGAAGGCTAATTTGCATGCGCGCAAGAGAACGAGCGGTGGTGCAGTGCCCAGACCGGACTTCCGGTGCTTGGGTGATTCCACAAAAGGGAACCGCTTTAATTTGGCTTCTTCCGAGCGAAGGATGCGGGTGGGAGTTGCAAAGCCACGTGATCTCCAAGAAGGAGATTTTCCTGAATCGGTGGAAAATACGACCTCAAAAAGATCTTTAGGAGTTTAACGGAGGGAGAAATTGAGGAGAGCGAGAGAGGAAATGCGGGTGGAAGCTTAAAGAATAGTCGAGCAAAAGAATTAATCTTCTCTTTCTACAAGGAAAAAAATCAAAAACGATTAAAAAAGTTCTAGAAAAATTTAGGTAAATCTAAAACTTTGCCCAACTCTTATTTGCAGTTGAAGTAAATAGCGTTTGATAAGAAGATTTCTTTCCAAAATTATTGCAATTTTCAAAATTATAAGATCATTATGTAAGATCTAGATAAAGGAAGATAGTTGTTGGGTTAAAATAAAATGAATCAAGAGAAGGTATAATCAGTTGTATATCTACAGCTAAGACTTACAGAATAAATGAGCAAAAGTCAATCAAAAGAGATGTAGAACTCTGTAATAAAATTGCTTTTGTAGATTTTTTATCATTGCAACATACGGAGTCTACGATATAAAGTTACATGGAGACGCGGTTCTAAGTATAAGCACTTTTAGCGCTCGATTTTGATCCAGGACTTCTCATTTTTAGGGTCCTCGAAGTTCTTAGATCACTATAATTTTTTTTTTGAATGATGTCAATCTGTTGCCTTTTTTTAGGTTGGATGACTTTCTTTTAACTGATGGGAAATATTCACATATCCAATGAAATACTTTGTTTTTTTAATACATTTAATCAAACATGCAGTGAACTCCACCAAACTTCATATTTAAAAGTTTACTACTATTACCTAGACGTTATTAGATGCTAGAATGTGTCAGTAGTCTTAGGGACTAAACGCTTTACACAAGACCAAAACGTTGAGACATAAATAAACGGGAAATAAATTAAATATGCACCACATTTAACTGCGAGGTTTCCTTAAATTGGTTAATAACTTTTAAATGTTAACTAATTATTTATGTCTAGTGCTTCTATCTAGATATGATTAGATTTAATTCAGTTAAAGGCCTAGAGGCTGGAAGAATTCAAAAGAATGACTTAAAATAGATAAATTTATATTTAATATTTATGACAAAATATGCCTGCGAACCTATAATAAAAAAAATATATAGATAAATAGGCTGAAAATTGGCTTTAAAAAGCTAAATCTAATATATATGTCAAAATTGATTTGATTTGCCATACTATATATGTTTCCGTGAGATCGTCTATCCATACTATCAACAAAACATTTACCATTAGATTTTCAGCACTCTAACATAGTTTATAAGTCGCACGTTAACTGTATGCTTAAGCATTTTATTTTTTTTTAGCTTTGTTCCTATTAATAAATCCAATATGCATCAAAGTTAAAATTTGCTCATGTTTCTAAGATAATTTTCTTTCTTGATACCGTCAAGTAGTTTATGTTTTGTAATGAACCTAAAAATCTGATATCTGTCCAATTCTTCAGGGAGTTTTTCTAAGAAGTTTTAATTATAAGAAAAAATTAGTATCTTGATCACAACAATAGGGTTTTATCAATTGATATTTCACTCTAAATATTTTTATTTTAAGTTTATCTCTGATTATATTATGAATTTACTGTAATAGAAACTGTAATGCTCTTTGGTGGTTACCATTGTTCAATTTACAATAAACAACACAATATTATAAAACAAGGAAGTAGTAACAACTATGAATAAACGTAATAAAAACTTCAAATAAGTTTTGAAAAAACGTCTGACAAACAATTTTTTCAAGCTATAAACTTTAAATATTTCGTAAGGATATCAATCAATAAGATTAAATAATTGTAACATTTACTTATTCTGAATCTCTTATTTTTGTTTTCATAATTACAACATTCCAAAATAATAAATGTCTTATTATAAAGATATTTTCGTGCAGTTGAAACAACCTCATAAAACACCAACTGTAAATACACTTATATACCAATAAAACAATATAAAAAAAACTAACACATAAATTTACACAACTTTCGAATTCCCGTTGATACAGAAAATGAAAATGAATTTCGTATCAAGGGAATTCGAAACGTTGTGTAAGTTTGTATGTTAATTTTTTTATATTTGTTTTAATCGTATATAAGTGCATTTATGGTTGGCGTTTTTTAATAAATTTCTTGTTTTGATATGCTTCTTTTCTTTTTTTTTTTCTTCAATCCTCGGCGGAGGGAATTTTTTCTCCTCTGGACATACCCATTTTTCGGGTGTTTGAGTCATGGGCACTTTGGGCTGGTCCCATCACAGAAACCGTTCTATATCTTCGGCGCTTTCATGAGCAACGGGGAAATATCTAATCTAACTTAATGTAAAACTCTGTTTCTTTTTTTGATTGCACTGTTAATCATAATATCCACAGCATAAACCACATGATGTCGATATTCCTGAAGAGAAATGCTGGCAGAAAATGAAATTACATGAAAATAAGGCACATGGATATTGAAAAGGGATATTTGAGGTTTTAGCCCTCCCCAAAAAATTTTTTTTTTAAAATTTGAAAAAAGATAATATTTAGATTAGTTCAGGAAAATATTGAGCATAGGTTCTCAGAAACAGAAACTAGAAAGATAAACTAATGTGAATGCTGAGTTGTTCATCTTGTAGTGACAGAGCGATCGGGTGGTCGAATAGGAAGGATGGAGAGCAAAGACATAAACAATCGTGTCATTTTGTAAGTTGCATTGTAAGCAAAATACTATATTTTAAGGAAATCATTCGAGCCGTGTGATGCTCATTCAGTCAAGCAAACAGATCAATCCTATACTCCTATTTCCTTGCCAGAAGAAGAAAGGATTGTTAGGTTTATTATGATTATTATTAGTGTACAGCATTTCTTCCTTTACGTAAATACCAAATGTATTTTCATATTTTAATTTGAATATTCCCCTTTTACATTTGATGTAATAAAGTTTAATAATATACAAATCTCTTCATCATATATTAAGTACATTTCACCTTTGGTCATGATAACAGCAACATTCAGCATCATTCAGTGGCACTTTAGAAAATAGTTTATTATCATTCCATATTGGTAAAAGAAATAAATGGAAGGAATAAAATCAAGTTCAATTACTTTTCAGGAGAATTAAAGGTATTTTTATGTGCAATGTTTATATTGATTCAGGTTAAATAAATAAATAAATAAATAAATACCGTATTGCAATAAATAGAAGGGTAAATTTCTTACAAAGATTCCGCATTATAAGATTGGTTTCTGATATATTAATTTTTCTAACCTTCCCAATACTAATATGTTGACAATTTTCGCTCCTTACTATACTGGTCCTATGTTTTCAAATGCAGATTTATCTATCTCCAAGTTTTCCTTGCATGTAAAAGTCTTGCTACATTTTAGCAGCAATATATTTTGAGAGTTTTTATCCCTAGCTCCTTGCCTATGAATATCTCAAAATGAATAGAGATCTTAAAACTTATACAAATGACCCTAGATAACACTAAACTGAGAGTAAAATAAGCAATAAAAGGTGAGGGATCCTGTTGTTTTAAATGTGGGAGTAAAGCAAGGACATGGCTGATACTCTTTGTACTTCATTATGCCACTAATAAAACAGACCAGATGGACACAATCTTCCATAAAGCAACTCATTTAAAAACGTATTCCTTGAGATTGAGAAAGAAGCTGAGAGGTTGGACTATTCGTGAATGAAGTAAAAACAAAATATATGGTTATAACCACATCTGTTGCTAGAAGAATCACACAACAGCTAGAAGTTAAGAGTAAAACATTCGAGAATGTTACTAAAATTAAAGATCTAGACACATTGATAAATAATAAATGTGCAATAATCCACTATGTTAAAGACCAGATACTTGCTGGTAGAATATTTTGCTAATATATAGCTATTTAAGAATAGACTAATACAAGAAACTCTTATAAATCTTCAATTTTGAGTTTCTTGTTATTAGTCTATTTTTAAATAGCTATATAAGATTTATAAGACACTTATGCGCCCAGTCTTAATATTTGGAATAGAAACGTGGTCTTTAACAGTAGGAAAGGAGAAAGCACTAAGAGGTTTTGAACGAAAAATTCTACGAAGAATATGTGGACCAGTAAAGGATCAAAATGAAATGGAGAATAAGATACAGCTATGATTCTAAGAACCAATTGGGGGACAAAACACCATTTAGAAAGGATGCCAGATACCTGGATCCCTAAGGAAACGATGAAAGAGAGCTTTTATATCAGAAAAAAAGAAAGGGCGTTCTAAAAAGAGATAGCTAGATTGTGTTACCTGTGATCTGAAGTTAATGGGAGTAAAAAGGTGGAAGAATAGAGTTACAGACAGAAGAATAAGGAGAAGAGGTCAAAACCTACCAAGGATTGGAGGGTCCGAAAAGAAGAATAAAGAGACGTCTTTATTTCAACAATCTATATCTACTTCTGAAATTTCAACTTTCAAGGATACTTTTTTTTTTTTTTAAGTTATTGTGATCAGACTGACGGACAAAAGTATTTCCACTTAAAATTGCATTGTAAAACTTTTTATTGATTTTTTTTTTCCTCTTCAACGCATGTTAAGTGTAAAAACTATTATATCTTGAGTTAGTTAGTTAATTATCATATAGATGTATAATAAAAAAAAAAATTGCTGTTCCTTTTCTAATACAAGTTGGAGCCTAGAAATTAATTAAAATATTATTTGGTTGTCTACGAAAATACCTTAGAATTGAGATTGTCTTTAAGAAAACAATAACAACAACAATAAACCCGGTTGTATTTGGTTTTAAAGGAAGTTTTACCTTATCACTACGATTACGTTGGAAATATTGACAGAAATACATAGATTAAAATCATAATGTAGCTTATACAAAAATATCCGTGTCCAATAGCATTTAAATAGTGTTAATGTACTTGGAAATCGGATTAGATCGTCGATGTCAAGGTTCCTGATGATTTCAAGGCTATGTAGCTTATTGATCCGATTATTTCGCAAATTCTGTCAATAAAAGATGGATTATAAAGGAAAAAATTCCTAAAAATGCTAAAATGACATTTATAAATGCTTTTATAAATAAATCAAAAATAAATAAATTAATTAATTTCTATTTGTCGCGGTTCTTTTGTAATCTATAAACTTTTATTACTACTTACAGCATGAAGTTGATCAAAGACCGCCGAAATGTAGTTGTAAATTGAACGACAAATTCCGCTGCAGCGTCAGACGAACAACGCACCAAAATCGACGACCAGTCTCAATTCAAACCGAAAGCTGAATTACTCCAAGATGGCCGGACCGAAATTTGATATTCAATGCAAAATTCATTTCTTCATTTTTAAGCTAAATCGCCGAATATCCAAACCCAGAAAAGAGCAAACAATTTAAAGAATACCTAAAAATAAGCGAAAGCAAACATAAAAATTCAATACAAGCACATCAAAATTAAATTCAAAGTAAAATACATATAAAGTGAAGAAGATTCGACCATATATAGGTAACCATATGGGTATGTTAGGTCTCATTTTACAGGACATGTAGACCACTTCGAGACGTTGGAGATGTAGGCCCCAATGATTCGCGACAACGGGATGAAGTTGAGATAAGGTGCTCAGTCCAATTTTTAATACCCTTTTACAGTCTGGAGAAGAAACATCCAGGGGGAAAAAAAAATCAGCCGATAATTCATATTAGTTCATCCAGTTCAGACTACAAAGTTGCAATGCATTCGAACAATTTTCTTACGATGCATAGGCGTTCATAAAAGTTTCTCCAGATTGGACAAAAAAAACTATAAAATTACATAACGCAACATAACTAAAATAAGTAAAATAAACTAACGAATAAAACTTACCATTTTTTTTTTCTTTGCATCTGAAAAAAAAATAAATGAATATTTTAAAGTAAGTATTCTCACAAACTTTACTTATTTTACTATATTATAAAAAATGTCTCTCCTTGTCCGAAATTACAAGGATGTCAACAATAACAGATTTAAAACTTGAAATTCTTTTTCTTTGATTTATTTAACAAACCTCCTATGTATTTATTAGAAGGTAAAACATTTTAATAAATAATAAATAGCATCAAAATTATTTAATCATTCTTCTTAGTTAAATCGAAAGTTTTTTTACTCCTACAAATAAAACTAACAACTCAGCAAAATCGCATTCAGGAAAGTAACAGATTAAACGGAATAACTAGAAATCCAAAGTAAAATTAACTTATGTAATATTCACGCATACAAAAAAAAAAAAAATTGGATTTTAGAAAAGTGTTATTTTTATTTGGAAAGAAATTCTGTTGTTTTATAATGAAGGATATGGGAATTTTAAAAGCATTAATTCAGATGATGACAACAACAACTTTTCTCGATGACATGTTTTCTAGTAGTTCTGGATGTATTGGAATGTTGATGAGTCAGACTGGGGTGGACCAACATTTCATTTCCGGGGGGAAGAGGAACAAAAAAATGTTAAGCAAAATAACAAAAAAAAGAGCATTTTTTTTCTATCTCAGATATTTAAGAAGGACATGAATTCTTTTACCCATTTTAAGATACCAACACCTGTTTGTTGCGACTTCCTAAAATTCTTTAGTTCCTAATATTTAAGTTGGAATGAATTAATTAATTGGTTAAAGAAAATAGAGTAAGTGAATTACGTAATAGAGTTCTTATTGACAGATTTCGTTAATTCCATGAATATAAAACAATCAAGAAAATATTACTTTTGTATCGAAATAGGATGTTGGTAAACTGTAAGAACAATTTTCTAATTCTTTTTAAAAGACTGATAAATTTTAATCATTTTTAATCATAACGCACGTGTAGATGGCAATGATTTTATTAGCGTTCACTTGCAGAAAGTGAGGTCTACGAAATATCTATCAAAGATAGGATTAAAAATTTATTAAATTCCGTTTACTTAATTTTCAGAAGAACAATTTCTAGAATCTATTATTTTCATTTTCAAATATGAAGGGACTTTTTCATTGTATCATTTGCAGGGCTTTAAAACAAAACAAAAACAAAAAACATTAATAAATAAATAACCAAATAAACGAAATGTCTTAAGAAAACTGGACTCTCGGGAATTTTTGTAGTTTTTATTAATTTTCTACAGACTTTCAAATATTCTGTAGAATTTTCCTTTGTCTAATTCCGGGGTTCTCAACCGGGGTCCACATGAACCCTAGGTGTTCATATAATATTCTTCGGGGTCCACAGGCAAAAAATTACAAGTGTGCATAAATGCTCCATAGAATTTAACTGTAGAATAATTTATTTGCATTAAATTAGTTTTCATTCAAAATAAAGCATAATCATTTACTATTTCGTTGATTATTAATATAATCTATTTACTTTTTCTTTTATCGAATAGCTACGAGGGAGTCCATTAAAAAAAAAAGAAGGGAAAAGGGGTCCATGGGTAAGAACCCTGGTCTAATTAAATGAACTGTGTAATAATTCAGTTTAAAAGATATGACTATAATCATCCATAATCCGTTTCAAATTTCCATAGATTATTGTTAAGGACTAACAATAACAGTAACGTATGTTTTCTTTCGATTAGGTCATAAGGACAGTGAATGGTGCTAATTACAATTCCTGTTGTGGTAATTTAATAGAAAGAAAGCAGGTAACAATATTTTTTGAACCATCTAGCAATGGTTCACTGAAATCAAGAGGCGGATTGTAATTTGTAATATATAATCGGGATTTAGAGTATGACCTATTTGAATTCATTTGATTATTATTTATAAAAGATACATATTGTGGAATTCTTTTGCTGTGTTATCGCGGGGGCGTTCGAACATCAATGAAGGTCAGGTGCCGGATAGAAGAATTGACTGATAGCGTTTCAGCCAAGGAGTTAACATCCGGGAAACCGGCGTCCGCACGTGAGGAGATGCGCTCTGCTTGATCGCGGATTTCGGAATTGTTTCCCGGAAAATCTCCGCCCAAAAGTCACCGGAAGCGGTGGACGGGATGTCCAACTTCCGGACTTTCGGTCGGGAATCTCCGGCGAGGTCGAAGTCGACCCTGAAAAATCCTTCTTCCCGCCCCCGCTCTCTGTCCAATGCAGCGGTCGCTCCTCCGAGGCCTTTGTGGATGGAAGTCGTGCACAGGACATGAGCCTGCGTCCGCTCAGCTTGACACATTAATGACATACCTTTGCATTGCGTGTGTATCGCTTCATCAAAATAACTAACCTCCTACACACTATTCAAATCAGGTTACAAATTAAACGAAGAGTCGTTCTTCCTATTTATTTATTTATTTATTTATTTATTTATTTATTTATTTATTTATTTATTTATTTTATTTATTTATTTATTCTTTTAGTTTTGCCCTGATTTCATTGCTAATTAAGTTCATTTTTTTGTTCATTTTTTTTTATTGTTAAAATTAATGTATATTAATTTTATTTTTATTTTTTACAATACAAAATGTAGTCATATATATACTGTATTTCACGAATTGGATGACAGAAATGGATGACAACATTTGATGACAAATCTGAATCATCCCAAAGTTGCTCTGAAAATGATGAAATTTCGTTAATAACCTAAAAATAATTTCATTTCGAAATTGATGAATTTCTCTACAGGCTACAACGATCCTGAATCAAACAAAGAGTTCAGCGTCTGCACTATATATCACTTCGTAAAAAAAAGTGTTACCATAAAAACGAAATCAATGGACAAATTTGATTGGTCTCTGTATCCTCTAATGAGTAGAAAGCAGAGAAACACCAGGAACGCATGGGATGAATGCAGATCGCAGGGTTGACAGTCAGGCCGGGGAACAAATCTAGTATCTACTGACAGACTGCTGAGTAAACCCTAGGCTCCGCCTGAAGAAAAAATCCACAAAAAAAAAAAAAAAAAAAAAAACCTTTCCTCCCTCTCTGGTAACTGAATCAGGAACATCCGTTCCAAGACGTACACTGAGCCATTTGAGCTAGTAAACCGTCCGAATATAATTGACATTTATTTGTATATTTTCTATTCATACAAAAACATAGAATTAAAATCAATTACTTAACAAAATTAAGTCTGAGAGCTAACAAATAGGCTTTCTGTGATTTCTCCACTATACAGCGTCGCTTTTGAAAAAGTTCACTCATTGTAGACTTCTCTGATGAAAGTTAACTTGTCAAGTGTCTGATGTTAACAGAACAAAAGATACACTATTAACATAAAAATATATTAAAAAGTAATATCAATATGTTTGAAATAGACAAGAAGTTCAAAAATTTTAGAATTCTTCTAGTGAAGTTATTTTTTTATTATGATTTCGGACACGTTGGGGACTAATGATGAATTTATTTGGGGAATGATAAAGTACGGTTAGTGATGTCTTCCGGAATGATTAAAAATACTTTGGGACTATTATTAGTAAAAAGATCAAATTAATATCTGTTATTTGAGATCATTAATATTATGTTATGAAATATATATTTATTAAAAAATAGTTATTAGATGTATATTTTTCAAGTATTCATTTTATATTCGATATATCAGTACAGAGGTTTTTTCCTTCATAAATGAAAATTGTGAGTTGAGCTACCGATGTGGGACTAACTGGTCATTAATTGAAATTCTATCTTAATTTTCTTTTGAGTCACTTAAATGAAGGCCTGAGTCAATCAAAACCCAGTTGTATTTTTTGAGCTGTTTTTACTGTGAAACTGAGACACAGTCTCCTCCGTTAATGTTATAATTTGAACTACTAATAGTTCAAGGGGGTTCAAAGGGCAAGGGTTCCTTTTATGCAACGAGTTTCGACGACGAACTATTGGGTTGGCCAAAAAGTTCGTTCGGTTTTTAAGTAAAAATTAAAAGATTCACTTTTTATTTTCACCAATAATTTTATTGAAAAACTGTCTTCATCAGTTTATTCCCCCACCTTCTGCCGTTTTTCAGGCAACTTCATAATTCCATCTTCCCACAACTTTTTATCTTTTTGAGCCAAAAACTTTCCAGGTGGTTTTGGTGTCTTCCAGGGAATTGAATTTTTTTCATTAAGAGAATTTTGTAAAGATGGAAATCTGGGAAGTTCTGATTCCATCTTCGATATTAACTTGGGGACACAAAATTCACTACTTTTGATCAGTTTTTGTTTTAAATACACGCTGATATGATAGCTGTTACAATACAATCTAACAAAATGGTGTCGAATGACGTTGAAGACACCTAAATGCTACTATAGCCAACTTACGTAAAAAAAATAAACCGAAAGAATTTTTTGGCCAATCCAATATTTTGTACTTGAAAACGTTACGTTCAATAACTCTTGTCATAGAGTGTGCAAATAAAGTTCCTAACTTCGGTGTAGGTTTGGTCTACCTGGTGTCGTTTCTAAAGTTCTGTTTTCCAAAGAAAACACATTTCATCCATTTTCCTTTTTGGGTCGACAGACAATTAGAAGAGAGTTAGCCTCGGTTCCACAAATAAATATGTAGTTAATAAGATTACAGTAAAATATACGCTCAGTACATCGAGAAAGAGAATAAGACTAACATCAAATTGTCAGTTGATATGGCAACTAATTCCTAAGACTTCCAATCGACCAAAATAATTTACCAGTTTTTCTCTCCCTCATCCGAAAATCCTTGCAAATCCCCCGATCCACTGCGCAATTAATGAAGATTTATACAGTGGGGGAGAAGGAGGGAGGTTTGGAGGTAATTTGGTGAAAACGGCAAAAGATAACTTTATTAGGTGGTTTCCTACAAATAAACTAAGAAGTTTAGGAAATAACATAGAAGTTTATCAAAGAATTTAAAGCCTACTTTCTTAAAAAAAATCTTTTGTTTTAATATCATTAGAAATATAAATGAAAAATCTCCTTTTGTTTTTAAATTATAAATTTTGCTCAACACAATTTTTCTATAAATCATTTATTTGAGCTGCTTACAGTCCGTCTCGTAATTGTGTAGATAGCATTTCAGTCACTGATGCACGCTATCAATTCCATTATGCCTGCATTCTGTTAGACTGCCGTAACAAATGAATTTCAATATCATTATCATTATTATATCCAGGCCATCTAACAATAGTTTTTAGAAATCTCAAAATAAGTGCAAACCGAATTATAAAAGCCTGTGCAGATGCCAGCAGATTACATTAAAATTCTGGACATTATCTGGACATTCAAAGAAAAGTATCGTTTTTATTTACAATACTACAAAATTTGTCATCTTCATGATTAAATATTTCGACAGGGACTTGCACGGATAAAGTTTCAAATGTTAAAATGTAACGTATCCCTTTGGTTCGTAAAAAACATCAATTATCAAGAATATCATGCTTTGGTTTAAAGTAGGGATGGACGGGAACCGATATTTCGGGAAATTTTCGGGAAAATTATAATCCCGTTTATCGGGCGGGATTTGCTTTACTTCGGGATTTCTTCGGGACGGGATTTCGCGATTTATTTAAATTCAACAAAAGGTTTAATAATGCTGGGATTATTAATCCTGGCAACTGAAGACTACAATAAATCATTGAGAAATACTCTGGACTATTTATTTTCCTTCTACCTCCCAATATTACATCAACAACAAAGTGTTTTCGTCATGGCGTTAGCGATCTACCGGCGAAACCAATAAACAACAGACGACGGCCTTCGTGATTTCGACTAGCGACAGACACAAAAATGTTTTTGTTTGTTATTATTATTGTTATCCATATCAAGCTTCAAAACCCGAACAACTATTTCTTATTTACTGAAGGAAGGACAATCCCGTCCCGATCCCGTCCCGATTTTCGGGAGGGAAAAAAAAATCCCGTCCCGTCCCGTCCCGACCTAAAAATCCAATCCCGTCCATCCCTAGTTTAAAGTTATTAGGGATCTCAGCAAGCTGAAATTTATTTCTTTATTTATAGGTGTAATCTGTGAAATATATGATCACATACTTTTTGATCAAATACTTTGGATTATTTAAGCTTAAATTTATCTTCTTATTGTCCTCCCAATGAATGATGGCCGCCTTGTTTTTGTGAGATCTGCGCATGTATCATCGATTAGTCTGGTCAGGCACTTCCGTCTGATTTCATGAAAGGACGCCGCCATTGTGCTAATCGCTTGTTACTTTGCAAAAGAGCATTGTATTTATAAATAATATATATTTATTTATTTATATAAATACATATTGTTAGCAACTGGTATTGAAATAACGCTAAATAGTCGAGAGAAGTTTTAATTTGGCGTTATCAACATGTCTTTCTCAGTGAAAACAGACTACGTCATCCATTGTGACAGGAAAACATAATTGATCAGCTACCGGAAGGGCTGCGCAGTTCAAACTTCCGCCGGTCAACTTTCATTTTGAGAACAGTAAGTTCTTATTCTTAATTCTTATTCTTATTCTTAAGTCTTATAAATAACACTACATTTTATAACATCCATTCTTGAAAAAAAAAACAACAGAAAATAATAACAAAACTTATACAAGTTAATTCTTTATCTGATTTCAGACGCATCTCTGCTTTTTTTATTTCGTATATCGATCATCTAGTGTTTGTTTGTTTGTTTGTTTTTCATCCGAATAAAAAAATGTATTTGTGTTTGATTGCAATAAAGGTCCAGAAGTTACTTATGTGAGGTTTAATATTTCTTAGCCTACATTTTTAGTAAAGTTTATCACATCACTTAGTCTATGTACAGTCCTTAGAAGAAAGTCAACAGACATCCCCTTGTGCATGATAAGCAGTGCTGCATTACGTGTCACGTATCTGTTGCCGGTATAAGTGTGCTGTCGACAATGCGTCCACGGCAGATGAAGCATATCCAGGTGAAATGGCTGTCGAATTAGAACGCCATAGTGCAGGACTAACTGTGAAATGGGTGAAAAATTGGGCCATCCAAGGTCGACAGTCAGTGATACCATACTCATGGGGGCAACTACAATTGGACCCAGTTCCCCGCAGTGAACAACCCACCAATTTTGCGAACGGGACCGTAGGGTTTGTCGGCCGATATGATGACACTCCGTTTATCAATGGGAACACGAATCTGCCCAAAAAAATTACACAATTGAGGATTCCAAGCTGTGTTTCCATAGTAAGATCTGTGAGCCCCACATACCTGCATCAACATGCAACGTCGTCTTCGGTGATGCAAATTGTGAAAACAGTAGGACGTGGAGGTCAGAAAAGCTGTCTGTGGAGACGAATCACACTAAACCTTCTCGGATGGCGGTGTAGGTTTGGCGGAGGAACGTCTCTTACCATAGTGAACGGATACGGCCGTCACAATACTTGAGTGGCCTCCACATAGCCCCGATTTAAAACCCTGTTGAACATCTATAGAATGAAATGGAGAGTCGACTAAAGTCCGTCCCATAAAGGTCCAGGAATTAATTACTTGCCTCAAGGAGAACATCTCGACAGACAAGCCGCAGCTAAAAGAGATCCTCTATATTTAATCAGACGATTGTTTCAAACTTTTAGATGTCCGGTGACTTCTAATCAGTGTACATATCTATGTATTCATCCTTCCTCCACAATAACTTGTGAACCACTGGAAGAATCTTCTTAAAACTTGGTTTGCTTATTCGAGGATTAGGGAGGAGCTAAACATTCAAATCTTCAAAGCTTTTCAAGTTTGAGAAATTAGAGCGAGAACGCAACTGAAATTATTTATTTTCCTAAATACCCATAGTTTTTACAGATTTTCAGTCTTTCTAAAGTGAGATCCCATTTGAACTATTATAATTTTGGTTATTCCAAAGTTGATACGCCAGATGTCAATTTTGGGATGGTCGAGATTTTATGATTACATTACCATAAACAAATGTCTATATTATGACTTATAAAAGTAAAAAATAATTGTGATAAAAGATACAACAAAAGATAACAAAAAAAAAGCGATCTACATCTTCAATAAAAAAAGAGTCTCGTTTGGGACCCAGCAGATCTTCTTAACATTCTATCATATAAAAAAAAAATAAAAGGCCCTAAAGTAATATTCTTACTTATCTAAAATATACTCGTACTTTAAAATTAAAAGAAAAAAACTTCAAATTAAAATTTTCGTACATAATAAAGACTGTATTATTTGAATGAACATAATCTAAGGAATAATTTATATTCACTTAAAAATATAAATAAAGACCAGGAAAGGAAAATAGGATATATCATGAAAATAAAGCTTTATTTATAAATATTTATTTATTACAATTTATTTAAAATTTCTGATGATCATTCGGAATGTACGTATTAACTCACTTCTTCTTATCTATTTATTTAATTCTTATTTATTTATTTTTTTTCGCAACGAATAATATTTATTTTTTTTCCTTATTACACCTGAAAAAAGAAAAGGAAGAAGGTTTCTTTGTTTCCGAGTTCTTCAAAATTGTCATCGGGAATGTAGAAAATCATCAGAAAACAAAATAATATGTTGCAATGATAACGAAAGAGAAGGAAAGAAGAAAAAAAAGGCATAATAATAAAAAAAGAAGGAAGAAAGATGCGGAGGTGAGAGATGAGATTTGAAGATCTACATCAGGGGCGTGGGGGAGTGGGGACCAGACGCTCCAAGTGTGAGGGAAGGTAGGGGGGGAGAAGAGAAACCGAAAAGGAAAAAGGCACACCGCCTCACTTGCACACCTGCGAGTTGTGAGCGACAGCGAGAATAAATGACGAAGCCACGTGTAGGTATGCTGCTTCCAATGTTGGATTGGCAAGAGACGAAGTGGCTGCGTCACGACGGATCTGAACCCAAATAACTGGCAAGCATCTGTCCAATAGTCTCATTACTACTTATGCTATGTCACAACCACCACATACCTGTGTCTGTCTCTTGTCTTTTCGGTCCGTAGCACCTCGCAGTAGCACAGTAAGCCTAACTATCAAAATACCTTTGATATCTCAGGTATCCACCCTCTCTACGTTCAATTGTTTTCAACTCCACTGACCTAAAAACACTGATCAAAGGCCCTGCGGAGTATTCGGGTAAATTAACAATATTTCCTCTTTTCAATATTCAAAGTAAGAAAAAACTAATATTTCGAAAGAAGAATTAATCGTTTTCATAGAAAACAATGCTAATATTTGGAAAACCTTACAAAACAAAATGTTGTAAATATTTAGCTTCTTACACTATCTTAATCAACCACTATTTTAAGTAATCAGCTTAAACATACAAGGATACCTCGAAGTTAATAAAAACATTTATATTTATTTTATTTACTTTTAATTTCGGGGTTTAACTTGTAAATATACGACATTCATTATTTTAGCAATAAAGCCGCTTTAATGTTGGCTGCTAATGAATTATTAGATATTCTGATTAAAGAAAAATAAAATCATCAATGACACATAGTCGAATTAAAAATTTTCTCACTACTTTTTTTTCCGATGTTCATAAAGAAAAAAATCTTCAAAACTATTTAATAATTTAACATTTTGAGAATTGTTTCATTATAAACAATATTTTAAAAATTAGTTAAAAAGAAGTTTCCTATTATATTTGCATTAAGTTTTATATTTTTCTTTTGTATTTTCTAAAATGCATTTTTCAGTCTTATATGTAACAAAAAAAAAAAAAAAAATATTATTAAAACTTTTTAATTTATCTTAAAAAAGTACTGGTTATCAAAAAAATAAAATAAATTGTAATTCTTAGTTCAAATTGTAATTTAGAAAAACTATCCACAATTAATAAAATAAAATTAAACGTCTATTACATGGATTTATTTTTTTATTCATTATATAACATGATTGTAACCACCCCTCCTAAGTTATAACACGCATTCATTTACGTATTTGGTTTGTCGTACTTTGTAAGTATAAAAATTATCAACATAATATTGGAATAAGAATTTTGTAATTTTGTTTTCGACATCCTTCTTTTTTATTATTACCTGCAAACGTGTATTTGTAGGAAGTCTTAATTGAGTTGTCTTTAACTCTAGTATTTTATTTCAATTCAATAAACATGTCACTTAGAAGAAGGAGAAGATTTTCAAGTGGTGATTTATATATTTTCGCATCTAATTCTTTTTTTTTTCTTCCATGAAAACATCAACTACAATCCTATTCTGCAATAAATAAATTTAATCAAAAAAAAAAAGGAAAGACATATTCACTACAGTAAAAAAATTAAATAATCCGGGAATTTGTTAATCCTCGATTTTTCCGGATCAAAGATGGCGGCCTTTGACTCAAATTCACCCGCTGCCACCTGGTGGGATAGAAGAGCAACAGTTATTAGACTGGACGAGGTCAAATTAAGCCTGACAAATTAGTTGTGTTGGTCGTGGGAGAACTCGGCGAATGGCAAGAGCGGCCCCTTTAACTAGAAATTCCAACGTATTCACCCCCCCCCCCCCCTTCCACAACTTTAATTTTTTTTTTTCTATTTCTTTTATTCCAAAGACAACAAGAATTCTCAATTTAGTTAAAGAATGTCGAAAACGAAAGTGGGAAGAAAAGTATATTTAAATTTTTTTTTTCTTTTATTCTTTTGTTATGGTTTGTATGTTTGATTGAAGGTCCCTCATGTTTGCGTTCGTGCCTTACAGTTAGATTCATTATTACACCCCCACAAGAATGCCGAGCTTCAACAACTGTTACACAAATGACTGAGTCAACAAATTGTCTCTTACAGAAAAACTGTCTTTCTGTATGTCTGTATGAAATAACAAAGAATACAGAAGACAAAAAAAATGGAATTAATTGCCTGACAATGAGTGAGGGCGCTCGGCATAGTGTTCACAACAACTCATGCATTTGTACATCAACAATATATGTAGATGTAATAACAATGCCTCCGCATTAGGAGCTTTCTCTAATGTTATCTCTAATGTATATCGTTTTGTTTTGTTTACATTATTTCCTTTTTACTTATTTACAAATGTATGTTACACTTTTTTTGGTTATTTAGAATGTCGTACATTCTTGTGTATTATCTTTGAACTTGTTTTTCTTCGTATTTAAGTTGCTAGATATAATTTGTTTTATAATGATCTTTAATCAGTTTTTAATTTAGTATTTTCTTGTTTGGATCGAATTTTATTTTTTAATGTTAAGATTTTTTTCTTTTTACTTTAAGTTCATCTTCTGTAAATCTATTACTGTAAGCTTTACAATTTTCAATAAACTAAATGTCTCAGTTTCAAAAAATTGATTCCTTGACAACTTTTGCATAAATTTCAATTTTCTTTCGTTTTAAGGAGTTTTAAGAAATAAAGGTTTCAAGTTAAAATATATAGTTTTAAGAAAACAACTAAACTTGTACAATTAAACTTGTATTGTAACTAAACTTGAACTTTACTGTTTTGTTTTCGTTTATCCTTTACCGGTTAAAAGAAAATTTCATCAAAATTCAACTAATCGAAGTCGAGTTATTTCCTGCAGACAGATAAACAGACACGACAAATCTTTAAAAATTTAGATTAACTGACCAAAGAAAAAAAAATGAAAGCATTCATTACATTTACTAAATTCAAGTTTATCATGAAATCAATAATCAATTCAATATTAAATTTTGAAGGCAAAAGAGAGACGATTGGCAAAGTAATAAGGAAACTTTGTAATAACTGCAAATCATAAATAAACTAAATAAACGAAGAAAGTTATTACTCAGTATTGCATCATTGAATTACCAGCCTGGCATGATCTCGGCCATTGGACAGAGTATATTAGGCTACAGTTAATCTGGGTTCAATTCTCAAATGTCGGCTTCCCAACACTTTCTTTCTTCTGTGTTGGTCTCTTTCCATGTTAGCAAAGTCGCATCTGCGTTTTCCGTTGGTTAAAATCAGTTTTCTATTGGTTAAATCAGTTATTCGTATTATGCTTGCAGCTGCAGCATGGAATTATCACAATAAAGGAGAGACAAGTAAAAATTCATTGAAATAGGCCTATTTAAAAACAACAACCTTAGTCTTCCAAATCTTAATCTTGGTGCGCCACTGCAAGGTATTTTTTTGTGTTTTTGTTGTAACGGCTACGACCATTATAACACCTCTCATTGCCAAATCCTGGATAGGCCTCTGTTGTGAAAAGGAACTTGATTGCTACTAACGTACTCACTTTCTAAGCCGAAAACCAGTGAACGTATGTGCTACCAATAGCAGATTAGCTGATGTGACGTCATCCTCTGGAAGCATTCTAATATGTTTAAGATTGCGACCTGAAATAAGACTAAAAACTTTTTATTGTACCTTATCGTTGTGGCTTCAATGCAAAAATTATGAAAATAAAGTAAAATTTCATCCAGAATCAAGAAGTCCATAAATTTTTCTTTCTCTCCCTTTTGTTTTTCTTGCGAGTAAATAAAGAAAAAAATTTTCTTATATCATCTGGGTTCTGTGATGATTCATCGTCAGTGAATCTTCAAGAAGATGGGAAGATGGAAGCAGAGATCAACAGATAACAACAATGTTACTACTGTATGACAAACGTTTCAGAAATAATCAACGATTCTTCGGATTAAAAATGCAATATTTTTTTTTAGTTTAATTTCAGAAGATAACAGCTACGACAATTAGCTTTTCATTAACATATTTATATTGTTTTGTATTGTTTTGAAAGCTACTATTACGGAGTACGTACTTACTATGCGTATTTCTAAAGTAAATGATATAGGGTTTATTTATTCTCTACACATAAATAAAAAAACACATCAATCCGTATTTTGAGTGCGTGATTCTTAGCGACCCATTTGGCAGCTGTTTGATAGCGACTAAAATCGGTAGCTATTGCGTTTGTTCTGTCCGTGTCTGTCCACCCTTAACAACTCCCGAACGGAAGGTCGGATCGACAAACGGATTTTACCATCATATTGAGAGGCCCAAACAACATAGGAATAGGGTATTTTTAAGGACCCCCCCCCATGTTCGAGATATTTGGCAATGTTTTTATTGGATTTCCGCTAATAGCTTAAATGTTAGAAATTCAACCATCTCATTTCAGTTGTTAGCTATAGCTTGCTGGTTAAGATTTTGGACTTATGTACAAATGATATTCCGATGGTTGTCAGTTCGAATCGGAATATCTGCTTATTTTTTTTTCGGTCTTAATCTTTTTTTCTCAATGTGGGTTTTTTTATTATTATTATTATTTTCCTAACTTTTTTTTTATTTTTTCTATTTTTTTTTTTTTTTTTTAATTTTTCCTTACGTTATTGTACTTTCTTCTTTTATTATTATTTTTAAGTTTTTTTATTATTATGGGTCGCCCTTAAATTTAGGCATTAGCACAAAATTGTATTCACTTGTTATTAACTTTAATATACTACAGATAAATAACTTTGTAACGGTATAAAATTGTAATTATTCATTTATTATTTTTAATTACTACACTTTTTTTAACCATTTATATTTTGTTACTATTATTTATGTTAACTGTAAATAATATATCTACTGTATTCATTATAACTATGTTATACTAACAGCACCTACAGACAGATTTTATTTAAAAAATCTCATGGGACTGAAATGTAATAATTAAAGAATTAATTAAAAAAATGCTCTTTAATTATTAAAAAATTTTTATTTATTTATTTCACTCATTTTGTTTTTAAAATTATTACCATGATTGGGAATTAGAATAAAACGTCATGTATTGTGGCTTCTTTATTTTTTTCTTCGTCATTTGGAGTTTGTTCATTCTTATTATTTTCGGAAAACTTGCGATCTTTTAACTCTATCTTTTAAAACTTGCGATCTTTATTTTCTTGGGCCAACGCCCCTCCCCACTTCACCTTGTTCGAGGTATTTGGGATTGTTTTCATTGGATTTCCGCTATTAGCTTAAATGTTAGAAATTCAACCATCTCATTTCACTTGTCAGTTAAGTAATGGTAATGGTTTCGGACTCATATACTGAAGGTTGTCGGTTCATCTAATTTATTTATTTATTTATTTATTTATTTATTTATTTATTTATTTATTTATTTATTTATTAATCTTTTTTCCTCAATGTCCGCGTGAGTTTTTTTTTTGTTTGTTTGTTTGTTCTTGTTTTTCTTATTTTCCTAACTTTTTTTTTATTTATTTATTTTTCCTTACGTTAATGTACTTTCCCTTTTTTTTAATTATTTTTAATTTTTTTTAAATTTTTTTGGGTCCGACTTAAATTTATGCTTTAGCAGAATTATATTGCGATTGTCCTATCCGTCTGTCCGTGTCTGTCTACCCCTATAACTCCCGAACGGAAGGTCGGATCGACAAAGGGATTTCACCATCGTATTGAGAGGCCCAAACAACGTAGGAATTGACCCAAATGGCCCAAACAAAGTATTTTCAGGGGCCAACGCCACCCCTCCCCATGTTGTAGATATGTGTCATTGTTGTCATTGTACCCCCCTTCTAAAATCTCCCGAACGAAAGGTCGGATCGACAAACGGGCATTACCATCATATTCAGAGGCCCAAACAGCTTAGGGAAAGGGTATTTTCTGGGGTCAGAAAAGATATACTTGGCATTTTTTTCATTGGATTTCCGCTATTAGATTCATCACATGTTGAAATAAAGTACTGTGGTGCAAAGATGGTAAACTTTACTAAGACAGCTTTTAATTAATTCTAAAGAAGTCTTGCAGTTTATCACTGTAAGTTACTTTAATTCATAATTCAGTTTCTCCTTCATTTCGCAGTTTCCCCTCATACGTTGTAGAAATAAAACAACAGACAGTACACCTTATGTGCCCTGTAATTATTATTGTTATTATTATACATGTGTTTATCTCAGACAAAGTCCGGAAGCCTTGTAGGCGGAGAAATTCATCTCAAGCCATCTGTTGTAGAAACCTGCGGGTGATATGAAATGTTTGTAATAATACACTTTTCTGGATATTTTTGATAAGATTTTGTTGCAGCCCAATTTTTTCTAAATTATCAATAAAATGCTTTGAAACAATTCTGGTCGCCGATATCACCAATGGTACTGTTTGAATTCGTTGCTGCGTCCATATTAGCTGTATTTCAATCGCCAGATTTTCATATTTTGTACATTTTTCAATTTCAGTTTTGGAAATATTTTGGGACAGTGGGACAGAAATGTCAACTATTGAAGTTTGTTTCTCCACTTTATCAACCAAAACAATATCCGGACGATTGAAGTCAACAGCATTGTCAGTAACAATCGGTTTATCCCAGTAGAGGAGATACCGTTCCGTTTTAAGAACTGGATCCGGCTTGTACTTATAGTATGGCGGGGCAGAAGTTAAAATTCCAAATTTGAGAGCTAATTGCTGGTGAATAATTTTAGCAAATTGGTTGTGTCGATTCAAATAATATGAATTTGCCAGCATCGGACAGCCTCCAATTATGTGATCTATAGTTTCCGAAGCTGAATGGCATTTTCGGCAAGAGTCGTCGTCCGATGTTTTGATAATAAACTTCTGATAGTTTTTTGTGCTTATCACCTGATCTTGAATGGCATTAATAAATTCTTCCGTTTCTGGGTGAAGGCAGCAACTAGTTAGGTGTTGTATCGAAAGACTCTTAGTCACCTGTTCTTCGTTTAACATTGTAGGTATTTCCCAAGTAAACCTTTTCCTGTCCAGGTATGTATTGTATCCCCAAGAGAAACTCGAGTATATGGTATTCTTATCTGACATAAATTTAGAGGAGTGTAGTTATTGTCAATGGAAGCAATGCAATTCAAATAAACCTTTTTGTATTTGTGTTTGGCATAATCTAGAAATGTTTAATAATCCTCTACCTCCCTCTCTTAGTGGTATGTACAGACTGAGGATTTAGGATGATGCATTCGGAATTTGGTAAGTAATGTCCTAGTCTTTCTGTCCAATGCTTCAAGATTAGAGTTACTCCATTTCAGGATTCCAAAACTGTAGGTTAATGTAGGCACAGCCCAACTATTAATCGCCCTTATTAAATTTATAGAATTTAGCTTAGTGTTGAGTAATTTGGTGAGTCGTTCAATATAAGTTTTCTTAAAATGCTCCTTCAATTTAGTGTGACAAAATTTTAAATTTTGTTCAAAACCGAGATATTTATAAGTATCTTGTGATGTTAAAACCCTGGTTAGAGTGTCAGTGGCCGAATTCCCCGAATTATCTTGCTTCCCTCTTTTAATCGTAACAACTCCACATTTGTCAAACCCAAACTCCATTTTAATGGCAATGCTAAAAATTTTTGTCGTTTCAATTAAGCTATTTAATTTGGAAGAGTTTCCACCAAAAAGCTTAATATCGTCCAAATACAAGAGATGGGTAATTTGACACGCTTTGTTCTTCACATCCATCTTGTAACCAGCAGTTGTTTTATTTAGAAGAGTAGAGAGGAGCAAGGGTCAAGCAGAACCAAAGCGGACTGAAAGAGTCTCCTTGGAAAATACCCCTGCTATTTTCACATGAGGAATAGACGTATTATTATTATTATTATTATTATTATTATTACTTCGTTAATTTTTGGAGGTTCCGTTTTATTTCCTGTATAAGCCAATTTCATTAACAAAATTGGAAATCTATAATTTCGTCTAAATATTGATATAGACCTACCCATTATTAATGACAATTAAGAAACAAACACGGAAAAGCTGAAAGATATTGTAAGTAAAAACCTGGAAAAAAATTTAAAACCTACATTCGTGTTATTTATTTAGGGTAGACTGGGGATAGATGTCGTTTGGGATTAGATGCCATTTTCATTGTAATTTTTTTTGACTGACATGGCACAACGTTTAGATGTAAATATTCTTCAAGAGCACTGAACGATATCTTTCTGATTGTTACATTGTTATTATTTGGTTGAAAACATCGAAAATAAGGTAAGAGCACTGGTTTTTAAGGAATGTGATATTTCAGCCAAGGCTTGGGAAAATATTATGAATCTTACCCTTGGAGTAGCGTCTTCGCCCAGATATTGTGGCATCTTTTCCACACAGGTTGGATAAGATGCCAGTTTGTAAAGTTTTATAAATATTGCTTTGACTCATATTTACAGATGATACACAATCTTCTCAATTTTTTTTTTTTTTTTTGACATACATAAACGTGCAGGGAATACGCATGCGTAATATCATGATTATAACTCATTTACTTTTGGTTTGGCAAAGCGAAAAAAGGCTTAATAGCAGCATCTCCCTTCAGTCTACTATATTTAATCGCGAAAGCAATATAAATTCTCTGTAGTTGTAAAATACAAACCCCACTCTTGTCATCGAAAATTTCCATTTGCTGATAATTAATTAATTTAATTTTAATTTCATTTATAGCAAATTTACAAAGGATTACAGAATTAAAATTATTGTTTGGTTAATTATCAAGCTTCATGCACAACGATTTCGTAAAATGCTGAAAAAACTTATTAGGGGCAAATTTACTAATTCATAAATTCATTAGAAAAACTGATTTCCTTGACCTTGGACTTTCCTTAGGAAAGTAAGCTTGTAATTCTAAAATGAAGAAAAGAATTTCCGAAATTAACCATGACAAGAAAATAGAATAATTGTTTGACGATTATTTATCTATGCTATCAGAGGAGGTAATGTAACACATGAAATTTCATGAGAAAACTTAAAATCCTACATCCCAATAATTAAAAGGTCCAGAACAAGGTTCGTAACAGCTTGAGCAGAAATAAAAGATACACATTTCAAATTGTATATCAGGCTGTTTTGTTTTTTTTTTTGTTTTCCAGAAGCATCTATTCTGTACATACTTCCCGTCTTCGCTTGCTTTTCTTTTGTATAACATCAGTATTATAACTTATTCATCCATTCTTATTCTCCCCAATTTATTTTCTCTGTGTTTTACATTACTGTATAGTATTTTGTAGCTCACACAAACACACACAGATATATTCGTCGTTCAATGTAACAAATGTAAGTTAAATTTAATGTAAAGAAAAATGACGTCGTCACATGGTTTAATAAAGTACTGTGGTGCAACGAACGATGGGAACTTTACTAAGGAAGCTTTTAATTAATTCTAAAAAAGTCTTGCAGCTCTTGTATTTTGCCATAGGGTGACGACATATAGCGTGCAATAATCAAACATGAAATATTGAGGGGGAATGAAAGGGGAGGGAGGGTTATCGAATCTTTTCCCCTCCACTAGAGAGGATTACATTTCCAGACGTCTTGACAGCGCTGACATAACTTGTCCAATCAGTAAAGGTCTTCTAAGTGTGGTCGGCATGACAGGCGCTCCGCCCGCACCGATGACAACTTAGCGCGCCAGGAGTTGAGCGGCTTCGTGCCTCAACGATGCGTCAGCGGCAGCGGAGGGGACAGAGGTGTTTTCCACGGCATCCAGAGCAGGAACATGTGTTTCTGTCTCTCCCTATATCAGATCAACCACAAGATAGGCTTCTCAGTAGAGGTCAACGAGAAAAATACAAAACTCAAGATCAAACTTTGATTTCCTTATTTGTCATTCCTATCTCTACAAATCAGTGACAAGAATTTCTTAACTTTAATATTTAAATGTTTTATTTTTCCCTGATTCTGGTTTTAGTGTTGAAAGTTGTTATTTACAGCAAAAATTCCAGTATTATCTTTTGAAACAACTTTCATGTGAAACAAATCTACATATTGATCGGTATATTAATTTATTAAATTTTAAAATTCATTTTTTAAATTTTAAATAACATAAACCTAAAATCTATTATTTAAAATATATTCAAAGAACATTTTTTTTTTTACTGATTGAGCAATATTTTGAAATGGGATTAAAGTCTGTAATTAAATGTTTAATCAAACAAAGAGGTTTTGACCCATGACAGATTTATTTATTTTGTAGCTTGGATAGTTTTTTCCAACCTTTTCTAAGTGGAAGAATTAGAGAAACCATTTATCAACTACTGCGGTTGTATTGGAGCCTTACTTCGTACATTCTTTTGAAACATTAACATCATTCGATAAAATAAACTATAACTAAACAGATATTTAAATAGGGCTTGAGGAAAAAACAAATGTAATCCACATCATTAACATACTTTAAAAAGAAAATATGTAAGAATATTACTGAGTTATTTGCATATTTCTAGTGCTAGTCTGATGTATGTGCAAATGAAACTTATCTTTTGTCATTTATTGTAAGATTTATAACTAGCGGAAAGTACCCGGCGTTTCCCGGTGCATAGGAGACAAAGAAATAGCAAAAGAACAGGCCATCCTTTATGCATTACGTTTATTGACAGTGCCACTGATTGTCAGAATGAAAATAAGTCATTAAAGATTTTCGTTGGTCTTGTTTCTAATGTGTCATTAGTAGACTATTAATCAATCGATTTCTGAGGATTGGTAAATATTATCGAATCGGAACCAAAAGTGGCTGAAATCTACCTCCTTTTACATTTAATGACGCTGTCCAAGTTTGGGTTTGATTGGTCAGACCAATTCCGAATGCACATACAAACAAACGTACTGGAAGCACTGCTATATAGAGATTGAACATAAGTTATGAGATTTTAAGAAGTCTATTTTTTTCCCCAATGAAATCAATGGTCATTGTCATTCAATTCTTTTTTTAGTTTATTTCAGTGCAATTTTAAGCCGAAATTAGGATAACTAATTTCTATTTGCTGAATCAATAACAAGTAATGGCTGGAAATACTGAAGAAAATAAATGCAGCAAGGGATGCAGCGAGCGGGCGGGGGCGGAGGATGTTATTTTTTTCTGCTAACACTACTGTAACTTACAATTTACCTTTGTCTTGGTGTTTTGTTAGTTTTTAAAACAAGCCATGAAAATACAAGAGAGATTTTTAGAAGTTGTGCTCAGCAATTAATACGACACTCCTATTATAATATCGAAAAACTTTGTTTAGGTGATAAATGATGATGTATTATTACTACTGAAATCTTTGGAAGATCAATAGTAATTAAGCCTCCATTACGTACTAATGTCGTATGAAGAATACTTAGTATTAATTCAAATGTTTACGAATGATGATCAAGAACAGCACTGGCCTGTGATGCTTAGAAAATTAAACTTTTTTTGTTCAGGAAATTTGTAAAGCATTTCTTTATAATCTTGAATTAATTCAGTATCTATCGACATTGACAATAATGAAATAATGAACCGAACAATGGAAGATATTACATATATTCAAGAGACATATATACATATAAGATGACGACCCTGATTAATGATCACAGTTTTATATAAAATGTTTCAGTAAAACTATAACCAAGGTTAAGTTCGAAGTCTCATCTGCTGCTGACCACATAAGCGTATTTTGGGTCTTTTTTTTTCCTTGGTTCTGATGTGTAGAGTAGAAGCAGATGAGACGACGTCTGTAATCACTCATACTTCGTCGGTCCACCTCCGACCCCTGGAGCGTCAAGAGGAGGGGATTCGTGATGACTTGGCGGTTTCTCCTCCGCCTGCAACGCCCCCTACAGCCAAAAGATGCCAGGCGAGCTTCACCGTCTCCCACGAACCACGCAGCAGCACCTTCTCACGGTTCCAGAACTTGCTTATTTTTTTTTATTTTTTTTTTTCATCTATGTTCTTTCACCTCAGCTTTTGCTGTCGTCTTCTGCCCTCTCAGCGTCTTGGATTGCTTTCGTAAAAGGACAGATCTCATCCATCAATAGCAAACTCAAATAAATCCATTAAGCAAATTAAGAATTACAAAGAAAAGGATTAAGGCCACGACCATATACTGTAGTTAACAAGTACGTGTCTCGATGTAGGATCATCCAAGCAGGAAAATAAACGTAGAGAAACCACAACAAGGTCTATCTGTAAGCATTAATGTTTACTCAAACGCCATTGGTCAGACAACTTTGAACAAACAAACTGTCGAACTTGTTCTAAATTGGCAATGTTCTAGAGCTTTTGAGGTGAATTCTTGAAGGAGGACGTTCGATAGGCAAAGGATGGAATTGAAAAGAATTAAATGAAAATAAAAAGATTTTTTTTTCAAAAGAAAAATGATAGATATGCTCGAATTACATCGGATTTTAATCATTCTGGAAAAGAATGAAGAAAAATGATACATCAGATGAAAGGAATATAACGAAATAAAGCATCAGATTCAGCAATTTGCCTTTAAAGAGATTCTTGTAACAATGTTACACATTCATGTATGTGTACACGTACAAATGTTAGGGCTGGTCTATGTTTAAAAGTGAAAGAAGCAATGAAAACCATTGATTGAATAATTACGAGCTGAACTGTTTCTTCACACTTGAATTGCTACGATAGGAAATAAAAGAATAGGTTTTTGCAGCAAAGTAGTTACTCCATATGATAATGATCTGATAGAATTACAGAATCGTAACGGAAATGACAGTTTGCATTTTTGTAAATGATGAAGATGATGAGTTAAAAGGACATAAAAATGTTCCTCAACTTTAAGACGAAGGTCAGTTCTTTTGGACTTGGAGGTTTGTCCTGAATCTTCCATCGTCAACAATGTTTGTTTTTTTAATGTTAACCAGTCCTATTAGATGGAATTACATAATTACTCCTGTATTATGGGTGCTGGAAATTTGATGTTTATCATTTAGATTATTATAAAGAAAAATATTAATAAAATTTAATTTACAGAGTTTTAATCTCTTTTCTAACAAAGAGCACGTAATGTACTTTTAATATTAATAAAATATTAAAGTATTAGAAATTATTTTTAATTTTTTTATTGATAATATCATAAACCAATTGATTTTTAATTGCTTTATACTACGACTATTATAATTATCCCAATTTAGTTGATTAAAAAGTTTAGAATAAATATAATGATTTATTCTAAAACCAAAATTATTTTTAATTTTAAGTACAGTAAACTCCCGATTATCCGCGGACCTCTCCGGTTTCCTTTTTTTTTCACTCTACAATAAATTACGGAATTAACAAAAAATTGTTAAAACTAGAATAAGGTAAACAATAAAAGAGACAGATTTAGCGATGTCCATTTCTTCGTGATTCGACACGAAAAAATAAAGACCATTAACCGATTTTTTTTTGTTAAAAAGTAAGAAATTAAAGTAAATTAAAATAAAGTAATTGTTTATAATGAATGTACTGCCACTTTAATGTAAATAAAACATATTGAAAGCATTTTTGTGTTGATTTTCGTCCTTTTTCATCCTATTTCGGTTTAACCGCGGAATTCGCTTATCCGCGATTGCCGCGCTATCCAGACTCCACGGATAATCGGGAATCTACTGTATATCAAAAATTTTTAACCAATTAGAGCTAGTAGAACAATTTGAGATATAATTTTCTTTTATATTTTGTATTTATAAATATTTTTCACAATAATCTTATAAATATACTTTTCTATATTTAAAATTTGGTATATGGTTCTTATTTTTAATTTATTATCCATAGTTTGGTACTTATAATTAAGAAAAATATTATTAAAAATTATGTATATCAATCTTTTCATATTATTTAACTATTGTTGAGTTATCAACATTCCAAATCATAATTTAAGACAGTCAACTAATAATTTGTAAATAATAAGCTTTTGTTTAGAATTGTACATATTTCTTAAGTAATAAAACATATATATATATATATATATAAAGTTTGTAATCTATTGATGGCATAATTGTATTGTTTACACCAACTGTGATTATGGTCAATGTAAATCCCTAAATATTTATAATTTTTTATATACTCAATACCATTACAATTACAGGTATTTGATATGTTATTATTACTATTTATTAAATTATTACAATCAAGTTTTATGTATGAATACATTTGTAATCTATTTTGAATCTGAAAAACTATTGCAATTATAATTTTGATGACATTTAGTTAAAGATGTTTGATAACAATCGTTAACAATTAATTAGAACCAATTGCTTTAACATGATAATGACGAATATATCTCATTAGAATCTTACATGGGTAGTTAGGAAAAAAATGTAATCTTAAAATCAAGTTTTATTAGAAAGATTAGAAAACAAGCTTGTGCTTTATTCCAAATCATATTACAGAATAATAACTAATTTATTTATTATTCTTCGATTTATTTCAATAATTAAATTTCTACTTTATTTATTTATTACTTATAGTTTTTTTATTACTTAGGTAATTTATTAAAATAATAAAATTTATTTCTTACAATTTAACATAATTTACTTAGCCTTCTATACTAGTACTTGCAATATTTTATGATAAATTTTAAGAAATTATTATAATTAAGTCAATAATCCTCTTGAATAGAAGAAAGAAATAAACAAACAAACAAAAAAAAAACATTAAAATTAACTACAATCATTTAAAATTGTAGCAAAAAATATGAAGATAAGTCATTTAAATAACTTAATATAATCTATCTTTTATTTATAGCTTTTTTTTTTTTTCAGTTTATTTCTAAATGGAAAAAAAAAATAATTCCTCCCACCGTGAAATAGAGTTCTTTGTCTCTGTTTAATAAGTGGTTGCGATTTTACTCCAGGATACAGAAGAAATACTTGAGTGTCTGCGATTGTCACTGTTGCCTTCTGGTCAATATCTTTCACAGCACGAATATTAATGTATTGAGAGACATATGATTTTCATCAAATTTTAAGTGCACTGAAATTTCGGGGATGAAAAAATTGGATTTTAAGCAGCTCAGAAATGTACGTAGAACATCCAAATTGAGATGCGTTGTCAATAGAACTCATCTCAATCCTCAGCAAATATAAAAACACTTTGTTTTAATTTAGTTCAATTTGATTAACATTAAATTCTTCCTCTAAATAACAGATATGTATCTGCTTCGAAAAAAAGTTGAGGTAAAGTGTAAAATGTTTACCCAAAACAGGCTGTAGATTTAACAATAATCAAACTTGTTTTCTGACCCTGAATTTCTGTGTTGAAGTATAAAATTAGACTTGAAATATAAAATTTCATCAACATTCTTGGAGTAACAATTGTTTCTTGTGGACAGAAAAGCGACTTGATTGCTTTTCACTTCACGTTTAAATCGAAATTTCTGATTAATTTAAAAAAGCTTTTAATTATATTCAGAAAATTTAGTTAGTAATTATATTCAGTCATGTTTAGTAGTCTTTCATCTTTACTAGTGACAACACAGTTCTCTGGTTGAAGGGAGTCGTCATTAAATAGATCACCTTCATGAACACGTATATGAATGTTCAATTAGTTATTTTCTTAACAAAGTAATTCTTTACGAAATTATCATAATAGTATCAGCTTCGACACAACGGGTTATTGTCGTTTGTTCATTTGAGATTTTTCCTTATCTTAAAGAGAGTGGTACTACTTTATTGAGCTGTTTAACGCCTCAGTTCGCTGAAGATTTTAATGAATTTTGGTGTTGAAGATTTTATCAAAAAGCTACTGAGTCCATTTCACATTTAATATAAGTCAGACCCAAAGCCAATAATAGGGAGGAACTGCAGTAGAAAAAGGCTTGTTAAAGAGCCTCCCTTCTATATATTTTAAATCTTCATATCCTTTCAATTGTTTTATGACACCACCAAAGACACATAATCTATCTTTTTTTTTTTTTCACAGTCTTTTTTTTTTCCCCTTCAAAATTGCAGGTCATTTGCTTTCACGCGCATTCTACATCACGTTTTGGCAACTTTATGAACGCCTAAATCAAGAACAGTTTCATTATAGAAGGGATCATAGGAAATCATCAGTATTCAATGCCCATTTCATTACATATATTTATATTTTTTTAATATATTTTTCTCTGTTGGACTCATTATTGAAAGACATGGTTTGCTGCTGTGAGGTTTCTGAACAATTACAATATTTCCATTTCATTGCAAACATATGGTTTCTTCTCTATTCACAGTGGCTGTGTTTGCAAGTTGTTTGTCACAGATATCGTTAAATGTATGAAACGAACAAAAAAATTGTCGATGATTATCTCTTGTTCCTATAGTGTTCATGTTTCCCCTTTCAGAATAAAAAAAAAGAATGTCTTCAACAAATGTTCCATTTGGGTGGAATTATGTTGGAGGTAAAATCCACGACATTTTCTGTGAAGAATGCATCCAATAACTTAGATTAATGTTTGTTTTCGTTCTGCATTTGACACTACATTGTTTTCTACACTGTTGCTTATATGTCGACAAAAACGTATGTGTACAGAAACATCAAAAGTCATGAGCACGAAAGACTGTCTTGTTTGCCCAGAATGCCAAGAACTTTGAATCCGTTGCAAAAGCGGCTTTTTACTGAAATACAAGGTTCGAGTCACTTCTGAACGAAAACAGCTCAATTTCCTGCGTAGCTTTGAGTTTATATGTAATGACATACGGGGAATTAAACAGTAGTAGTCGTCCTACAGGACAAATGTTCAGTCCGAAAGACCAGGAGCTTACTACGAATTATGAATTAGACCTATTTCAATGATTCTTCCGGAACTAGATTGATAAATATTTCTGAAAATTTCAATAAATTTTATCGCGATCATAAAAAATAATACCATGGATTTGAAAGTTTATAGACTACTTGAATAACAATGACTGAATGGAATTCACTATCTGAATATCAGTAACGATAGACCATAAAATAATCATTTAAAAACAATACTTTTAAATAGATTTAATCTATCATTAATAACCATGGCATCATTAAATTTATCACATCACGAAATAAGTACCATTAATTGACTAATAGGTTTTGTTGGTATCAATATTGAAAACAAGATGCCCAGAAAGGACCAGTTGAGTGATTTTTTTTATTTTGTTTTCCAACATTGTTTTTGTTCAATTTTGTGATCTCATCCATCTACACATTTTCCAAAATTAATGGTAATGTAAGATTATTATTATTTTAGTAAAACCAATCTCAGAAATCTTTAAGTATTCAGAAAACCGTAGATAAACACATACAAGAAAAAGAAGTCCCTGAAAGA
This sequence comes from Thereuonema tuberculata, assembly GCA_023159025.1. Classification (NCBI taxonomy): domain Eukaryota; kingdom Metazoa; phylum Arthropoda; class Chilopoda; order Scutigeromorpha; family Scutigeridae; genus Thereuonema; species Thereuonema tuberculata. The sequence goes on along the minus strand of JAFIDM010003189.1, from coordinate 11,015,817 downwards.
ACTTAAGTTTATTGTCGTTTAATGTATTTTTATTCTTTTTTATTTTTCATTGAAGTTGTAAAGAAAATACAAAGTCTCTGTATTTTCAATTATAAGAAAGTCAGACACATATAATCAATCAAATTATTATTTTATCAAATTAAAGCAACAGATTGATTTACATATTAATTAAGACATAATTGAAGATTATTTGTTTAGCTTGCAATTTTTTCTACAAAATTTTTTTCGACCTTCATTCGCAATTGTGTCCACAGAGATTCACATGAAGAAATGTTGACGTATAAAAGGTAGACCATCTCTCTTTTCCATAAACAAGCAGACCAAGTGTCAAGAAGCTCCGTTCACTGAATGTTAGAATTATTCTGAGGGATACAAAGAAAGTAACTAAACAGAATTGTCACTAAATGGAAAACTTGTAAAACGATTTATTTGTAATCTTCTATGATTTCCTTCCAAGGTCGGTGAGAGAGATGTAAGCGAATACGAAACCAACTCACCTGCGGAATCCCAGGGTGGGTCGGGTTCAGCTATCATCCTATTTCCCACGTGCGTCATGCCGAAGTCTCGTGACCCCACCCTGGAGATGACCCTCGCCAAAGGTTGTCATCGACATAGCGAGAGGGCCCCTCGACCCTCGGTTCATCCACCTGCAAGTGAAATGAGAACAGTCTCGTGTCACTGGGGTTAAGGCTGTAATATTTATAACATGCAGCAGAGATGGAAAGTTTCAGAGAAACCGCAAATTAAAAAAGTCTATTGAAATAATAAGACGCTTAGAACAGTCGCTGCTCTAAAATAACATCCAATTTCAATTATACTGAATTTGAGCATTAAAAGACTCATCGATAAACAGTACAAATAGTTTTATTGCCAGTCTTTTCTTAACATACCTTTCCTTTATAAATGAGTTCAGGATAAATTTACAAACCGTAGACAAACTTTGGATACGAAGCAATCGACATGGGTCCTCGCAATATTTAGTATTTAGAATTGACTTAATGTGAATTAGGGCCAATTGAAGCATTCGAAAGTAGAGACGCATCGGAATATCCATCTAATGTTACTTATTTATTTATTTCTGACCTTACTCTGTGCTTCAACGACAATTTGTAGGCTAAGCCTCTACATATAGACCTTAGTTGCTTAAGAAATTGATAATCTTATCTTTTATATAATACATAAAAAAATGCAGTACATCAAAGTAATAGTGCAATTTCAAATCAACCGATTTTGAAAACTTAGATTTTAACTTGATTGTTTACGTCTATTAGTTTGCGTTTTTCCCACATCGGCGCTGCTAAAGTAACATTCCGCTTTTCTTATACACAGGTTGCTATTATGATCATTGTTAATCTCAAGAAATTCTGATTTGCTGTTTCCCCGTTGCTTGAAAGATTCATAAATGCGATCTGTTGCAAACACAATGGAAAGAAGTTTATTTATTTATTTTTTTGGGCCACAAAAATATTGCTGACAAATCTCAATTCACTAAGTTACTCAGAACTTTTAAGAAAAGTGAATTTAAATATAGTTTAATAATTCTTAGGAAATTTTTTTTTCTTTTATTTATCTCAAAAGTTAAACTTGAAAATTCAAATTTCACTAGCAACTTTTAATAATCGTAACACTTATAAATGCTATTTTATTTATTAAATATAGCAAACTAGGTGGATGATGGTTTTTTTTAATTGATAATTTCGAAATATGAGCAACAAATGGATGAAAACAAAATAGCTGTTCAGAATCTTGCAACTGATAAACAAATCGTGTTTAGGCCTTTTCTCAAACTTGTTTAATTCTGACATAAATTATCTAAAAAGATTATGGAAACTTGTAAATTAAGGATATATTTTCTGGATTATTCTGTTTTACAAATAAAAATCGTTAGGAGCCTACAACATGCGATCTCAGATGTTAAACAACCGTTGTCAAGTATGAGAATGTTATTGGCGAGTCTACGCAGAATTTCAGTCAAAAACAAAGTGAAAAAATTTTAGCAGAATTTATCAACTATAAAATTAATGTTACATATTTTATTCATTTTTTTATTGTTACTAGGAGATTGCAAATTATGTTACAAGAAACATAAATTATTGTTTTCGTAGTTTTTACTTACTCAAAAAATGTCTGGTAATGAACGGAATAAAAGGTAGAAAATCAAAAAATGTTCAACATGGTATAGATGGAAATTGATCGTTAAATAAGAGCGGTTTTATAACAGCGTTCGCAAATCAAAAGAAAAGAAAATCTGGGTTGTCATGCTGAGCAACCCCTCAAAAAAATTAACATAGCGAACTTGTAACAAATTGTAATTGTCAACACTGTATGGGTTGCTTACAGCCTAAGAAGTCTGAATTTATTTTGATGAATAGTCACTACTGTCGTAACAGAACAGGTTTTCATTATAAATCCTATGGTTTCATTATAAAACTAACTATTACGCTGAAATCAATCATAATCCAAAAGCGTTTTAACATCAATTGTGTTCTAGTGCTTAGGGGATTTCCGTTACATTTGCAGTTGATCCTTTGCTCCATTTCGTTGTCATTAGTACTAAAATATTAATTTTCTATAAATCTCATGCAAATAATCAAAGGCGAGAGATTAATGACAAAATCCCAGCAATTAGAAGCCGTTCAATTCCTCATCTCCATTTACTCTCTGATCCTCAAACAAGCCAAAAGGGAGATCTAATAAACATAATGACTTAATCGACAGGGATTCTCTATCAGAAGCCTTACATAAAACCAAGCCCAGATTAAATCATCGAGAAGAATCGAGAACAAGTTCTGCAAGTCAAGTTATTATTTTGATTGAACTGAATGACTTAAAATAAATAAAATAATAGACAATTCCAAGTTTTATATACGGATTAAATAATTACTCAAAATTTGTTCTGCTATCTTTATTTGTTTAATAGGTCTACAATAAATTAGAGCTTAAATATCTAATTCAAAAGGTTAAATCACTACTTTAGGTTATAATAGCTTATAATATTGCTATTTAGATTCTTGGAACTATTACAAGTAACATTCAATCAAAACTGAAATAGATCCTTTCTTCCCTCTCTCTCTATTTCTCTATCACAGTTTTTGTTTTTATGTTGATTTTAAAAATTCCTTCCCATTGTTATTAGATACGAAATTCAGATTCCTTTCCATTTGCTTCTTTGGCCAAACGAAAGAATCCATTGAGCAATTCATTTTAAATATATAATATTAAACAAACCTTTAGACCACGCGGTTGGCGTTGTCGCTATGACATCGGCCTCTCACCTCTGAGTACCGGGTTCGGTTCTCATGTGGGTTTCGTGATGGTGGACGATCCGCGCTGGGCAGGTTTTCTCGGGGTTCTCCCATTTCCCCTGCACTTCTCCCACCATACTCTCTCAGTCTTTCTCTCCATCTGTCCTTATTTCCGTGGGATAGTACAATAGACCTCCGGTCACAGTGCTCGGCTTCTCTGCCACCCACATTCACTACATAATATAACATAACAAACAAACTTTTAAATTCTTATAAGAAAAATTTTTTAATCAGTATGATACAGTGATAATAACAACAATAATATTTGGATAAAATTAGCAATCAACTGAATAGATCAATAATCTACCAAATTCTGTGATGGCATTGACCTTCGTATCAGGTAGAATTTCACTACTTTTTCATCTCTTCACCTGTTGGTACTATATCGAATGATATCATTTGTTGCATACTAATGCATTACAACAATTCTTAATTAAAGCTGTAATTTATTTAGTTATTATGTTATTTAGTTATATTTATATACTTTTATTTTACATTTTTTAATTTTTTATGTTGTATTTACGTAGTCTATTATTGTATTTAATAAATATATATATTTGTCTACATAAATATAAATATATATACATACGTAATTATAGGTAAATATATATACCAAAATATGCATACTTACAGGGATTTGTAAATAGAGGAATTTGAAAAAAGATATATTGCTCAGTAATTATATATATCTATAGACAAATTCAAAGTTTAAAGACTAAATAGTAACATTTCATCATTTTCATCCATTAATCTAGGTCGAGAGAATATCAAATTGATTGCCAATAGAATCATCTGCGAAAAGATGATCTAAGTGTTTTAATACATACAATAATGCAGTCAACTTCAGGGTTTTTAAGAATTTATTGGCGGGAAAGAAGAAAAGCTTTTTTAGGAAGAAAACGGAGAAGAAATATGAGATCAACCAACAGAGAGCAGCTTTTATCTCAGTAACGAAATCTAACTATGGTAACAATGGACAGTAACAATGGATTCTTGGTAGTGAAAGAAATAAAACGAAAGAGATCTTTGAGCTCCATCTAAGGAGAGTTATAGCTAAGGAAAACACAAAGAGTTTGAGTCAGTTGCCGTCAGTTAACCGAACTCAAATATGAACTATATTCAACAAATTATCAAAGCACAGAATTAGATGTGTTATAGTTAAGCTAATGTTAAACGATTATTTGCATTATAATACTGAGTCACTTTGTTTCAGTATAGGATTTTACAGCAATGTTTGATATTCTGTGTTTAATTCCTTACATGAGTGTTCTTTTGCATTCCAAATTTTAAATATTACAGATAGGTTTATCATCATCAGATAATTTCTTTCAGTTTGCCAGAAATAGACTCAATTTCGAAATGCACAACTTTTATAACCATCTCCCAAATGGTGATACAGTGGAACTTGGATAATTCGAACGTCTTTAATTCGAAATCGTGGTTAATTCAAAGATTTCTCTTGGTCCCTTGAATTTCTTATTATACCAATGTTAAAAAATCGTGGATGATTCGAAGTTCAACTTCCTTAATTCGAAGTTTTTATGAAAAATTTCGAACCATAACGACTTTTCGCGTTTCATCGTTAAGAAATTCGACACGTGACAACTGAAATCCCCTTCCCGCCCCCGTTCGACACGTGACGCCATTCGACACGTGACGCTTCAGACGCCATTCGAGCTTCCTGTTGTCAGTGTCACCATGTATTTCAGTAAACCAAGCGTGTACAACGTTCGCTGAAAAGGTCGCCGTCATTCGCGAGGTGGATAAGGGTGTGAAGAAGAAATGCCAAATCGCAACGAGTACGGGATAGCGCCGAATTTCGTCGGTATATTGAAGGACAAACCAACGTAAGTGAAGCTGTTTTCCGTTCACTAAACATGCTTGATGATTTTCCTAACCTTAAGCGACTGAATTCTACAAAACAATCAGATATTGCACAATTTTTTGAAAAACTATAATTTTCTGTATTGAATGTAATAGGGCCTACGTACTGTAGCTTACATAATATAAATCTTATTTTGTTTACATACATATAGTGTTTGTCTTTCATACCATGATCTTTCTGAATAAATATTTACTTATTGGCAGAATAATCTTTTCAAGCATTCAGTGGACCTGAAATTAAAGTTAAAAGATGTAACTTGTTTAATTCGAAAACTTGGATAATTCGAAGTTTTGTAGTGGTCCCTTCAGCTTCGAATTATCCAAGTTGCACTGTATTTAGCGATGGTTCCGATACACTAAAATTTTTACTGATGTTCCAGCGATTCGAGGATCGTTCTTTCATTAACCTAGCTGATGAGGAATAATGATCTCGAAACAGTTGTCTAAAACTCCCGACAATTACCTAAAATTAAGAATTTATTTAATAGTTTTATTTTCAACTTCAAAATCAAAAACACTGTTTGCTGGTATTTATCCTGTGAATGCATCATCTGATTTGTTTTAAAAAATATTTTTTTTTTTTTTTTTTTTTTTTTTTAAAACACAATTTAATTTACAAAAGCGTATTCATATTCAACGTTTCGTTTTCCTATTGTCATAAGCAGAGCTCGGGTACGACATCTGGTGACGAAAAACACAAACTCCATTTGCGTGATCAGAGACTTGAAAGTCAATTGTTGTGCTTTTCGGGAGCCAATACATTTCCTTTTTTCTTGCGAATTTACATTTCGTATAATTTTTTGGGGGAATGTTTTGTTAATTTGTGATTGCCAAGAAGAATATATACCTCTTAAAGTAATTCGGAAGCCGGTTTCTAAAGAAAATTGAAGCGTGAATGAAGTTTTAGCGGCGTTAGAATGCTTTCAATGAAATTCTATAATAGTTAGTTAAAATGTAATAAAACTCCTTTAACACCGATAAATTAACATAAGCATTATACATCAAATTCTGAACTTTGCAGTTATGTTGCTGCCGTCAGAAAGGAATGCTTCCTATTCGCCACTAATAACAGCTTCTCTCAATACAATACAGTTTAGTTTTCACAGCTTTTTAAAAAAAAAACAGAGAAAAATAGAATAATAATTGAAATTTTAAAGAAAAAAGGCTTCTAAATATTTCTAATTAAGTTCACGAAATGTCGTCTTATTTGTAAATTATTGTTTCCGCCGATTGGAAATCTTCCTTTTGCTAAAAACTAATTAAATCTGTATTAAATTTTAAATCCAGTTAACTTGAACCATCTCAAAGCGCGCGCAGATTTAAAAGGATTACAATGCATTACTCGACGTTGTCCAGTGAGAATTGTTTTGCTTCTTTTCTAATGTTTTTAGAATTATCACGCGCAATGTCTCAACGGAAATCCACTATCTATCTTCAGCTGCAAAGGCTCTTGTCCATAAATATGCATTTCAAGTGTCAAGAAGATCGCTTCACTGATTCAATGAAATTATTAAATCACGCCCCATATAAAGCAAATAGACAGACGGACAGACGGTCCTAAGGAAAGTAGGCCAAACACAATAACTTTACATCTGAATCTCCAGTATTTTTCTAAATAAAAAAAAAATCTCATTAATGAAATAAGTTTTGTTGTAAGATGATGCATCTTCGCCACTCTCCGTCTGTCCGTTCAAGTTATTATTTTTATTCAATCCTGTTGCTTTTATTCATCAAGTTTAAGATTAAAAAGTACAATGAAACTAAAAACGAACAAAATTGAGAATTACATCTCTTTACTGATTTAGGGAGTTCAAAGTTATTCAGGCGGAAATGAATTAAAAAAAAATTAATAATAAACACGAATTTTGTTAAATTTTAAATTTTAATTTAAAAAAAAAAAAAATCTGACAATATACTTAATAAATTCGAAGTAAAATTTAAAATTCCTTTCCAATTGATATGTTCTCAAGATAAGCTTAAAGATTAAAAAAAAAATAGCATTAATAAGTTGTTGCTAAAAAGAAAAAGGAAAAAAAAAACCACCTTACACCATATTCAATACCGAATTTAATTTCAGATTAAAATTTTTTTTGTTGGTCGTCGTAAAAGTGGTAGTAAGAAGAAGATTAAGAATTTCTTTTTTTTTTTTTTTTTCGTTTAGTTGGGGAAAAAAAAATTCCATTTTCCCAAGGGGTAGGATTTGCATTCATTTACCTTCCTTTTTTCTTCTTCTTCTTCTTTCTAGATTAATTAATTAATGCAGATAAAAGAAAAGAAAAATGGAAAACACCCACATTATGATAAAGCAATTTCTCATTTGAAGAACCAAGGTGTGATGATGGAGGGAAAAAAAAAACTATGGTTGCCAAAATATGAAAAAAAAATAATGACTTTTTCATGTTAACTTGTTACTTACAATTTATTAAAAATAGCCAAAAGGTTGCTTCTATTGAAAAAAATAATATGTTTGTAAATAACAATACAAAAATAAATAAATAAATAAGTTTATTTTGTCAGAAAATTGGCTTTCTAACAAAATACGATTATCATATTTTTCTGAATTTCGTCCGTTGAAAAAGCTTAGATAGATTTCAAAACAACTTCAAAAAATAAAGGACGAAACGGTAGGATTCTATAAAATAACATCTCCTATATCCTGAGCCAACGTATTTTCCATCATTTACGTTTACACCAATTTTTCTTTCTTTTTTTTTTATTGTATTATTTTTTATTAATCGCAATTAAAGACCACCTTTTAAAAATTAATTAATATTGTAACAGTTTGTATATAAATATTTTTAAAATCATGTATTTATATCTTTGGTAGAAATTATTTATCTGTGGTTATCTGTATTTATCCTTAACCATTATTTATTCCTTTTCTATTTCCTAATTATTGCTGTTCTGTTTATTTTTAAATTCTTTTCCGTTGCAGCCGTTGAATCAGTTAATTAATTTAAATATACCATGTTCTTGTCCAATCATTTTAATTACTTAACCAATCAAATAACACTATGTATGTACTATAAAATTCCATATTTTTCATTCAATAAATTAATTCAGTTCAGTTCCAGAACTTGACTCGTTGTCTTTAGATCCCAAAGACTCTCCCAGTACAATATCTTAGAACAGCCTTTTTTAAAACGATAATTTCTTCGACTTCAACATCTAGCCAAAAAAACTAAATCGAATTTAAGACATGAATTTAAATAAATGGAATTAATTTCTGTAATAATTTCGTATTAATGTAGCAATATGAACAATATTACATCGCGAGATATTATTAATAATGTTAACTTTTTCGCGAATCCATTCGCGTGGAATTAATAATAAAATGATCAGAAATTTAAAGAAAATTTAACTATTAATATTTTAATAATTTTGAACGTAATGTTTTTGAAGGAAATTATTTTCCAAAAAAATTTACGGTATTTTTTGATGGGTTTTGGGTTTGGGATTGGGGTGCAGCCGACATGATTCTGGTCATGAATTTTTGTAGGGATAGATTATATTCTTTCTTTTGGTTTAGATGGTAGACTTCTTTTATGCTTATTTGAAGTTTGTCATCATCCAACTCTCGCACACCAGATTGAGAACCACTGTAATTAGTTAATTAATTAAATAAATAAAAACAAACAAACAACTTAAGTGGATTTACACAGAAAACACTTCGAAGCACTTGTTTCATTAAATATATTATATTAAATTCGCAATCATCACTAGCATTCCGCTATCGTAAGATTTTTTATTCTTGAAAGGGGTGATTGGAGAAGAAGAGAGGGGCGCCCTTTTTATTTTATTTTTTAGTTGATTCTAGAAAATTCTAGTAACTACTTCTTCAAAATGAATGGGAAGTAATTTATTAAAAGTAAATTTTGGAAATAAAGTTATCAGGATTTATTTTTATAATGGACACTCCAACAGGCTTAAAGAAAAGAAAAAAAAAGAGAGGGGGGGGGGGCTGAGATTGGGGCCGGCTTAAGCTCCCGGGTCGTACCTCCCCATCCATACCTCATCAGAACTGTCAGTTTCCGTGAGATATGGCAACTCCGCCTATCGCCGCTAGGGGTCGCTAAACGGTAGCGCTTCGAACGCATTACACGCCCGGCAGGGGCGCCAGGGCCGAGATCACGGGGTTCAGAGGGGTCACAGCCCTAGCGGAATGAGAGGGAGGTTGGTTTGACACAAGAACACCATAAATACCAAAGACGGTAATAGAAATACGGACAGAGGAACATCGGAGAGACATCCTGTGGACAACAATAAAATAATAATAGGAAAACAAAAATCCTAAAATTCTCAATTTAGTTAAAAACCAATAACTATTGAAAAGAACTAAAACACTTTAGCGTTTCTAGTCCTTTAATTCCAAAAAAATTAAAATATCAAACAATTACTAAATTAAACAATTAACACACTTAAAACATACGGTACGCAGCTGCTACTATATATAACACAAATGATTTATATTAAAAATACTTATTTATTTATTTATTTTATTTTAATAAGTTTGACATTTCGAAATGAAAAAATAATTTTATCTTGAAATTTCACTATTTTTGATTAACAAATTAAAAAAGAAAACCTCGAACTTCAATAACATTTTAACTTAGTAAATAAATAAAATAGTAAATTCAAATAGTATGTTAGTTGACAGGATAATTTCCTTTTATATATTTCTTCATTTTATTTTTTTTTGCAAATCGCCAATGCACTATTTCGCTTCGCAGATATGGGCACTTCTCTTGAGTATTTACGGAAAAATATATTTTCAAATAATAATTTTTATTTCTTTTGTAACGTGTTACATAGCATTGTATGTATTTAATCCTATAATGGTTCTGCATTATCAAGATAGATCTGCTACTGATTGTATATTCTGAAAATTTTCTAAGGGCAATCCATTAATAAAAAAATTAAAAAATTATTTAGGAAAGCCCCTAGGCTTTTTGGGGAAACCTTATGTTTCGAGGAGATGTAGGATATTATGCATAAATCGGGTCAGCGAAGATTCATCAAAAAATGAACGTTTAGCATTTGAAAATCTCAAGAAACTTGTATTCTACTAGTAAAATAAAAATTAAAAGTAAATGTTTTATGATGGAGCGCAGAGGGAAAAACTTCCTTGTTAGAAATACAATGGAACCTCCTATGTTGTACGAAAGTAAAATAAATAATTTATAAAAGTGAAACATTGAAGATATCTTCATTACAGAACACTTGGTGTTCCCCACTGAAGAGCTCCATCTAGTGTGAATCACTTTCTAAGTTATCCTTATAAGCCGAGGTTTCATTCCGCAATTTAATTATAATTTCTTTTGGTTCCCTGAATTAATATTTATATCAATTTGAAGCACTAGTTTGGATGCTACAAAGCAATTGTTCCAAATAAAAGGGAAAGTTACGATCACAGAAGAATAGCATGAAACAGTCGAAGGGTTACCCAAATAATGACAAGGACGAAAGAAGGAAGTAGATACACGAAGAAATCGAATGGTTCTTCAGAATAGATACCGGAAGTGGATGGTAAGAAGATACATGAACAAGAAAAGAGCATCTTTGAGTCTACGGAAGATGATGGCTAAATCGTGACTGGCTCGTGGCTACAGAGACCACCACCTACACCGGTGAGGTCAGTGTACCTCGTTACAAATAGTCCGTAGAGGAGGGTGGAGATGGTGCACGAGGAACGCGTGGGAGACACAGACTCTGCCACGTAATTTAATCTTGTGAGATTGGAAAAAAGAGTGCTTGGGACTGTTTTCTATTAGCGCGAGAGGGTGGACGCGCGTTAGAGAAAATAATAGAGAAAAAAAGAACCTGGGCGACATACGAGGACACGCTTTTAGCGCGGGATGGCTTTGTCTTCTGTCGTCGGAAGAGTCAAAGGCGGCAGAGGGGGTGGGGCGTGTTTTCCAAAAATCGTGTTTTTTTTTTCCTCTGAAGGCGCTAATTCTTCCACCCTTGCCGTGATCGTGCTCCATATATGAAATGGTAACAGTCCGTGAAAAAAATAACCGCAGCGATAGGCGTCGAAAGATGGTCGCAGCGGGAGAAGGACCTGCGACACGTTCCAAGCATTCATTACGAAATCCGGTTGTGTACTAAGCTCTTGACCTATTTACGAATGAAAATTCATTTGACTTAAAACACGCGCTGGATTACAGAGGGGAAAAAAGCTCGCTTTCAAAGAAAATGAAATACTTCAAGAAATAGAAACGATGACACGAAGATGTAATTACAGAAAAAAGAAAAGATGGAACAACTTAAATTGTAGACATGGATATATCCACTTTTATATTTATTTTAAGCAAGAGACAAAGGGAGAAATACTTACATGAAATACTTACTTAGCATTTGATAAATTCTTTTCAAATTCGGTATTTAATTGAATATGCGCTTGAGTGTGTGGAACAATAACTTTTTTTTAGAGTTTATTTTCATGCAAAACTTTATTGTCTGGAATGGATTTGAGAAAAATTTAGTTTAGTCCTTAAGTTTAAAAAATCTTTCGAATCTTGTTGTTAACAAGGATTCTTTTATTCTCACGTATTTTAAAATTCTGGCGATTGTATAACAATAGCAAACACATGGGTTGCAGTAACTAAATCATAGAGAACGATTTAGGGAGCATTTACAGTTATTGGAGTAATGTTGAGTAATTAAAAAAATAAGAAACAATCACTCAAATAGAAACAAAGCACAATTCAATACTATTGTGGTTATATAAACCAGTGATTCTCAAACCTATTTCGTTTCACGCCACACTTGAATATTTGCAGATATTCCTTGGTCATTAGACCTTGTTATTAAAATCCCATGACACCGCAGGCTTTTTCATTGCTTTATTGTTATAATATAAAAACATCTGTGAATTATCAATAAATATAATAAAGCCTAAACATTTAAAAAAAAAAAAATCCTTAAATTATTTTTTTTTGTGATGATTTGAAAAGTGAATGAATAAAAAAGGATGTAGTTTAAATTTGTGTTTGTTCAGTTAGTTTGAATAATTCTAGCTAAGAACATTTGGCACAGGATGAAGATAGAAAAGGGATGAATTCTCTTATGGCATACGAAAGGCATTCTCATAGCACCCCCCCCCCCCCCGTGCTGCGGCACAATGATTGGGAAGCTCTGTTCTAAACAATAGTTCACAACAGGAGCGTAAGTTCTACAGGATTTTTATTTCGGGGGAAGCGGGAGTTGAACTGATCAGCAACAACCAAAATTTCGGGAGAGAGAGGAACCCCCAAATACAAACGAAAGAAGGGCTTTATAGGGCTAATCTGTATATTTCGGGGGGGGGGGGGGGGGCTATATATTCTATATACTCCCTTAGTTCACAGAAATCAGAGATTGATTTTAGGAGGAAGTAAACAAATAAAAACAGTCAATATGAATTTAATTTTAAATTCTTGAATTTCAATTTGTTCTTGTAAAGAAAAAAAAAAACTGTTATAGACGAGAAGATTAAAAATGATCTCTTCTAAAACCAGGCTGTTTGGGTTTTTTTCCATATCCGGATTAACTAATAGCTTCAAAACAGTGATTCTCAAACTCATCCACAAGATATTTTGAAGTTCACAAAAATAATAAAAATAAAACATAAAGTTTTAATAAATAACACTTTAGAATTTTCTTTTTTTCCTTGTTACCAAATATTATTAAGGGAAAAGATTTATCTATATTTAATTTTTACTTCAAAGACTCCTGGATTTTAAGTTAAACAAAGTTGAATATTTGATTTCGAAATACTGAAACATCTGTTAAGATTGTAAGAATTAAATATAATCCAGGACCGTCTTAGGTTACGCAGGGCCCCAGGCGGGAGAAAAAGGTTAACGTGGGATCCTACTTTTCCGCAAAAAAAAAGGAAAACTAAAGCTTTTTTATTTTATTTTTGTTTGTTTTTTTTTTCATTTGAAAACTTTTGTTCTAAATGTTTGTCTTTGAATCGTATTACAAACTTCATATAACCTTTTGGTAGTTTTTACTTATCATGTCGGTATAAAGGGAAATAAGGGTGTAAGGAGATATTTCGGGAGTATTTTAAAGTATATCCTTTGTGAAAGGGTGACAAATGACACGAATTCCTTGCGTTGCTAACTTTGTCGCGGTTGATCGGTAGCGCCCCGCTGTGAGCATCGGGTGACAGAACACAGTTCCCGCCCAACCACCTCTCGGCTGCGGCAACTTCCCTTGGAGTGTTGAAACGGACCCGCAAAAACCCCCTCCCGTGAGACCCGTCCAACCGTGAATCAGCAGGGGGTCAGGGGCCGAGTTATAAATCTATCACAAAAACGAGAATGGTCTTCAAATTCCCCCTCCCCTCCATCAAGGTAGTTAGTGGAGGAGGGGGCATCGGTTCAACCCACCTCCTCCTCCAATCAGTGAAGCCAAGCAATTGGTGGAGAATTTGTAGGGAAACTCTTTTTAATTATAAATAATAAAGAAGGTTTAACGTGCATAAATGTAATATGAAAAGAGTAAGAAACATCTGAAACAGTTTCAGATGTCTCTTTTTAATTATGTTTTCCCATTTTTCAAAATTGTTCTGAAATGGGTGGTTATGTTCGAAATCGCCATTTCCTAACACAGTCTATTTTTATTCTATTTTTTGAAGATATGAGAATTACTGATCTGGCTGTATACTCCTCTATGGTACCCCAAAATTGCTATATTTAAATTTTATTTTAAGCTAACAACCCTTCGTTTCACCTGAGGAGATCATCTTGGAACTGTAAAACATAAGAGGTGACATATGTACACTTGAGAGATCATTTCGAAATAACTAGATTAGATAAGATGATAGGTAAAATGTTAATTCGAAAGATCTAAACCAAAATCATTCTCTAATTACTATTTTTCTGTAATCTTTCGAACAAGATAAAAAAAACTTAAAAATTGCCTAACATTTTTTGTTCAAAATTTTCAAACCAGATCGAAATGTTTTGTTTGAATGTTATTAAAACTGTCAATCCGATTTTAAAATATATATTCTACATATATCCATGTATCCAAATACATATATCTAATATGTTCTTTGCTTTTGTAATTTTTTTTAAATAACAAAACCGAATTTAATGTGCAATAAATTGACACATAAATTAGAATACAGCACTTAAAAAGGTAAATTAAAATCGACGTGGAATCGTACCTTCAAACTAATATTTTAATCCTTCGTTTGTAGACCTAATTCTCAATTATACCGTAGAAAGTTTATCTGAGGAATCTGAAATTTTCTTAGTGATTTTAGAAGTGTAACGCCATCAGTTGATAGGAGTAATTTCTTCTGAAAAATGCGAAAGTTGGTCTGGTAACTATACGTTTTTTATGATTTAATAGGAATGTTTCGAACTGATTATCTCTCTTCAGCTAGGTAACACAAGATCACATGAAAAAATAAGGAGAAGAAAAGTGGCTGAAAAATTACAAAACTTTAAAAATTAAATTAAAATAAATACATATTAATGCTTATTAAGCTGATCTACTCGAATGTTATTTATTTTTGTATTAATTTAAATTGCCGAATTCAAAATTTTGAAATTTACATTTTTAAATGAATTATTTTCTTAATTATTTATTATTTCTAATCATTTTTTTTGGGGGGGCAGATCACCACCTGTAGCGTCCTGAGAAGTACAACACTCGTAGAGATAATTTTATTTTATTATCATTATTTTTTTACATTTTCTTATTTTATTGAATTTAATGTAAGAAATAAAAATAAGTGTGAAATAAAACGCATAGTATTAAATATCATATTTTATGATTAAATTTTCGATTTTACAGATTGTTTTAATTAACTTGTTATTTAATGCTATTAGCAAAAGATTTTAGCAACTCGGAAGAAAAAGTTTAACTGACATTTTAGATATTTTAGATAATTTGTTGTTTTGGTCAAAAAAACAAAACACTGTTCAGTTGTTGTAATTTATGTAAAACATATAATGTAGACTGACTTTAAAACTTCTATGTCAGAAACATTAAAAAAAAATCAGGTTCCGAATAACCAAAGACAGTAAAATAACATTAAAACAAGCTTTTTTTAATTTGTCTGTAATGATTCTTCAATTTTTTTGTTCTTTATTGTGTTTTTGCAAATCTCAAGAAATTGTTAATAATTATTTTCACACACTTCTAATAATTTATACAAACCTATTATCAAACCGCGGTGGGGGCTTCCTGCAAACTGTCACGTGACATTTTTAATGTCTAGTGTCTCCCGTCTGATGAGAGGTTTGGGTTGGGGGTGGTTGTTTAGAGAAAGGAAACAAGAGACGAGGGAAGAAGGGACCAAAGTGGGGGTGGGGTGGGGGAGAAAGATGAACACAAGAGGGGTCTCATCTTGTTGTTTCAATCTGCACGCTGCGGTTCGAGATGTGGCTCTATTACTGCTAATTTGCCAACCACTGCACAGGGACGAAGGCACTCGACCCCCTTACTTTCGGTGGGGGTAGTGTGGGGGGTTCATATATCTTCTTTTTTTTTTAAAACCATCCATCTAAAGGATTAGGTGTAAAGGTGGCATTTTTACAAACCATTTTATTTACAGGTGCCATAAATTTCCTTGTTAATAGGATAACATAAACAATTTACCCCCTCAAAAGTAGGGGTCCTTGGAAATACATTAAATAATTATAGTTTCCGTGGTTATTTGTTTTATAGATAATGTATTTTAGCACATTGATT
This sequence comes from Thereuonema tuberculata, assembly GCA_023159025.1. Taxonomy (NCBI): domain Eukaryota; kingdom Metazoa; phylum Arthropoda; class Chilopoda; order Scutigeromorpha; family Scutigeridae; genus Thereuonema; species Thereuonema tuberculata. Next base: position 10,999,933 of record JAFIDM010003189.1, on the reverse strand, counting down.
GTATTTACTGCGCATTTTTATTAAAGTAAACTTTAATAAGGAAACAATATAAGAAAGAAATCTGTTTTTATTATCATTAGGGGAAGGCATCAACGATTGACTTTACATTATTGGATTCGGAACAACAATGCATCTTTCGTACTTGATGGATAATTGTAACAATGAATCCTTTGTAAATAACTTAAATGACCTGATAGTATAAGTGGTCCTACTTATCTATAGGCTAATCTGAGGATTACAGGATCAGGGTTCGATTCCCTGTGAGGTCAAAAAACATTTTTTTTTTTATTATAACTTTAGGTTCTATGAATATTGATAAAATAGTGAGTTAAATGGAGACACAAGACTTCTATTGAATATTTTGTGATTCTAATCATTGAATTGTAAGAATATATAGTATTTAACCAATTGAAACATATCGATACCGTAAAGTGGATATATTTTGACCGTTTTTCATTTTCTTTTACTTATAGTCCTAATCTTTAAGATTAAAAAATAGAAGCATATTGAACAATAGGGGCTGATTTGAAATCTATTAAAATACAAAGTAGATGAAAGAAATATGAAAGGAAAAATTTTTATTCAATAAAATATTACTGGTCAAAGTATTCTCTACGATGGGGTTACTTTGATCAACCCCACAGAACCTCGAAAATACACTTTTTTCAATGTAAAATAATTGTAAAAGAAATACTTGTTTATTTGTGAAATTCATCAAATTCCCATCATATTAATGCTATGATTTACCTCGATTACCATTAGAAATGACAGATTCAATAAAGGTTTTGTGGGTGTTCTTTTAAACACATGACTACACGTCATAGCTGTTTTGACAATTTGTCAAAATGGCGAATCTGAATGATATTGTTTCTGCAACTGATATTTAGTGAGACAATTTTGAACTAAAACCAAATTATGCTGTTCATGGAAAAAATTGCATGGTTATCCTGTAGATGGGTTATGCTTTATCCTTTATAGAGTTTATCATTTTAGTATATGTGTAACTAATAAATTATACGAATATCATATTTTTTATTACTATTACCTTACAATTTCCTTGTCATCTGGTAACTAATATTAACAACATGTGTTTTTGAATATAAACCTATTCATCAACTAATAAAAACAATGAAGGGTTTATAGGCATTACGGAATTACAGGTAAGATGGAGGTCTACAACTTATATGAAGTTAGAAAAGTGATCCTTGAATGCAAAACTTTTGGGAACCACTGATCTAGAGAACTGTATAGTTTGGTCGATCGCAAGATTTGGCGAACATCACAGAGATGACTGCTTTGGTTGCAGAAGACTACGAAACGTCGAGAATAAACTAAGTTAATTTATTCTGCTATTAGTTTATTTCAGTTATTTTCATTATGTGTTTTTGTTTTTTTTGTGTCAAGAAAATGGCAAAACGAAAAGCCTACGATTTTATTTTTATTTATTGTTTGTTTTAATTAACTGTTGAAAACAAACAGTAGCAATTCTGAAGATAAATAAATTCAAATTTGCATTATTTACGTAAGATGTTTTAAATCCGATGAATTTTAATCCTATCAAATCACGTGGGTAGACGTCACTGTTTCCTTTTTAATGCTGTGAAAGTCATTTTGCGCTAATTTTCTCAACAAAGATCCACTTGAAAAAGATTTCAATAAAAGTCAAGTCGTCTCTCGTCTTGAAATATGTATACTAACTTTCAAGAAGATCCCCCTAGCTGTAGGGAAGAGGGGGCATTCACACACACACACACACACACACACACACATACACACTTACTGAAAGACTGACAGAGCGTCAATTGCCTAGTTGGCTAAAAAACAGATGATCTAGTAGAACAAAGCCTATTTATTTCATAATAAAATAATGTCACAAATGGGATCCTGTTTCTTTTGTGCTCATCATTACTGGTTTTGACGTAATGATATCATTGCCATCACTGGAGTCATTGGCATATAGAACGGGGAAAGGGGAAATTTTTTTATCCGTTTATTAAACCTGGTGAGACAATTCATCATTTTATTTGAAACCTCGCCTCCCCCATCTAGGAAAGGACATGAAGTTTGTTTGTTTTTGGTTGGGGGTTTACGACCATCATAACCCATTCCAGATTCTGGATACACCTGTGACTGAGGAGTGCAGATTGGAGGTCATCTTCGTTCCAATTTGTTCAAATTTTTTTCAAAAAAACAAACTATTAATTGCTTAAAAAAATATTTTCTGCGAGATCTTTCTAGATATAACTTTTTTTTTTATATTTCCTGTTATTTCTTTCTTACACATTTCATTATTTTAAAATCTATTCCTAAATTTTAGTTATTATTATTTTTATTTTTTGCAAATTTACAGTAAAATAAATCTTCCTTGTTTAACTAATATGAGAGGGTTTTTTATTTTCATTAGATTAGTTTCTGTTGTAAGCAGTGAAGTTTATTTTTTCCTAATTATTTACTTTGATGTATTTTATTTGTGTGAATTGTATTTCTTTTTTAATTAATGTTATTTTCTTTTTAAAAAATAACTCGGTTGATAAGTCATTTACCTGGAAGACGAATCTTTGTTTTTTTATGTTTTTAAAGGATGAATGGAATTTAGTAGATCAGTGCTTCTTTGAAAAAGTTTTGGAAAATTTATATTGAAGTCGATCTGATTTTTATTGATGTTGATGCCTTTATTTAGTTGTTATGAACAACGTATGTTATTAAGTTATGTTATTAAGAATATTAAACCTTTTTTTTTTTTATAAAAAAAAAGCATCATTAGTATAATGAACATCAATTCACGATAATTCAGATCTTTGCCACTTTTTGTAATTGTATCGACTGTTTAATTTCAATTCTTAATTTCTTCCAGACGAGTAGAAAGTACAATGAGACAGAAACCGAAGTGATTTGTATTTAGTTAAAGCAATCGAAAATCCTAACCTAACTTTCTAAATCCCATAGCCACTTGGCCTAACGGGGCACAGTTTAGTATCCTTTTGTTCACCGGCTTAACAATTCAGATATTAGGACCTTCTGCAGGGATCGAACCCGATACCCTCGGTCCTTAGACAGGAACTTTATTACTTGACATGCAGAGAATAGATGCAAAAATGCTACAACTAGACTTAGTGCATCTGATGCAATAAATATACAAGCAGATTAAAAAAAAAAAAAAAGCTACAGAACGAGTTGTCTACAAGTGCACAGACACCAAATTAAAAGAAAAAAAAGTCTTTTTTTATCTAATTTCATAAGTGGTCATTAAGTGTTTTTTTATTCTTAATAGTTCTTGGAATAGCTGCTAAACGATGGAAGTCCTTCTTTTTCAGAGGATGTCAACATGCATTTGAATGATAAATGAGGTAATAGCATTCCTCCAATTGTACTCTGATAATGGTTAGTCATGGAATACTTTCTTAAGGTTTTAGAAGTAATCATCTGTCATTTTGAAACCTTGTGAATTATTCTAGAACATATCCAGTCATTTGCAATTAAAGATCAACTAAAAGCTATGGAGTGTTTTAATAAATAGAAGCCTAATAAATATTTTCTAATGTAAAATTCTAAGGATGGTCAAAAGAAACTGGAATTTATTATTAGTATCTGAGAAGAAGGCACTCAGTGAAATTCATTCGTATAAAAGTATTGCAATTCATCGATTTACACTATTAACATTGCTAAAGATACATTTTAAGTACATCTTCAGTCAATATAAATATTGTAATAATTCAGTCAATATAAATATTGTTATATTACTTTAAATTCTTTCTGTATATGTTAAAAGAATGAGACCTTGGATAACTGTTTCCTGCTTTTTGAAGCTCATCAACGGTACGGCATCTCAACGGAGACAGAAGATTTAAAGAATTACAAAGACAGTACAATTTCCAGAAGAAAAATAAAACGTAAATATTATTCCATCTGCCAGTATTTTTAATTCAATCGAAAAGGAATTAAAATGGATGTCATTTAATTAAAAAGAAGTTCGAATATTTATCATCAAATGTAAATAAATGAAATGTAAATAAAAGACACAAGTGGTGTCTTGGGACGGTTGTTTCGCTTATTGATACTCAGTAAGGTTTCGAAGTCTATTTAATGGAGGATTGAGAATCATGAATTAAAGGGAAACATTAACTTCTAAAAAAACCTAGTTTGATGAATTCGATTTTTTTTTCCATTTTGTGCAAAAGTTAAATTTCGTTTTCTTTTTTTTTTTATATATATTCTTTTAAACTGTTTACTTTTTATATTATAATTTGTCAGTTTCAACAACAAAAGAAAAATACACAAAGGAAAATGTCATATACTATTAAAAAATCTACAGACAAAAACGATCTACAGCTTCAGTCAAAACATATATTCAAAAATTCCTGTACAAACTAGGTCAGGTACAAAAACAAACCGTTCTTGTAGTGGAACGTATGCCCTCAAACGCCACCGGAATGTGTTAGGCACTGTTTGGCAGCACATTAGTTGGGCGGTGTAAGCCATCATGATTTGAAACGTTGACTTTATACGCGTAAGATGAATTTCCGAAGTGTAGAATTTGAGATGTAGGTGTATATACACTATCCGGCCACTTTATTAGGTACACCCCTCCTATGCGCATGAATATCTGGACCCGTCGTGTCTCATAACAACTCTTCAAGCTGGTGGGGACAATGTCATGGGGGATGTTATCCACGTTGGGTCCATTGATACCTCTGGAGGCACGTTAGGATGCTAGAGCATACCTAAACAGCCATCATCCTAGCTGATTAAGTGCAACCGTACATGTTAATAGTTTATTCTAATGCAGAAGGCTACTTCAAGCAGGATAATGCGCCGGTGCAAAAAGCCCGCATCACTATGGGATGGTTTGAGGAACATGACGATGACTTTTCTTGCTGCAGTGGCCCGCTCAGTCCCCGGATCTGAGCCCGATTGAAAATTTGTGCGATGAGCTGGAACGGGCTGTTCACTCCAGGCCTACATATCCATCAAATCTTCAGGAACTACGTGACACACTCATGTCTGCATGGTACACAATACCTCAGCAACGTTTTCAGCATCTTCTGGAATCCATGCCTAGACGAATTCAGACTGTTCTGAGGGCTAAAGAAGACCCAATTCGCTACTAGGTAGGTGTACCTAATAAAGTGGCCGGACAATGTATATACCGTAGAAAGAGCTCATGGACACATTCTACCTAGAATTTAACTTTTCAAGACAATCTTGAACCACATTCTAAAACCAGGTGAAAGTTTTTTAATCCCATACTATCCATACTGTCCAAATTAGAGAAATCATTAATCATGGATCTAAAACTGTAACATCAGTACTTCGAGAATTCAAAAAAGAAAGAAAAGAAATGATTAAAAATAAACGCGAAAAAAATTGGAAGAATGTGTTAAGTATATTTAATAGTCATTCTTTTGTCCCTTCTTTAATTTGTAAAGGTTTCAAAGCATTAAAATTAAGAAAATCGTTATATTACTATTTGACAGCAATCTAGTTAATAGTAATCATTATAATGCTATTGTTTTAAAAAGGGATAAAACTAAACAAAAGGAAAAAGTTTTTACCCTTAGTTTTACCAATCGTGTTTACATTTGCTTTAATGAAAAGTTTTCAGTAATAACATAGATTTTCCAACGAACCAATGAACTACGTCTTTTTCCAATTGATGAAATGAGTGCTGTGGGAAATCGAATTGTATCATCCCTAAATACAGGAAGGAATTTAAAACACTGAAAAATACTTAATATATCGCATTCAGTTCTTATATACGATCAGAACATACAGGGTGTCCCAGGAGAATAGGTTAATATTTTGGGAGTTAATTTTGTCAGTGATTTTAAGCCAAAAAAGTTCCTATGAACGAGTTTCCCATAACGAATAGTTTCTGAGACAGAGCTATTTGAATGTACAGTTTCAAAACGAATGACAACAAAGAGATACTATTTCAAATATTTATTAATCACCACTTCTTATTTCTCATATTACACACTTCTTCAGTTTATAGTAAAGTTTCAAAAATTCACCGTCAACATCAAAATGCGTTTCTCAGCTCTTATGAGAATATGACGTGTTAATTGTCTGAGTTCATCATGACGTTCCTTTATATGTACACGCAAAAGCATCTATTATATGAGCGAACAATTCGTCTCATGTATTCACTCTTATACGCTTTATCACACTTCACTCTTCATCCGACCCCATAAACAGACATCTAAGGAAGTTAGGTTTGGAGATCTTGGCGCCGTGCGATGGAAGAGAAGGAAAACAATAACCAGCAGGCACAGTGACAATTGCGCACCAATTTCAATTATCTCAGAAACTATTCAGATTAGGACAATCGTTTATATGAACTTTTTTGCTTAAAATGATCTACATTATCACCTCCCAAAATATTGACCTTTCCTCCTGGGACACCCTGTATACTGCACATCAAATGAAATTGAGAATTTAATTAAAAATTTGAAGAAACAAATTCAATGGACCATTTGAGGTTTACACCCTTATCGACGTCACGTATGACGTGTAAGCACATGCGGCGAGAGCTTAGGGGATAAACAAACATATAACTTCGTGTGAATTACTTAAAAAATCGTCGATTTTTGATATTTCAAGACGGATGGTTCAGTACTGTGCAGATCCTTATTGTAATAATTCCATAAAAACGCTTGGAATATCCTTCTTTAATATAATATTTCCTCTATATCTAAACCGGTTAAAACAGAGCACATGGCTTTGTTTATCCCACATGCGAAGCAGTAGCCTGGAGGGATATGTTGCAACTACGAAGCCCCGCCTATCCTCAAGTAGTCCATTAAATTATATTCTTCTTTGAAAATATATTGCTGTCGTCTTCTTCAATAGGCGATAATCAACTCTACATCCAAAATAAAAATTTTGGAAGGCTTACAATCGTTGCATCCAAATCAAATCTTTTAGTTCAGCCTCTATATCTACTAGGGTTAAAACAAAGCACATGGCTTTGTTTATCCCACAAGCCAAAACGTAGACTGGTGGAGTATTTTGGAACTATGAAGCCCCGCCTATCCTCAAGTGGTCCATTGGTCATGATAACATTAAAACAAAGCTAGTTAAAGAAAACATGGAGATTTTTGCAAAAGTTATTGATTTTCTCATTGATATCATTATCACAGCAAGAAAAGAATCCCGAAAATCTTAAAATTGCTAAAATTGTACCAATATCTAAAGCTAAGGAGTGTAACAATGTGGAAAATTACACGCCAATTGCTATCCAACCAATCATAAACAAAATAATTGAAAGTTATATATCATTGAGAATTAATAGCTTTGTCTCCAAATACAATATCATACACAACGAACAATATGTAGGCTATACCAAAAGAAAAAAAGTACAACCAAATTACTTGAAAAGTTAAGCAATAATGTAAATCTAAATTTGAACAATCGAAATTATATCTTACTTCTATCTATTGACCTAAGCAAAGCGTTTGATAAAGTAGATCACAACATATTACTTAATAAATTAGAAAAGATGGGAATTAAAGATGTATTACTGGCCATTATTAAGCAGTATTTCCAAAACAGAAAGAATTATGTCTCAATTAAAAATATCAAAAGTAAAAATAAAAGTTTTACAAAAGGTGTCCCATAGGGCTCAAATTAAGGTCCTATCTTTTTTTTTTATACTCTATATAAATGATGTATTCAATGTCATTAAAACATGTATTCATATCTATGCAGATGATATTCTCATCTATGCAGGAATATTACAAATGCACAAATCAAACTTCAAAATGATCTTTTAAATATACAAAAATGGTCTCATGACAAGAAAATAATAATTAATGAACACAAAACAAAATTAATAATAATCCATCCCAAAAAGCAAATTCCTGATACAATACCATAAATATATTATCACAGCCACAATCCGAATTGTGTCACATGCACAAAAATAACATTAGTTAATTACTTTAAAATCATAAATAACACTTTTACTTGGAGTAATCACATAAATCACATATATACTTTCATATATATTTTATCATATCAAAGGCCTCTTGCCAATCAAAATTAAAATTATTATCTATTATGCCTTCTTCGACTCTATAATTAATTATGCAGTTCAGGTGTGGGCGAAAACCACACAGACAAATCTCAAAGAAATTAACAACTTTCAAAAATAAATTAATATTTACTAGAAAATATTGAAATGATGAGAACTTTAGAAATACGCTATAACTCAAATACGAAATACTAAATCCCCAACAAAAATTCCTCTACTACATAACTCAAAATTACTGTAAAATAATAGAGTTGAAAAATAGAAAAAGAGAAACAAATGACACCCTCAGAGACAACAGAAAAATTACAATGGATTATCCGTTCTTACATAATAAATATGGAGAATATCATATGAATCACATATTAGAAAAAAACAATAAATAGTATAAATAAAGATGTAAAATTAGATCATGCAAAAATTTCAATATTTAAAAAAACAAATAAAAAAATGGTTAATAATAAACGCTTGAAGAAACACAAAAATGATTATGATTAAAATGGAACAAATATCATTATGAAATACATGTATGATTAGATACATTTGTATATATTTGTGTAAGTGTATGAATATAGATATATGTATTGATAAACGTATATATTCATTGATATGTGTATACTGTACCTTCATATTATTTCGAAACTGTGTTTTGACTACAACAAGGAGGAATTGTTTTTGGGAAGCAGCCTGGCAATTTATAATTTCCTTATTAATGGAATTGTTATTGTATATATGTTATGTCCTATCTTTAGTTAATAGATATGTTTTAATTACTTTTTACATATGTATATTTTAACACAAAACACACCATCTGTTGACAAGGAAATTAACTTCCCTAACAGGACTGAGTTGTAGATTCATGTATATTACCAATAAAAAAAAACATTGTAATTTACAGATTTCTTAAAAATTTCGAAAATCACACACACACAGCGTTTGTTCCAACTTATTTGTTTTATCTTCATAAACAACTTCCATCTGCAAGACCTGATGTCAAAAATTATTAAAAAAAATTAATTACTTTTTTTTCTTTCTTTTTGGACTTGCAATTAAACCTTTTTAAAAACTGGTGAATGACCCTCAAAGTTGCAAAACACGTTATTAAAGATGATTTCATTTTAGACAACGTATTCTCTATGCACTTTCGCGGTATTATTTTTAATTTTGGCAGTTTAATCTTAAAGGTTCAGTTTATTCTGTTTTATACAATTTTTTCTAAATTGTGAAATTACTTATTTTAGAATTAGTTTGAATAATAATAACTAAAAGTATAAGCAAAAAGCTACAAGCAATCAAGTCAAACTTTCCATTGAATTTGGAGTAGCACGAGATGCAGAGGCTCCTGCGATCCTCGGCCTTATGGAACAAAGTCGAAAGGCAAGTCAGATGCTCGCCTGCCTGTAAAAAGAACAATACTCAAATAATCAATAATCAAAGATGACTAATACTTTATTTAATAAAGATGTTTATTATTAACATAACATATTTTTGAAAGCTTTGCATATGATTAAGGAGCAAACGTAATTTAAAAAATATATATATATATTTTATGGCACTTTAAATTCTAAATGTAATCCTTTGCCTATTCTTAAGGAAAATTTCTTTAAAGAATTATTGAATCAGACATATTTGATAACAGGTGTAAAAATAGATTTTGAAAACCTAAAAATTCATTAGTAGATTCCGCAGTAAAACAAGTGTTTTAGAGAATTTAGTTGAAAATAAATTATCCTATTGTGAATAAAAACAAAAAGATCCCGCCGAAAGGCAGTCCAAACACACTTTCTCCCGGACGATTCTAAAAACAGAGGGTAGAAGAATTATAAGAAAAAAAAAAACCACCCTGTAACTTCGCATCCCTCGCTGTGATCCCACCCCCAACCGGAGAGAGACATGGGTTCCCATCAAGCTGTCACATTAATTGTCGTAATAGATTGATGGGCCGACGTATGGCACTAGTAAAGCCGGCAATGCCTGGTCACGTGACACGGCATCTTCATTGTTACCGTTTGTCAGATCGCTCTGGGTTTATTAATTATTCCTTACCTGACAACCAGGCCTCCATTTCTCACCTGTCACGCTACGTCCGTGTTAATTCGAAGTCGTACACACACACACACACACACACAGGTCGGCCGCCAGCGATTTTTTTTTTTTTTACTTTCACTCGGGCGCTTAAAATATTTTCGAAGACAACGACAAAGTATTTACGGCCAATGAACTATATTTATTAATATCGTAAACAGTTTTTATTTTATTTATTTATTTTTTGCATTTTGCTCCAAGTTTCAGCATTTTAAGAATTCCCATAATTTTTGGTCTTAAATTTGGTCGTGTATCACTATGGAGGACGTTGTAGAATATCGAATATTTTTCACCACATTTCTATGTTTATATAATATATATAAAACTCATTTTCTGTAAGAAATAAACATATACAATTGTTTCTATAAGAGATGAATGATTATAAATATATAGTTAAATCTGCATTTCATCTAAATCAGTGGTTCTCAAACTTTTCGAATATTTAAATACCCCTTAAATATACTGCTAAAAATTCTTGTACCACCATGGACATATTTCGTAATCCGGTCTTTGTACAATCAAGAGTAGGCGTTTAAAGTAAGAAGACAAACAGAATAAAATAAACAATAAAAAGATAGTGGACCATTACCACACTAAGCATTAATAATAAAAACATATAAAAATAATGATAAATATAATGGTCTACTATCTTGTTATTATTACAGCCGCAAGTTAAATATGAAATACACAATCTTTTTTAATTTAAAAAAAAATATGTTTTTTCTTAATACAACATAAAAAACAAAACAAAACGTAGTTCATCTGTCTTTTTGTTGCATCTCTGTGTTCCACTTGCAACAACATAATATACAACAGATTGAGAATCCCTGATATATTTTATTAATATGCACACAGACATAAAATAATTGAAGTAGTTGATCTGAATTTAATTAACTATCTTGTTAGTAATTAAGTTCTTATGTGCATTAAGGCTTATAACACTTATTACACAAAATTGCAATATAAGTGAAATTTTAAATTCCACAATTTCTAATTTTGACCGAATTCTTTAGGCCTAACTTGTATATACATATATATTTTGAAATGAATATAAAGTTATTTTATCTTTGCATATTGACTTGTAAATTTTAGCTTTGATTTCTTCTATTTCCCTTATTTATTTATTTTCAATCAAAATTTGTTTAATACAAATAACAGGCTAATAATAACTTTGGTCAAATGGAGTCCTTCAATATCACATGTGCAGTTATTAGTTATTAGGGTGAAATTAAATGTATTTCTGTGGAGAAATCTGCGCAATAAGTTGATAGCAATTCCCTTGCAGCAGCAAAATATTTAATTGTCATTGACAGGAAGTAATGACTTTATTTTCACTGTCAATAATGCATCAGTTTCATTGTTGCATATGCTGCTGCTTCATAACATGTAAAATTAATTGTAAAATCATTATAATCTAAGAATTTACAAACCAAACTTCAGTTTGGTATATTCCGCTTTGAGACAATTCCCTTCGCTTATACGACAGCTTTTAATTCTCTTCTTTTGTGACAGCTGATTCGCCGATGCGACACTTTTGCGACATTTACGCTATTACTACAGCGTTTAGATCGCTTCACTTTGCTTACAAACATGAGGTTTCGCTCTGTATCTCTTTATTTCGATGTGATTAAGTGAATATTAAACTATTTATAATCAGCACGTGGAACTGTTTACATCTTTAGTTCAAATTCTGTCCACAAGGTTCCCCAAGCTTCAAGGATGTATGCTAATGAGACGTCAGCACCCCGCTACAGGGACGCAAGGGCCACATTGCTGTTTCATTGGTTTATTATTTTGTATAATCGTTATAAAAACCGACTTTTCTTTTGTATTAATCACTTGAAAATAGTTACGGTTCATAAGTAACTGAAACCTTGGTCGTTTGTATATTTTTTGTATTAAACAAGTTAGTAACATATTCAGGTGTACAGGCTTTGATATTGAGTTAGTAATTATGAACAGTACACGTAAAACCTTAATTTATATTTATAACTTTCATCTTTTTCTTTTCTTATGATTTAAATATAAAATAACTGAAGAATGGTAAATAAAATGAAAAGAGTAGTCAATTATGCACGTACCGTATATGCTCCAATAAACGCCGAGTCTCTTATTGTCGCCGGTCTCTAATAAGCGCCGGGCTGCAGAGGGGACACGGCCAAATAGTAGCCGGTCTCTAACAGTAGCCGGGTCTTTGATATTTGCCTATCGGTACTAGTGTAAGCGTCCGTATCTTTGTAGTCGTGCGTAACACCTTACGGTACATTGCCTTACAAAATGATGCCGAAACGGTCATTTGATATTGCCTTTAAGATTCGCGCAGTGGAATACGCGAAAGAAACTTCCGGTGTGGCGTCCGCCCGTCATTGCGGATTCGGACGACGAATAGCAGCGAAAGGTACAGAAAGACATTGCCATTTATCTTTAACAGTCTTATGAAGTATGTGAAATTCAAATAAAGTGACTGTTTGTAATATGAGCCGGCATTTATGTGTAAAAATATTGCGTTCTGAAGGTTTTTGTTAATAATGGCCGGCCTCTAATAGCAGCCGGTCTCTATTAAGCGCCGGGAGCCGAGGCTAGTTTTGCAAATAAACGCCGGGGGCCTCTATTAGAGCATATTCGGTATATGATGATTACAGTGTAGTACTTGTATCGATAAAAGGAAGAAAAAAAAAAGGAAAAAAGGGAAAAGATCCGATGATCTTCGCTTTGCGACAACTTTCTGGAACCAACGACTGGTAATATCGCGATATACATGAATATGACAATTTGACGAACATTCCTGTCTATTTTGAACTTTTATTCAACTTAGGAAGTATTCATCAAATATTGAAGTATTTTTAAATCTGATGGACGAGGACAACAAACTAATAAACTATGAATTACTATTAATAAATCTTAACATATTTTTTTAATTCTATTTGTGGATTATAGTAAATGGATATGGTAATCTAATTGCAACCGAATCAGGAATTTAATGTCGTCCAAAAAAAAAAAAAAATGATAAAAGATAATATCATTAAACTCTGTTAAATATGAACTCTGATACAGAATTGTTTGAATTATTTACGATGAGTCTTTATAAAAATGATCTTTAAAAATAGTCAGTAACTCTAACATCCTCTAATCTGAACTTATTAAAAATATTACGTGTAAAATTTTGTAACAAAGGATTGTGCGAATTAAAAGAAATGGAAAAGTAAATCAGTGACTACCAAATAGTGCGACCTCAAATGTCTAGTCAGCATATTATATACTCATGTTCAGTAAAAACATATCCTTCCCAGTTTTAACTATAATTTTCGCTACAGTTTTCATCTAATAATTAATAATTACTGTTGAAATTCCAGTACATATTTAATATTAAAGTTCTAATTTCTATTAATCATAATTTTACTTTAGGATTCTCAAAGATCTCACTCACTCTTTAATTTTGTTCTTCACAGGCTACGTCCTATGGAAATGTTACTATTATTTATTTGCCGAAAAAGCGAATTCATCTTTGGCGAGATTGTGAATTCGAAATTTTACTTTTCTATCTCAACACCAATTTTAACTGCAGTTATGAAATTGCCTGAAATGTTTCGTAACGATTTCTTGAATATTTAACAGCAGTGGTCGCCATTTTAACAGCAGTGGGCCTTTTTCAAATCGTTTCTTTCAAATTTTTTCGTTCGTCTCATTTTTATCATTTGTCTTCTACCATCTTTCCATTAAGTACTTCAATCAATAGGTAGACCTACACTTAACGGTCAGCTGACTTGATTACTGTAAAGAAAGTGTGGTTATATCATCTAGAAAGTACAGTAATAACTGTTAAATGTCTAAAAAGCGTGCTGTGTCAGTGAATGAAAGACAAGTCCGAGCAATACAATATTCAACAGATCACGAGAAATTTTTTTCTGTTGGTGGACTACATGATTACTAAAAGAAAAAATAAACGGGTGAATTAGGAAGTTACAAAAAGAACGCAAGTCGTCCTATCCACAGGTAAAATATGTACAAGGGAAATGTTCACAAATATGAATTATAAAGTATCTAAGATAAAACGGAACATGGAGATTTTTTCCAGTAAGCCGAACGAATAAGCAGTTAAAAGAAGCAAGAACTACATTTTCCAGTTACCATGGTTACAAATCAACAAGACATTTCTTCAGTGAATTCTCAAAGTGAATCGAGAAGTGAATCAACATGGAGTGAAATTTAATGTTAAACGGAAGAATGGCTGAAGTGATTTCCAAACTGTATCGAGAAAACCAGAACTCAAAAGCCATCGTTCTGTTTATAGGCATTCTAGAACTATCTGACGAAGATTCAATAAGTGCAGGATCAATCTATGTAAGTTATAATCACTTAAGTTATAATTACAAGCAAGCTATTTATCTAGTTGTTTATCTCTGTATTTATTCACTTTATTTTTATCGACCTCTGAATATAGAAATTCGTTATGTTTCACAAATGCTGTATCTTTAGTGAATACTTAACTAGCATATTTCTACTTAAAATAAGTTTTATTTCGTAAATTGAAATTTCATAAAGGCGTTCCTTATTTGACCATGATCTGATCGATCAACGATACCTGGACTGCAACGTCGTATTTAAGTAAAAGTTTGAATTGTTCGCAATTCATTGAAGTAAAAGTGTCTATATGCAATTCTAAAGAAACGGATAGAAACTTTTTACAAAATATAGATAAAAGTTATACAAAACTACCTTTACACCGGTTTGCCATTTATGACGCTGAGAAAGTTGGCGCGAATAATCGATTATCCAATCATTCCCTTTTGTTTTTCTTCACTGATGCAAAATAATGACGTATTAATCTTTCTCGAGATTACGGAGGAAATGAAGGGTCTAATTAACTTCACCAATGATTACAGTTAATTATGGACATCTTATTACTTCCTATGAACAATATATTATTATGTTTATTTGTTTTGATTACTTCTGATTTTATTTAGATATTAATCCCACTATTCCTTTCTTGTATCTCCTGGGAACCTAAAAAACCATTTGTCTTGTGAGTGACCTCTGGCGGTCACCCTGCAATCTCCTATGACACTTGCGATGATGGATGACCTCTGATCTCAGCGACCTCTGCAG
The DNA here is from genome assembly GCA_023159025.1 of Thereuonema tuberculata. Lineage (NCBI taxonomy): Eukaryota > Metazoa > Arthropoda > Chilopoda > Scutigeromorpha > Scutigeridae > Thereuonema > Thereuonema tuberculata. The sequence goes on along the minus strand of JAFIDM010003189.1, from coordinate 10,984,713 downwards.
TGGATAGGGGATGGCGAACACAAGAAATTAAAGGCGCCTGTAATAAAGTGGGGGAATAAAGTTTCTCTCTCCCTATTCCGATGAGAGCAAGGACCATCTTTAAAAGTCGATTTTTCAAGATTAACTATGATGTGTGTCTGCTAATACCTTAGGCAGATTATTATTGTGTTGTTGCACTATTAGAAAACTATTAAGAATCACAGCAGTCACCTGAGCGGTGTCTTCCTTTGACCACCCACAACAAAGAGGGGGTAATTATCACAACAACTAGCCTTTGCATCCCAATAATCTGAATGGAACTTGTTGCAATCATATTTAGCACCTTTTGATGTTTGAAACAGAGGTTTTGAAATTAGGGAAAGGATAAGCTAATGAATATAAGAATATCCACTTTTCTAAATTCAAGTGTAGATTCATTTATTCAATATTTTTTTTTTCTCCACCATTTTCTAAAATAAGAATTAGACTTACATTCTTAAATTCTTGTTTTTTTTTGCAGGTTTTAAATTATTTTAAGTTTCTTATATTCCTTTCTTAGAGATGTAACGGGTAACTTGAATTGCGCCAGACAATACTTTTACATTGCAAGGATTAAAACATAGCAAATGTATATTGTATTATAAAAATTACATGTTTCAGTCTTATAAATATTGAAAGTTATGTAGAAATATAATATACTAGCAAAACGACCCGTTCTTCGCTTGGGTTACAAAAAACCAATGTCCGAATGTGAATGATAAAGAAATTGCACAATTGCGAGATCACTTGGAACTTTCCCGGTTGGTACAAAAAAAACAAACAACAACAACTCAAAAAGTCTGATCTCATTATAAATCTATATCTATCCCGAAAACCTCGTAGAAGTATCTTTGAATCATGTTTGCCCATCCACTCACCGTCCTCTCAGTGTACACCCCTAGTTCCAGGTTATTCGAATTTTATAACATCACAACCCTATCACTTCAAACCTAGTTCGTTAATCTGATCATTATAAATCTATATCTAACCCGGAAACCCCGTCGCTATTATGCACAACAATATTTTAGTTCCAATTGTTGCACAACACTATTTATATAGTTTCCATTGTCGCCACCGGATGCATATGTAGCGCTATTGTGCAGAACAATATTTTAACTCCAATTGTTGCATAACAATATTTGTGTAGTTATCATTGTCAAGATAACAAATCCTAAAACCTAACAATAGTAACGGAAGCAAACTTTCAGCTTTATAACTTAGCATTCCTGATAATTCTTGCCGGTACAGTCTCTGATGTTGTCAAGTCATTTCTTTCTCGGTCTTCCTCTGGATCTTCTCCCATCCAACTTTCCCTCCAGCATCAGCCTCTGCAGATCGTCTTGTCTCGTCAGGGGACCAAAGTACAGTATGCGCCAAAACATACAGTACTCAAATGAAAAAATGAACAAAATTACATTATTGGCATCTGTGAGTTTATTTCTCCTCAAAAGAAATTAACATACACACTACATACATACATACAAACATACACATATTATTAGCGTGTTGATTTACCACGGTATGCGTAATGTGTTCAAAGTGTGCACCGCCTCGCTGTAGACACTGTTCATATTGTTCACGCAGATTCGCAAACATATTCTGAAACAAAGGTTGCTGCAGACTCCTGCAAAAGGAGATGATTTGTTCACATAATGCAAGCACAGTTCTTGGTGGATCTTCACACTCTCCTTTAACATTCCCCACAAGTAGGCATCAGGTGGTGTAAGATCGGGGGAATGCG